>JAWWNH010000128.1:0-600000 GCA_034641385.1 Darevskia mixta
CACACACAACCCCACACCTCACAAAGTGGCACCATCAGAGGGGGGGGGGTGACACTTCTTTATTTATTTTTTAAATTAAATTTTAACTTTATTGAAAAAAAAGAGATAATAGACACACACACAAAAAAACCCCACACCTCGCAAAGTGGCACCATCATTTTTTGGGGGTGGGGGTTACTTGCTATGCCACTGGGTGCAGCTCTGCCATTGCCCTGGCAAAGTGGTGGGGGGGGGTGACAAAAAAATTCCGCCCCGGGTACCACCTGGGCTGGCTACGCCTCTGTTTGTGCAACTGTGTGTGTGTGTGTGTGTTGTTGTTGTTGTTGTTGTTGTTGTTGTTGTTGTTGTTGTTGTTTCCAGCTGCTCTCCTTCTCCAAAATGCCCGGAAGCTTTTTGAAAAGCAAAATATTAGAAGCTCACCTAGAAGTTCCTTATTTTGGAAATGGAAAAAATTGTAAGTCAGGAAATTCCACAATGTGATAGGACTTTTTTCATGTATGCCACAACAGCAGCCAGAATCCTAATAGCCGAAAACTGGAAGTCAGAGGAATTACCAACCATAGAAGAATGGCAGATGAAAATGATGGACTATATGGAGCTCGCTGAATTGACCGGGAAACTTCGTGACCAGAGGGAGGAAGCGGTGGAGGAAGATTGGAAGAAATTTAAAGTATATTTTAAAAAGTATTGTAAGATTAAAGAGTAGAAATAAGCTGGAAGACAAATGAGGCTGTAGAAGTAGAAGATAGATACAAGGTTTATGATTGTTGGAATTAATGATAAGGATTTTAGATAAGAAGAGATATCAAGGGTAATTAATTAAAAATGTTTTTAAATGATGTCAAGAAATTACTAAAGATGATACCCATGGAACGCAGGAGGAAGTCAACCCACAATGAAAAGGAAGGAGGACTAGGTTAAAAGGATGTATGTTTGTTTTTATGTTTATCACTGTTGTTTTCTTTTGTTATTGTTTATTGATGTATTTTGATGTTTGTTTTCATTTGTTAAAAGTTAAAAAAAATTTTTTTTGGGGAGAAATGGAACAAAACAGCATTACTACTACATTAATACTAGGACCCTCGTACCTACGGGACCGCCTCTCCTGGTATGCCCCGCAGAGGACCTTAAGGTCCACAAATAACATTTTGGAGGTCCCGGGCCACAAGGTTGTTAGACTGGTGTCAACTAGGGCCAGGGCCTTTTCAGTACTGGCCCCAACTTGGTGGAACACTCTGTCACAAGAGACCAGGGCCCTGCGGGATTTGGCATCTTTCCACAGGGCCTGCAAGACAGAGCTGTTCCGCCTGGCCTTCGGGTTGGACTCAGTCTGTTTTTTCCTCCCCTTATGGTTTTGATTTTGGGCGATAAATGAAGCGGCATTTAAATTTTAAATTGTATTTTAATCTGTACTTTTAATTAACTGTTTTTCTTTCTTTTATATTTTATTGTAATTTTATTGGTGTTAGCCGCCCTGAGCCCGGTTTCAGCTGGGAAGGGCGGGGTATAAATAAAATTTATTATTTACTATTATTATTACAAAATGCCCAGCCCGCCCCCCCCCCCAAGTTCCTCCCGCTGCTCCCTGGGGATGGGCGGACAAAAAACCCTCCACATAAACAGACAACGCTCAAATTTGGGCTATTATATTACTGGCTTTATTTTGTCATTTATTATATAATACAAATATGTGGAATTCTTAGATACAAAACATTTGGAAATAAGATAGAAAATAGAAAGCGGGGGGGGGGAGGGATTTTCTGTGTCCAGGCAGTTGGGGGGGCAAGGAGAACCAGAGCCCTCTCCCACCCCACCCCGTATGTGACCCAGGTGGTCTCTAGATGGGAGGGGGCAGAGGAAGGAATGGCTACTCAGTTGGGGGGGGCATCAAGCGTGATGTGTGCCCCCGCCCCACCCCATGCAAATGGAACCAGGCTCACCAGCTCCATCACAGCCTTGGGGGGGGGGGCCACAGACCCCAAACGGCAGTAGTGTGGATTGATTCTTCTTAAACTGAACCTGCAGTCCAACATCTGGTTTTCGGGGGGGGGGGGAGGCAGTCCAGCTCTATCATACTTCCTTCCCTCCCCCCCCCAAATGCCTGGCTCTCTGCAGCTGCAGAACCAAAATCTCTCCCCCCCACCCCACCCCGCCACTCCCTCTCCCAACATTCACACTTTTCCTGCGGCCACGTTTTGAAATTGTTCAGTTCCAGTCCCGGCATTTGACTTTGAGGCACGGTTAAAAAATAAATAAAAAACTAACATGATCCCCTTGCAAAAATCCAATATAATTTTACATCCTATGGGCTTTTATCCTTCCCCCCACCATTCCAAAATAAAATCCAGCGGAGATCAAATTATTAAGGGGTGGGGGGTGGGGAAGGAAGGTAGGAAACCCACAAGCCCAGCCCAGCCCCAATCTTATCCACCAATTTTATCCACGTCACTGTCAATCGGGCAGTTTCCTAAAAGCAGCAGCTTCGAAGTGGGGGTGTCCGTCTCCTCACCCCCACAGATTCCCTGTAATCCGAGCGCCATTCGCAGCTGGGAATGTCATTTAAAAACACCGGACGTTTTCCACCGGACAAAAGTGAGTTGAAACCATTTGCTTGGGGCATGATCAGCTCTAAATATTGGACCAGGTGAGATTGCCCCCCCCCCCGGAAATGCACAGAAGCCTACTAAGCAGTAAGGGAGGAAGAAGCAAGGTTTCCACGCCCCCCCCCCTCCAGGACCTTAAGGGGCCTTGACTCCCACCTGAGCACCACCCAAAATGGGTCACGACTCTGCCACTCACACAGTGTCTCTGGAAGGATTCTGCTTCAGGGCTGCGAGGAGAGGCGTTTAATGTGCTCAGAGAGCAGGGGAACTCCCCGCTGCAGGGATTCGAGCCCTCCCAAGAATGACTCTGTCGCCCACAAGGTGCTGCCTGAGGAATGGATTATATAGGGGGGCGGGGGGGGGGGCTCTGCAGAAGGCAGCCGGGTCGGGAGAAGCCAGGGGAGAGAGTCTTTGGGAGAAAAGGAAGCACAGAGATAGGCAGGCACCAGGCCAGCTGGATCCACCGTCGCCCCAAATGCACAGGGGCAAAAACTCCGGACGTTATGGCAAGAGAAGGGGCCCCCCCTGCACCCGCACCTCGGCCCTCTCTTTTGTTTCCTCTGGGGAGGAAGAGAGAGAAATAAACTGAGCCCCACCCCCCAATCAGACAAGGAGGGCAATCCCACCAGAAGCAAGAAAAAGCCTACAGGGGGCTCCCAAAATCCCC
Source organism: Darevskia mixta (assembly GCA_034641385.1). Classification (NCBI taxonomy): domain Eukaryota; kingdom Metazoa; phylum Chordata; class Lepidosauria; order Squamata; family Lacertidae; genus Darevskia; species Darevskia mixta. The sequence continues at coordinate 3,271 of JAWWNH010000128.1, forward strand.
GGGCTGTTGGCGATGCCAGCCACCCCCACCCCAACCCGCAGGCGAGACTTTGTGACAGGGAGGGGGCCGGAAAGGAGAGCAGGGCGGCCCCCCCCGGCAGTCCAAGTTGCTAAAACGCGGCGGTCACAGCTCGATCTCGAAGGTTTTCTGGTCGCCGGAGAAGGGGTTCGGGGTGGCAGAAGGAGCCCGGGACTCCAGCGCTGCCCACTGTGCTTCAAAGGGGTCTGTAGGGGGGTCCTGGTGGGGGGCGGGGGGTGCCGGCAGGCTCTGCTCGGGGGGCCAGGAGCCACCGTTGGGTCTGGGCCGGGCCGGGCCCAGCAGGTTCTGCGGGAAGGGGCTGGCCTTGGCCCCCAAGTTTGTGGCGGGCGCCTGCGTGGCAGAGCAGAAGGCGTTGGCCACCATCTGGGAGGGCGTGATGCCCACCACGGGCAAGCTGGGGGCGGCGGCGGCGGCAGCGTAGGGCATCCCCGGGGGGTAGGACAAGCCCATGGGGAGGAAAGCTGGCGGCATTTGAGGAGGGGGCGGCACATACATGCCCAGGTCGTAGCTGAGGGGGAAGGCGGGCAGCGGAGGGGGCAGCGCCATGGGCACCACCTGCTGCTGCTGTTGTTGTTGTTGGGCCTTCGCAGCCTTGGCCACTTCCTGCAGCCAGCGCTCGGCTTCCGAGGGTGTCCGCTTGTGGCCCGGCTGGAACGGGGGGGTGACGGGGGCTCCGGTCGAGGGACCTGCAGAGGGCAAGAGGGAGAAGAGAAAAGCAGCTCAGTCCAGGAGAACGGGAGAGGAGGAGTCGTAGGGTTGGGGGTCCCCCAGGGGTCATCTAGCCCAACCCCCTGCCAGGCAGGACTCTCCATGGCAGATGACCACCCAACCTCCGCTTTAAAAGCTCCAAGGAAGTTGAATATTCGGTCGGACATCTCCTTTCTGCCGAGCGTGGTATCGACACTGAACTGGAGAGTGCCAGGCTTGCGTGTCCGCTAACTCCGGGGAAATCCCACCAGAGTTTAGCTGGTGCATACCGTATTTTTCGCTCTATAAGGCGCACCTGACCATAGGATGCACCTAGTTTTTAGGGGGGGAAGCCCCATTTTTTGAGGATCAGCTCAAATTTTTGCAGCTTCTTTTGCAAAGGAGAAAAGCCCCATTTTTTGAGGATCAGCTCAAAGTTGTTGAGCTTACTTTGCAAAGGGCAAAAACCCTGTTTTATGAGGTTTAACTCACAGTTCTGCAGCTTCAGTAAAGGGAGCCATTTCTACAGTTTCCAGACAGATAATCTAATCAGCCAGTCCCATGTCGCTGGGGAAACAGCCTCCCTCTGCAAGGGGGCGGGGCTGGAATCTCTCTCCCTTATCTCTCTCCCCGATCGTTTGCTGAGCAGCTGCTCAGAGGGCTTCCTTTCAACACCCCCTTCTCTCTCTTTTTTTAAAAAAAGCACGATCTGCTTTTGCCCCTGGGCAGTTCAGCTCCAGGGACCACACATTCGCTCCATAAGACGCACAGACATTTCCCCTTACTTTTTAGGAGGAAAAAAGTGTGTCTTATGGAGCGAAAAATATGGTAATTAGCTGTCAGATATTCTCCGCTCTCAAACGAAGTGGGTGCCTTTGAACACGTGACAAAAGCTATTTGGTTGCAAATCTCCATTTTGAAAAGGAGCTGCCTTTAGTCCAGTGTTTTCCCAAACAGCTGTTTTTAGACTACAACTCCCATCATCCCTAGCTAGCAAGACCACTGGTCAGGGATGATGGGAACTGTAGTCTGAAAACAGCAGGACACCCAAGTTTGGGAAACCCTGCGTTAGTCTTTCGTTCCCAGTCAGTGCGGAAGGAAGGAAGGATAAACGACTCTCCTGAAAGGAGAGCAAACAGCTCCAGGCTAATGGAGGCTGTGAAGAGAGAGAGAGAGAGAGAGAGAGAGAGAGAGAGAGAGAGAGACCTTTGATTGCAAGTCTGTTTTGAACTATGCAATACTTCTAAGAAGATGCTGAGCGTATGCTTGGATAAGTCTCTCTCCTATGGAATTATCTGGATGTATCTTTGATGTTGTCGTGCAGTTTTGAAGAAAGTTCTGCAAGTAAAGTTTTGAACAAACTGATGGGTCTGCGCAACGTTACATCCCAAAAGGAGTCGGTTTTTATGCATCCGTACTGCAGAATATGGCGTGCTCTGGTCCATGGGGTCACGAAGAGTCGGACGCAACTAAACAACTAAACAACAACTACAGAATATTAATACAGTGGGACCTCGACTTACGAAGATAATGCGTTCCGACGCGATCTTCGGTAGTCGAAAACACTCGTAAGTCGAGTCCCCATAGGGATGCATTGAGCGAAAAAAATTCGTAAGTCGAAGAAATCCTATTCAAAGCGGCCGCGACTTCCTTTCACAAGTCGAAAAATTCGGTTGCGGCGGCCATTTTTTTTCTTCCGGAAGTCATTCGGAAGTCAAAAAACACGTAAGTCGGGTCACTCGTAAGTCGAGGTCCCACTGTATCTGCAATACTTTCTAGCGTCCTCCCCTTCCTCGAAGTGGGAGAAAACAAGCTTGCTCCATCTTCCATGGGACAGCCCTTGAGATATCTGAAGATGGCTCTCCTATCTCCTCTCAGTCTCCTCTTCTCCAGGCTAAACATACCCAGCTCCTTCAACCATTCCTCATCAGGCTTAGTTTCCAGGCCCTCCTCTGCACACCTTCCAGCTTGCCAATATCCTTAAATTCTGGTGCCCAGAAATGGGCACAGTATTCCAGGTGTGGTCTGACCAAGGCGGAAGAGAGTGGGACTCTGACTTCCCTTGATCAGGACCAGAGGCGTAGCAAGCCCAGGTGGTACCCGGGGCGGAATTTTTTTTTGTCACCCCCCACCACTTTAATTTAAAAAAATTAAAAAGTGTCACCCCCTCTGATGGTGCCACTTTGTGAGGTGTGGGGGGTTGTGTGTGTGTGTGTCTATTATCTCTTTTCCCCCCAATAAAGTTAAAATAATAAAAAAAATTAAAAAATGATAAAAATTTAAAAAAATTAAAAAGTGCCACCCCCCTCTGATGGTGCCACTTTGTGAGGTGTGGGGGGTTGTGTGTGTGTGTCTATTATCTCTTTTTTCAATGAAGTTAAAATTTAAATAAATAAATAAATAATTTTTTTTTTTACGTGCCACCCCCCCCTCTGGGGTGGAACCCGGGGCGGCCCGCCCCCCGCCCCCCCTTGCTACGCCCCTGATCAGGACTTCAGTGGATGCAGACTGGAATAGCATCCGCCTTTTTTGCAGCTGCATCTCACGGCTGGCTTGTGGTCTATTAAAACCCCGAAGATCCTTCCGCCCTTCACTGCTAGCCAAGCCAGGTTTTGCACCTCCCAGTCTGTGGGGCAGAGGCCTTTCTGGGGAGGGGCGGCGGCAACATACCTGTGCTGCCCCCTTCCATAGGCATTGTGGCTGCCGTGGGTCCAGGGGTGCCGTTAAGCGGGGTGCCATTCGGGGGCTCCCCGGCCGGCTGGGTGAGCGAGGAGTCGATCTGGCTGCAGAGGGCAGTGATGCTGTCGGAGTCGCCGTTGGGAGTCGAGTCGAGCTCAGTGACTGGAGGGGAGGAGGGATTTCAGAAGGGCCTGCCCCCCCAAAAGCAGCTTGCGCCCCACATTTCCCAACTAGCATCCCCATCAAGAGCCCCCCCCCACAATACACACAAACCCCAGACCTCAGTCTCCCCACAAGCCTTACCTAGATGTCTGGTGCATGTTTTAAGTCTTAACTTTTTGTATGTTTTTAATTACCGCTGTCAGGAAAAAAATTCAAATTGATAATTGCATCGCTTTTTGTAAACCGTGCTGAGGTGGTCTTTCTACCCTCAAGCGGTGCATACCTTTTATGAAATAAAAAAAGCAAATTCATACCTGCTTTTTTTTTTTTTGCCAAGACAGCTTATAGGTAAAAAAAAAGATAGAAAAAGCTAAAAACATAGATCACCATTAAAAAGTAATTGAAAACTAACAGAATTAAAACAATATAAATTTTAAATATCTGTTAAAAATGCAAAATAAAAAAATTCCTTCCAGTAGCACCTTAGAGACCAACTGAGTTTGTTCTTGGTATGAGCTTTCGTGTGCATGCACACTTCTTCAGATACACTGAAACAGAAGTCACCAGACCCTTATATATAGTGAGAGGGTGGGGAGGGGTATTACTCAGAGGGGTGGTGGGAATGGGTGAGAGGCTGATAGCTGTGGTAAACCTGTTGACGACGGTTAACGACTGCAATTAGTCTTACAGGAAAAAGCAAGGGGTGAGAAGGTTAAAAAAGCTTTGTCATGTATAATGAGATAAGAATCCAATGTCTTTGTTCAGACCAGGTCTCTCCATGATTTTAAGCTTGGTAATGAGTTGCAATTCAGCAACTTCTCTTTCCAGTCTATTTCTGAAATTCCTTTGCAATAAGACAGCTACTTTGAGATCTTGTATAGAGTGTCCTGGGAGATTGAAGTGCTCTCCTACTGGTTTCTCTGTCTTGTGATTCCTGGTGTCAGATTTATGTCCATTTATCCTCATGAGAAGAGAAGACTCCCTGGAAAAGACCCTGATGTGGGGAAAGATGGAGGGCACAAGGAGAAGGGGACGACAGAGGATGAGATGGTGGGACAGTGTTCTCGAAGCTACCAACATGAGTTTGGCCAAACTGCGGGAGGCAGGGGAAGACAGGAGTGCCTGGCATGCTCTGATCCAGGGGGTCACGAAGAGTCGAACACGACTAAACGACTAAACAACAACAATCCTTTGGCGTAGGATTTGGCCTGTTTGTCCAATATAGAGAGCTGAAGGGCACTGTTGGCATTTGATGGCATACACAATGTTAGAAGATGAGCAACTAAATAGTCCTGAGATGGTATGTTTCATGTTGTTGGGGCCAGTAATGGTGTTGGTCCGGGTGTATGTGGCAGCAAAGTTGGCATCTGGGTTTATTGCAGGCTCTGGTACCAGTGTCCGTGTTAAGGGTCTGGTGACTTCTGTTTCAGTGTATCTGAAGACGTGTGCATGCACACGAAAGCTCATACCAATAACAAACTTAGCTGGTCTCTTAGGTGGGCAGGAGCTGGGACCCAGGTGGCGCTGTGTAGGGACACAGGTGGTGCTGTGGGTTAAACCACAGAGCCTAGGGCTTGCCGATCAGAAGGTCAGCGGTTTGAATCCCCGCGACAGGGTGAGCTCCCGTTGCTCGGTCCCTGCTCCTGCCCACCTAGCAGTTCGAAAGCACGTCAAAGTGCAAGTAGATAAATAGGTACCGCTCCGGCAGGAAGGTAAACGGCGTTTCCGTGCGCTGCTCTGGTTCGCCAGAAGCGGCTTAGTCATGCTGGCCACATGACCCGGAAGCTGTACGCCGGCTCCCTCGGCCAATAAAGCGTGATGAGCACCGCAACCCCAGAGTCGGACACGACTGGACCTAATGGTCAGGGTTTCCTTTACCTTTACCTAAGGTGCTACAGGAAGGATTTTTTTATTTTGTTTCGACTATGGCAGACCAACACGGCTACCTACCTGTAACTAGATCTTTTTGTGAGTGACTTTACCCCTTTGTCCCCTAAAAAAAAACGGGGCTTTCCCCCTCCCTAAAAAAAGCTCAACAACTTTTAAATCTGAAAGTAGATCGCAATCTCTTGAGAGTTGGCCACCCCTGATATACAGCATGAAATGAAACAGAAAAGAATTATTTCCAAAAGCGGAACAAAAAAAACCCAACAACTGTTTTTCACCATCCCCCCGCCCCTGGCATGGTTTATCCCACCAGGGTAATCACGGGGTAGACTGCCATGGTATGTGGATGCTCCATTGAGGAAGCGCATTTGAAAACCTCCATGGAATGACACCCTTGCACCCAAAAGGTCTCAGGAGGCACCCCCGCATGCTTTACCGCCGCCCCCCCGTTCCTCACCTGCGTCCCCCCTGCGCTGCAGGGTAGAGGGCAGCTCGTTCAGCCGCAAGGAGAGCTGCCTCTTGAAGGGAGAGTTTTTCTGGCTGAGGGTGGGGAAGCCCCGGAAGGAGCCTTGGCGCACCAGCTGCTCCAGGGGCGCATGCCGGCGTGGGATGGCGTGGGCGCCCCCCACCTCGGCCTTCTCCTCCGGAGACGTGGCCCCCTGCGGGGGGGAGGCGCTGCCCGGCTGGGCGGGAGCTGGGGAGGGGGGCGCAGGAACGGTCGCCGCTTCGGCTAAAGGGGGGGGGGAAGCAAAGATTCAGAGGCGGGCACTCGAACCCAGGACCTCGCGCTTCTCTTGCAAAGGGGTCTTGGCACAGCTTTCCCTGGTTGCCACCTCCTCCCCCCCGCCCCCCTGAAGTGCCCACATTTTGGGGTCTTGGGGAGGGGGCCACCTTTATACGATTTATGCACGGAAAGGAGAAAGTGGACAGTTTTTTTTTATTCCCCTCCGTATCTCCTAAGACTGGAACTTGTGCCATGAACCTGATGGTTGGACAGATAAAAGAGAAGGCTTTTTCACCCAGTGCCGAGTTAAACTGCGGAACTCCCTCCCGCAGGATGCAGGGATGGATTGCAGTAAGGGAGGGTGTGGGCTGAATAAGAATTATATTTGAACTGGACTACTTTTCTGGCTATAAGGAGGATGGTATATGGAAATGGTGTCTGGCATAGGGATTATTAATGATGATTAATATAAAATGATTATTAAAGAAAAGAAAATATGGCTAAAAACTCTGAAACCAAAGGGAGGAAGGGGGGGAAGTATCAATGGGGGGGATGAGTATAGTATTGATTACAGATGATAAGAATTTAGGGAAGAAGCAGAAGTACCTGTAGGCTCAGGTTTAAAATTAGGATTAATAAGTAAATGTACTTTTGTTTTTTGTTTTTAGGATGTTATAAAAATAGATATATCAATCTGTTAAAGAGGATTTAAAATGAATTCAATAGAGAGGGACTTGAGGAAGCCAACCGAAATATGTAATGAAAAAGATAGAATCTGGCTCAAAGAATTGGGCCAGGCCTAAGCAATGTTAGTAAAAATAATAGTAAGGTTAAATGTACAATAAATATGTTTACCCCTGTGAGAGGGGGGGATGGATCCTGGCTTTCCACAGTGAGAGGGGGGAAGTATGAAAATTTAACCACTATGTATGTTTTGTGCTTTTAAAATTGTAAAACCCAATAATTTTTTTGGGGGGGGGGGGAAGGAGGCAGGGATGGCATTGAAAGAGGGCTGGTCACGGAGGAGGAGAGGCCTTTCAAGGGCCCGGCTCTGCTTCTACAGTTGGAGGCAGTAAATGCTTCTGAATGGCAATTGCTGGAAACCAAAGGAGGGGAGAGGGCTTGTGTTCGAATCCTGCTTGCAAGGTTTCTCATAATGGGCCTCTGGTTTGCCACTGTGAGAGCAAGAGGCGTGGATTCAATGGGACATGGGCCTGATCCAGCAAGCCAGGCTCTTCTGGTGCTCTTATGGAACCTCCAGCTGCAGAGGCAGTCTAACTAGATTCCTCGGTTCTTTGGGGTATTTGGCCAGTGTGAGAAGGAAATGCTGGACTAGATGGGCCCCCGCTGGCCTGATCCTGGCCTTCTGCTCTTAGCACCCGGGGTTTTACCTTTCTTCCTGTCCTGCGGGGGTCTTGCTCCCGAGGGCCGGCTGGCGGAGGCAGGGGGTCCCGGCAGCCGGAAGGAGCCTTCGCGGGCAAAGCTGGTGCGGGTGGCGTCGAAGGAGGCCGTGACGCCACACTCCTTCTCCCGCTTCTGCTTGCGCTCCAGGCAAGCGGCAAAGGCACATCCCACGGCGTGGCTCAAGCGCTCTCCCTGCGAGGGGAAGAGGCGGGCGAGGCTGTCAGAGCGGCCCAGAGGGAAGGCGGGGGGAGGGGAGGCAGCCCTCGCACCGGCTGAGGAGGATGGCGGGCCCCTGCGCCCACGTACCACGCCAAATGCTGGGCGGTGGATAACCTGCGGAACTCCCTGCCACAAGAGGCAGCAACAGCCTCTCACTTAAGACGGCTTTGAGAAAGAGCTAGGCAAATTCATGGGACATTTACTGAAGAACGCTTCCCCCCCCCTTATTTAATCCCCACAACAACCCTGCGAGGTAGGTTGGGATGAGAGAGATGGCGACTCTCTGAAGAGAAGGGCTGTGTTGAAGGCTTTAAACCTGATCCTTTTCCCCAAATGACAAGAGGGGTCTCACAGGGGAAGGGGACCCCACGGCATCCGCACAGCTCTAGGGTTGCCCTCGGAGGGCGAGCAGGTACTTTGGGGGGTGCCAAGGGGCAGCGAAGTGATTCTTGAGGCTTCGCCCGTTGCAGGAGGGCATCCAGAACAGCATCTATGGTTCTGGCGGTGCCGGTCGGGGGGAGAGTGGCAGCGGTGGTGCAGTGGTTAGAGTGCCAGACTGGGACCTGGAAGAGACCAGGGTTCGAATCCCCGCACCCAACCATGAAGCTCACGGAGTGACCTGGGGGGCCGGTCCCTGACCTACCTCACGGGGTTGTTGTGGGGATTAAATGAGGAAGGGAGAGAACCATGTACATTTATTATTATTATTATTATTATTATTATTGCTGCTGCTGCAGGGAGCTGCATTCGATGACCCCTTGGGGTCCCTTCCAGCTCTCCAATTCTATGATTCCGTGATTATTATTATTGTTATCATTTATTAAGTTTATATTCCGCCCTTCATTCAAGGACCACAGGGCCAGGGGCGTAGCAAGGGGGCGGGGGGCGATACGCCCCGGGCAGCGCCCTGGTTGGTGTGACATTTGGGGCGGGCCCCCCCCCCGTGCCTCCAAAGCCGCCCTGGGCTTTTTTCTTCTTCTTTTTTTTAAAGGCTATTTTCGCTTGTCGCTGACGTGACACCCCCCCTCGCTGGCCGCCCCTGCGGCTCCACCCCGGCAGTGCCAAAAATAGCCTTCCCCCGCTTTCAGCGGTGAAAAAAGCCGCTGGGCTCCCTGGGCGGAGCCACGGCATGGAGGAGAGGGGCGGGCTAGCCAGGAGGGGTGTCATGAAGGGGGGGGGGGAGGAAAACAAAGCAGGCGCTTGAAAGAGGGCAACCAAAATGGTCAAAGGCCTGGAAATGATGCCTTATGAGGAACGGCTTAGGGAGCTGGGTATGTTTAGCCTGGAGAAGAGAAGGTTAAGGGGTGATAGGATAGCCATGTTCAAATATAGAAAAGGATGTCATATAGAGGAGGGAGAAAGGTTGTTTTCTGCTGCTCCAGAGAAGCGGACACGGAGCAATGGATTCAAACTACAAGAAAGAAGATTCCACCTCAACATTAGGAAGAACTTCCTGACAGTAAGAGCTGTTTGACAGTGGGATTTTCTGCCAAGGAGTGTGGTGGAGTCTCCTTCTTTGGAGGTCTTTAAGCAGAGGCTTGACAGCCACCTGTCAGGAATGCTTTGATGGTGTTTCCTGCTTGGCAGGGGGTTGGACTGGATGGCCCTTGGGGTCTCTTCCAACTCTAGGATTCTATGATTCTATGAAAGTGCCTGCTTTGTTTTCCTCCGCCCCCCAATTCAGTGGCGAAAAAAGCCGCGGCATGGAGGCAAGGGGCGGAGGCGTCGCTCCGTTCACATGCGCGTCGTGACGTCATGCGCACGGAGCGACGCCCCACCCCCAGGGGTGCCGCTTGGCTTGCCGCCCCCGGTAGCCAAGCGGTACGCTACGCCCCTGCACAGGGCAAGTTCGCAACCTAAAAATGCAAAGTGAGGACACAAAATGCATAATGAAGCGAGAACGAAAGCAAACCACACCGTGAGTCCCATTGAGAAAAAAGGTGCGGTACCAATGCAATAAAACCAGATCTCCATATGCAAAGTCTGTGTGCCCCCCCCCGCCTGCCCGATGCCCCCCTGGCGCCACCCACCGAGTCCTTCAGCGCCAGGAAGCAGTGGCAGATCCAGCGCCGCGTGGTCCCGTCCCGGCAGATGTAGGAGAAGGCTTTGTCGAAGTTGCGGTCTGGGGCACAGAAGGAGACCTTCTCAATCGTCTGGTCCACGATCAGATCCTGGCAGAAGGGGAAAGGGAAAGGGCGGGCGTGACACACTGCAGAAGGGAGAGCTTGCATCATGCGAGCGGAAGCCGTTCTCTGCACATGCCCAGAGGTTGCTCTTCCCCAAGGCAAAAGCTCTTCCACGTCGCCGCTTTGACGCTGGAGCGCAAAGAGCCCTTGGGGGCCAGCGGAAGGCAGCTTCCGGGGCTCCGCCGCGGCTCTCCTGGGAAGCCACCAAGAGCCTCACTCGAACCCAGAACCTTCCGTATCCAGAGCAGGCGCTCTGCTGCTGAGCCACAGCAACTTCGTACCTTGGTCTTGTCGTCCACAACTCTCAGGCCATCCGCCGAGACCCAAAGCACGGACTTCACCGATTTGCGGCCGCTCTGTTGGGAGGGGGCAACGAGAGGGAGGGCAGGAAAGTTAACAGAACTCCACCTCAGCCTCTCAGGCTCTCTGGTTTTCTTCCGGGGTGCAGGGAGGAGACAATGCATTTATTTGCTTGCGCCCTCCTGGGCTTCAGAGATGGCACCGGTTGTTGTCTGCTGGCTGCAACCAGGGGTCCCAATCTCCCCCCACCCACAAAGTTGTTCTGGACGACAATTCCCAGCAGCCTCAGCCAGCGGGGGCAGAAGGTCAGGGCCAAAGGGAGGAGTGGTTGGCAACATCTGGAGGGCACCAGATGTTGGGGAAAGGGTGTGGCACAATATGCCCGCCTGAGGTTTAGATGCACGTAAACGTGTCTGGTCCTGCTGACCCCAGGACGGCAAACAGCTCCTTCCCCCCTGGCTGAGCACACATTCAAGGGCAAAACTAGTCTGTGCCCCATAGCATGTGTGAAAAGGCCCTTTGGGTATACATTGGTGCCTTGGTTCTCAAAGGCCTTGGTTCCTGTATACCTGAAGGAGCATCTCCATCCCCACCGTTCAGCACACTTTTTAAAATTAAAATACAGTGGTACCTCGGGTTAAGTACTTAATTCGTTCCGGAGGTCCGTTCTTAACCTGAAGCGTACTTAACCTGAAGCACCACTTTAGCTAATGGGACCTCCTATTGCTGCTGCGCCGCCAGAGGACAATTTCTGTTCTTAGCGGAGTTCTTAACCTGAAGCGTACTTAACCCGAGGTACAGTAAAATGCGGGTGGCGCTGTGGCTTAAACCACAGAGCCTAGGACTTGCCAATCAGAAGGTCGGCGGTTCGAATCCCTTCGTTGCTTGGTCCCTGCTCCTGCCCACCTAGCAGTTCAAAAGCACGTCAAAGTGGAAGTAGATAAATAGGTACTGCTCTGGCGGGAAGGTAAACGGCGTTTCCGTGCGCTGCTCTGGTTCGCCAGAAGCGGCTTAGTCATGCTGGCCACATGACCCGGAAGCTGTACGCCGGCTCCCTCGGCCAATAGTGCGAGATGAGCGCCGCAACCCCAGAGTCGTCCGCGACTGGACCTAATGGTCAGGGGTCCCTTTACCTTTACCTTTTAAAATGCTTGTTGCTGTTATTACTTTTAAAAAGCTGTAGGGGGCAGCAGAGGCCTTGCTGCCTCCATAACCCCCAACCTCTCTCTCCCTTCTTCAATAATACTATGGATTTCGTCCTGTGAGGTTTTATCAATTTACTGCGTCTCCCAGGTCCTTGTCTGACACTAACCACTACGCGACGCTGCCTCTACATTTTGGAAGATTTAACTAACGCAAATGGTTAAAGCTCATCTGCTCAAGTCACTCTGGTTTCTTTAGCTCTGTATTAATCTTTTCGATTTTTGAGGTTTTCTGATATTTCAAATGACTAAGACTGTATCGAATTGCAAAAATCATTTCAATTAATTTCTAATTAATGAGGGCATAGAAGTCTCCCCATCCCTGCCCAACTCTCTATCCAGAATGACAAGGAGGGAAAACTCTGCTTTCTAGATAGAAACCTTCAAATCGCAAAAATTAAAAACATGCACCGAGCTCATTTTTAAAGATTCTCCCTGGGTTTTTTTATTTCCCTTTTGACCATCTGCTTTATGACGCTGAGTCATTTGGCAACCCCGTCAGGCAACTGCACAGGTCTGCTGTGACGTTTTCCCAGGACCCACCCCACCCCCTGCCACGAAACACACATGACCCATTCCCCACATTGCAAAGGGGTTGGACTTGAGGACCTTTGGGTGCCCCTTCCAACTCCACAATTCCGCGTCCCAGGGCAGAGAGGCCCTACCAGAGCAGCCAGTGCCTGCTCCACACACAGGTAGCCCCCGCCGGCCTCTTCTCTGCCCCCTCCCCATGCGTTTCCTGGAGAGCGCCAGAGGCAGCACAGACCCAGACGCGCCCCCCGAGAGACCCCAACAACAACTCACCGCTTTCAGCTTCTTCACGGCTTCTTCGCAAACGTGCATTCCTCGAGACTCCGCTACTTCGGCATGACCCAGGTACTGCGGAAGCAAGGAGGGACTCAGGACAAGGTATCGCTATCCTATATAATAAAGTCCAAGTGTCTCTGCGCCGTGTCCCTGTGTCCGTGGGATTGCGCTACTGCGCATGTGCCCCACGGACACAGGGATTGGAGCGCAGAGACTTCTGGGCCCAGTCAGGAGCCGCTGCCGACGACGACGGGCGAAACATCTCACACTCGCATGCTGGGCCGCGCCGGCGCCGCTTCCTCAGCCGGGGCCCAGGGATAAGGAGGAGTAGTGGGTGCTGTAGCCGCGCCGCCGGGGATGGAGCGTCGCCCTCGCCCGCAGCCTCTGGTGGACTCGGGCCCGCAGGAGGAGGAAGAGGAGGAAGCGGCGGTTGAGGCCCGTTCCTCGCGCCTGCCTGGCCGTGGCTGTGCAGCGCTCTGGGTAGCCGCCGCCGGGAGGAGGCGAGGAAAGGGGAGGAGGCAGCGGCGGGAGGAGGAGCCGCCGCCGCCGCCAGTTTCCCTCACAGCTTCTCTCGGACGCGCCGCAGGATGAGGCCCGGCTGCCTTACCTGAAGGCTGCTGTCCTAAACCCACTTACCTGAGGGAAATAAGTGCTGTTTTTACAAATGTTTGACCACATATGTTCTAGCACCCGTTAATTTAACGGGCTGAACGTCCACTAGTTAGGGTATAAAGCCCTTTAAACTTGGGAACCACCTGTGAAATCTCCTTCCTCCACATGCGACCCCGGATCGACAGAGCTGGCCCTGTTACAGGGGCCACGTGAAACCTGCTCCATGTTTCTAAGAAATCCTTATTTCCATCTGGTGGAACCTACACTTTGGAACTCCCTGCCACTTGATAACAAGCTGCCTAGAGCGGCTGGGGCAACCCAGTCAGATGAGCAGGGTGCTAATAAACATCATCATCATCATCATCATCATCATCATCATCATCATCATCATCATAATAGCAGTGGTGCCTTTACTGTACTCCTTTCAGCATGGGCTTAAACCCATTTTAGTTTAGACAACCTGCCCAGGTTGACGAGAGCTTCAACCTGCTTTTAGTCTAAGGGTATTTAAAACTTTTCAAAAGTCTTAAATTGCTATTCATCCTTCTTACTGATAATTCTATCGCTTTATCCTTTTCTTTTTGCAAACTGCTCCATTTTTTCAAAGCACCGTAAAAATTTATGAAATAAAGAAAGAAGCAAGGCTTTTGCTTCCTGCTCCAAACACCCCCCCACCCCCCACCCCCCTAGTCAAAGGCCGAGAAGACGGACATGAGCATCCAAATCACATCCACGATGGATATTTGGGTAACAGAGCTCCCACCTGCTTTGAAAACCAAGCCCTGGCAATTCACAGTGGCAGAATGGGCACTCTGCACATGCTCAGAGGCACACTTCTTTATACTCTCCTCCCCAAGCGCACACATGCACATGTTCCCAGAGCAGAGTCCAGGCAGCTGGACTCACCTCCCTGACCATCACTCGGGGTCGACACTGATATTTCCATTTCACAGATAGGAAAGACGCTGGGTCTGGCAGAGAGCCTGGGCAGCTGCTCTCAGGAAATCCCGGGCTGAGCTGGGATCCAGACCCGACAAAGCGACGACAGATCCCCCAAGGGACCGGAAACCATTCCAGGGCCAGGAAAGCTTGGCCACAGAAGTTCATGCGAGGGTTTGTTCAAGGCTGGACTGCCACAGCGCCCTCTCTGTGGGGCTCCCCTTGCGCCTGATCTGGAAGCTGCAGGCAGTGCAGAATACTGCAGCACGATTGCTGACGGGAGCAAGTCCCCGTCACCAACGTCAAAGCATTCCTGCCCAGAGATCCACGCTGCTTCCTGATTTGCCACAGGACCAGATTCAAAGGGCAAATATTAGCGCTTGATCCTGAGTGTGGCAGCGCAACCCTGTGGAACTCCCTGCCTCTTGGTATTAGGGAGGCGCCTTTGCCATACAATTTGCAGTGCTTGGCAAAAAATAAAAATTCCATTTGGGGAATGTGGGAGATGAGTGGGAATATGGATGAGGGAATATTGTTTAATATTTCCTATCCCAGCTTGTGTTAACAAGCTCCAAACTAGCAGAGATTCTCATCCCCAATTAAACGCAGCAAAACGTGGCGATCAAGTTCTTTTGAACTTCTAAAACAAGGCAGATTCCTGGCATCTTTCCCCTGGTTCCCCCTTAAAAGTAAATACACGACACAATGCTCTTTAAAAGTAAAAAGGTTTACTCACAGACATTTCCAAGGTTCTACAAGTCTCAGAAAGGCAGGCTAGCTTAGATTAAATGTATATACATGGAGTATGTATACCTCCTTAAGGGAGTATGTATACCTCCTTAAGGGAGGAGGCTCCATCTGGGCCCTCTTGGCTGGAAGCCAAGAGTGCATCTTCTCTTGAGATGTTGCTCGCTCGAAGTTCCGATGAGGAAGAGAGAGGAATGGCTGCTCACCTGTGACTTTGAGTAACTACACAGGTAAGGCCACTCCCACCTCTGGTCACACAGAGGGAGGAGTCTCAGTCCAGGTACAGGAAACTCTAGCTGGAGGACTGAGACCCCTTGTGTACATTCTAGGAATGTTGTGATTGACTGCACCAGTGTTATACATCCCACAGGTAAAGCCTTCCCGAGACTTGTGCGAGTTTTAATCCGTTTTCCATTCATTTTACCTTTCGAATATTTCAAGGAGTTATTTGTACGGATCGCTTCATTCTTCCTGTAAACGGCTTTTGAGCTGCCGCCTTTAAAACAAGTGGCGTATAGATCTCGCGAAATAAGGTAAAATAAAGGCATCCCCCCCTCCTTCTGCTCCCTCCAGCCCCCCCCCCCCCAGCCCGGTGCCCCTCGCCAGACTCACCCGAACTGGGAAACTACAGCGGCCCTTCCGGACGGCTTCCTCATCGGCCTGCCACTGGTGGGGGCGACTGGCCTCCGGGACGTAGGCTGGCTTCTTCCGCCTCAGGCTCTGCCGCAGCTTGTTCATCGCTGACCCCCCTGGGCCTGCAAAGGGGGCAGGGAGAGAACAGGCCGGGCTCAGCATCCCTGAGGACCCCAAAGGAGAGGGGGAGGCAGGAGTCTCAGCAGGGAGGGCTGCCACGACCCCAGAAGGCAGCACACCAAAATCTCAGGAGACCCGGCAGCCTCTGGCAGAGCAAGGGATAATAACCCCAGGGGTCCCGTCCCGTCCCACTGCCCCCCCCCCGGGCAGATGGGAGGTGAGGGGTGAGGGTTGGGTGGACCCACCCACCCGGCCGCCGTCTCTAAGCCCACAAAGAATATCCTACATGCTCAAGGAAGAAAGAGGAGCAGGAACTGAAACATGGCAACGTATGGGGGGGTTGCCTCTCCCCCACCGCCCTTTCGGCAAGGATTTACTGGGAGGCAAATCTCCAGCAAATTTCACATCCCCAAGATCAAAGGAGTATCAGGAAGCAGGGAGGAGGCCTGGGCTTTTATACCGGTAACCATCTCTGAGCATGCGCCCCCCCCCCCCGATCTTCCCCTGGCTGATTTAACTGGGACGCCTCAATCGCATGCAGAGGAAAGGAAAACACACACACACACACACACACACAGAGAGAGAGAGAGAGAGAGAGAGAGAGTGTCCTTGCAGCCCAGATGGGAGCTGCTAGGGGGAGACCTAGGGACGCAGGTGGCGCTGTGGTCTAAACCACAGGGTAGCGACACCTGTGGTCTAAACCACAGAGCCTAGGGCTTGCCAATCAGAAGGTCGGCGGTTCAAATCCCCGCAACGGGGTGAGCTCCCGTTGCTCGGTCCCTGCTCCTGCCAACCTAGCAGTCCAAAAGCATGCCATTGCAAGTAGATAAATAGGTACTGCTCTGGCGGGAAGGTAAACGGTGTTTCCGTGTGCTGCTCTGGTTCGCCAGAAGCGGCTTAGTCCTGCTGGCCACATGCCCGGAAGCTGTACGCCGGCTCCCTCAGCCAGTAAAGCGAGATGAGCACCGCAACCCCAGTCGTCCGTGACTGGACCTAATGGCCAGTGGCCCCTTTTCCTTTAGGGGGAGACCTAGGACCCTGGAAGACTCAGAGATGCACAGACAGAGGCCAGGAGACAGTTAGAAACTCAGGTATATAAGCCAGGTGCCAAAGTGGCTTCTTAAATCAGGCTTTCCAGTCGCCAAAACAGAATGGCTAGTTGCCATTTGGCACGAAGTTTTCAATATGACGACTTTTGGGTTCCTGAAATTCGTTCTGAAGGTGCAGATAAAGTATCGCGGACAGAATTCAACAGGATGTGTTGCTGGTGTGAGAAAACAGTCCAGATCGTAGAATCCCCAGGCAGGCCCCTCCAGATGGTGGAGATGTCAGGCGACATCCTGACACCTGGGCATCTTCACTTGGTCGCGAGTGGCCGGTAAAAAGGTAAAGGGACCCCTGACCATTAGGTCCAGTCGTGTCCGACTCTGGGGTTGCGGCGCTCATCTCGCTTTATTGGCCGAGAGCCGGCATACAGCTTCTGGGTCATGTGGCCAGCATGACAAAGCTGCTTCTGGTGAACCAGAGCAGCGCACGGAAACGCCGTTTACCTTCCCGCCAGAGCGGTTCCTATTTATCTACTTGCACTTTGACGTGCTTTCGAACTGCTAGGTGGGCAGGAGCTGGGACCGAGCAACGGGATCTCACCCCGTCGCAGGGATTCGAACCGCCGACCTTCTGATCAGCAAGCCCTAGGCTCTGTGGTTTAACCCACAGCGCCACCTGGGTCCCCTGAGTGGCCGGTAGCCAGGCGCAAAATGTGCTCAGGAGCAGTCTCACAAGGCAAAGTCCTAGCACTGAACTCCTGCCCCCTGCCACAGTTGAGCATTAAACCTGCAAATGGTACAACACAGCAGAGCCCCCACTCACCTACTCCTTTGCGGGGGGAGGGGGAGAAGCGTTGCCCCTTTTCCTCCTGGCGGGGGCTCTGCTGCCCTGGCAGCAAATTTCTGCCTGCAGCAAGGCTGTTAAGCGCACAGGAGCCCCACCAAAGTGGGGAAGTGGCTGTCTTTGCCACAAAAGGGGCTGGGTGCCCCCAGCTGCTCCCCCCCTGACCCAGACCAAGGCCAGGAGGTCAAAGCTACTTAGCCATCTCCTGGGAAGGGGTCAGCTCCTTCCCCACATTCTCCTAGCCGCAGCCTGCATCCCCTGGGGTGGATCGAGGGTAGGATTTCTTGGGGGGGGGGGGGAGACCATGAAGTCGAAAAGAGCCATCACTCAGGAGTTGAGCAAGAGGCCTTGGACAGAAGGGCAGCTGGATCAGGCCCAAGGAGGCTCCTCTGGCCCAGCAACCTCTTCTCCCAGGGGCCTCAAAGGGAGACCCACACGCAGGATCCGAGCACAAGAGTTCTCTCCCCTCCTGCGGTTTCCAGCAAATGGGATTCAGAAGCATCGTTCCATGAATTTGCCTAGTCTGCCGACAAAGGTCCATATAGTTCAAGCTATGGTTTTCCCAGTAGTGATGTATGGAAGTGAGAGCTGGACCATAAAGAAGGCTGATCGCCGGAGAATGGATGCTTTTGAATTCTGGTGCTGGAGGAGACTCTTGAGAGTCCCATGGACTGCAAGAAGATCAAACCTCTCCATTCTGAAGGAAATCAGCCCGGAGTGCTCACTGGAAGGACAGATCCTGAAGTTGAGGCTCCAGTATTTGGCCACCTCATGAGAAGAGAAGACTCCCTGGAAAAGACCCTGATGTGGGGAAAGATGGAGGGCGCAAGGAGAAGGGGACAACAGAGGACGAGATGGTTGGACAGGGTTCTCGAAGCTACCAACATGGGTCTGACCAAACTGCGGGAGGCAGTGGAAGACAGGAGTGCCTGGCGTGCTCTGGTCAATGGGGTCATGAAGAGTCGGACACGACTAAACGACTAAACAAATTTTAAAGCGACCCATGTTGGTGGCCATCTCTGCCTCCTGTGGCAAGGAGTTCCACAGTTTGCACTGCGTGAAGGAGAGCAACTTTTCTCTTTCCCCTTTCTCTCGCTTGCTTTTTTCTCCGAGCGCTGCAACATTCCCTGGCCACCCGCTGCAAGTTCACAGATCTCGGCCAGCTCAGAGCATTGCTGCCGCCTGGAGGGACCCCAAATCCTAAAGCTCCCGTTTAGAATGATAGAATCCTAGGACCTGGAAGGGGGCATCATGGGTCATCTAGTCCAACCCCCTGCAATGAAGGAAAATGCACCCACACGGGAATCAAACCCATGACCTGAGCATTATCACCATGCCCTCACCAACTCCGCTAACTGCCAAGGCTCCTTCCCAGGTCATTGAATTGTGGAGTCAGGAGGTTCCCCAAGGGTCGTCTCGCGATCTAGCAGGAATCCCAGCGAATGATTGTTCACAGAGTTGGAAGGGACACCGGGGGGTCATCCAGTCCAACCCCCACAGCAGAGGGAAACCATGGATCCTCACTCTTACTGCTGAGCTGCAGGGGAAGTTCACAGAGACCCCTCTGCCTGCTGCACCAGCCTCTCTGCAGCTTGCTGATACCTCCCTCCCCACCGCCGCCGCCACCCCACGGCTCCTCTCATCTCACAGATGGCCCCGGCCAGCTGTTAAAGGCACCCCCCACCGAAATAGCCAGCACAGACGAGGACAACAGAAGAGAACAAGCAGGAGGGGGGGAGGCGAGTGTTCTCTTTTGTGTGACGCGCGTGTGCCCCACACAATGGCCACAAAGCCGATCTTTCCCCCCAACCCCCCACCAGACGGCCGGCTGCGGAGAGACACAAAAGGGGTACAGACACTGGGCTGCTACAGCCCCCCCATAACTCTGACCCCTCTTGTGCAGATGGGGGGTGGGGAGGGGGTGCGCCGAGGAGCAGAGAAAATGAATGGAGACCCCCAAGCAGATTCTACGGGGGAAGGGGGCTGGTTTAAAGGCAGCCCCCCCATCTCTCTTTTTTTGCAAAGTCAAACTTTCCCTTGCAACAGCTGCACCAGACCTGTTTGGAACAAAAGAGCATCCTGCAGGGGGGGCGCCCCCCAACCCATTGTCGGGCAAGACAGCTGCCCCTGAATGGGTTTGGGGAGCCAACAGCTGTGTGTGTGTGTCCTGACAAGCCCCCCCCCCCCAGTTTCTTTGCCCCCATCCCAGTGCCTGGTCCAAGCACACCAGCTGTACTGGGGCTGGGCAAACATTTGGCCAAAAGGCGGAGTGGGGGGGGCGGACGGCGGGATTGTTTCCTCAGCTGCCACCAGCCGCTGGCTCAGCAGATGGGAGCCAGTCCCAGACAAGCAAAGAGGGTGGGCCAGGGGAGGGGGGGTCCTCAGATGTGCCCCCTCTAAAGGGGGGGAGGAGGAGGTCTACTCCTCCAGGGACCTTCAAGCCCAGGACAAAACGAAAGAGACGGGTAGTCTCAGAGCTAGGAGCCTGGGCAGAGGCTACAGTGAGCTGTAATAGGTGCTGGGGCTCAAACCTCATGCCCCCACTAGTAGTAGTTAGTAGTAGTAGCAGTAAAGGTAAAGGGGCCCCCTGACCATTAGGTCCAGTCGCAGACGACTCTGGGGTTGCGGCGCTCATCTCGCTTTATTGGCCGAGAGCCGGCGTACAGCTTCTGGGTCATGTGGCCAGCAGGACTAAGCCGCTTCTGGCGAACCAGAGCAGCGCACGGAAACGCCATTTACCTTCCCGCCGGAGCGGTACCTATTTATCTACTTGCAGTTTGATGTGCTTTCGAACTGCTAGGTTGGCAGGAGCAGGGACCGAGCAACGGGAGCTCACCCCGTCGCGGGGATTTGAACCGCCAACCTTCCGATCGGCAAGCCCAAGAGGCTCAGTGGTTTAGACCAAGGCGCCACCCATGTCGTAGTAGTAGTAAGTAGTAGTAGTAGTAGTAGTAGTAGTAGTAATATTTATACCCCGCCCATCTGGCTGTTTTCCCCCAGCCACTCTGGGCAGCTCCCAGCAGAATACTAAAAAAAGAATAAAACTTCAAACATGAAAAACTTCCCTAACAGGGCTGCCTTCAGGTATTTTCTAAATGTCAGGTAGTTGTTTATCTCTTTGACATCTGGTGGGAGGCCGTTCCACAGGGCGAGCGCCACTACTAAGAAGGCCCTCTGCCTGGTTCCCTGTATCTTGGCTTCTCGCAGGGAGGAAACCACCAGAAGGCCCTCGGTACTGGACCTCAGTGTCTGGGCTGAACGGTGGGGGTGGAGATGCTCCTTCAGGTATACTGGGCCGAGACCGTTTAGGGCTTTACAGGTCAGCACCAACACTTTGAATTGTGCTCGGAAACGTATTGGGAGCTAATGAAGGTCTTTCAGGATTGGTGTTATACGGTCTTGACGGCCGCTCCCAGTCCCCAGTCTAGATGCCACATTCTGGATTAGTCGTAGTTTCCGAGTCACCTTCAAAGGTAGCCCCACGTAGAGCGCATTGCAGTAGTCCAAGCAGGAGATAACCAGAGCATGCACAACTCTGGCGAGACAGTCTGCGGGCAGGTAGGGTCTTAGCCTGCGTACCAGATGGAGCTGGTAGACAACTGCCCTGGATACAGAATTAACCTGCGCCTCCATGGACAGCTGTGAGTCCAAAATGACTCCCAGGCTGCGCACCTGGTCCTTCAGGGGCAGAGTTACCCCGTTTAGGACCAGGGAGTCCTCCACACCTGCCCGGCACTCTGTGCATGCTTGCTGTTACGCTTCTTTGAGATTTAGCCAGTATCTCCTCCCTGGGGCAAAATCCTGGCATCTGGTGTTGCAGGAGCCCCAGGACGGATGGTCCATGCAGATCCTCACAGGTACAGGAAGGAGAGGTGACACACTTGAAGGACCCTCACGGGGAAGAAGATGGAGCAAAGCTCGCTTTCTGTGGCTCCAGGGGGGAGGAGCTGAAACGATGGGTTCGAATCGCAAGGAGATTCCGACTAAACATTAGGAAGAGCTTCCTGGCGGCTTCCTGGGAGGCTTTCAAGCAGAGGTTGGAAGGCCACCTGTCAGGAATTCTCCCGTTGCGATTCCTGCATTGCAGGGGGTTGGACTAGAGGACCTTTGGGGGCCCCTTCCAATTCTACTCTCCTATGTTTGTGGAAGCAGATGTCCTTCCAAGCTGGGTCCAAAGGGACGCTTCCCCCCCCCCCCACGCCACTTCCTGCATTTGGTACCTCTCTGCTGGCTTCCTGCCTGCCTCCTCCGCCCTGGCCCATTAACGGAACAGCTTTTATCGGCTTTCATGGCTTTCATCCTCTCTGCGCATCACTCAGCCTTCTAGGAGAAAGCAGGGGGGTGGGGGGGGTGGAGAGGGAGAGAAGCGCCACCATTATCCATGTCTCCGCTGGAGAGTTTTCCTGGAGACACGGAGATCAGCTAGGTCCTCTCCTGCTCTCCCCCTTCAGAGACACCCTTGCCCCCATTGCAACACAACAACCCTGCAGTGCTGACAGTCAGGGCCGTCTTAAGCTTATCTGGCGCCGTGGCACAGGGATCCCTCCGTCGCCCCCCACCCCCACGTTTCCCTCCGGGGGGACAGAGGCTCCAGGCGCGGCGCGGCATGGCAGAGGCGGCACTGCCGGCGGGGCTGGAGGGCGGCTCCTCGGGCAGGGAGGATGCTCCGGGCGCGGCGCGGCATGGCAGAGGCCGACGAGAACGGCGAACTGATGCCAGGAGGTGCCGTGTCCAGCCTCCGCCTCTTGCCTGGCACCCTCCAGAAGTTGGCGCAGTGGTGCCCCGTGCCACTAGCCTCTATGGCTAAGACGCCCCTGCTGACAGTGGGTATTGCCATCTCTCCCACTGACACAACAGTGTGAAGCTGCAGCAAAAATGGCTAGTGCTATTCTAGGCTGCCTCAACAGAGGTCTAGTGTCTGGATCAAGATCTCTTCTGCCTTGGTCAGGAACACTGGGTCCAGTTCTGGGCACCACAATTTAAGAAGGTTGTTGACAAGCTGGAAGGTGTGCAGAGGAGGGCAACCAAGATGATCAAGGGTCTGGATTGAAGGAGCTGAGCATGTTTAGCCTGGAAAATAGAAGTCTAAGAGGAGATAGGATAGCCATCTTCAAATATCTTCAGGGCTGTCACATGGAAGAGGGGGCAAGCTTGTTTTCTCCTGCTCTGGAGGGTAGAACCTATGGCTTCAAGTTACAAGAAAGGAGATTCCGACTAAACATTCAGAAAAACTTTCTGGCAGTAAGAGCTGAGGAACAGATTCCCACGAGAGGTGGTGGACTCTCCTTCCTTGGAGGTTTTAAAGCAGAGCTTGGATGGCCGCCTGCCATGGATGCTTTAGCTGAGATTCCTGCATTGCAGGGGGCTGGGCTGGATGACCCCCAGGGGTCCCTTCCAGCTCTAAGATTCTGTGACTTTATCATTGCTGTAGCCCAGGAGGGAGGGGACCTGGGCTGAAGCAAAGCCATTGTTTTATAAAAGGCTGTGGAGCCAGTGCACTCAGCACCCCTTGGTCCAACCATACTTCTGGGGGGGGGGTGGCTTTCTTATCGCAGTCCAATATCAAAGCAACTTGCTCAGTCCCCTGGCAGACTCCCGCCTCAAAAAAAAAACCTTCTTAAAACCCAGGAACTCTGAGGCCAACTGTTTCCCTTTTGTGCTTCTTGGAGTGGAACGAGGTGGAGAAGGATCAATGCATGAAGTCTCCTTCTACAGAGCCAGGCCATCGGTCCATGTAGCTCAGTATTGCCTACCCTGACTTGCAGCAACAGAGTTTCAGACAAGGGAGCTTTCCCTGGCCGTACCTGGCAAGGCTGCTAGGTCCTGAACCTGAGACCTTCTGCAGGCAGAGCAGCTGTTCTGTGTCTGAGCTGCTTCCCCTCTCAGTATCATCGCCCTCTTGTGGGGGCAGCGACCCCCCCCCCTCTAGATCCACGCCTGGGATTTCCAGCCTTCGCCCTTTGGCAGCCAGACCAGAGACACTGCCTTGGCCAAAGGCCACAGCTCCCTCGGTCAGGGATAGATTCCGGCTGCCATCCACAGCAGCGTCAGTGAAGGGCAGAATCCTGGAATCGCAGAGCTGGAAGGGGCCAGGAGGGTCATCTAGTCCAGTGTTTTTCAACCTCCTCGGGGCAACGGCACACCTGCCCCACGAAAAAAATCTCGCGGCACACCACCACCACATGCACCCCGCCCCCCCACCCCAGGGGGGCGGGGTGTCCGCGCACCCTGGCGGGAGGGAGGGGAAGGACCCAGGCGGGCGAAAACGGAGCGGGAGATCGGCGGGCCAGGCGCCCGCCCCCCCCTCCCGCGCCCAGCCCCCCAGCAGCACCTCCACCCGGCCCCGAGCGAGCCCGGTGGCACCGGCACCTCCCGCCCGTCCCCGACCGCGACCGGGGCGGCAGAGGCAGCGGGCGAAGCGCCCGGCAGCCCCGGCGAAGGCGGCGGTCGGCGAGCGGGAAGCGGAGCCGAGGCGACGCCAGCCCGGACCGACCCGGAAGCGGAAGTGGCCCAGGGCGGCACAGCAGCCGGTGTCTTGCGGCACACTCCTGTGCCGCGGCACACCGGTTGGGAAACGCTGATCTAGTCCAACCCCCTGCAGCGCAGGAATCTTTTGTCCAATGCGAGGCTTGAACCCACGACTCTGAGATCAAGCGTCTCACGCTCTGCCGACTGAGCCCCTCCACCACGGTGGATCAGAGCAACCCCACACCCCGTTGGATCAAGGCAACTCGGTGGTGAATCTGGACTGGCACAGACCAGCAAAATACAACAACCCTGCAACCTGGGCACCTCCCCATTCACCAGGGTCGTTGCGCCTTACCCCCAGCCTGCCCCAAGTGATCTTGGGGGCTGGTCCCTGCCTCTTGGCCTGACCTCACTCCGTGAGCTTCATGGTTGGGTGCGGGGATTCGAACCCTGGTCTCTTCCAGGTCCCAGTCTGGCACTCTAACCACTGCACCACCGCTGCCACTCTCCCCCCGACCGGCACCGCCAGAACCATAGATGCTGTTCTGGATGCCCTCCTGCAACGGGCGAAGCCTCAAGAATCACTTCGCTGCCCCTTGGCACCCCCTAAGTACCTGCTTGCCCTCCGAGGGCAACCCTAGAGCTGTGCGGATGCCGTGGGATCCCCTTCCCCTGTGAGACCCCTCTTGTCATTTGGGGAAATCGCCTCTGAGCCACTTAGAGCCATCACAGCCCCAGGGAACGGCAGGGCTCCTGGAGCCAAGCTGAGTCAGTGGAGAAGAGGGGGGCAGAGCCACCATCCAGGCAAGATGCAGGCCCCATGGCAGGGAGATTCTCTCCCATACAAGACCCCCAGTTAGGACAAGGTGGGGGAGAGTCTCAGTCTGCCTTAGCCCCCACTCCTCTTTCAGGAGGGTAACATGGGGAGTCAGCCCCAGACTTGACCCGGCGTGCAAAATCTGTGGGGCCCCCACCCAGCCTGGCACACAAAAGGCTGCCAGGAAACTTCCCCTCCCCCAGCATGGAAGTGGGTGGGTGGGTGGGGGCTGCAAATAAAGAAAGGAGTGGCCAAATGGAACAAGGCAGGGGGACGACACAGAGGGATTTCCCGGGGGGGGGGGAAGGTTGCAGCATTTGGGGCTGTTGGGTTTAGGGGAAAGTCGAGGAAGAAGCAACACAATAGTCCTTCTCCATAGAGCACAGGGTTAATCTGTGGAACTCCCTTCCACAGGAGGAAGCGATGGCCACGAACAAACTATAGAATCATAGAATCCTAGAGTTGGAAGAGACCACAAGGGCCATCCAGTCCAACCCCCTGCCAAGCAGGAAACACCATCAAAGCATTCCTGACAGGTGGCTGTCAAGCCTCTGCCTAAAGACCTCCAAAGAAGGAGACTCCACCACACTCCTTGGCAGCAAATTCCACTGCCTAACAGCTCTTACTGTCAGGAAGTTCTTCCTAATGTTTAGGTGGAATCTTCTTTCTTGTAGTTTGAATCCATTGCTCCGTGTCCGCTTCTCTGGAGCAGCAGAAAACAACCTTTCTCCCTCCTCTATATGACATCCTTTGATATATTTGAACATGGCTATCATATCACCCCTTAACCTTCTCTTCTCCAGGCTAAACATACCCAGCTCCCTAAGCCGTTCCTCATAAGGCATCGTTTCCAGGCCTTTGACCATTTTGGTTGCCCTCCTCTGGACACGTTCCAGCTTGTCAGTATCCTTCTTGAACTGTGGTGCCCAGAATTGGACACAGTATTCCAGGTGGGGTCTGACCAGAGCGGAATACAGTGGTACTATATGGCTTTAAAAGAGGATGAGACCAATTCATGGATGGGGAGACGGCGATTGATGGCTATTACCCACCAGGGCTCTGCCCCCACAGCCAGAGGAAGCAATACTTCTGGATATTAGTTGCTGGAAAGGCTGAGCGCTTCCATGCTCAATTCCTGCTTGCGGGTTTCCCAAAAGGGGCACCTGGCAGCGCCCCCGGTGAGAACAGGACGCTGGACTGTTCTGTTTGGCCTGATCCAGCAGGCTCTTAAAGGGCCGTGCCCCCAAATGGAGAAGCCACGACAGTCCTCATCACCCCATCTGCAAAATGGGAACAAGAGTGACCAGCCCCATAGGGTTAAGGAGAGGACAATTCCCCCTCCCACCTTCAAAAAATAATAATCGCAAAACAGATGCCCAATGACTCACATGCCCTGTCTGCCAAACTGGAACAGACTCCACTTTCCCACCCGCCCACTGTGTCTGCTCCAAACAGACCCAGAAAATCTCAGGAGCCGGATTCCCCACCCTTGTGCTGCAGTCTGGCCTGTCCAAACATCCTCTCCCCCCCCCCCGGCAGAGAACCCAGGAATCCTAGCTCCCATCTCCCCTTGCGTCACCAGGGGAGACCCCAGGAGTCCTTCCGCTCCCCCTGCGGAGGAAAGCGGCAGAGAAACAGCAGCTGCGCCTCTCCGGAGCTAATTGGGCCTCCTTAATGGGCAGCAATAATTGCAGCTTATTTCCCAGTTTCCTGCCGGCTCCTTGGTCTGGGAAGCCATGAACTCAGCTGCCCTTCTGCGTCCAGACATGGGAGGGGCAGGGAAACAATCCCCTGCCCCCTGGAAGAGGAGGAAGAGGAGGGTCCCTGCCTCTGGCAGGATGATGTACACACAGCTGAGCCGGGCTCCTGGCCCTGCCAGAGCACAGCGAAGAGGACGGCATATTCTCCTCCCCTCGCCACTGGGGAACCACAGCCAGTATCCACCCATCACAAGGTCAGGCTTCTGAGTAACCTGAATGGCAAGTCTCAGGTGCCCACCCCCCAAACCGCATCAGCTGCCAACCAAGGCAGGGGGGTCCTTTCGGAACTGCCCCATAAGCAGCAGAGCCCTCTATCGCAGCTTTTGGCCCTCTGGCAAACGGGTCTTGGGAAGCTCTTGCCATGGGGCCTTGGGCTGCTCCCGTCTACTCAGAGTAGCTTCACAGGCAGAGGTGTAGGAAGCCCAGGTGGTACCCGGGGCGGAATTGTTTTTGTCACCCCCCACCACTTTAATTTAAAAAAAAAAATAAAAAAATAAAAAGTGTCACCCCCCTCTGATGGTGCCACTTTGCGAGGTGTGGGGGTTTTGTGTGTGTGTGTCTATTATCTCTTTTTTTTCAATAAAGTTAAAATAAAATAATAATAATAAATAATAATAAAAATTTTAAAAGAGTAAGAAGTGTCACCCCCCCTCTGATGGTGCCACTTTGTGAGGTGTGGGGGGTTGTGTGTGTGTCTATTATCTCTTTTTTCAATGAAGTTAAAATTTTAAAAAAATTATTTTTTAAAATTAATTTTTTTTAATTTTTTTTTTAAGTGTCACCCCCCTCTGGGGTGGAACCCGGGACGGCCCGCCCCCGCCCCCCTTGCTACGCCCCTGTTCACAGGGTCAGAGCCACGGTGATAAAAGGCCTCCCCGCACCCCAAGGCCACATCTGGGACCTCCCTTAGACAAGCCCTGCCTGGATCAATCGCAGTCTGTTCTCCTCGTTCCCTTTTCCTTCCCCAAACAGTAAGAGAAAGTGTCTTTTCAGGGTGCTCCAAAGCAGCTGAGGATCCCCCTTCGTGTTCAGTGCCAGGGCTTGGTGGGGTACCTCTGGGCATGTGCAAAATGCCTCTCCTCCATTTGGGAAGAGGCCATAGCGAAGCAACCGAGAGCCTGAGTGCAGGACCCAGACTCAATGCCCAACGTCACATCCAAGTCGGGATGAGAATCTCCCTGCCCGGGATCCTCAAGGGGGCCGCTGCCGGCCAGGGCAGACCAGGGCTGTGGAGACCACTGCAGAAATCCCTGGATGCCACATCCATGGCCACACCGGACTAGGGCTGGCGGGGGGGTGGGAGGCCATCAACCTCCGGAGAGGCAAAGGAACCCCTTCACTCCCGCAGACAATGTTGAGCTGGGTGGATCAATGGTGTGACTCTGAAGGAGGCAGCATCCTATCGTAATGCCCCACAAACACCTGGCCTTAGGGGAACGTCCTCCTGGTCTATGGGGACATTCTCCCCATAGAGGGAGAAACAGGCACTCGATGGACCCAGGTACGTCACATCGCCAAGGTGGTCCACCTTTGGCATTGCCCAGGCATGACATGCCCAAGTAGGGCAGGATTCAGGCAACTTGCTCTGGCAGTGATGTTTTCCCCTCTCCATGGGGCAGAGGGATCCTGGGGGTGGGGGACAGATGGTGGCCTCCCCAGGAACACCCCCAAACACACACACCAACACCAGCTTAGGGATATCCTGCCAATCCGGAGAAGGCAGGGATCTACTGGATTATGACTAGATTCCTCCCGGAATCTAGAGCTATCCCTAACAAGGCCATCGGGGCAGGACTCAGCAGAAAATTATGCATGGCTCAGAGAAAGAAGAAAGCTTTTTTTATCCCTCTCTCGTAGGGCCAGAAGTTGTGGACAGCCAGCAAAGCAGAAATGCTGGAAGACTCAGGACGGATTAAAAGAAGTCCTTCTTCAACGCAGGACAGAGTTAAACTGTGGAACTCCCTCCCACAAGAGGCAGGGGTGGCCTCCCGCTAGG
Organism: Darevskia mixta; assembly: GCA_034641385.1. NCBI lineage: Eukaryota > Metazoa > Chordata > Lepidosauria > Squamata > Lacertidae > Darevskia > Darevskia mixta. The sequence continues at coordinate 31,549 of JAWWNH010000128.1, forward strand.
TGGCTTTAAAAGAGGGCTGGACAAACGCTTCTGAATCCCAGTCGCTGGAAGCCACGGGAGGGGAGAGGGCTCTTGGCCACTCAGAGCACAGGATCCTGGACTAGACGGGCCCCCTTTGGCCTGATCCAGCAGGCTCGTCCTATATTCTAACACACACAATGCAGCACAGCTGTCTGCCTGCATCTGGAAGTGAGCGAAGCCAGAGAGTCTAAAATCACTGGTTGCGGTGGAATGGAGAGGCAGATTCCCAAAGAGTTTTTTCTTCTTCTAAAAAGCAGCCACAGGAAGAACGTCCTCCAAGCAGAGCCCAAGGAGATGTTTAGCGGAGAAAGGAAAAGAACTCTGAATGTGCTCAGAGGCACTCTTGGCGAGTGCCTGTCATCTCGCGAGGCTCTGCTTGAGAAGATACTGAGTTCTCCAAATCCACTCCAAGTCTCTCTTCCCCCTGGCTAAGATTTTACAGAAAAATGAGAGGAAGGCTGGAAGATTCCTTAAACCTAGCCAGGCCCCTGTTCCATACAAAGCAGTGTTGTCTACACTGACGCGCAGCAACAGCTCTCCACCTCTGGCATGAACATCCAGACCTGAGCTGGCCTTTAAGGAGAGATTGTCTCTGCAGTGGGGCGGAGTGGGGAGAGCTGCGGCTCCAACAGGAACATCTGGAAGTAAGACACTCGGAAGTCCCAGATGCACCAGGGTCGGTGGGCGTTAGAACTGCACTTTGCACATGTTCAGAGGTGACCATGCTCTTATCTTGCCATCTAACCTGAGGCACAGCATTTTAAACAAAGCAGGTCCTGGGCACAGAGGGGCTTAGGACAAGATGACCTCAAAGCTTATCTTGAAAAAAAGCAAATTGAGAAGCTGGAAAATAAAACCAGGGGTTCTAGACCAGTGATGGCTAACCTTGACACTCCAGATGTTTTGGGACTCCAACTCCCATCATCCCTGACCACTGATCCTGTTAGCTAGGGATGATGGGAGTTGTAGTTCCAAAACATCTGGGGTGTCAAGGTTAGCCATCACTGTTCTAGACCAAAATAGGCAAGGCGGAACCTCCCCAAGCCCTGGGCACCCGGCACCCGGGGGAAGAGGGCAGGATCTGCATTGGTGCTCTGCCCAGGGAATGCTGAAGCGTCATTAGCACCCAGATCCCTTTGCCCACTGCAAGGGCCGGGTGTGGCTCGCTGGGGGCCACCTGCTCTACACTGCAGATCCTTTCAAAAGTCAGACTTTGGAGGGCAGAGGGAGCTCCCCACCCCGAATCACATGCCTCCTCCGAATCCAGCGGTTGGGGTGGAGGTCAGACCCAGATGTTCATTCTGCCAGGCAGGAAGCCAGGACTCACCCACCTTCTCGCACCGGGAGTCACCTGCAGTCATCAACAGGCCCCAAAGGAGCCCTTGGGGGGGGGACCCCAGAACCTCTTCGTGTTCCTGGACAGCCAAGAACGGAGAAATTGAGGGGCTCCACCCGATGCTACTAGCCATTTGGGGTGATGGATGCTCCCCACCTTATTGGCAGGACACATCAAGTCGTTTTTTGCCAAGGGGAAACCAACTCCCCACGACATTGACTTTGACACCCCCAACAAACCACCTCTTCTGTTACCCAACCTGTGCACTTCTCAAGGGGGGGAGCCCCCCCCAAATGTCCGCATGGGCCTTTGCCTGGCATCCGCGGGGAAATTCCATTCCGAATCTCTCTGGAACAACGGGGAGGGGACGGTCGGCGCTTGCAAGGTTTCCAGAAGGCCCCCTCCCCAAACGACTGGCCCTGCGCAATCCCTCTTAACCCCACCCACCCAGTTACGTCGATCCTGAAGTATTGGCGAGGGGGGAGCCCCATTCTTCCGTCCCCCGGCCCAGTACTGGGTGGGGCAACTGCTCCCAACCCCCTCCCCGACCACGATCCCGCGAGGCCCGATCGGGGGGCCGGCGAGGCAGAAGGGGCACAGCTCTGTTCAGCCGGGGGGCGCCGCTGCCTGCTGACTGAAGGAGCGAACCCCGGAGGAGGAGGGGGGCAGAGAGATGCGATCCCTCCCCTCTGTCCGCTTTGATTTCCGAGCAAGGCTGCTTTTTTTTCTTTTTTGAGGGGGGGGAGCAAGAGGAGGGCCTGTGCCCTTCGCAGCTGTCACTCGACGCGCGGTGGGAGGCGGAGGGAGGGAGGGATCTCTTGGAGAGGAGGGGGCGCGGGAGAGGGATGCGGAAAGGCGGGGGCGGCGGGGATCCCCGGAAAGAGGCGTCGCGGGAGGAGGGGGGGCGTCGTTGGTGCGCGGAAAAAGAGGAGGGAGAGAGAAGGGGAGACTCCCCTCCCAGCCCCCCCCAGCCCATCCATCCCTGCCCGCTTCGCCTTACCCGGGTGCGGCGGGGCTCCGACGCCTCCTCCGCCGCCTCTTCCCGGCTCCGCATCCACGGTGAGCCCGGCGCGGGTCCTCCTCCTCCTCCGCTGCTGCCGCCCTGGGCCGCCCCTCCCCGGCTGCTGCTGCTCCTCCGCCAGCCCCCCGCCCGATCCGCCTCTTCTCTCCGCTGCGGACGCCCCGTCTCGTCTCACCGCTGCCTCGGCTCCTCCGCGCACGCGCCTTGAGTCCAGCTGGCCTTGGCCCCGCCCCGCGGCTCTTCGATATGCAAATGAGGACACGCCCCTTTCCTCGCAGGCGCTCTTTTCTCGCCGCAAAACTCCGCCTCCCACGCCTCCGCTGATTTTTTATTGGCTCCGCGCTCCTGAATATGCAAAAGCAAAAACGTCACCGCCGCGCTCTCGCTCTCTCTTTCCTTCTCTCCCCGCCCGGTGTTATTTACAAAGTTCTGCCGACCCCACCCACCGAGGCAGGCTATTGGTCCGCGAGCGTACCCGCATGCAAATTAGCCCGTCCGATCAGCCCGCCCACCTCGTCGTGATGCGACTATGCAAATCCTATGCCTGCCTTAAGCCCCGCCCTCCGCCCCGCACCATGAAAGGGAAAGCGGAGAGGTGCCCGGGGTTCAAGGCTCTCTGACCCCGTTTGCAAGCCCCGCCGGCTTCTTTCTCAAGGCTTGGACCCAAGGGAGGCACTCTTCACATGCTCGCAGAAGCCCTTTCACAGCAAAACGCAGCGGACGGCGCCCCGCCGTTTTTTCCTGATTCTTGCCTGGATCTGGACAGGCAAAGGGGGTGCAATGAACCCCACCTTGGTGCTTCCCTGGAGCCAAGCTCTGTACTTGCCTTGTGGACCCCCAAGGGCGGATCACCCTTTTTCCGAACCCTTATTTTTTTTAGTGTTTGCCGGAACCTGAACCTTTGGAACTCCCTGCCTCTTGATACAGGCGGCGCCTACTTAGAACATTCTCGCTTGGCTGAGCGCCCCAGCAGCTTAGAAAGCGGATGCGAGTTTGGGTCTGTTTTTCGTCTATCGCTGTTCTAACATCCCGAAGGCCTTAAATGCTTCTTATTGATAACTTTATTCTTCTATCCTTTTTTTGTAAACCGCTTTGAGGTTTAAAAAATAAATAAAAATCATGCGGTGTATAAATTTCATGAGATAAAAATAAATAAATTTGGCAGCTGGGGGGAGAGGGTTAAAAAACGGCGACAAGGCACCCCAAGGTCCATTCTGTGCGGTTCTTCAGCATAGGCTCTGCCCGCCTGCCCTTAGGCAGAAACCAGGAACCCTTAAGAAGATGCCAGGCCAGAGCAGGAGGGAGGATGGGTGCAAACCCTCCCCCGCCCTTGTCCCCAGATGTGCAGCCTCCCGCGCTGTGCCTGGGCACCCACCCCTGGGTGTTGCCCGCTGTTGTCGGCCAGGGCGGGTCCCACAAAGGATGGAAGGGAAGGAATTGTTTGCTCTCAAAACAAACAGGCTGCGTCAGCCCCACCCGTGCCAGGCCAAGGGGGGGGGGCAAAGGCTAGGAAGGGCCTGCCCCTCTCCCGCTGCCACTAGGGCAGACTCTGCAAACCTGGGGCCGGGTCCATCTGCCTCTCCCGTCAGCCCCAACACTGGTGCGCCATCTTTGACGCACGTTTTGTGAGCTGCGGTTCCTTTTTTCCGGAAGAGGATGCTTAGATTGAATCCAGCTGTGTGCTGGCGGGGCGGGGAGGGGGAGTTGGCTGCACCTGGGGAGCCAAAACTGCAAAGAAAGAGAAAGTTTGGGCAGGATCCGTGCTCCACATCCCCTTCAACGTTTCTCTGATGAGAAGAGGGACAATGATCAGTGATGGCTAACCTTGACACTCCAGATGTTTTGGAACTACAACTCCCATCATCCCTAGCTAACAGGCTCAGTGGTCAGGGATGATGGGAGTTGTAGTCCCAAAACATCTGGAGTGTCAAGGTTAGCCATCACTATTCCATCCCCTCCAAAGTTTCTCCTATTCCACTCCCTCCTAGGAAAATTTGTTGCTGTTGAGTCGTTTAGTCGTGTCCGACTCTTCGTGACCCCATGGACCAGAGCACGCCAGGCACTCCTGTCTTCCCCTGCCTCCCGCAGTTTGGTCAGACTCATGTTGGTAGCTTCGAGAACACTGTCCTACCATCTCGTCCTCTGTCGTCCCCTTCTCCTTGCGCCCTCCATCTTTCCCAACATCAGGGTCTTTTCCAGGGAGTCTTCTCTTCTCCTGAGGTGGCCAAAGTCTTGGAGCCTCAGCTTCAGGATCTGTCCTTCCAGTGAGCACTCAGGGCTGATTTCCTTCAGAATGGAGAGGTTTGATCTTCTTGCAGTCCATGGGACTCTCAAGAGTCTCCTCCAGCATCATAATTCTAAGAAAATAGGAACATCCTATTCCGTCCCCTCCATTTCTCCCGTGAAAAGAGGGACGTCCGGTTCGAGAAGATCTTGTCCCAGGTCTGCTCATGACCCCGCCCAGCAGAAAAGTTTCTGGATCGGGCGAAAGGTGCAAAGGGAGCTGAGCTCACTTCCAGGCTGAATCTGAAGTGGATTCACACCACAACTTGGCTGCCCTGCCAGAGGGTTGGAGCTGCTGCAGAATGGCTCAAAGACATTAGTCTGGAAAGAGGAGCAGCTGTAGACGGAGAGGGGAGCCTGTTTCTGGGGGAGCCCCGTGGATGTGGCGGGGACCACCCCGCAGTGCAAAGGGGATCTCTTGGCCTGGGCTTAGGATTTGAACCCAAGGCTGCTGCGCCAGGGGAACCACGCCTTCCGGTATGGCCGAGGAACGATGGGCAGAGGCTGGTGGCCAACGAACTGGCTGGCCCTCCTTCCTTCCTTAGCCAAGTATGTGTGGAATCAGATTCGTAGAGCTGGAAAAGGACCCCCAAGGGTCATCCAGTCTAACCCCCCGCAATGCAGGAATGTAACAACTTGAACTTGGCCCCGTAGCAAATCAGCAACCGGCTCTGATCTCTGAGCACAGGTGTTACACGCTGACAAGGTCTCCCTCCCGTCAGCAATTGCGTTGCAGCATCCTGCACTAACCATAGCTTCCAGATCAGACAGGGGGGAAGCCCCGCATTGAGCACATTGCAGTAATCTCTTCTTCGGGGCAGGGATCTGCTATGCTTCTTACGCTGCTCCTCAAAGACGCCTTCTCCAGCCTGGAGTCGGCCAGATGTTCTGCACCGCTGCTCCCAGGCATCACAGTCATGTTGCCCCGGGGGCTGATGGGAGTCGTAGTCCAAAACATCCCCAGAGGGCACTAGGTTGGGGGAACGCGATGGTGCACATCAGACAGTGACGCGCAATAAATAATATCCTAAAGTGTTGGCAACCCTGCAAAGCAGCTCGCAGCCTCCCCTCCGAGTCCGAACAGCTGGACGCTTAAAAATCCTAAATCCGGGAGCAACTCTTGCCCAGATGGGATTAGTTTGTGAATGGAGGATCCGGCGAGGATTAAGGTCCGAAAGCACTCAAAGGGAAAAGCCCGGGGAGATCAAACACAGCGAGGGAAAGCCCCAGGCGCGGGGCAGAATTTGTCCAAGGGTCCGGTTCCTCCCTCCAAGGCAGCGTGGGGGCAAGGAAGTGCAAGGCCAGGCGGAGTTTCCAGAGGAAGCAGAGCTGTGGAGAGGAGAACCTGTGAGAGGCAGTGTGGAGTAGTGGTTAGAGTGAATTTGCTGCCAAGGAGTGTGGTGGAGTCTCCTTCTTTGGAGGTCTTTAAGCAGAGGCTTGACAGCCACCTGTCAGGAATGCTTTGATGGTGTTTCCTGCTTGGCAGGGGGTTGGACTGGATGGCCCTTGTGGTCTCTTCCAACTCTATGATTCTATGAGTGCCGGACTAGGACTTGTGGGACCAGGGTTTGAATCCCCACTCAGCCATGAAGCTCCATGGGGTGTGACCTTGAGGGGGCCGGCCACTGCCTCTCGGCCAAATCTACCTCGCAGGGTGGTTGTGGGGATTAAATGAGGGGGGGAAAGCTCTGCACGCCTTCAGCTCCTTGGAGGAAAAGTGGGGCGGGGGGGGGGGGGAGAAATGGAAAGCACTTCCAGAGGACACGTTCTCTGGCCCCACCTTAAGCACTGCAGAACAGAGATCTCCTGGAAGAAGGGAAAGGGGTCAGGCAAGAAATCCCAGCAGAGAACTGCAAGTATGTGTGTGGACCAGGGCAGCCATGGCACTTTTTAAAGAGCTTCATGGTATCTTCACAAGGACTGCTCCTCAAAGCACTTTAAAGCCTTTAAAACAACTCTGAAAAGATGGTTTGGAATAATAAAGTCAGAGAAACGTGGACCCCAGGGACCACCTAGTTCAACCCCTGCAGTGCATCTAAAAAACCACTGGAAGGGCCATCCAACCTCTGCTTAAAACAAGGAGAGTCACCACCTTCTGAGGCAGCCCTAGCTGTTGTCTCCCTCCTGCTCCTTTGCCAAGACCTGAACCTGATGGCCGGTGCATTGGACGCCCTTTCTTCCTCTTTTAAATATTTCTCTTTATGGGTCTCTACAGCAGCAGCGCGGGTGGCGCTGTGGTCTAAACCACTGAGCCTAAGGGCTTGCAGATCAGAAGGCGGTTCGAATCCCCGCAACGGGGTGGGCTCCCGTTGCTCGGTCCCTGCTCCTGCCCACCTAGCAGTTCGAAAGCACGTCAAAGTGCAAGTAGATAAATAGGTACCGCTCCGGCAGGAAGGTAAAAGGTGTTTCCGTGCGCTGCTCTGGTTCGTCATGCTGGCCACATGACCCGGAAGCTGTCTGCGGACAAATGCCGGCTCCCTCGGCCTATAGAGTGAGATGAGCGCCGCAACCCCAGAGTCGTCCACGACTGGACCTAACGGTCAGGGGTACCTTTACCTTTACAGCAGCAGCAGGTGCTGGCTTCAAGCTTCCAGCAGTCTGACTTCTCCCACAAAGGCTCACTCCTCCTCTGTTGACTCCCAAGATGGATGGACAGATACCAACAACGACAGATTTCTCCAGCCCAGGCAGAGTTGGGACCCTCCCAGCCAAGGTGACTCAGATTTGATATGGCCGTGGGAGACGTCTGCATCCACGCTTGGGCTGGGCGGATGAGAGCCTGCGCCCACAATCCGAGGAATGTCTGAGGGTTTGTGGGCAAGGGATGTGGAAGGAAAGAGATGGCCGTGACCTGGGAGGAGGCAGGACCCAAAGCCCCAAAAGGAGCAAGGATAGAGGAAGGCAGAGGAAAGGGGCTTCTAGACCAAACAGAGGCTGGAAGGCTATCTGTCTGGGATTCTTTAGCTATGATTCCTGCATTGTGGGAGTTGGAATAGATAACAACATAAGAGCCTGCTGGATAAGTCCAAGGACCAACTCTTCCCTCTTCCCCGTAGAATACATTTCCTGTTCTCCTGTTCTCACAGTTGCCTGTGGGAAACCAGCAATAATAATAATAATAATAATAATAATAATAATAATAATAATAATAATAATAATGTATTATTTGTACCCTGCCCATCTGGCTGGGTCTCCCCAGCCACTCTGGGCGGCTTCCAACAAATATCAAAATACATTAAAATATCACAGATTAAAAACTTCCCTAAACAGGGCTGCCTTCAGGTATTTTCTAAAGGTCATGTAGTTGTTTATCTCTTTAACCTCTGATGGGAGGGTGTTCCACAGGGCGGGTGCCACTACCGAGAAGGCCCTCTGCCTGGTTCCCTGTAGCTTTGCTTCTCGCAGTGAGGGAACCACCAGAAGGCCCTCGGTGCTGGACCTCAGTGTCCGGGCTGGACGGTGGGGGTGGAGACGCTCCAAGGAGTTTTTAATGTTTGATGTTTTATCGTGTTTTTAACATTCTGTTGGGAGCCGCCCAGAGTGGCTGGGGAAACCCAGCCGGATGGGCAGGGTATAAATAATAAAATTATTATTATTATTATTATTATTATTATTATTATTATTATTATTATTATCTGCCAGGGATTCTTTAGCTGCTATCCCTGCATTGCAAGGGGTTGAACTAGATGACCCTTGGGCGTCCCTTCCAAGTTTACAATTCTATGATTTTCCTGCCATGCCCCCCACTATCTGCCCACCCATAGGAGAGAGTGACTGCAAGGCACAAAGATTGGCTAAGCTTCCTTGCCGGCGTGTGCCAACGCACCAGCCCCTGCCCTCTCTTGCCCTCCTTCTACCCAGCAATTGGAAGAGAACCAGGTGCTCGGCATTGGTTTATTGATGATCTGGCATTAAATGCTCTTGCCTTAAATGCATTCCCAATTGATCTGAGCTCAGGCACCGCACAGCTCCTGTCAACCCTCCTATATTGTTCAGTGGCTGGTTTGCTGGGGAGAGAGAACAGGGCCTGTGTGCCAGTTCCACGCCAAGCCAGGGCCCACCAGCCCCTTTATAACTCTTCCTCCTCCTAGACAGTGGTGGCTAACCTTGACACTCCAGATGTTTTGGGACTACAACTCCCATCATCCCTGACCACTGATCCTGTTAGCTAGGGATGATGGGAGTTGTAGTTCCAAAACATCTGGAGTGTCAAGGTTAGCCATCACTGTGACCTAGCACAAGGACTGGATGACCCCGGTGACCCCTTTGTGGGGCTTCCCTCCCACTTGACCCAGAAGCCAAGGTCAGTGCAGGAGGCTGAAGAACGATTGCTGGCAGATATCTTCAAATCTGCCCTGGTTCCCCATTTACTACTGGGCCAGGTTCAAGGTGTTACAATTAGCATATAAAGCCGTTAACAAGCTTCGGACCACTTTACCTACGAGATTGCCTGACTCCTGATTGCTTGTAAGAAGCTGGCCATTTAGTGGGGCACTTTGGAACTCCCCGCCTATTGATATCAAGCAGGCGTCTTCGCTGCACTCTTTTTCACCGCCTGCTATAAAAACACTCTTGTCTGGGCAAGACGCTGAGAAATGCTGGTCCGACTTTTAACTTGTTTGAGTATTTTTAGTCCTTTGTATGTTCTAAACGTATGCTTGCATTCCACTCCACCCCCTTGATTTTCTTGTTTTATTCTTTTTTTGTAAAATGCTTTGAGCCATGGGTAGGCAAACTAAGGCCCGGGGGCCGGATCCGGCCCAATTGCCTTCTAAATCCGGCCCGCGGACGGTCCTGGAATCAGCGTGTTTTTTCATGAGTAGAATATGTCCTTTCATTTAAAATGCATCTCTAGGTTATTTGTGGAGCCTGCTTGGTGTTTTTACATGAGTAGAATGTGTGCTTTTATTTAAAATGCATCTCTGGGTTATTTGTGGGGCATAGGAATTTGTTCATTCCCCCCCAAAAAATATAGTCTGGCCCCCAAAAGGTCTGAGGGACAGTGGACTGGCCCCCTGCTGAAAAAGGTTGCTGACCCCTGGAGTAGAATGTGTCCTTTTATTTAAAATGCATCTCTGGGTTATTTGTGGGGCCTGCCTGGTGTTTTTACATGAGTATAATGTGTGTTTTTATTTAAAATGCATCTCTGGGTTATTTGTGGGGCATAGGAATTCGTTCATTTCCCCCCCAAAATATAGTCTGGCCCCCCACAGTGGACAGTGGACTGGCCCCCTGCTGAAAAAGTTTGCTGACCCCTGAGCTTTTTGGGCTTCTTTTTGCAATCAGTTATTTCATGAAATAACTAAATAGTGGCTGGTGGTGTGGAGTGGAGCCCTTATTCCTCACAAGGGTTTAGCGGGGAGGAAGCAATGTGGGTCCCTTGGTTAGAGCAGCAAGAGTTTTGCTTTTTATTATTATTCCTGAGCAGTGTTGACTCAAAGGAGCATCTCTGGGGGGCTTTATGGGCTGCTTCCAGGATCAAATGCCACCAAATACCAGTTGCTGGGAAACAGAGATGGAGAGGGGCTTGGTTGGGGGGGGATCTATTGTGATCCTGCCCTGCTTGTGGTCTTCCAAAGGCATCTGGCTGGCAGAGCAAAGGAGATCCAGCTGCAGCACTTTCCCTGACCATCTTGGCTGTGGGTCCTGCCAGACAAAGCTTCTCATAAAGGGCTGCAGATTCTTGGGCCAGGGTATCTGTCAGATTCCGTAACAGTTGCTCATGAGTAAAGACCAAGTCCGTCTTGTCTTTCAACTAATTTTATTGTGCAAAGTATGTACAGTGCGGAGCTATCCTAAAACATGACCACCTAGCCAGTGGTGGCTAACCTTGGCACTCCAGATGTTTTGGGACTACAACTCCCATCATCCCTGACCACTGGTCCTTGGGAAGTCTTGGGAGAAAAACAATGACAAACCTAGACAGCATCTTAAAAAGCAGAGACATCACCTTGCCGACAAAGGTCCGTATAGTTAAAGCTATGGTTTTCCCAGTAATGATGTATGGAAGTGAGAGCTGGATCATAAATAAGGCTGATTGCTGAAGAATTGATGCTTTTGAATTATGGTGCTGGAGGAGACTCTTGAGAGTCCCATGGACTGCAAGAAGATCAAACCTCTCCATTCTGAAGGAAATCAGCCCTGAGTGCCGGGGGAGGCGAGTGCGAGGTGCAAAGAGGAAGCGATCCTGAAAACCCATCTCCCTTCAGCCGCAGTATCCGGTTCTCTGGAACAGCTCCAAAACGCTCACGCAGACGTGATAAGAGGATCTCCTTTACATGCCGACAGGCTCGGCTTCAGTCGTGTTGGCGTCTCCTGGCAGAGCTGGAGAAATTCACTGGCTGGAATCCTGGAGAGCTGCGGTGGTTGCTGCTGCCAACCAGGGTGGGCACTATTGAGCCAGATAGGCCTGTGGCCTGGCTCAGGATAAAGCCACTTAGAATCATAGAATCCTAGAGTTGGAAGAGACCCCAAGGGCCATCCAGTCCAACCCCCTGCCAAGCAGGAAACACCCTCAAAGCATTCCTGACAGGTGGCTGTCAAGCCTCTGCTTAAAGACCTCCAAAGAAGGAGACTCCACCACACTCCTTGGCAGCAAACTCCACTGTCGAACAGCTCTTACTGTCAGGAAGTTCTTCCTAATGTTTAGGTGGAATCTTCTTTCTTGTAGTTTGAATCCATTGCTCCGTGTCCTCTTCTCAGGAGCAGCAGAAAACAACCTTTCTCCCTCCTCTATATGACATCCTTTTATATATTTGAACATGGCTATCATATCACCCCTTAACCTTCTCTTCTCCAGGCTAAACATACCCAGCTCCCTAAGCCGTTCCACTTGCTGGATCAGGTCAGGGAAAGTTCTTGTTTGGTTAGTGGGCAGCTCCTGAACCCGGCACAATAGCAAAAGCGCTCCCAGGCGTTTGCAAACATTGCTCTGCAGAGGATATTGTGTTGCTGAGGAGAAAGAGTTCAGGAAAGGGCAGGCGATGGAGAGATTCTCCCTCAAAGAAAGGCCGGGGCTTTTTCACCTGGAGAGAAGGCGAGGAAGAGGCAGCAGGACGGAAGTTTCCAAAATGAGGCAAGGCACGCAGAAAGGGCAAAGCTTATCTCCCTCTCTCCTAATCTGTCAAGAATGCTTTGATGGTGTTTCCTGCTTGGCAGGGGGTTGGACTGGATGGCCCTTGTGGTCTCTTCCAACTCTAGGATTCTATGATTCTAATGCGAGAACTCGCAGACATCCAACGCAGCTGAATGTCCGACAATTCAGGACAGATAAAAGAAAGTCTCCCATCATGGAGCAGAGAGTTAAACTGCGGAACTCTCTCCCACAGGAGGCCACCAACCTAGATGGTAATAAATAATAATAATAATAATAATAATAATAATAATAATAATAATAATAATAATAGTAATAATAGTAATAATAAATTTTTATTTATACCCCGCCCTTCCTGATTTAAAAACCGGGATCAGGGCGTCTAACAACAAATCTAAAACATTGGTTAAAAACGACTTTTAAAAAAATTAAAAGCTTAAAAACAGCATCAAATACAGCATAAATGAACATCACCAGGGCTAACTGGCCAAGTTATTCCTGCTAGGGCCAGTAAGTGAAACAGTGAAAATCTATTTCATAGTGGAATCAGTGTTATGAATGGGCATGACTGGGCTTTTCTGTTTCTGCACTTTTAAAATAGATTTCCCAATATTCTTTGTTTAAAAAAAATAAAATAAGAACACGCATCTTTGTGAAGCCGCTTGCTTTTAACCCCCCAGAGCAGTTCATATAAATTAACTGCATGGATCAATTCCAATATCACCAGCTGTTAGCTGGAAAAAACATCTGCTGAGATGCAAGAGCGGTTCACCCTTTGGATGGCTCCTTTCCTGGAACAGGAAGGGGGTGCCAAGTGGGTCTTTATGTAAAAAAGGAGGCAACCCCCCCCCCCAAGGCAGACTTGCGTGCCCAGCCAAACCAGAGCCCACCGGCAGCAGCTCCCATCGGGGCTCCCCCCATTGTAGGGAAATGGAGGTATAAATAATTGAACTTTAGAGGTATTGATTGGCACACGCCTGCCATTAAGCTCCAGCTGAAGGCAAGCAAAATATCCTTTTTTATTTTGCCGTTCCTGGATTTATGAAACCCACCTTCCTGTTTTCGTAGGAGGGAGAAATCCCAAAGATTATCAGTCTCTATGCACCCTCTTGTGGTCCTGAGATCAAGGATGGTCGGAGGTGGTCTCGTGTGTGTGTGCTTGGATCAGGCCCCCATGGCCCGTTCAATTGGCAGCCAATCCCACGAAAACACAAGGGGAGCGATTCCTGGGTAAAATCCGCACAGGGCTCTGCCTCAAGTAGCTTCCTCTGCTCTGCTGTGCAGCTCAGCTCACTTCCTCGAGCTGCCTGGAAACACCTGCTCTGCCCTCTGCTGGATTAAAAAGGGGTGTGCAGCCAGAGTGGGGAGGCTGGTGGATAAATGGGAAGTCAGAACGCAGGTGGCGCTGTGGGTTAAACCACAGAGCCTAGAGCTTGCCGATCAGAAGGTTGGCGGTTCGAATCCCCGCGACGGGGTGACCGTTGCTTGGTCCCAGCTCCTGCCCACCTAGCAGTTCAAAAGCACGTCAAAGTGCAAGTAGATAAATAGGAACCGCTCCGGCGGGAAGGTAAACGGCGTTTCCGTGCGCTGCTCTGGTTCGCCAGAAGCGGCTTTGTCATGCTGGCCACATGACCCGGAAGGTGTCTGCGGACAAACGCCGGCTCCTCGGCCTATAGAGCGAGATGAGCGCCGCAACCCCAGAGTCAGACACGACTGGACCTAATGGTCAGGGGTCCCTTTACCTTTACAGAACATAAGTTGAGCAGGCTGGATCAGGCCAAAGGGGCCTCCCATTGAGTCCAGGATCCTGTTCTCATAGGGGCCAACCAGATAGCCATTATGGGAAACCCGCAAGCAGGATTTGAGCACAAGAGCAACTCTCCCTTCCTGCAGTTTCCAGCCATTGGGATTCAGAAGCATTGCTGTGGAGGGCAGAGCAGAGCCATCCTGGCCTCTCTTCCTCCGTGAATTTGCACAATCCTCTTTTAAATCTATTCTCATTGGTAGCCATCACTGCCTCCTGGGGAAGGGAGTTCCGTAGTTCAACTATGGACTGCATAAAGGACTCCCCTTATGTCTTTTAATCTGCTTTTTAGTGTGTCTTTCAACATGGGGGAATTTGACTGCATGCTGGGTGAAAGAGCCTTCCCAGGGAGGTAAATCACATTTCTAACACATTTTAGTCCTGGGAAACCTTCCCCCAGAAATCAGTTGCCTCTTTTTATCCCTCTCTTTTTCTCTGTTTTCTTTCCCCTTTCCCTCCGCCTTTCTTTTCTCCCTTCCGCGCTGCCCTCTCTCTTACCTTAATTATTCCTAATCTTAAGCTTGGTTTCTATATACGCCTTTCTCTCATTTCCTTTTGTCTTTTGGATTCGATTATCCTAATATAATTTCCCACAGATGGGGTGATCAAGTATGGGATCATTGTCTAATGAGACGTGCTATGTTCCTCCCCATTTACTTTCAACTTTTCCATTCTTCAGGCACTCCCTTTGCCCTAAAAGAAATAAAAGCAAGGATGAGGAGCTAAGACCATAGCTGTCAACCCTCCCTTTTTTGACAGGAAACTCCCTTATTCCAATGCCGTTTCCCGCTGCTATCCCGGATTGTTGATATCCCTTAAATTCCCCGGATTTCAAAGGAAGCAGCTCCTCTCCCTCCCTGCCGGCCAGGGAGGCTCCTCAGCTGCGTTGCTTGGCTGCCAATAAGGAGTCTGAGACCGACTGGGAGCGGAGCTTGCATGCCTTGTGCAGCCAGACCCTCACGCCCAACCAGACAGACAGCCTGCCTGCCGTCTACGCGTTCGCTCTTTCGCTCACCCGTTCGCGCGCAGCCTCTGGAGCGCAGGGTGGCGAGGCTACTTGGTGCCATTGCACAGCCCTCGCGGCATCCCTTATTTTCAAATCCGAAAGTTGACAGCTATGCCTAAGACGTCAGAGCCACAGGACAATATCAAACCATTTATCTGAGCTTTAAAAAAGATTTAATACATAAAATCTTTATATATATAAAGAAAGGAGTCCCTTCTCCAATAAAAACAGATACCAAACAGTGAAAAGCCTTGCTAAATTTGCAGGAGCCATTGGGAAATCTGGCTTCATTCATGTCCCTTGAACATTAGAGAGTCCAGGAGGCTAACCCCCTCTCAGATTTTGGGCTCTCATCTGTTAGCTCTTTTTTGAAAAAACAGAAAAGCCGAACGCCGCTCACCCCCACCCCCCAGCCATTTCCCAACTTTTGAAGAGAGGACGTTTTTCCATCGGGGTGGGGTCTCAAACAGAAGAAGAAGAGTTTGGATTTGATATCCCGCTTTATCACTACCCGAAGGAGTCTCAAAGCGGCCAACATTCTCCTTTCCCTTCCTCCCCCACAACAAACACTCCATGAGGTGAGTGGGGCTGAGAGACTTCAGAGAAGTGGGACTAGCCCAAGGTCACCCAGCAGCTGCAAGTGGAGGAGCAGGGAATCGAACCCGGTTCACCAGATTATGAGTCTACCGCTCTTAACCACTACACCACACTGGCTCTCAACAGGGTCGGTTCCAGCAACTTCCGTTTCCCAGACTGGGTGTTGGCTGTGTTAGGCGCTCCAGGGTGGGAGGCCCTCCCTGCGCAAAAACGACCCCAAACTGCAACTCACGGCTTCCCTGCCCGCTTTTGGCCCACAAGGAACAGCCGCTTGCTCTTCTGGTCCTCAGCACCTCCCCGTTTGGATGGCAGAGAAAACACACAAGACACCGTTTTTTCATTTTAAAAAACCTGGTAGCTGTAATGGGCAAAGACACATAAAGACACACACACTTTGGCCACCCAAGTCAGGCCTGAGATCCAGTTGCTTCTGCCGGAAGAGGAGAGATGGATCCCTCTCCCCCCACCAGATCTCTTGCTGCCTTTCTCTCTTAAGCCTTCATCTAGCTGCCCCAGTTTAAAGTCACACCCAAAGTTTATATTTTAAAAGCAGAAAGAGGGGAGGGGTCCCTTTCACGGGTGGGACGAGCCCCCAGCTCAAGGGCGGTCTAACAGCGCTCATGTCCTCCTGCTTCAAAGGCCACAGACGGAGGAAGCCAGGACTCTCCTGGCTGGAGTTAGGAACCGGAAAGGGACGTGGGGAGGGTTGGATCTCCTTGGGGGGCAGCAGCGAAGCTCCTTTATAATTCCCAGGAGAGTGGCAGCCCCCAAATCGCTGAGCTTCTTCAAGCCTCTATGCTTGGCAATGGGAACCATCGGTTCCTCCAAGGGAGCCGATTGCAGGGACTGCCAAACCTCTCCAATTTGGCCACAACGGTGGCATCTCAGCTCTTGCTGCCCTAGGGACGCCGGGCCTGGAGGGGGCAGGAGAGCGGGCAGGAGGCCAAGCGAGGGTATGGGGCAGAGCCGGCTGGTGCTACCCCTTCGCTTGCTCCAAAGAGATCGCCAGAGGGGTCGAGGATGGAGATGCCAGGCCAGGCAGCTGTGTTAAGAGTCAGGGTCTAATACCGGTCAGCGGCTGGTCCGAAGAAAGACCCCCGCTTGGCAGAGATGCTGCCCCAACACCGCAGAAGGCCCCTGCCCCACAGAAGCTGTCCTGGCAGCAGAATGGTCAGGGCTCCCTTGCGGAGAGTTCCGGCCGGCTGGCGAGCCACGGGATCCACTCACGGGAAGAGTGGAGGACCCCCCTAGACCCTGCCGGCCATGGGGGCCGAGCGCTCCCCGGCCAAGTATCGGGCATAGGCCTCTTCGAACATCTCCCGGCAGGGGATGGCGGCCCCGAGTCGGGCGCAGATGAGGAAGGATCCGGCGATCTTGCGGTGCAGCGAGTAGCTCTCCTCCGGAGGGGGGCTGAGGCGATGCTTCAGCATCACGGGGATGAGGTCCTGGATGCGGCGAGTGGTGCGCTGGGTGCCGAAGTCAAAGGGGCCCGGCGTGGAGAAGGCCTCTCCCAGGATCATCACGGCGTCCACATGGGCGTCCTCAAACAGCTGCCGGGAGAAGGAGGGAGGGAGCAGGGAGGTCAGTCCAAGGGCAAGGTGTTTCTGGGATGGGCTGCTCAGGTAGGGGCCACAGGGGCTGACAGGAAGGGGAAGAGGGGTTCCTGGGCATGCACAGACTGCCTTTACCACTTTCTTCAGCCTTGGTCAGACCCCCCCACCTGTGTCCAGTTCTGGATGCCAGTTTAAGAAGGGCGTTGACAAGCCGGAAGGTGGGCAGAGGAGGGAGACAAGAGATGATCAAGGGTCTGGAAACCAAGCCTGATGAGGAATGGTTGAAGGAGATGGGAATGTTTAGCCTGGGAAAGAGGAGACTGAATGCTTTGGTAAGTAAGGGGAATGAGATAAAAGAATGAAACTACTTGCTGGCCAGGGACGCGGGTGGCGCTATGACCACAGAGCCCAGGGCTTGCCGATCAGAAGGTCGGCGGTTTGAATCCCCGCGACGGGGTGAGCTCCCGTTGCTCGGTCCCTGCTCCTGCCAACCTAGCAGTTCAAAAGCACGTCAAAGTGCAAGTAGATAAATAGGTACCACTTCCGGCAGGAAGCTCTGGTTTGCCAGAAGCGGCTTAGTCATGCTGGCCACATGACCTGGAAGCTGTACGCCGGCTCTCGGCCAATAAAGCGAGATGAGCGCCGCAACCCCAGAGTCGGTCACGACGGGACCTAATGGTCAGGGGTCCCTTTACTTTTACCCTTACTTGCTGGCCACAAGAGATAGAGGCACTGGGTTTCACTAGGGGGCGCTGCCCTACCTCGAATTGGCCAGGAAGGAGAAGGGCTTGGGCCCAGGGCTCTCCTGTCTTGCGTTGGAATCCCCTTTTCTGGGTGCAGCACCCTTGCAGGATTAGGCAGGCCCAGCAGCACAACATGGGATGGCGCTGGGTGTGGGTGGGTGCTGGAGGAGGTGAAGAGGATGTGCAAATAAGGAATTCTTTGTCGCTACCCCCTTTTCTTTCTTTTTAAACTTCAATGTCCACAAAACCGTCAAAGAATCTAAAACAAACAAGCCAGCCCCCACCCCAGCTAAATCGCCCAATGGTAGCAATGGCAGAGGAACTGCCCAGAGGAGGGGGGGCAGAGAATGGCACCCCACTCCGGCCAGTATGGGACTCAGACTTTGCCCTCCTAAGAAGAGCCTGGCTGTGGGATCAGGCCCAAAGGGGCCCATCTAGTCCAGCCTCCTATTCTACCCAAAAGAACCGAGGACTCCAGATAGACTGCAGCTGGATCTGGAGGCTCCATAAGAATGTGAGAAGAGCCAGCTGGATCAGGCCAAAGGGGGGCCCATCCAGTCCTGTTCCCACAGTGGCCAAGGAGATGATGCCTCTTTGGGGAAACCCACAAGGATAAGGAGACTCTCCTCCCCTGCGGTTCAGAGCAAATGGTGCCCAGAAGTGTTGCTGCCTCTGCGGAGGCAGAGCCCGGCCAGTCTGGCTAGTAGACGCCAATAGCTCTCTCCTCCTCCAGTGCAAGCCCATTCTAAAGCCATCCAGGTGGGTGGCCTTCACTGCATTTTGTGGCAGGGAGTTCCACAGTTTATGTGCTTCAAGTCTTTCTTTTATCTGCATTCAGCTTCATTGCAATGACCATGAGTTCTAGAGTTATGAGAGAGAGAGAGAGAGAGAGAGAGAGAGAGAGAGAGAGAGAGAGAGAGAGAGAAATTTTCCTCTCTTCCCACGATTATCATTTTATAATCTCTCTGTAAGCAGCAAGAGCTCTGGTGCTCCTTGAGAAACTTTGCGACTGTTAAACCAGCTTAAGGTGGACAGGAAGCGACAAAGACCATCGCAGCAGATCGGTGGCAGGGTGGAAGAGAGATTTAAACCTCCCCTCCTCTTCCTGCCCGTCCCCTTCCTGGCTCACAGCCTCTTGAAATCCACCCGCTCTGCCCAGGGCCCCCCAGGGCCAACCCAAAACGCTGGTTCCTGCCCAGCCTGGGGCAGCTGGTGAGATTAACCTCCCGACGGACACGCTCACCTTGGTCTCAAACCCCGTCATGAACTTGAGGTCTTTGGACTTCTGCAGCACTCTGGCCCGGTCTCCGTCCGCCGCGGCCCTCACCACCTTCGCAGAGAGGAAAGAGAGAGGCTGAGGGGGTGACTCTCCCCTGGATATTGGGGGGCTCAGCCAGCGGCTGACATTATATAGCCACCACTAGAGCCCCACTTCCCCAACCTGCTATATGTGTGTGTGGGGGGGTGCTGCTGCTGCTGCTATTAGGATTATTTTATTATTATTATTTTGTGTATTATGGAGGAATGAGGTTATAAGGAATCAGGCACAGGCCTTCTGGGTAGCCTGCCCTGTGGAACGCCCTCCCGTCAGATGTCAAACAACTATTTGACTTTTAGAAGATATCTGAAGGCAGCCCTGTATTATTATTATTATTATTAACAATACTTTGATTTATACTCTGCCCATCTGGCTGGGTTTCCTCAGCCACTCTGAGCAGCTTATGGCATATATAAAACATAGCAAAACATCAACCATTGAAAACTTCCCAATACAAGGCTGCCTTCAGATGTCTTCTAAAAGTTATGTAGTTCTTTATCTCCTTGACATCTGATTTTTATTGTGTTTTTAGTATTTTGTTTGGAGCTGCTTAGAGTGGCAGGGGCAACTCAGTCAGATGGGTGGCATATAAACAATAGAATTATTATTATTATTATTATTATTATTCTCTATGTTATTATTAGGGACGCGGGTGGCACTGTGGGTTAAACCACAGAGCCTAGGGCTTGCCGATCAGAAGGTTGGCGGTTTGAATCCCCACGACAGGGTGAGCTCCCGTTGCTCGGTCCCTGCTCCTGCCCACCTAGCAGTTCGAAAGCACAAAGTGCAAGTAGATAAATAGGTACCACTGCAGGGGGAAGGTAAACAGAGTTTCCGTGCGCTGCTCTGGTTCGCCAGAAGCGGCTTAGTCCTGCTGGCCACATGACCCGGAAGCTGTACGCCGGCTCCCTCGGCCAATAATGCGAGATGAGTGCCACAACCCCAAAGTCGTCCGCGACTGGACCTAATGGTCAGGGGTCCCTTTACTTTTATGTTATTGTTGTTGTTATTATTATTATTATTATTATTATTATTATTATTATTATTATTAAAATGACAGAGATAACAAATTACAGAGGTGATGGAAAAGGCCAGGAAGTTAAAATGGACACATGCAGGCAAGAGGTGACTCAGGCTGATGGACTAAAGTATTGTTAGTATGGAGACCCTGCCCTTTCCAATGGGGATGCCCACATGTGTGATGGGTGGACAATCTAGAAAGCAGGGTTTCGTGTGGATGCAGGAAGCAAACAACAGAGAACAATGGAGAGAGCTTGAAGAGGCATCTATCCCAGGAGGGATGTGAGATGCAGTAAAAGGAGGAGGAGAAGGTAACTGGCACTCACCTCAATGTAATTGTCAGTGAATTCTTTGCTGAAGTCTCGGCTGGCTCCAAAGTCCAGCAGGGTCACCTGCGAGGAACGAGGCCGAGGGGTTAGACACCCGGCAATCATCTCCCCTCACCCCGGGAATCCAGCCCAAACTCCCACCTTGTGTCTCTCGGCATCGTAGAAAAAATTGGACCAGTTTGGATCCGTCTGCATGAAGCGGAACTCAAAGACCTCTCGGAGGCACAGGCGAAGGATGTGGGAACAGATCTGCGGAGAGAAGGAAGAGAGGGAGCCCAGCTTTATTTTTAGATACTTTTAATGGAAGGAAAGGCAAAATTCACAGGAAGAAAATAAGAAAGAAGGTACCAGAAGAAAAGCATTAGGCAACAGCAGGGCAGACACGGAACACGAATATTGCGGCTTAATAAATACTTTAAAAATATTACCAATACGTTGAACACAGGGTGGACTGAACAAAAACGTTAATCTTAATTCCCTTGCTTTCTTCTCATGGGTGCACCATGTGAATGGAGAGATGGCAAGAATAAAATGGAAGAGAATGGGCGAATTGTATCGTATTTTCATGTAACCCATTAGCGTAACCAGGAATGGCCATCTGTCTGTTTGCCTCCTCGTTCATAAAGGATGTGAAATCAATCCATACTGCAAGAACCCTTCCCCTTTTACTAGATCCCACTAGAGGTTGATTATTATTTTTTTCTGGCCAGGCTACCTGCCAGACTCTTGATCGCCACTAGTCCAGAATGATTAGCTAAAGCGTTTCCCAGAACCTCGCTAGAGACATTCTCGCTGCGAGAGATGAGCTCCTTGTTTTCCCCCACCTCTTTATTGGCTTCAGAAAATCAATATCAAAGCGCCAAATACAGAGAAGGCACAACAGTTTGATCGGTTATTGGAGATGTTTCCTTTAATGCCTTGGCCCAGAAATCTGCAGCCTTGAGGTCATCCTATTGCAGGTGGCTGCCTCATGGCAGCTTTCCCTGGGCAGGCAGGAAAGGGGGCTGTGGCCGCCTTGGTGTGGGGGGGGGGCAAATGCTAGGAAGCTCTCCTATAGGGATGCTCCGTTTTGGGGGGTAAAGCCACCCACTGACACAGGGGCCTCTCCTCCTCCACCCAAGCTTTCTCCGTAAGGAGAGCCCCGCGTTTCTGGCCCCCGCCTCACCTGGTTCCGCAGCTCCTGGCTGAGCTCCTGGCAGCGGTCCAGCGGGACGCCCCCCGCCAGCTCCATCGACAGGACCCTGTGGGTGGACAGCTCCTCTACCACCTTGGGCACCTCAAAGAACGGGTCTCCTTCCAGGAGGCTCCTGGGGGAAGAGATGCTTCAGCAAGGAGGCTCTCTCCGAGGGGGAGGGCCGCAAGCCACCCCCCCCAAAAAAGGTGGTTGGTCCTGAGGCTACAGGGGTCCTCCAGCCTGGTCCCAAAAGGCACCTCCCTGGCTGTGCCCAGACGTGGGGCTGCCAAGGAGAAGAAGCCACCAGGGGAACCCGGAGCCTGCCGGGTCCCAGGACGGAGGGGAGTTTCGGGATTTCTTCAACAGCTACGACACCGTGAAGCTTAAGGCAACGTCACTCGCTCATAGCAGCAGCCACTGCAGAGTCCCCAAAGGGGGCGTCCTCAGGTCTACAAGTCGCACAGCCCTATAGAGAGGCCGTCCCTCGCTTTCGTTTTGCACAAGCGCAGAAATTATGTCGCATTTTCCAAGGCATTCCTGCATTATCAGAGCCTGATTCAGCAAGAAGGACAGAGCACCTCCTTTCAATCAGCTCAAGGCTGAGTTTTTCATAGAATCATAGAATGATAAGAGTTGGAAGGGTCCCCTGAGGGTCATCTAGTCCAACCCCCTGAAACGCAGGAATTGCAGCTCTTGGCACATTCTTAATCCAGCCTGAGCAAGCTGTCAGATTCGCCTAACAACATCCCTCCGCACTCTGTGTTCCTGATTAGAACTCCACAGGTAGGTTTCCTGATAGGAAGATTAGTACCCAACTAACTAGGGGGACGCGGGTGGCGCTGTGGTCTAAACCACTGAGCCTAGGGCTTGCCGATCAGAAGGTCGGCGGTTCGAATCCTTGCGACAGGGTGAGCTCCCGTTGCTCTGTCCCTGCTCCTGCCAACCTAGCAGTTCAAAAGCACGTCAAAGTGCAAGTAGATAAATAGGTACCACTCCGGCGGGAAGGTAAACGGCGTTTCCGTGCGCTGCTCCGGTTCGCCAGAAGCGGCTTAGTCATGCTGGCCACATGACCCGGAAGCTGTACGCCGGCTCCCTCGGCCAATAAAGCGAGATGAGCGCCGCAACTCCAGAGTCATCCGCAACTGGACCGAATGGTCAGGGGTCCCTTTACCTTTACCTGAACTTCCGGGCGCACTGAGCCTCCCGCTGGTAGTCGCATTCCCACTCCAGCTCCTTCTGAAGCACCTGCAGAGTGTTGTCAGCAAAGAGGCCTGCAAGGAAGCAGAGACAGGCAGAGGCTGCTCACCCATGAGAGCACAAAACTGTGGAACTCCCTGGTGCAGGAGGGAAAGACCAGCCACCCACCTGGATGGCTCTCAAGGAGGACAGGACAAATTCAGGGAGGAGGAGAGGGCTCTGGTGGTCAGGTCCTGCTTGCAGGTTGCTACCTGGTAGGCCCTTGTGAGAAGACGGAATAGATGCGAAAATGTATAGATTGCTCTTGGAACGGCATACAAAAGGTGAACAGAAGGTAAATCTGTAATGGTACACTGGGCAAGGGATCTGAGGCATAACGTTCAGACTGCAGATTGGAAAAGGTTATGGAAAACAGATTTGAAATTCAAAGCATGTTGTTCACTGAAAGAAAATTAGATGAAAATGATGTGTCGGTGGTATTTGACTCCTAGTAATCATAGTAAAAGAGGAGAGCGCAAAATATGGTCTGAAGCTCAACATCAAAAAAACTAAGATCATGGCCACTGGTCCCATCACCTCCTGGCAAATAGAAGGGGAAGAAATGGAGGCAGTGAGAGATTTCACTTTCTTGGGTTCCATGATCACTGCAGATGGTGACAGCACTCACGAAATTAGAAGACGCCTGCTTCTTGGGAGAAAAGCAATGACAAACCTAGACAGCACCTTAAAAAGCAAAGACATCACCTTGCCAACAAAGGTCCGTATAGTTAAAGCTATGGTTTTCCCAGTAGTAATGTACGGAAGTGAGAACTGGACCATAAAGAAGGCTGATCGCCGAAGAATTGATGCTTTTGAATTATGGTGCTGGAGGAGACTCTTGAGAGTCCCATGGGCTGCAAGAAGATCAAACCTATCCATTCTTAAAGAAATCAGCCCTGAGTGCTCACTAGAAGGACAGATCCTGAAGTTGAGACTCCAGTACTTTGGCCACCTCATGAGAAGAGAAGACTCCCTGGAAAAGACCCTGATGTTGGGAAAGATGGAGGGCACAAGGAGAAGGGGACGACAGAGGATGAGATGGTTGGACAGTGTTCTCGAAGCTACCAACATGAGTTTGGCCAAACTGCGAGAGGCAGTGAAGGATAGGCGTGCCTGGCGTGCTCTTGTCCATGGGGTCACGAAGAGTCGGACACGACTGAACGACTGAACAACAACAAC
This sequence comes from Darevskia mixta, assembly GCA_034641385.1. Taxonomy (NCBI): domain Eukaryota; kingdom Metazoa; phylum Chordata; class Lepidosauria; order Squamata; family Lacertidae; genus Darevskia; species Darevskia mixta. The sequence goes on from JAWWNH010000128.1 coordinate 55,262, forward strand.
AATCATAGTAAGCTAGCAAAAATGTATAAAACAAGTACAAATACCTGCTGGAAATGTAAAGAAAAAGAAGGTACCTTTTATCATATGTGGTGGTGGTATAAGGCAATAAAGGCTTTCTGGGAAATGATATACAATGAACTGAAAAAAATGTTTTAAATAACCTCTATTTTTTTAAAAACACACACCCAGAAGCCTTCTTATTAGGAATTGTAGGTACCGACATCCCAAAGGAACAGAAAAGACTCTTCATGTACGTGACAACAGCAGCACGGATGCTATTAGCCCAGAGATGGAAAGAAGAAATCGAGTCCCTGCCAGAGAGGAATAGCAAACCAAGCTATTAGACTACGCTGAAATTGCAAAACTGACTGGAAAGCTCAGGGACCAAGGAGACAAAAACTTCCAAGAAAGAATGGGGGGGGATTATAATTGATTTAGGAGACCACTGTAAGCAGATGAAAACAGGATTTTAATCTCACTTGTAATGTAATAAATACTATGGACGATATGGATAGATATAAAATGGATTATGAAATAATATGCAGTTGAAAATGTTGACAATAGGAGACCCATGGAGGGTATGGGGGGGGGGAGTCTCGAGATTCAGATAAATCTCCCTATATGGATATGTATTTGGTTTTGTTATAAATTTATACCTGTAAAATCAAATTTTTCAAAAAAGAAGAAGAGAGAAGGTGGGACTAGATGGGCCCCCTTTGGCCCTCCTTACCTTCTGGGAGTATCATGCTCATTTTGAGCACGGCCAACAGGTTATCCACGTCGCTCCGGATGCTCTGAGCAATGCCTGGGTACTGCAGGAGGAGAGGAGGGAGAGGGAACGTCAGGACCGGCAGGGCCGCCAAGGGCTTCCAACCCCAGCAGACCCAGAGACTTGTCTCGCAGTCAAAGTCTCTCCCTACAGGCTCTGCCCTCGCCCTGTAGCCAGAGCATCTTCCTTGCGTGCACAGTCCCGGGTTCAAATCCCGGCAACATCTCCACATCTGAGCCAACGTCTACCTGGATCTTCACGGCCACTTCGGTCCCGTCCTTCAGCACCCCAAGGTGCACTTGGCCAATGGAGGCGGCCGCAAAGGGCGTTTCCTCAAAGGAGGCTACTCTGTCCCGCCAGTCGGCACCCAGATCTTCCACCAGGACGCCCTGGAAGGGGAAGAGCAGAGTCCCTGAAGCAACGTGTTGGAGAGCTGCCTCACACCGGCAGAGGCTGCCACCTGGGCTGAGGCAAACCCTGCGGGCATCTTCCTGCACTGGCAGCGTCTCAGTGTGGCGGCTGAGCCGGACTTCCCTGCTCAGAGCATCCACGCCAACCCTCCCACCCAACCACAGGCGGAGGGCAAAGGCGGCTTCCCTCGCAGCCCCCTGCCCCACCCCACAGCAACGCACCATCATCTGAGAGGGCGGCATGAAGTCGGCGCTTTGTCGGACGCGCTCGAAGATCTGCTGCAGCTGGGGGCTGATGAAGCTGTTGTCTGCGGGGAGAAGTGGGCGTCCCAAAGAAACTGGTTTTTAAATATTGTTTGCAATGCTGCAACCCACCCTGCTGGCCTGGATTTTGGCTCGGGAGGGCAGTCCTTCGACGGGTGTGGAGGACTCCCTGGTCCTGAATGGGGCAACTGAATGTTCAAATATATAAAAGGATGTCATATAGAGGAGGGAGAAAGGTTGTTTTCTGCTGCTCCAGAGAAGAGGACACGGAGCAATGGATTCAAACTACAAGAAAGAAGATTCCACCTAAACATTAGGAAGAACTTCCTGACAGTAAGAGCTGTTTGACAGTGGAATTTGCTGCCAAGGAGTGTGGTGGAGTCTCCTTCTTTGGAGGTCTTTAAGCAGAGGCTTGATAGCCACCTGTCAGGAATGCTTTGGTGGTGTTGCCTGCTTGGCAGGGGGTTGGACTGGATGGCCCTTGTGGTCTCTTCCAACTCTATGATTCTATGAACTGTGCCCCTGAAGGAACAGGTGCGCAGCCTGGGAGTCATTTTGGACTCACGGCTGTCCATGGAGGCGCAGGTCCATTCTGTGTCCAGGGCAGCTGTCTACCAGCTCCATCTGGTACGCAGGCTGAGACCCTACCTGCCCGCGGACTGTCTCGCCAGAGTGGTGCATGCTCTGGTTATCTCCCGCTTGGACTACTGCAATGCGCTCTACGTGGGGCTCCCTTCGAATATGACCCGGAAACTACAACTAATCCAGAATGCAGCAGCCAAACTGGTGACTGGGAGCGGCCGCCGAGACCCTATAACACTGGTCCTGAAAGACCTTCATTGGCTCCCAGTACGTTTCCAAGCAAAATTCAAAGTGTTGGTGCTGACCTTTCAAGCCCTAAACGGTCTCGGTCCAGTATACCTGAAGGAGCGTCTCCACCCCCATCGTCCAGCCCGGACACTGAGGTCCAGCTCTGAGGGCCTTCTGGCGGTTCCCTCACTGCGAGAAGCAAAGCTACAGGGAACCAGGCAGAGGGCCTTCTCGGTGGTGGCGCCCGCCCTGTGGAACGCCCTCCCATCAGATGTCAAGGAAATAAACAACTACCTGACTTTTAGAAGACATCTGAAGGCAGCCCTGTTTAGGGAAGTTTTTAATGTTTGATGTTTTATTGTATCTTTAATATTCTGTTGGGAGCTGCCCAGAGTGGCTGGGGAAACCCAGCCAGATGGGTGAGGTATAAATAATAAAGTATTATTGTTATAATATAACCTTCCAGGCTTGGGGGGGGGGGGCGGACCTCTCTGGCATTTCCCCAATGCCGACCAGCCAGCAGCCCCACCAACCCTCCCATCGATTCTGAGCAGGCCCCCACGGGAAGATGCGGGCAGGAAATGGGAACACCCCCTTCTCCCCCCCCCCCCGATACCTTGAATGCTCAGCATCTGGCCAATCTTGAGGGCGGCCCCACGCATCTTGCAGAGGGTGTCCACGATCCGCTCGGCGTTTGCCTCCGACAGGAAGGGGTTGGATTCCAGCAGGAAACCTGCGTCTGTGGAGGGGGAGGGAAGAATGAGGCGCTTGTGCCTGGGGTAGCAGGCCTCTCATGAGAGCAGAATAGGATCCTGCTGGGTCAGGCCAAAGGGGGCGCAGCTAGTCTGGCATCCTCTTCCCTTGAGAGCAGAAGAAGAGTCCAGGTCCCTTTTTAAGGTAAGATAGGATAATTTATTTATTGTCATTGCACAAGTACAAGCACAACGCTATACAAGTGCAACGAAATTGCATGCCATCCCGTAAAAAACAAAGAAAAAACAAAACAAAAAACAGCACAAAACCCACACATACCAAAAAAAGCCACACATACACCCATCACAGCTCTCCAAGGTCATATTATCTGGTTACAGCATTTAAGATGGTTATAGCTCTTGGGTAGAAACTGTTCTTCAATCTATTTGTTCTTGATCTAATTGTTCTATATCTTCTACCCGAAGGCAGTGGTGCAAAGAGACTATATCCTGATGAGATGGATCCTTTAAAATATTGTTAACCTTTTTAAGGCAACGGGAATTGTATAGTTCTTCCAGAGATGGGAGAGGATGACCAATAATATTTTGGGCTGTGGTTATGACCTTCTGAAGTATCTTCTTCTCCCTGGCTGTGCAGCTGGAGAACCAAGCACAAATACAGTATATAAGAATGCTCTCTATGGAGCCTCGGTAGAAGGACACCAGCAGTCTCTCACTCAGATTGTTCTTCTTTAAAAGTCTGAGGAAATAAATTCTCTGCTGGGCCTTCTTTACCAGAGCAGTAGTATTTGCGCTCCAAGTCATACCCTGCTTTTTGAGGCAAGGCCAGCCCCAGCCATGCATCCTGGCCCTCCAAAGCAGCCCCTTGTGGCCTCATACACGCGTGTGCAAGAGAGCGTGAGCGCACAGGGGCAGGCCCTTCTCTCGCACCTTCCTTACCCTTGGTTTTTTGCTCCCCATTAAGCGAGTTCCTCGCCACTTCCACCAAGGCTCCAAAGCCCAGGCCCACAGCCAGACCTGGAAGGGAGAAAGGATTGTATGAATGGCAGGCCGGGGGGGGGGGGGAGGGAATAGAATGAGTCCAGTCTCCCCCCTCAGCCCAGTCTCTCCCACCACCAGCTCCAGCTGCCCCTCCCCACCCCACTAATGTGGCACCCATAGGAAGGTCTACTCTGCAAACATAAATTACATTCGGATCGTCCTCAAGAAACACTTAGGATTGTAATTTTGTGAGTGGAATATTCATCTCAAGCCATTAATTCTCAGCCCTCTCCAATTCCCAAATGACAAGATTTATTGTCATGGTTTAATACTTCTTTTTCTTGGGGGGGGGGGGACTTGCTACAATTCGAGGGCCTGTCCGGGTTAGTTTTTGTAGGTGTGCATTCAACTTCCATGCTCCTGCAGGCATTTACAATGTTCCACGACTGGTCCTTTCCTCTGAGCAACTAGCATCTGTCTAAACATTCCATGACATCACAGCAGCCAAACCAATGGCATGCAAACTATAGGCAAAATCCAGTCGCATCACCCTGGCATTCTCCCTCCCTCTCTGCGATGCGAAAAATCCTCAGCTGCGAATGCTGCAGCCTGGAGGGTCTCACCTCCAAAATTTGCAAGGCGTCCAACGCGGGTCACGGGCACTTTTCGCTCCCGGGCCCTCTCGCTGAGCTGAGGAACAAAGCAGACAGCAGGAAAGGTAAGCCAGCCAGATGTTGGGGGACAAGGAAGGCTCCCCCCCTCTTATGAGCTCTCCAGAAACATCTGCCAGGTAACGTTAGGAACAGAATGTTAAGACAAGATGGTCCACCTTGGTGTGTCCAACCAGCTTATTTTTATGCTCTTAAGCATAAAGTTTCTAGAGTTGCGATTTGAACTATTTCCCCAGCCAATAGCGGCAATTAGAGCAGTACCTGTACATACACCTTAACCCAGAGCTTTCCAAACTGTGTGCCGCAACACATTTGCTTGTGTCGCGAAACGACACATGTCTAAAAAGTGTGTCACAAACAGGGAAAATTTGGGAACTTCTGCCTTAACTGTTGTGCTTAACACTGCATCCCTGCTGGATCGTGGTGGGCTCAGGGTTCAAGCCACCCACTTCCCCCCCCCCCAAGACCCAGGCCTTACCTTCTGCCTCATTTTGCCCAGACTCTCCGGGTCTTTCCTTGGCCGAGATTCTCTCGCTTTCTGGATGTCCTCCACCGTGAGACCTCGAAGCGGTGCACTCTGATGAATCAGACAGGGGCGACCAAAGCTGGAGCCTCCCCAAAGCCTGGGAGCCCCTGTGGGCATGGGGAGTGGCTGGTCACCGGAACAATCAGCGGCCCATCCTGCGGCGCTTGCGGTGTGGCAAGAACTTGCCCCCTGCAGGAACCACCTTCCTGGGCAAGGCCGGTTTTCCTGCTCCTCCCGAGGAGATGCTGGGAGCTCCACGGTTTCCTGCTAAAAGCAGAAAGCTGATTGAAGTTTCCTGCCGGATCTAGGACACACACCTCTCAGCCCCCAAACCCCAATTTCTTCTGAAGCGCTGGGATCAGGTGCGCCAACTCTCGGGGGCAGAGGTGTCGTTAGCCCCCTCAATATTCCTTTATTACAACAAAGGAAGTCTACACCGTGAAAGATCCCTGAAACGAGATGAACATAAATAACTCAAGAAAACCTTCAAAAATAACTCAAGATAAACTAACAAATAACCTTGACGAGTTGCTGGCTAAGATTCTCGTTTCACTGTTATGATCTCTCAGTTTCCTCAGAAGGAAAAAAGTTAATGACTTTGTATAACTCAAGATAGCTTGTTTGCTATTAAATATAGGGGGAGGATTAAAGAAACTTCAGAAAAGAAGAAGAACACTCCCAAACAGTAAGTGGCAATTATCTAAACTAGGAATTCTAATTTTGCTTCATCCAAAAGGTTAAAAACCTAAACTCAAGTTCAAAAACAAGCTCCATAGACAGTCTTTGCAATGGCTTTGAAACAATAAGATTGTGTGAGCTTTCATAGCCCCTCGTTGACGTGTTTTACAAGCTATGGAGCTTGTTTTTGAACTTGAGTTTAGGTTTTCTTAGCAGGCAACTCGTCAAGGTTATTTGTTAGTTTATCTTGAGTTATTTTTGAAGGTTTTCTTGAGTTATTTATGTTCATCTCGTTTCAGGGATCTTTCACGGTGTAGACTTCCTTTGTTGTAATTCAGTTATTCCCGTGATTGTCTTTCCCCCCTCAATACATGTAATTTAATATACAATACTAAGAGCATCCTCCTCCGAGCCCCTCACTTCTCCATAGCAGTGACCCTCCCCAGGTTGTGTAGAAAAGAGCACGCAACACACTGTCTGCTGTTTAAGTGGCAAGCAATTTCTATTTTGGCTGCAGGCGTCAACCTGCTTAACCGGTTGGGTCCATCTCTTGGGGCGGATTTTTATCCCTGAAGCCAGGAGTTAAGGGCAGGTGCTTGAGTTTCAAAGGTTATTTCAGCCCTGCTCTCCAGCCCATAGCTGTCAACCCTCCCTTTTTTTGGGCGGGAAACTCCCTTAAGCCAATGCCGTTTCCCGCTGCTATCCCGGATTGTTGATATCCCTTAAATTTCCCAGATTTCAAAGGAAGCAACTTCTCTCCCTCCCTGCCGGCCAGGGAGGCTCCTCAGCTGCGTTGCTCGGCTGCCAATAAGGAGTCTGAGACCGACTGGGGGCGGAGCTTGCATGCCTTGTGCAGCCAGACCCTCACGCCCAACCAGACAGACAGCCTGCCTGCCATCTACACGCTCGCTCTTTCGCTCACCCGTTCGCGCGCAGCCTCTGGAGCGCAGGGTGGCGAGGCTACTTGGTGCCATTGCACTGCCCTCGCTTCATCCCTTATTTTCAAATCAGAAAGTTGACAGCTATGCTCCAGCCACCTTTGGGCAGAGTCAGTATCCACGGCCCTCTTCCAGCTGGGAGGCAGTGATGGCATTGTGATTAGAGTGTCAGACTGGGAGAGGCCGGGGTTTGAATCCCCACTTTGGCTACAAAGCTCATGGGCGTATGATCTTGGGTGACAGCCGCTGCCTTTTCTGAGCCTAACCCACCTCGCAGGGTTGCGGTTGTCGTGGGGATTAAACGAAGGGGTAGGGAGAAGAATAAAAGCAGCCGCACAGAGGCCTCTGCCCTGCAGGGATCAGCGCAATCCTAGAGGCCGGTGCGCAGTTTCACGCTCACAAGGGCGGTGCACACTTGCGAGACTTGTTGCACACTTATGAATGAGCACCAGGTGCGGGACCCTTGACCCTGACCCGGCAGGGTCCTTCTGACGTCTGGGTTGGTGCCCAGAGCCCCAGCCAAGGACTCTTCCCCAGCCCCACTTCCCCACCCCCACAGACTCACCCTCCTCTTCCTGCAGCTGTCGGGTCTCCCCTCGGAGCTGTGGGTCCCGGAGGAGGGTCGTGCCAGCCTGGCCCCCTCAGGGGCGACCCTCCCCGCAGAGCAGCTCCCCAGGAACCGGAGCCCCCGCTTCCAAGGCATCTCGGCCCGGGGGGGGGGAAGAGGGGTCCCGAGTCCAAGGGCCCTGAGGGGGGGCAAAGGTCAAAGAGCGCCCTCAGGGGTTCGGGGGAAGAGGGCTGAGAGACCCCCAAAAAAGAACGGGGTCAAAGGTCACCAGGTCCAGGTATTGGGGGGGAGGCTCTGTTCCCACCGCGGTCCGACCCTCGCCGCTCGCTTCTCCCCTCCCCGCGCCACCGGCATCAGCTTCCGGATCCGGCTAGTCCCGCCTCCCTTCCGGCGCTCGCGTGCTTTCACGGACGCTGGAAGGCGTCGGCCAATCAGGGCGCGAGGATCCGCCCCCGCCCGCTTTGATTCATTCATTTCTCTCCGACTCGCCCCGCCCTCGTCTCCCTACCCCCGCGCTCCCATTCAGGAGGAATTCGTGGCCGGTGGAACATGCTGCCACGGGAGGAGGGAGGCCGCGCTGCTATTCATAGCTTACGTTTTTAATTTATTGCCCGCCCGAAGATCCCCGGGCGGCTTGGCAATATTAGAAAGAGACGGAGCCTGTCGGATGAAGCGTCCTGATCTCCCGGTGGCCTTGCAAAACATCTCTCGGGGGAAACCCGCGAGCAGGATCCGGGCACAAGGGCAACAATCTCCCTATGCCCTCTCCTCCTCCGTGAATCTTTCGAATCCGCTCTTAGTGCCACCCAGGCTGGCTCCTGGGGGAGGGAGTTCCACCGTTTAACTAGGCGCTTTGGGAAGAAGGACTTTGGCATCCGTCGATCTCAAGAGACAATGGCGAGCACCTGGGGGGGGGCGGGAGTTGAAGTCAATCCGCTGGAGAAAGACAGCACCCCCCTGTGGCTGCAGAGACTGGAAACTTGCAACTGCTGCCTCCTGTGTGGTTTTAGCAGCACCAAAGTGGCACCCCTGGGTGCAAGCCTGTGTCGGGAGGTCCTAGGCTACCTTTGTGACAAGCCCCCCCACCCCGGCCTTCCTGATGAGGTCCGAAGGAAAGCGGAGCAAGACGTTGGGCACCCACGGCTGCAGGAGTTCCCGGAAGGAGGTGTAGAAGGCGCCATCCAACTGCCTTAGGGACTCCGATCCGGGTTTCTGTAGAGCAGAGGTCAGCAAACTTTTTCAGCAGGGGGCCAGTCCACTGTCCCTCAGACCTTGTGGGGGCCGCACTATATTTTTTGGGGGAAATGAACGAATTCCTATGCCCCAGAAAGAGATGCATTTTAAATAAAAGGACACATTCTACTCATGTAAAAACACGCTGATTCCCGGACTGTCTGCGGGCCAGATTGAGAAGGCGCATCTGGCCCACGGGCCTTAGGTTGCCTACCCCTGGACTGTCTTAAAGAGACAGTCACACTTTTAAGAATCCTAATAAATTCAATCTTGTTTTACCGGTAAACAAAAAAAAAACCCCTACCATCCTTCCCTTTACATTTCCAACACACATTTGAACTAGTTTTGTACATTTTCGCAATTAGTGTTAGATACCAGCGATACATCATTTTCATAGTTTTCCTTCAGCGAACGGCATGCAGTAAACTTTATTTCCTCTTTCCATAACTTTTCCCAAGATGAAAGTTGGATATTATATCCAAAATCTCTAGTCCAGTGGTATTATCACTGCCTTGACTTCTGTTAACCAGAAGGTTGGTGGTTTGAGCCCATCCAGCGACAGATTCCAGGCAGATTTCCTGCATTGCAGAGGGCTGGACTAGATGACCCTCGGGGGTCACTTCCAACTCTATGGTTCACTGTATCGCTGCCTGCCTGCTTTGGCTGCCTTCTCCTCTGCCACCCAGGTGGTGGTACAGCTACATTTCCTGCCATTCTCAAGCTTATCCGAAAAGACATTCCTCTCGCGAGGGACTTCCCGTCTATGCACAAAGGACCTGGGAGTGGAACATATATTTTGGTCCAGCACTTGAGCAGCTTGGGAGTAAGATGTCCTCAGCAGCATCCTGGAAAAAGCTGGGATCATGAATGCAAAGTATCAGATGGAGATTTGGAGGGGGGGCGGCGGGCACAGAATCGCAACTAAGGCTGCCATACGTGACTCAGGAGGAAGCAAGTCAGAAGGAATCAGGAAAAGCACCAGGCATTTAGCAAGACCTCGGATTTCCCCAGCTCTCAATTCCTGTCTGCACACATTGTGGATAAAACATTTGGGTCAAGTTTGTGAACATCAGCCTTGGATGAGTCAGGTACTGAAATTCCAAAACCTCTTTTGGAATGAAAACCTCTTGGGATTATATTGCAAGACGTTTATTCCTAAACGTTTCTTCCAGAAGGTGTGGTGCTATAAGGATACAGGATCTATGTGTTTCTGGGATGGCTAACCTGCTTCCCTGGGCTGCATCCCTCACCATCCCTCACCATTGGCCCTGCTGGCCGGGGCTGGTGAGACTTAGGGGCCCCACAACATCTGCAAAATGTTTGGCAATGGCAGAGCCTCTTCCTTGCATGCAGAAGTTCTCAGGTTCAAGTTCCCAGCAGCATCTCCAAGCAATTCAGGGAGTGCTGAAAAATTTGACAGCGCAACCAGCTGCCAGTCAGAGTATGCACCACTGAGAACGGTTACACAAATTTTAAGGTGAACACCTAGCGGACATATGCTCCAGAGAAAACCTATCCTTCACTTTTCAAAATATTGAAATATTCCCTGGGGGTGGGGGAAGATAGACATTGTTATGAGAATTATAAGGTCTAAGATATAAAATAAATGTTCATAAGTGTACCTGGCCAGGCTGCCCAGGTAAACCCATTAACAGCTTTCCTGCCAGACAGGATTCTGCTGTAGACCGCCCCTTCTGTGATATACATAGCTGTCAACTTTCGGATTTGAAAATAAGAGATTTTTTCTAACTTTCGGATTTGAAAATAAGGGATGCCGCGAGGGCGGTGCAATGGCACCAAGTAGCCTCGCCACCCTGCGCTCCAGAGGCTGCGCGCGAACGGGTGAGCGAAAGAGCGAGCGCGTAGACGGCAGGCTGTCTGTCTGTCTGGTTGGGCGTGAGGGTCTGGCTGCACAAGGCATGCAAGCTCTGCCCCCAGTCAGTCTCAGACTCCTTATTGGCAGCCGAGCAACGCAGCGGAGGAGCCTCCCTGGCCGGCAGGGAGGGAGAGGAGCTGCTTCCTTTGAAATCCGGGAAATTTAAGGGATATCAACAATCCAGGATAGTAGCGGGAAACGGCATTGGAATAAGGGAGTTTCCCGGGAAAAAGGGGAGGGTCGACAGCTACAGTGATATATGTATGATGTATTGGGGGGTGGCCTTCAGCTGTTGTTTAGTCGTGTCCGACTCTTCGTGACCCCCTGGACCAGAGCACTCCAGGCACTCCTGTCTTCCACTGACTCCCGCAGTTTGGTCTTCAGCTACAGGTTAGGCAATTTCAAAAGTCTATATAAGAGCTTGCACACCATTGTTCTGGGTTCCTCCTCCCTCCTGCGTGGGGGGGGGTGAGCACCCTGTTGCAACAGTTTAATAAGGATCCTGCTTACTAGCTGTTTTGCTTCTCAGTATTCTCTGGTTGGCCTCTGTTATTTTCTCCTACCGATAGAGAACCTACATAAGGACTTTATAGGGCTCTTGGGGACCCCATAAGGGGAAAGGAGCAGTTTTTTTTATTATAACAGACACGTTATTTGAGTTCACAGAGCAGTCCCAGAGCTATCTTGACTCTTATGTTTATTAATAATATTATTGAATAATTAATTAAATTTGTATACCGCCTTGTACTCGTAGATCTCAAGGCAGTTCACAACATAAAATTACAATATAAAAAACACCAAATAAATAACAAAAACAAAGACAACCCAATAATTCCCCCCTTCCGCAACACATTTAAAAGGGCATTAATGACCCCAAATATTTCCTCTGCAGTAGAAGGATTTACTATGGATAAACCTGATAGACTGGCTGAATTATTTTCACTTGCAAATCCTTCAAAACCCTATAAATAGATAAACTTCTCACATGAATGGGGTAGCTCTGTAACAATGGATTCCAGAACTGATGTATTTACCATTTCAAAAGAATGTCCAGACTGGTCAGGATAAGGCAATCAGCTAGCATTATCAGGTATCCTGACAAACAGGAGACAAGCCAACACTCCAATTTCTGTTGCATTTCTTCCTCTTTCTGTGATGCTGATGTGATGCTTTTGGGTGGTCTTTGGCTAAAAAGGGTTGGGCAAATTCTAAAGTCTTTAAAAGTTGCCACATACCTTTGTTCTGGGTCCCTTCTCGCAAGGGCACAGGGCAGGGGGCTGTGTTGCAACAGAAAATAAAAGCCTGCTTTGCTTGGAATCATTCTTCTCCGACAAATAATGAACTTAGGGGACACAGAAGGACACAGAGGTTTGACAGAAGGCAGCCGAGGGGTTTGGCAGCAGCAGAGAAGCTTCGAAATCAGCCTTTGACGGCCTGGCCGCTTCCTGTGGTTTTGGATTAAAACTGCCACCAATTCCAGCCAGCTGATTTAAGCCTTTGCTTTGCAAAACACCTTTCTGTTGTTTCGGGCATACTTATGCATTGCTGTTATGATATTTGAGGTGCCAACGGACAGGAGAAATAATGTGTGGGGGGGGGGGGGACAGCAGAATTGTAGGTAACACTACATGTTGGGATTCTGCTCCCATGGTGGGGAGAGGGGCAGGATCATGCAAGAGGTCAGAGCTGGGGGGATGCTCAAAGTCCAGATGCAGTTCTAGGTTGACAGCGGGAGAGACAAGAGAACCAAGACTTCTTGTGGGGGGGGCGTAGTGCCATAGGGAGGCTTTTAATGTTTAATAGATTATTGCATTTTAATGTTCTGTTGGAAGCCGCCAAGAGTGGCTGGGGAAACCCATCCAGATGGGCGGGGTATAAATAATAAATTATTATTATTATTATTATTATTGTTATTGTTATTATTATTATTATTATTATTATTTAAATGTTTTGCATGCAAAAAGCTTCAGGGTCAATGCTCGCCCTGCTCATGCAAAAGGATCTCCGGTGCAACAGGGCTGGGGTTTATCTTTTCTCTCTTTGCCTCAGAGTTGCTAGCCAGAAAGGCCAGCCAAGGCTGGGCTCAAAAGGTGGCCGGTCTGGCAGCTTTCTGCGCTCACAAGGTCTGTTTTGGTTTGCCACTTTCTAAGCAAATGGGGTCCTGCCAACCTAGCAGTTCAGAAGCCCGAAGTGCAAGTAGAAAAAGAGGTACCACTCCAGCGGGAAGGTAAACGGCGTTTCCGTGCGCCAGGGGCGGAGCAAGGGTGGGACGTTGGGGGCGGGATCGCCCCGGGTTCCACCCTGGAGGGGACAACACTCTGGGCGCCACCCTGCGATGCCCAAGCTGCGCCCCGCTGCCCGTCCGTATGGCGGCTGCTCGCGCAGCAACTCGTAAGGCGGCCGTGCTTGAAAAGCAGCACGGACGGGGCAGCCTTATGCGTGCTGTTCACGCGCGGCAGCCTTACGAGTTGCCATTCGCTTGGCGACTCATACGGTTGCCGTGGGAGCAGCAGCACCAGCACGGACGGACAGGACGAACGGTGCATGTGCAGCCATTGCGCCATCCATCCTGACACATGTGTCGTGACATCATGACGCACAACGCTGCGGAGCGACGTCCCACCCCTGGGGGGGTGCATCTGTGTTTGCCGCCCCAGGCGGCCAAGTGGCTCCATTCGCCACTGCCGTGCGCTGCGGCTTAGTCATGCTGGCCACATGACCCGGACGTTGTACGCGGACTCCCTCGGCCAGTAAAGCGAGATGAGCGCCGCAACCCCAGAGTTGTCCCTTTACCATTACCTTTAAGCAAATGGGGTGGAAGTCAAATGGAACAAAGGGATCTAAAAATGTAGGTATTATCATCGTTTGGCTAGACCCCAATGCGTCCCAAAGTCGAGAGATGTAGTTTCTTCCATTTAGATAGGACTTTTTTAATTCTTTGCGAGAGAGGAGTGCAATTTCAGGAATGTCATTGTGTCAACGCATGCAGGATTTTTCCTTTCTCTGCTTCCCCCGACCCCTAATAGGTGGGTTAAGATGTAATGAAATTGCTCATGGTTCCAGGGAAAGAGCGAGCAGCAGCCTTGCTCAATGTCTGCTTTTCTGCTTTTGGCTCAGGGCCTTGGATGAGGCAGGGAGGGAGCCCTGACTCCTGGGTTCTGCTCCTGCCGGAATTTGGGGGGTGAGAAGGATGCTCTGTTTCTTCTGCTCCTTCTTCCTTTCGCAGGGATCTTATAAGAGGAAGAGATGCTCAAGGGGCGTGCTCGAGAGGGCGCCAGGACAAGGACGGAATTGCTGCGCAGAGGAAGACGTTTTCTCCACCAAGCAAGTGTGCAAGAGCCTGTTACTCAAGCCTCTTCCTGTGTGAGGTTTATGTTGTACTTGGCTGAGCGTCACTGGGGCAAGGAGCAAAATCAGGGAGAGGTGCAGAGAGCAACACTGCTGCTTCCCCTTCCCTTGCAGGATCCATCAAACTGGGTCCCTGGTTTTATTTGTTTTTGATTTTTGAAAAGACCCTTATGACTTTGATTTCCAACAGGCTGTGCCTGAAATAGCCCCAAGCCTGCCGGAAACCTCTGTGGTATCAAACACCCCGAAATAAATTCAGAGCAAGGACGCAAACCTAAGAAGAGCATCAGGCCTAAGGGGTCCCATCTGGTATAGCATCCTGTTCTCACAGTGGCCGACCAGATGCCTCAAAGCATACATTAGCCGATGTCCAACCACTTTTGATTGATGGAATCTGTGTGGAGAGGGTAACAATGTTCAGATTTCTGGGCATTGAATGACAGGAGGATCTGTCCTGGAGTGCAAACATAAGGGGGCTTGTGAAGAAGGCGCAGCAGAGACTGTACTTCCTGAGAGTTCTAAGGAAAAACCATCTTCCACAAAAGCTGCTGCTTGCCTTCTATCACTGTGCCATTGAGAGCGTGCTCACTTATGGCTTATGTGTGTGGTACGGAAGCTGTACTACCAAGGACAGGATGGGGCTGGACAGAGTTGTTAAGGCAGCAGAGAGCATTGTTGGCTGCTCGCTCTCCACCTTAGAGCAGATTTATGCCATGAGGTGCCACAGAAAGGCACTGGACATAGTGAAAGATCCATCGCATCCTAGTCACCGTCTCTTTGAACTTTTGCCATCGGGACGGAGATACAGGACGATGACAACAAGAACAAGCCATCTTAGAAACAGCTTCTTCTCCAGAGCGATCGCGGCCTTAAATGGGAAGCCTGGACTTTGAAGTCATCTAATCTTACCTGTTATGTTTTATCATTGTATGGTTTTAATCAGTGTGTATGGTTTTAATCAGTGTTTTTGCAGTTGTTTTATCTTTGCGTGGAGTGCCCTATCTGGGTGGATGGAGCAGCCAAGTAATTTCGTTGTCCCCGAAGGGGACAATGACAATAAAATATATTCTATTCTATACCTGAAGGAGCGTCTCCACCCCCATCGTTCAGCCCAGACACTGAGGTACAGTGCCGAGGGCCTTCTGGTGGTTCCCTCACTACGAGAAGCCAAGTTATAGGGAACCAGGCAGAGGGCCTTCTCGGTGGTGGCACCCGCCCTGTGGAACGCCCTCCCAGCAGATGTCAAAGAGAAAAACAACTACCAGACTTTTAGAAGACATTTGAAGGCAGCCCTGTTTAGGGAGGCTTTTAATGTTTAATAGATTACTGCATTTTAATGTTCTGTTGGGAGCCGCCCAGAGTGGCTGGGGAAACCCAGCCAGATGGGCAGGGTATAAATAATAAATTATTATTATTATCATTATTTATTATAGTATTGGGGACAATGGTGACTTTCTCGAAATCTGGTGCCCTTTCATCGCATTTTCAATCATGGAATGAATCATAGAATTGTAGAGTTGGAAGGGACCCCTAAGCGTCATCTAGTCCAACCCCCTGCAATGCAGGAATCTCAGCTAAAGCATCCAGGACAGATGACCATCCGACCTCCACTTAAAAACCTCCAAGGAAGAAGAGTCCACAACTGGGCACTCTGCCGGCTGGCACCCACCAAAGTCACATCTACCATGATGATGTGGTGTATTTCCTTGATTTTCTCCCTTGGAGGGAGGAGGTGGGAATGAGGGAAGGGGTGGTTACTGGAATCAAACACTATTTATTTAAAGAAAGAGTGCCCCTGAGCATGTACAGAATGCCCTGGAAGGTAGTGCAGCGCACAGAGCGTTTGACCTGGACCGGGAAGTGTTTGACCTGGACGCACTCATCCTGATGACCAGGGAGCCAGTCACGCCAGTCACTCCTAGCTTCCCAGAAGCCATAAATGGCAAGGGCTGCATTCTGCCCCTAGAGTGACTCACTCTGCCTTGGGGGGGGGGGGGTTATGTCACTCATCCTCTGGAGTCGCGTGCCGGATGGATGTCTCCTGCCTCCGTCATACTCCTGAATGTGTCAGCAAATGTCACATCGCGGAGAAAAAGGCTCTCTTTTGTCATTGCAAGACAACCCCCCCCCCCCCAGCAGGGAGTTGAGTAACCCACCCATGCCAGCCGGTTTCCTTCCATGAAGTTCTTTTTAAAGTTCAGAGATTTGAACTACGAACTTTTGGGGAACAACCAGCTTCCAAATTTGCCTTTTCTCCCCACAAGACGCATCGAGTCATCAAACGATGCATACATTTTAAAAATAAGTAAATAGCGATAATTAGGTCACCATCGTCTCTTCCATGCCGTATTTTGGTCATTTCAGAGTTTGATTTGATTTCTAGGTTGCTTTTCACTCACATGAATCTCAAAGCGGCTGATAGACAGTAAATAACAATGACCTAGTAAAATATAATAGGACAAATAAATACAGCATAAATCAATTAACAAGCCATCAATTAATTAATGTTGCACACCACCCTGGGATCTTCTGATAAAGGGCAGTACTGTATAGAAATTGAATTAGCAACAACAATCTATAAAATGCTATTAACAAAAACAGCAATAAAAAAATAAGCTGAACAGCAAAAGTCTAATTATTATTTGATTAACAAATCAATACGGCATTTATGATCTATAAAACAATTGTGACAACATTAACAAAACAGCAACTAAAAAAATAAGCTAAGCGCTGTTAAGTTCAGGCTGCAAAGTTCAGAGCCTCATGATGCTCGCAAGGGGGCCATGACCTTTCGTGGCTCGGACTGAGCTGCCATTCCTGCATTGCAGGGGGTTGGACTAGATGACCCTCTGGGTCCCTTCAAGCTCTAGAAGCCCATGTGATCTTGTGGCGCCAGATATCTCTTGATGTGCTGGGCTCTTGCCCACAAAGATGGCTGCAGCGGCAAGTGGCTCCGATGAGACACAAAATAATTATTTAAAAATGTGACGTGGTTGTGTTTGTGGGTGATTTGTGTTTTGGGTACCATGCTGTTACAAATTCCCAATACAGTAAATCGAATTGCACGTAGCAGAACAATATAAGGACAGCAAATTGCTGCTTTTATTTCACATTTGCCTGCGCAGGTTGGGGAGGCTATTGCTGTGACCAAGGCCGCTTCCTACATTTCTGAGAATCCCAATTGGGGAGAGTTCCTGCTGCCGCTGTTGTGGTCGGATCCTGCTTGTAGGCTCCCCCCCCCCTCCGGGCATCTGGCTGGCCACTGTGAGTATAGGATGCTGCACCGGATGGGCCACTGGCCTGATCCACCAGCCAGGATCTTATGGAACCTCCAGGTCCAGAGGCAGTCTATCTCGCTTCCTATGTTTTTAGGCCATTAGGCCATGGTGAGAACAAGATCCTGGAAATATATATGGGAGCGAACAAGATGTTGGGCTGGATGGGCCCCCTTTGGCCTGACCCAGCAGACTCTCCTTGAAGCCTCCAGGCCAGGCGCAGTCTATCTGCATCCCTGGGTTATTGGGGGCATTTGGCTAATGGGAGAATCGGAAGCTGGCCCTGATCCTCGTGCCCCGATGACGCCCCTCCGCCGCCGGGGCGGGGCGCTTGGGCCAGCCGCCTGTCCCTCGTCCCCTCCACTGGGACTCCCGGCCTTCCTCGCAAGGTTGTTGTTGCGAGGGTAGGCTCGGGGCGGGCGGCGAGAGCAAGCGAGGCCGTCGTCGGGGCTCCTCCCGCGGGGCGCGCCCAGGGCGGCGGCTCCACCTCCCGGGGCGGAGCGCAGGCGGCGCAGCGGCCGCTGGTGCCGAGCCCGCCGGGCAGCTCGGGCGCAGCAGCCCCGCGGCCGGAGGGACGGAGCGCGCGATGCGCCTCGACGTGGGAACCGCCGCCGCCGCTGCCACGGCGCCCCCGACGACCTCGGCGCCTGCCGGGCCGGCCGCGCCCCCCTGTCCCTGTCCCAGCAGCAGCAGCGGAGGCCCCGTCGGCTCCGGAGACCTCCAGGTGAGGCGTCCCCTCGGCTTTCGGCTCGACGGCGCTCCTCGCTCCGGGGTCATCCTGCCGGGCAGGGTCCCCATCCTCTTGCGGGCATCCTGGGGTGCCAGCCTCGAGGGGGCGGCCCTAAGCCAGTGCGGAGGTCCGGAGGGCTCCGGTCCGATTTCTAGAATTGTGGTTACTGAGCTGGGATTACCTGCGAGGCAGGGGGTTGGGCTAGATGACTCTTGGGGACCCTAACAACTCCACAGGTCTGTGATTCTCTCCTCTTTCTTTCTTTCTTTCTTTCTCCCTCTTTCCTTCCTTCCTTCCTTCCTTCCTTCCTTCCTTCCTTCCTTCCTTCCTTCCTTCCTTCCTTCCCTCTCTCTCTCTCTCTCTCTCTCCCCTCCCCTCCCCTCCCCTCCCCTCCCCTCCCCTCCCCTCCATTTCTGCACGTTTTTCAAACGGGGAAATAGGCTAAATATCTACAAATGGGAGAGATCCGCATGGGCACCAGAATCCAGAAGCTGGTCTCTTGAGCTTTCCTTCTTGAATTGCAATGGGGAACTTGTATCCCCTTGAAATCAGTTGGGATTCCTTTCGAGTAAGCACGTTCTAGGGATGTGTTAAGTGAGCACTTGCCCTTGCTGTAGTTATATTTTTGACATATGGAAGGTGCAGATTGGTCTGTCCTGGCTTATAGGGGTCTTGTGGGTTACCGAGATAACGCAAAGAAAGCACTTTGAGCTCTTGCAACATGCCGCATGCCTTCAGCGTTGTCCCATTTGCCCTGCAATCATGTACGGGGATCCAGGGTGCTGGACAAGGGCCAGAGAGACCCACATGCAAATCCTCCTTCAGCCGGGATGCTCATCTTTGGCCGGGGCCTCTCTCTGCAAGCCTGGCCTACCTCACAGGGTTGTCGTAAAGATGAAACAGATTGAGCGTTGAGAATCAGGTGCAGACCGGCTGTAAATGCAGGAAATAGATGCCAGATAGATGCCTGTCTGCATGGTGCCAAGTCCCACTCAATCCAATGGGGCTAGCTCTGGTGGTAGCCCTATAGCAGGGGTAGGCAACCTAAGGCCTGTGGGCCCAATGCGGCCCAATCGCCTTCTAAATCCGGCCCGCAGATAGTCTGGGAATCAGCGTGTTTTTACATGAGTAGAATGTGTCCTTTTATTTCAAATGCATCTCTGGGTTATTTGTGGGGCATAGGAATTCGTTCTCCCCCCCCCCCAAATATAGCCTGGCCCACCACATGGCCTGAGGGACGGTGGACCGGCCCATGGCTGAAAAAGGTTGCTGACCCCTGCCCTATAGTAATAATAATAATTTTATTATTTATACCCTGGCCACCTGTATGGTTTGGTCAACGCTCCTTGGCTCAAGGGAGGAGTGAGTGTCCTGGAAAACCACCATCTACAACACGGGTCGGCCACCTAAGGCCCCTGGGCCGGATCAGGCCTGGGTAGGCAAGCGGAGTGGCTGGGGCTGAGGCTGGGGAGTGGGGATGTTACGGACAAAATCCCAGGCACGAGTCCTCTCAGCAACCTGGCCCTTCGGACGGGAGGTCCGTGGTACTACGGAGCTAAAGATGAAACCAACCAGCAACTGGAGCAAAGGACAAAGTCACTTTATTGCGCAACAGGTTCGAGTAACAGAGACTGAACCCTGAAGACAGGGTGACAAGGACTTTTAAAACTTCCCGCTCTGTCCCTAGATGCAGTTTGGAATCATCATAACTACATCACTATTACATGGGGAAAACGTCAGAAAAAGGGTGGAGAGAAGGAGGGTCAAACATGATTAACATATGGGTAAACAGGATTAACATACAGGTGATGGGTTTTAGGAGCATGTGAATAGCAGTTGAGTGGGTTTAAATACATCCTGAATATCTACCGAGGGAGAACAATGGGAAAACATTGGGAGTTGCCTGGCACTTAGGAAATCAGAGGATGGGTACTTGAGAAAGATTACCCAGGTGGGGCACATCCTGGGCACTGGGTGTGTATGTGATGATGCTCCGCTTGGGGGATTATGGAGGAGACCCTGTGCCTTATGGGTCATAGACCAGAGTTGCAAAATGGCATTGAAATATTTGTAATATTTAGAAACTTTAAAGATTGCCCCCCCCCCCGTAATTTCCGTAACAGGGAGGAGGACTACTTTTCCCCCTCGCCTCTTCTTCCAGGCTCCCCCCCCCCAGTGCCGCTTCTCTGGCTCGCCACAAGGTCTGAGGGACAGTGGACCGGCCCGCTGCTGAAAATGTTTGCCAACCTCTGCTCTACAAAGTGGGCCAGGAGGACAGGATGAGACCTGGCAGCCCTTTTGCTAACCCTGCATTGCAGGGGGTTGGGCTAGATGACTCTTGGGACCCCTTCCAACTCTATAGTCCAGGGGTCAGCAACCTTTTTCAGCAGAGGGCCGGTCCACTGTCCCTCAGACCTTGTGGGGGGGGCCGGCCTATATTTTGGAAAAAATTATGAACGAATTCCTATGCCCCACAAATAACCCAGAGATGCATTTTAAATAAAAGGACACATTCTACTCATGTAAAAACGCGCGATTCCTGGACCGTCCATGGGCCGGATTTAGAAGGCGATTGGGCGGCATCCGGCCCACGGGCCTTAGGTTGCCTACCCCTGCTATAGTCTATGATTCCCATGGAGTAAAAGGCTCTCAATAGCCCCTAGCCAGGATGCCTGCCTGCACAGCCGGAGGCAGTAAATCATGGGTAGGCAAACTAAGGCCCGGGGGCCAGATCCGGCCCAATCGCCTTCTAAATCCGGCCCATGGACGGTCCGGGAATCAGCGTGTTTTTACATGAGTAGAACGTGTCCTTTTATTTAAAATGCATCTCTGGGTTATTTGTGGGGCATAGGAATCCGTTCATTTCTCCCCCCCCCCAAAAAAAATATTGTCCGGCCCCCCACAAGGTCTGAGAGACAGTGGACCGGCCCCCAACTGAAAAAGTTTGCTGACCCCTGCAGTAAATGCTTTTGAATCCTGGAAGCCGCAGGAAGAGGGGAGAGTGTTGCTCTTGGGTTCGGATCCTGCTTGCGGGTTTCCCATAATGGGCACCCGGTTGGCCCCTGTGAGACAGGAGGAAGGACTAGATGGGTCCCCTTGCGCCTAATCCAGCTGCAGCCTCTTCTGACATAGTCTACAACACACAGACATGGACACAAACCGGAGAGTTTCGGCTTGCTTTGCATGCAGCAAAAGGGAAGGGAAAATGACACCGGTAGGCAAATGTTTGCAGTTGCCGCTGGCTCACCTGGAAAATGTTCCCGTTGGCTCAGCGCACGGTGGGAGGTGGAGGAAGCTGAATTATACTCAAATCAGGCTGCTGGCGCGTCTAGCTAAATATTGTCAGCACTGACCGGCAGGGGACGTTCTTGCCAGGCTTACCTGGAGCTGCCAAGGATTGAACCTGGGTCCTTTTTCTTCTCCTTGCCGCTTTGGCCAGGCTGCTGCTCCAGGCGCCTGCAGTGGGGGCTGCTGCTACTCCCCACCGGAAACCCCTTGAAAGATGTCCTCACCCCTCTTGCGGGCTTCTCTCGCTCAGCCGCAAGGGCTCACACTGCGCTGCCAAGGGTCTGCGCTTGGTCTCCTGGGCCTTGTATGGGGTGGGGGCAGGCCCTGCTAGCTGAAGCCGTGCTCTGGGGCACACCCCCCCATACACAGACTTGTAGGATGGGGCAAAGGAGCCTTCCCGCTGGTCAGATCTTGCCTGCTTCATAGAAATAGGAATGGTTGGCTTCTCAGTGGCAAGGATTCCTGAAACAGATATTATATTTATCTGTTGCATTTATTATATCCCACTGATTTCTGCCAGGAGGATATAATAAATGCCCACTGATTTCTGCCAGGAGCTCAAAGTGGCATACACCATTCCCGCCCCCCGATTTAATCCCCACAACCTTCCTGTGAGGTGGGTTAGGCCGAGAGGCAGGGACTGGCCCCCAAGCTTGACCAGTGAGCTTGGTGGCTGAGTGGAGGGATTTGAACTCTGTCCTTTCTCAGGTCACAGTCCAGCACTCTAACCCAGGCATCCCCACACTTCGGCTCTCCAGATGTTTTGGACTACAATTCACATCATCCCTTACCACTGGTCCTGTTAGTTAGGGATCATGGGAGTTGTAGGCCAAAACATCTGGAGGGCCGCAGTTTGGGGATGCCTGCTCTAACCACTACACCAGCCGGCTGTTTCATCCTAAAAAAAGCAACCTTGTGGCCACATCATCATCCTGTGGGGTAGCTTGGTGGGAGAGCATTTCTTTGGCACGCAATGGGGTCATTTTCGCAGACCCCTAGAGTTGGAACGGACCCTGAGGGTCATCTAGTCCAACCCCGTGTAACTCAGGAATCTTTGGCCCAACGTGGGGCTCAAACCCACGACCCTGAGATTAAGAGTCTCATGCTCTACTGACTGAGCTATATGATTAATAACAATAGTAAGAATAACAGCGGGTGAGCCTAGGGCTTGCCGATCGGAAGATCGGCGGTTTGAATCCCCGCGACGGGGTGAGCTCCCGTTGCTCTGTCCCTGCTCCTGCCCACCTAGCAGTTCGAAAGCACGTCAAATTGCAAGTAGATAAATAGGTACCGCTCCGGCGGGAAGGTAAACGGCATTTCCGTGCGCTGCTCTGGTTCGCCAGAAGCGGCTTAGTCATGCTGGCCACGTGACCCGGAAGCTGTACGCCGGCTCCCTCAGCCTATAGAGCGAGATGAGCGCTGCAACCCCAGAGTCGTCCGCGACTGGACCTAACTGTCAGGGATCCCTTTACCTTTACCTTCCCGCCAGAGCGGTTCCTATTTATCTACTTGCACTTTGACGTGCTTTCGAACTGCTAGGTGGGCAGGAGCTGGGACCGAGCAACGGGAGCTCACCCCGTCGCGGGGATTCGAACCGCCAACCTTCTGATCAGCAAGCCCCAGGTTCTGTGGTTTAACCCACAGCGCCACCTGGGTCCCCTACCTTTACCTTTACCTAATAATAAATTTGTATACCACCCTACCCGTGTTTCTCCTAAAATAAGACACCGTCTTATATTTTACCCCCCTCAAAAAAACACTGTATGACTTATTTTCGGGGGATGTCTTATTTTAACCACTCTGCGTTGGTATGTTGCATAGCCACACCTATCCAGGCCGTCTTAAGGGAGAGGCGTCGCGTCACTATGTCTTATTTTCGGGGTATGGCTTATATTTCACAAATGCGTAGAAATCTTGCTACGGCTTATTTTATGGCTACGTCTTATTTTAGGAGAAACAGGGTATTCCCACAGGTCCCACAGGATAAAACCACAATATAAAAAGACAAAATACATAATCAAAACAAAAACAACCCAGTAACCCCAGAGAGTTCAATCCTCGCTGGCTTCCTCTCCAGGTAGAGCTGTGGGAGATTCTTCCCTGAAAACCAGCCAGCATAGAAGATGCTGTGCTGGTGTTTGTGTGTTATTACAAAGGCCCCCCACCCCCCCACCCCGGACTCCTGGCTGAGCTGAGCCTTTTCAGCTGAGACTTCCAGCAAAAAACACCTGACAGAGAGCTGACATGGAGCTGACAGAGAGTCATGTGATGGGGGGTGTGAGGCTCTTGGTCTGGAAAGTTGGGGGAAATGTAATTAACCAAATCTAATTATAACCCAGGAGGCGGCCAAATGAGGAGCAAGCGCTTCCCCTTGGCCTTATCGCGCATTGTTCAATTCACAATTTGTTCCCTTGACCCAGTTAGCGACTGACATGCAAAGTGATTTTTCTCAACCTGAGATCTGAACGCCAAAGCGAAAAACAACAACAACAACACCCCCAGCCCTTTGTTTTCTGAATCCTGGACCTTTTGCTGCTTCTTGGCAATTTACAGTCACACTTTCCTGTTTTTTTAACGTATGTTTTTCATAACAAAGGTCTTGGGGAGAAAAGGCAGAGAGGGAAAGTTGACTCTTAACCTTCGATATTTTTCCTCCTATGAAGCGAAAGCGCTTTGCGTGAGCCAAATCAAGAGGGTTTCCCCGGCCCGGCCTGGAGTTCGAGGAAAGTATTGCTGTGTTTTTTAAAAACAAGAACTAGTTGACAACATTGAAACTTTTTTTTTTTTTTTAAAAAAGACTGAAACGTGAAGTCTTGCACCTTTTTTCTCTCTCCCCCCAAAACATTTCCACCTTAGCTGGCAGCTCTTGCCCTGGTACAAAGCAAAATGTTTCCCTTCCGGATGACGCTTTTTGAACTTTGGCACTCGCAGAATGAGTGTGCGTGTGTGTTTGTCTGTGATCTTTTGCAGCAGCAGATGGGGGCCTTTCTCATTTAGATTGGCCTCAGAGAGCATGGTTTCTCAAAGGATTGTTCAAAAACCTAGCTGGGATTTTGCAAGTTTTGGGGAACTGCTTATTTGACCACAGATCTCTGCTACCATAACAGAATGGGACCTGCATTGCCGGGGTTGGACTAGATGACCCTTGGGTGTTAGGATTTTGTGTCCCTTCCACCTCTGCACTTCTCTGATTCTATGGGTTGCTGTCTTGCACAGGCTAAAGATCTAGTTATGTTATCTAGTTATCTCCCGCTTGGACTACTGCAATGCGCTCTACGTGGGGCTACCTTTGAAGGTGACCCGGAAACTACAACTAATCCAGAATGCGGCAGATAGACTGGTGACTGGGAGCAGTTGCAAAGACCACATAACACCGGTCTTGAAAGACCTACACTGGCTCCCAGTATGTTTCCGAGCACAATTCAAAGTGTTGGTGCTGACCTTTAAAGCCCTAAATGGCCTCGGTCCTGTATACCTGAAGGAGCGTCTCCACCCCCACCATTCAGCCCGGACACTGAGGTCCAGCGCCGAGGGCCTTCTGGCGGTTCCCTCCCTGCGAGAAGCTAATATACAGGGAACCAGGCAGAGGGCCTTCTCGGTAGTGGCCCCCGCCCTGTGGAACGCCCTCCCTTCAGATGTCAAAGAGAACAACAACTACCAGACCTTTAGAAGACATCTGAAGGCAGCCCTGTTTAGGGAGGCTTTTAATGTGTAATAGATTATTGTATTTTAATGTTCTGTTGGAAGCCACCCAGAGTGGCTGGGGAAACCCAGCCAGATGGGCGGGGTATAAATAATAAATTTATTATTATTATTATTATTATTATTATTATTATTATTATTATTATTATATCTCTGGTTTCTCCTGCTTTTCGTAATGTAAAATCAAAAGATACAGACAAACCAAAGCGGAAACATCAACAAAGTCACAAATGACAGAGGGTATATTTTCCAGATAGGCAGAGAAAAGTAAAAGCAGCAAAACAGATCCCAATATTTCGTGATGGGGGGGGGGGGAGAGGATATTGTATATATGAGTCTGACACATCATAAATGAAATCCCTCCGACCGGTGTAGAAACATCCTGGTTCTTCCTTAGAAACACAGTTTGTGGGTTCTTTCCTCTGCAACAGCCAGTCTGCATCTTCTTCTCTTGCAATGAGAGATTTCAAGTTCTGCAATGTCTTCCATTTCTGGGCCAAACAAGTTCTTGCGGTGGGCAGCATCCCTGGCAGAAGCGCCTTAGACTGATCATCCCTAGAGGCTGGACTGGCTTAGGGTTAACACGGTTAGCGTTCCTGGCAGTGCCTCTGAGAACGTGCAGAGCGCATTTCCGCGACACCGCGAAACCGCCAGGTGTGGGGGGCAGGGATAGCGGGCAGGGCTTCTGGGTCACAATGTAATAGTAGTAGTAATAATAATAATAATAATTTATTACCGTATTTATACCCCGCCCATCTGGCTGGGTGGCTTTCAACTGAATATTAAAAACAATACAGCATCAAACATTAAAAACTTCCCTAAACAGGGCCGCCTTCAGGTGTCTTTTAAAAGTAAAATAGTTGCTTATTGCCTTGACATCTGCTGGGAGGGCCTTGGCGCTTCTTTCTGTGAGCAGCATCCGGGTGGAATGAGGTGTTCACTTCCTGCTGCGCAAATAATCCCCATTTCCAAAGGCAGCTCCAACCTGCCGGTGATTCACTCACGCTTCTGCTCTTTGCTAGCTTTGTGCTCAGAGGGACCGAAACCAGGCCTGGCGGGGCTGGATGCGGCCTGAGATGCCATTGGGCTGACTCACTCTGCAGGAGATGGCTCACCCGCGACTGGAGATACCTGTTTTCCCAAGAAGGCTGCTGCCTTCCTCCTGGCTCTGATGATGCCCTTTTGTGGCTTGTTTGGGCAGGAGCTGCGGGGAATCGAGGGGGACTTTCTGTTTACGCTCATTCCCAGACTGGGCATTGCGTGGATCTGGGTCTCCCGAGACTGGCGGATGCCAACTGAGTCCAGGAGCGCCTTTCAATTGCGCATTTAAGCGTGAAAAAGGATCGCATTGTTTTGCTCTTGTTTGTTCCTGTGATGGTGGTGTTGCTTGGGGCACGAATACTACTCTTATTATGATTATAGCTATTTATATCTCAACCCTTTTCCTGCACCAGGGGCTCAAGGCAGCTTGCACAAAATTAGAAGCGACACGGCTAAAATGCAAAAAAGCTAAAGACAGGTTTCATTCATTTATTTCGGGAAACCTCTACGTCGCTTGATTGTAAAAACAGGCAAACCTCGAAGTGGTTTACAAAAAGAGGCAAGAGTAAAATCAAGAAAAACATACGATGCTATAAAATGTGCAAAAAATTAAATTAGAAAATTGATAAAAGGCAATCATTAAAAGGTAAAGTTGCAGGTAGATAGCCGTGTTGGTCTGTCATAGTCAAAACAAAATAAATTTTTTTTCTTTCCAGTAGCACCTTAGAGACCAATTAAGTTTGTTCTTGGTATGAGCTTTCGTGTGCATGCACACTTCTTCAGAAAGAATTTTTTTTGTTTTGTTTTGATTAAAAGGTAAAGTAAAGGTAAAGGGACCCCTGACCATTAGGTGCAGTCGCGAACGACTCTGGGGTTGCGGCACTCATCTCGGTTTATTGGCCGAGGGTGACGGAGTACAGCTTCCGGGTCATGTGGCCAGCATGACTAAGCCGCTTCTGCCGAACCAGAGCAGCGCACGGAAATGCCGTTTACCTTCCCGCCAGAGCGGTACCTACTTATCTACTTGCACTTTGACGTGCTTTTGAACTGCTAGGTTGGCAGGAGCAGGGACCGAACAACGGGAGCTCACGCCGTCGCGGGGATTCGAACCGCTGACCTTCTGATCAGCAAGCCCTAGGCTCTGTGATTTAAC
This sequence comes from Darevskia mixta, assembly GCA_034641385.1. NCBI lineage: Eukaryota > Metazoa > Chordata > Lepidosauria > Squamata > Lacertidae > Darevskia > Darevskia mixta. Next base: position 82,236 of record JAWWNH010000128.1, read on the forward strand.
CCACAGCGCCACCCACACCATACGATGCTTTAAAACGTGCTAAAAGTTAAATTAGAAAATAGATAAAAGGCAATCATTAAAAGGTAAGGAGACATAGCACTGTGAAAAGCCCTTTCCTCAAAAAGCAGTCAGCTCCTGGAGACCTGTCGGAATAAAACTGTCCTCATGTTTCATGGATGGAGGCCACTGGTTGGCAGGGAGGCCCTAGGATGGATGTCTGAGTTCAGGGCAAGGTGAACTTTTGGAATTTACAACCACAAAATGCAGCAGCGATGGCAGCTCTTTAAAAAAAACCCAGAAGCATTTGACAGAATGAGGGCTGTCTTTTTGCAGATTCCTGTGGGTTCAGAGTTTCCTATGTATGAAAATGAGACTTCAAAGGCCCAAAGGGAAGAATTGAGGCAGGCTGAAGCCCTTGCGGAGGAGGAGAAACCGGGCGAAAGCTTTCGTTTTCCCTCTTCTGACTGTCTTATGAGAATCTGGTGTTCTCTGAGCACAGGCTGGAAATAAACATCTCCTGTTCCATCGGCCCCCAACCTGAGATCTCACTCGCAGCGGCGAAAATATCGGCACGTCTGTGTCATTGGAAGGGCACGTGATTCTGGGAATGAGCTGGCCATGTGCGCTCTGCGGAGATCCATTCCCCTCCCCTGCCAGAAAGAGACTGTGATGCCGGGGGCGGGTTGGGGAATCCCTGCGGCCTCCACTTATATTCAGATCGACACGGCACAGATTAGACAGCCATGTTTTTCTAAACTGGCTGGGGCTGATGGGAGTTGTAGTTTCAAAAGAATGGCCAAATTGGCCAGGCAATGCAATCAGTGACCATTATCAGGTGTCAAGACACACGCCCAAATTTCTGTTACAGACGGCTTCTTTCTGGGATGTATGTATGCATGATGCCTTTGGGTGGTCTTTGGCTAAGGAGTTGGGCAAGTTCAAACGTCTTCGAAGGTTCTTGCAGGCCTTTGGTCTGGGTCCTCACCTCCTTGCTAGGGGAACTCGGATGCAACAGGGAAATAAACACCTTCCTCACATTCACTGGATCATGCCCCCCACTCAGTTTTCTCTGATAACGGACTTAGGAGGAGGACACCGAATCCCTTGATGGAGAGTTGGGCTGCAAACGCCAACCCTAAATTTTGCTATAACAGCCAGAGCCATCTTTTCCATAGGGCTTAGTGGTGCATTGCACCAGGGCACCGGCCTCTCAGGGGCGCCCCAGCAAGTGGGGGAGCTGCACGGCTTTGCCGGCAGCCTCCCCTTTCCCTGCACGCCCGCCAGCTGCGCCCCGCCAACCATAAGGCTGGCCGGCATGCAGCTTCCCTCCCAAGCCTCCTCGGGAGGAGAGCGATCCCTGCAGAGGCTTAGGATGGAAGCTGTGCCCCGCCAACCATATGGCTGGCGGGCTCACAGCTTGCCTCCCAAGCCTCTGTGCGGATCGCTCTCCTCCCGAGGAGGCTTGGGAGGGGCACAACTTCACTCCCAAGCCTCTGGGAGGACGGCCCTGATAACAGCTGGCTTCTTGGGGTTAAGGACATAAGAAGAGCCTGGTGGATCAAGCGCCCATGGCCCGTCTTGTCCAGCCTCCTGTCCTCACAGTGGCCAACCAGGTGCCTCCATTGGAAAACCAGCAAGCGGGATCCGAGGGCAAGAGCAACTCTTCCCCTCCTGCAGTTTCCAGCAACTGGTTTTCAGGAGCGTTGCCGCTTCACACCGGGGAGGCAGAGCAGAGCCATCCTAGCTAGCAGCCATCAATAGTCCTCTCCTCCTTCATGAATTTGCCCAATCCTCCTTTAAAGCCAGTATACCTGAAGGAGTGTCTCCACCCCCATCCTGAGGTCCAGCTCCGAGGGCCTTCTGGCGGTTCCCTCACTATGAGAAGCCAAGTTACAGGAACCAGGCACAGGGCCTTCTCGGTGGTGGCGCCCACCCTGTGGAACGCCCTCCCACCAGATGTCAAAGAGAACAACAACTACCAGACCTTTAGAAGACATCTGAAGGCAGCCCTGTTTAGGGAGGCTTTTAATGTTTAATAGATTATTGTATTTTAATGTTCTGTTGGAAGCCGCCCAGAGTGGCTGGGGAAACCCAGCCAGATGGGTGGGGTATAAATAATAAATTATTATTATTATTATTATTATTATTATTATTATTCACTTTGGTGGGCATCACTGCCTCTTGTGGGAGGGAGTTCCACAGTTTCCACAGGGAAACTTCATAAACTTCATAATCTTATAAACATCCCTCATGTCGTCTCTTAACTCACCTTTTCTCTGAACTACCGGTAAGGAGAAATCCACTCTCCGCCGCTATGTCACCCGTGGGGCAGGAGTTGGAAACTGATGAACCTGTCAAGGCCTTACGCAGACATTGAGCTCAGTATTGCCTGCCCAGTTGGGCATCCCCAGATTTCAGACAGGGGACATTTCCTGGTCTACTTGACTGAACCTGGGGCTTCCTGCAGGAAAACACATGCTCTGCCACTGACCTGTGGTCCTTCCCAAGGTACCACCGATGGATGATCTGGTTTGGGGGCCTGTGAGGAAGAGAGGAGGGTTTGTGGGAGAGACCCAGAGGGCTTGATGACTGTCTCCAGCATCTACCTTCAGGGGGACTGGGGTGGGCATGGAAATCGCAGGGTGCCGTGGACGGGTTAAGCTTTGGCATGAATTAAGACCCGCGAGCGGGATCTCTTTGGTTGCTGAGATGACTTGCAAGATCCTGGGGTTTCCCCCCTCAGGTGTGGATGTGAGCTACTGAAGCCAAAAATAGATCTTTCTGCCAGGATGAGAGCTCCCTGGCTGCCCTCCTGCTTTGAAAATGAAAGGAAGGAGTGTAGGTGGTGACTTCAGTGTGAGCTGTGCTTGCCTCCAGCCAGTGACGGCTTGAGAATTAATGTGATTCAGTTTTGACAACCTGGTTTCTCTCCACCAACCTCCACCCCACCCCGGAGCTCTGCCTTAGTTTGCAACAAAATCTGGCTCCTTGCAAAAAAGATTAGCGCCCACCAGGAGCTACAGATCCCAGGGCAATTTGGGGGACGCTGTCACGGCTTAAAGTGCTAGGAGGATGCTTTAAATGCCGGGTGCCCCATTCCCAACTCTTGTGTTCTGCGACTTCTTTTTTTTATATATAATAATTTTTATAAAATTTTCAATTTTACATTTCAAAATAAACATTTAACAAACTTTAAAATATCCAATGACTTCCCTTCTCCTTCATTTTACATATCATTCCCACATATTTTCCATGCAAATCAGTTTTCCACTTTTACAGCCATCAAAAATTATTTTTACTCTGTTGAATTTATCATAGTGTGTTCTGCGACTTCTAACATAAGTAGGGCCTGTGCTGGATCAGGCCAAAAGGGGACTCCATACAGCCCAGAAAGGAATCCTGTTTCCACAGTGGCTGACTAGCGGCCCTTCCACATTTTAACTCTGCACTGCGTAAAGAAGGCCTTTCCTTTTATCCGTCCCGAATCTTCCCCGCATTCAGCTTTACGAGAGAGAGAGAGGAAAACTTCTCTTCCGTCTGCTTTCTATTGTTCTGCCTTTTACCAGCATTTTCTTTAAAGTGTCCCAAACGCTGCCACCTTCCTTCATAGGGAAGTTGCGTCCTTCCCTTCATCCTTTTGGCTGCCCTTTTCTGAACCGTTTCCGGCTCCGCAAGATCCAGTCAACTGCAACCAACCAGCGTTCGAAACTCCCATTGTTCCAGGCACATTTTGCGACAGGGAATTCCATTATTGCGAGCAGTTTCTGAGCTCTGGGTGCAGTAGTGAGCCTAAGATTTCAGATTAAAGCTGCCACTGCTGGAAGGAAAGGAGGACGTTTCTCTGCCTCCCCACTTCCGGCCACTCTCTGAAGACTGGAGAAGAGACCCTCTTAAGAATATTAGGGGGGGTGGACAGGGGAAGGACTAGAGCCAGGGGTCAGCAAACGTTTTCAGCCATGGGCCGGTCCACCATCCCTCAGACCATGTGGTGGGCCGGACTATTTTTTTTTGGGGGGGGGGGGAATGAACGAATTCCTATGCCCCAGAAATAACCCAGAGATGCATTTTAAATAAAAGAACACATTCTACTCATGTAAAAACACCAGGCAGGCCCCACAAATAACCCAGAGATGCATTTCAAATAAAAGGACACATTCTACTCATGTAAAAACACCAGGCAGGCCCCACAAATAACCCAGAGATGCATTTTAAATAAAAGAACATATTCTACTCATGTAAAAACACCAGGCAGGCCCCACAAATAACCCAGAGATGCATTTTAAATAAAAGGACACATTCTACTTATCGTATGTAAAAACATGCTGATTCCCGGACCATCCGTGGGCCGGATTGAGAAGGCGATTGGGCCACATCCGGCCATGGGCCTTAGGTTGCCTACCCCTGGGCTAGACCAAGTGAAAAATGAAAAGATTTTAGCTGCAGTTCATTCATTTTCAGCTTCGTATTCAATTCCGTTGTTGCGCCCATAACCTCGGTTTAAGGTGCCCTTTGAGCAAGTCGCATCTTGGCTTGGAGTCTGGGAAAACCCGCTCCCTGCTTGCCGGCCTTTTCCCACCTGGCCTCGGAAGGCCCTGACTGACTCCAGTTGCAGAGGCTGAGGCTGCTGAACAGACTATTGAGCTGGGCTTTTGTTTAGGAAGTTTGAGTGAAGGGAAGGGAGTATTGCCGCTGCTGTTATCGATATCCATGTTTGGTCTCTTTCAATCTTCTCAGGATTTATGTGGATTTCCCCCAATTGGGTTGTGTACTTTTTGATGTTCATATTGTTTCCAACTGCTTTTGTCATGTTTGTGATGACGTCGCCTAGAAAGAATCCTAGAGTTGGAAGGGACTCCTAGAATCCTAGAATTAATGTAGAGTTGGAAGGGACCCCGGGACCCCGAGTGGATTTGATTTAAATCACTAGTCAGTAAGGCTCAGGGTGGATAAAAATCAACGATTTTTTGAAAAAATCAAAAAAATCCGATTTAAATAAAAAAATCTCTGATTTTATTATTATTTTTTTAAAATCGTTGATTTTTATCCACCCTGAGCCTTACTGACTAGTGATTTAAATCGTGATTTAAATCAGTTTGATTTAAATCAAATCCACCCTGCCCAAGAGTCATCTAGTCCAACTCCCGCGATGCAGGGATCTCAACTAAACCACCCGTGACAGATGGCCATCCAAAAATTGTCAATTATTTCCCTATGTTGCAAGCTGCCCTTGAGCATGGCTTTAGCTTTGGAAAGGCGGCACACAAACAAAACGACGGACGGATTGCGAGCCAAGTGGAGTGTGTGTTTGGGTGCAGCTCTGCCCCGGCCTCCCCTTTGCTCCCATCCTGGGCAGCTTCCTTTGCGCAGCCGCTGCCGCCTTGCGCACAGGACGCGCGCGCAACATCTCTCTCTGCTTTTGCTGTCATGGAAAAAATCGGCCGCAAGATTCCCCCGTTGCCAGGCAACGTGATGGGATCAGCATCATCAGCACCCAAATGCCCCGCCCGGCGCGGGAGGGGGCGGGGCGAGCAGGAGGGGTGAAGGGGCGGGGCGAGCAGGAGCGGAGAGCATAAAAGGGCCCCGCGCGCCGCCCGACCGCAGAGGACTATGCGGACGCTCTCTCTGGCGCACGAGCTGCGCGCACGTCTGGATGCGGCTGCGGGCCTCGCGGGGGCTATGAGAAAGCTGGACCGGAGCGCCTGCAGGGTGAGGCTTTTCCTTCGCAATTTTGAGGTTCAGGTAGGGTGGGGGGTTGGAAGCAAGGAGCTGGGCGCGGTGGAGCGCGCTCTGCACGTGCCCAGGGGGCATGTTCATGTCCCGCAACTAGACGCCTGGGCTGGGGGAGTCCTTTCCCCCCGAAACCATCGGTAGCCTTTTAAATGCGCGTGGGTTTTTGTGTTGCAAAGCGCCTTGGGATCTTCAGAGGGAGGCGGAATATCTGATTGCAAGCGGTTTTAACCACGTTGCAGCCCCGCTTAGCGGCTCAGCTGTGCCGCTGGCGGGGTCACTCGGTTCCAGCGAAGTCTCGACTCAGGAGCAACGCGCAGGATTTTCCTGGGGCCCGTTAAGTGCCAGGGATCTGGTTGGAGTCAGTCGTGCCGGTGCATTTGGAGGGGTCTACTCTGATTAAGGGCTCAGCGCCGTGGCTCCGGCCAGGCAGGATGCTGGATGCAAGTCTTCAGGGAGGGGTGTGGAGCATCCAAGCCCCCCCACCCCATGTGAAGTGCAAGCGAGGAGTTTTGCCGGGGAGGGCGTCTAAAAAGCGTTGTGTCCCCACCACCGCCTCAACTCTCAGTGGTTCTCATTTGGGTGAGTCTCTCTAACCTATCTCACCAAGTTGTTGTGAGGATAAAGTTGTTGTTGTTGCTGTTATTAATTAGATTTATATACTGTCTGCAGAGCTCCATCCTTTAATAATCTTTGATGTTTTGGGGTGAACCAAAATGGGGCTGTGGGGCTTCCCACTGGAGCATGAACCTAGCAGGCCTCTGAACCTGAGCAGCGCTACTACCCTCCTGGCATGCCTCGGTTTCCCCTGTGAGAAAGGCATTGCTGACGTTTCCTCCACTGCCGGGGGCTGGACTAGATGTCCCTTGAGGTCCCTTCCCACTCTACAATTGTGGGATTCTATGGGGTGGGAGAGAACAGGCGCTTCTCACATTGCTGAATGTTTACAAAAGGCAGGTGGAAAACTTGGCATCAGCCGCTCCGGGCGCTGCGCCCGCAGGCCGTGCCAACCAGCCTAACCTGTCAGGGCAGGTGGAGCTGGTGAGGTTTCTGCTGTTGCCATTTCCCATGAAGATCTCTCCCCGTGCTCTTTTTCCCATCCTGCCTGGGGGGCAGTTGGAAGCAGATCTTGGAAAGACAGAGAGAGAGAGAGAGGGCAAAAGGGCAGCCTGGGCGTGGAACAGGTTTGGGGGGAGTGGCGAGGGTGGCAGGCTGCGTCTGCGTCGCTCACCTACCAAAGCTCACTTTGGAAGAAGGCTCAAAGGCTTTGAACCCCAGCCAGATGGGCTGGGTATAAATAATAAAATTACTGTCGTCAGCATCATCACATTAACCTGGAAGCTGGAAACTTTTCCCCAAGTCCCAGTTGCGTGGGTTCCGACTAGATCCTTGGTGACAAAAGAGAAATAATAATAATAATAATAATAATAATAATAATTTATAATAATTTATTATTTGTACCCCACCCATCTGGCTGGGTCTCCCCAGCCACTCTGGGCGGCTCTCACAAAGCACTCTGTACGCTCTCAGAAGCATCCTGTCCGTACGCGTCGGGATTTGAGCCCTGGCACGTTCTGAAGAAGGAAGTTACGGAGCTGGAAGAGGGGTCAGCCCAAGGGCAACCGAAATGATAGAGAGGATACAGAAACTGCCCTATGAGGCAAGGTTGCCACATTTGGGGCTGTTTAGCTGAGAGAAAGAGCGAGTCAGAGAAGGAAAGATAGAGAAGTGGAAAAATTATTCAGGGCCCGGAGAAAGTGGACCGAGAGGAGTGTTTCTTGAGGGCATCCAGCGAAGATACAGGACAGCTAAAAGGAAGGAGTTCCTAAGGCAGCGCAAAGGTAAACTGTGGAACTCCCTTCCACAGGAGACAGTGATGGTCACCAGCCTAGATGGCCTAAATGGGGATTGGACAAATTCGTGGATAATTATGGGACACAGCTACACAATGGCTGTGTATGTCACCCACTGCCAGAGGCGGTAAATGCCTCTGATTGCCAATTGCTGGACAGCGGAAACGTTGTGGGAACAGGAGGCTGGACTGGATGAGCCCTTGGTCTGATCCAGCAGCCAGGCTCCTCTTAGGCTCCTGTGGAACCTCCAGGCCCAGAGGCAGTCTATCTAGATTCCTAGTTTATTTGGGGGTATTTGGCCCCTGTGGCAAGAAGGTGCTGAACTAGATGCGCCCCCGTCGGCCTCATCCAGCAGCCGGGCTCTTCTGATGTTCTTGCACTTCCCTCTTTCTCTCTCTCGGGATTTGGGACATTTAGATCCCCAAGGAAAACCAGGAATCAGGATCAGAGCGTAAGAACAACACTCCCTCTTTGCATTTTTCCAGCATCTGGCCTTCAGAAGCATGACTGCCTCCGACTGTGGAGGCAGAGCCGAGCCATCCTGGCTAGGAGCTGTCTCCAGCTGCTTTGTCCTCCATGAATTCGCCCAGTCCTAGTTCACACAGGATGGTAGAGTTCGAAAAGGGACCCTTGGGGGTCATCTAGTCCAACTCCCTGCTTAAATACCTCTGGAGGTTTGAAGCCATCCAGGTTGGTAGCCGTTACAGTGGTACCTCGGGTTAAGTGCTTAATTCGTTCCGGAGGTCCGTTCTTAACCTGAAGCGTACTTAACCCGAGGTACCCCTGTACTGCCCTCCTGAAGGAGCGAGTTCCATAGCTGAACTGTACACTCTAGTAGGCGGTTTGCACTACAGTTCCCATGGATGGGAGTTGTAGTCCGGCGGGTGCCGGATTGGAGAAGATGGCAGAAGGGCATGGCAGAGAGGAGGCATTGTGGCTGAGCGTGGTGGGAACTGTGAGTTATTGGCTTGGTTTTGCATTTTCATTTTTTTATTTTCCTGTTGTGAAACCACCCTGGTATCTTCAGAAGAAGGGCAGTAAACAGATTTTAATAATAATACCAATACTGTAATACTAATACTAATAATAATAATAAATCAGTGGTGGTGGGGACTAGCTCAGGAGTTGGACCCAAGGCCCCCTGGCCCCCTCTTATAAACTTGGCAGTGGCTCAGCCATGCCAATTTCAAAGTGAGAAAAACCAAGGGTGCTTTTGAGCATATGCAGAGTGCCACTCACTACCAGCAAGTCTTCCTTGTCTCACCTGGGCAATAAGGCTTGGCCCTTTGGCAGGTGTCAACTCCACACATCCCCCCCCCCCGCCAGGCAGCTCTTTGCTTTTCAGCTGTGGCAAATTGAGCAACCCCCCCTTGCTCACAGTGGAAACTCTGTCATGCTGTGGTTAGCGATGTGGGAGGAAGAGGGAGGTTTTTCCGCTGAGCTGAGGTGCAACTGGATGGACTCAGAGCACGGCGGATCTCTGCTTGTGAGCTGGGGGGGGGTGATAGTAGGAGCGCCGTGGCCTGCCTGGGGTGGGGGCTGCGAGTGAAGAAGGGGGGCCCCCATATGCCTTCCTATCACTTGTCAGGCTCTGCTTAAGGTTCCTTCAAGTGCAAAGCATGTGTGAGAGAACTGGGAGAGTTGTTAGGGACCCCTAGAGTCATCTAGTCCACCCCCTGCAAAAGAGGCAGGGCTCCTTCAGTGGTGGCCTCCAGGCTTTGTACAGGATGCCTATACCAGCGCCTTTTGGCTTTTTGCTGTTTCAATTAGGCCAGTGGTTCCCAGACTTTTTTTGGGGGGGCCCACCACACCCCCTCGGTTCCATAAACTCACCCCCCCTGTGACCCCTTCCTGACCCTATGGAAAGCATTATTCAGAACAGTGATTTGCATGGCCTTCTTAGGCAGATAAGAATGCCATAAAACCCAAAACAAAACGGTGACAATTGATTGCGCATGTATTCAAAATCCAGTTAAAATTCTTTGGTCCAATTATTTGGGCTGTTATGTATATTTTGTGTCCTCGTATTGTTTTGTTCTTTATGTCGTGAATTGCCCTGTGATCTTTGGATGGATGCAAATTTAATAAATAAAAACAAAAGCGAAACTGAGAACCCCCAGGTAATCTCATTCCACCCCGGGGGGGGGGGTGCGCCACTGCCCACTTTGGGATCCACTGAAGGTGGTGGGTTCAATCTCTGCTGGCGTCTCTTAGCCAGGCTGGGGAAGAAGACATTCCTGTGGTTTTATAACCGCTGGAGAGCCACAACCAGGCTGCGTGGCCAATACCGAGATAGGGACAATTTCCACAACTATTTTAGCAATGACTCCTCTGCAGGCTGTCTCTCTCTCTCCCCCCCCGCCCCCCCTTGAATTCCGGTTCTGCGTTTGGAAATATGGGGTCTAATTGGGTTTCACAAATAAACAGAGAACGCAGGCAGGCCAGCTGTGGGCTGCACCCCCCCCCCACCAAGCAGTCTGATCTGGCCTTTCTTCGGACAGCTTCCTCCGTGGCCACCACGGTCTGAGTTCTGAAGATTGTAGGCCCCTCAGGGCAGAGACCTCCGTCTCAACTTTTGTGCATTGCACACAGACGGCGCTGGAGAAATAAATGCCGGTTTATTTGGTGGAGGTGTGGATTGCCCCCAAGGGGCCGAAATTCTCCTGTGTCCTGGGAGGCTCACGGTGTGTTTCCTCTGCTCTGCAGAACAAGCCCTGGAAGAAACTGAGGAACATGGTGCAATGGTCGCCCTGCGTGGTCTCTTTCCGCAAGCGCTACCCCTGGGTCCAGCTGGCCGGCCATGCAGGTAACTGGGGTTGGAGGGGAGGAGGCTGGTTAGGGTGGAGGGTCCTGTGGGGGGAGCATGTGTACAATTGTGGCCGGGTCTCCAGGCAGACCTTGGAATCTGGTGGGGGGGGAGAGAAGAGAGGCGGGGGATCCCCTCCAGAGACGCCTCCCCCCCACCGACACATTAGGAACCCTCGAAAGGTTTCCCTTCCTCTCTCATAGCACTAGAAATCATGGGGAATGCTGGCAGGCTCAGGAAAGCCCTTCCTGGTGTACCTGCGGAACTCCCTGCGGCAGGAGGCAGCGACGGACACCGACTTGGAGGGCTTTAAGAAAGTATAAGACAAATTCACGGAGGGAGAGGGTGATATTGATGGCTGCTATTGATGGAGCAATTGGTCAGAGCCGGATGATGGACTTGATGGGGCCAGGGCCTGATCCTGCAGGCTCTTACGTCCTTAGTGCTCGGATTATTCATGGGGCAAAGATTAGGAGAGCAAGGAGAGCCGTGCTGGATCCGGCCAAAGGGGATCCCATGTAGGCCAGCCTGTTTTACTCGCAGGGGCCAACTATGGGGACCTCACAAGCAGGATCTGCGCACAGGAGTAAATCTCCCCTGCTGCGGTTTCCAGCAACTGGTGCTCAGAAGCGCGGCTGCCTCTGGATGTGGAGGCAGAGCTATTCTGGCTAGGAGCTATCCAAAGTCCTCTCCTCCTCCCTGAACTTGTCCAAGTCACAGAATCGTAGAGTTGGGAGGGACCCCGAGGGTCCTCTAGTCCAGCCCCCTGCAATGCAGGAAAGCACAGTGTCAGAGAGCCAGGGGTGCTCTCATTATCTGGTCGCACGAAAGGAAAGACCGATCCATGTATCTTTTCAAAGCTTTAATCTAAACTCGTTCATCCATCATCGTCATCAGTTTCCCAGCCTGCCCCCTTTCTACTTGCGCGCCAGGAAAGACAGCGGGGGAGCCGGAAGCACTTTGTCTTCCATCTCTTTCTTTCCTCCTCTGTGTAACGAGATCTCTGAGACCTTGGCTGGAGCCTCTCCTCGCTGCTCGGGCTCAAAGAGGAACTTGATGGATCTGTTGTCAGGAGAGGGGGCTGCTCCTGATAGTTGCTTAAAGCCGGACTGGATGAGGGAAGCAGCTCCCTGACACACAGCCATCCCTGCCTCTTGTGGCAGTGAGTTCCGCAGCTCGCCTGCCTTTTCTCCAAACTAGAAAAGCCCAAGATGCTGCAATTTTTCTTCTGCTGCACTCCCTCCATCGTTTCATTGTCCTTTTCTGAACTCTGCAATATCCTTCTGGAGGGGAGGTGACCAGAACCAGGATCCCAAATGTAGCTGCACATTTGCATTGTGACACCAGCTTTTAATGCTCTTCCGGCGGCGGCTGCAAGCGCCCCAGGGGTCTTGCTTTGCCCCGAGGGCAGCATCTCCTGCCCAACCAACTCTTCTTGATACCTTGTCTCTTCTCCCCCGCAGGCAACTTCAGGGCCGGGGATTTTGGCCGCATCCTGAAGAAGTACTGCCCCAGCGAGCAGCAATGCCTGGAGCGCCTGGTGTGCGACACGCTGCAGCCCTACGTCCCGGCCTATTATGGGGTGGTGGAGCGCGATGGGGAGACCTACATCCAGATGGAGGACCTGCTGTCTGGGTTTGACGCGCCCTCCATCATGGACTGCAAGATGGGAGTCAGGTGAGCCCTTCAAGCCACCAGGGGGGGAGGGGATACCAGGAGGTCATCCAGCCTGACCCAGATCCGGAGGTGCTGCATCAAGATGGGCGCCTGACCCTGTGCTTCTCTCCCCCCCGGCGCAGGACGTACCTCGAGGAGGAGCTGGAGAAGGCGAGGCAGCAGCCCTGTCCGCGCAGAGACATGTACGACAAGATGGTGGCCGTGGACCCGGCGGCACCCACGGCGGAAGAGCATGCGCAGAGCGCCGTCCTGAAGCCCCGCTACATGCAGTGGAGGGAGACCCTCAGCTCCACCACCACGCTCGGCTTCCGCATCGAAGGCATCAAGGTGAGCAGCCGCAGGGAGGGGCGCTCTTGGGGGCTGCTAGGAGGGGAGAGCTGCTCTGGTGCTCGGATCCTGCCTGGGGCACCTAGTTGGCCCCTGTGAGGAGGCCAGACTAGATGGGCCACCTTTGGCCTTGCCCAGAAGCCTCCAGCTCCAGGAGCAGTCTATCACGATTCCTAGGTTCTTATGGGGATCTGGCCACTGTGAGGACGGGATGCAGGACTAGATGGGCCATTGGCCTCATCCAGCGGCCTCTTCTTACGCTCTTATGACTGTGACGGGGGGGAGGTCCCGTCTCTGAAGCTGCCAGGGCTATTCGTAGCAATGCACCAACCTTTGCGTTTGAATAAATTCAGCCCCAAAACAAACCGGCACAGCTTTGTCCTCACAGCCTTTTAAAAATATAGGTGAAACTCCAAAAATTAGAATATCGTGGAAAGGTTCATTTCTTTCAGTAATTCAACTTAAAAGGTGAAACTAATATATGAGATAGACTCATGACATGCAAAGCAAGATATGTCAAGCCTTTATTTGTTACAATTGTGATTATTATGGCGCTCAGCTGATGAGAACCCCAAATTAACAATTTCAACTTTGGGGTTTTCATCAGCTGTACGCCATAACCATCACAATTATAACAAACAAAGGCTTGACATATCTCGCTTTGCATGTTATGAGTCTATCTCATATATTAAACTCCAGTAACTAATGAAAACAATTGCTTACATAAATGGACTTTCCCACAATATTCTAATTTTTCGAGTTTCACCTGTATTTCTCCATAGCCACCGGGAAAGCACAGAGGTGGAGCCTCTAAGCCCCTTTGGCTCTGCTCAGTGTTGGATCCTGGAGACGCAGCACTAGTTTTTGAGGCTGCCTTTCCCTCATATCCCTGATAGTCTGACATTGTGTGTCTCTTTCTCTTTCCAAGAAAGCGGACGGCACCTGCAACACCAGCTTCCAGAAGACCCGCCAGCCGGAGCAGGTGACGCAGGCCTTCTGGGACTTTGTGGACGGAGACAGGAGAGTCTTGGTGAGTTTTCGCATTCTGACAGAGGGCACTAAGCCCTTTACGGGGGGGGGGGGGTGTCCATTTGACACTTTCCAGGCTTTTCCTTGACATGCCGCTTTTAAGATTTCCGTGGCACCCTGCCTGAGGAAACTGTTAGACTTTCAGTGAAAAGAGTTTTATAGCTGGCACCTCGTTAAGGTTGTTTTGCAGTAATTTCATTATTTGTTATTTAGTTAGTTTGTTTTGTAGTATATTACATTAATTGCAGTTTAGTTGGAGGGCTTTTGCCATTATTTATATCCTTTAAGCAGTTTACTACGTGTCTGAGTAATTCTGTTCAACAGCTACTCCAAAAAGTTTTTTGAAAGCAACTTAGGTTGTATTGTAGTATTTTCATCATCTGGAGTTTTTTTGGAGGGTTCTTTTCATTATTTATAATCCTTTGAGTTAGTTTACAATGTGTCTGAGCATTTCTGCTTAAAAGTAACCCAGAGAATTTTTTTGAGAGTAACTCAACACATTTTTTGAATACACGTTTACCTCGTTTCAGGGGTTATTTCCCTTCTTTTTTGCTGTTTATCATTCCCGTGATTGTCCTTTTTACCTAATTGTAACACTTTTGGGGAAAAGCAGCCCCTCTCCTCCAGGGTCTTCCTGGCACCTGCCCCAGTCATGGCTCTGGGAAGGCCGTAGAATTTGGGAAGGGACCATCATATCTCCTCTCAGGTCAACCCTTTTTCTTTCCCCAGACCAGCTACCTAGAGCGGCTGCAGGAAGTCAGGCTGGCGCTCGAACAATCAGAGTTCTTCAAGACACACGAGGTGGGTCTCCTTCCGTGGGGCGACTTCTGGGGCAGGGGTCAGCAACCTTTTTCAGCTGTGGGCTGGTCCACCGTCCCTCAGACCATGTGGTGGGCCGGACTATATTTTGAAAAAAACCAAATGAACAAATTCCTATGCCCCACAAATAACCCAGAGATGCATCCTATATAATAAAGTTGCTGTGTCCCTGCGTCTGTTCTGTGTGTCACGGAAGTGCGCTACTGCGCATGTCTGTGTCCCACACGGACGCAGGGATTGGAGCGGGCGGAGAGGGGGGCGTGTCCGCGAGGCAGCGGCGGCGCACGCGCGTTGTCAGTTGCGCCAGCGCCGCTGCCTCGCACAGACGCAGAGGGCCGCCCCATCCTCGCCGCCGCTACCGCCGCCGCTACAGCCGCCCCCGGGGAAAACGAAGAAGGGGGAGGGAGCCCCTCTCCACCCCCCAGTGGCCGCTGTTCTGCCTCCTCCTGCCTCCTCCTCCTCTAGCGCCCGTTATTGAACGGGCTAACTTCAACTAGTTTTAAATACAAGGACACATTCTACTCATGTAAAAACACCAGGCAGGCCCCCAAAATAACCCAGAGATGCATTTTAAATAAAAGCACACATTCTACTCCTGTAAAAACACGCTGATTCCCGGACTGTCCGCAGGCCAGATTGAGAAGGCAATTGGGCCGGATCTGGTCCAGTTCTCGGGTCATCTGGTGGGGTGCTGCAGGGACTTGGGTGCTTGACTTTGGGGTCCCTGCCTCTCATTCCCCCGCCAAGCAGGAGCTAGGGATGCTTTTTCATCTCGTTTTCGCTTTCCGTTTTTATTCTGCCTATCTGAGGTTAAAAAAAAAAAGGTAAAGGCGGTTTGCAAGCTGAAGAAACGGCAGGATGCGCAAGGAAGATGGCACATCAATCTGATCCAATGCAAACAAGCCTTAATCTAAAAACAAAGGCTTAAAACAAACGACTTACATCAATAAATATCCTCCAGTCCATTAGGACAGTATGCAATAAAATTAACTTTCAGGATCCTGGCACATAATTTGCTCTCAACAATTGCAATAGACCAGGCAAGTCCAACCGGCCGATCGTGATCTACTGGTCGATCTCGTGATCCTGATTGATCGACCTGCCCAAAAAACAAAACTCAACAACTTAGGCCAAAAAAATGCTCCCCCAAAAAAGCTCAACAAGTTTGGCTTCCCAAGAAAAGCTCAATAACCAATGGGTAGAGCACTGCCATTTTTTTTATGCTGGGAGTAGATTGCAGTCTCCTGAGAGTTGGACATGCCTGCAATAGACCATTGCTAAGTTATAATTGATAAAAATAACAGCAAAGTTGCAATGCCATGACACATAATAAACCCTGTGTAAACCAAGCTTCGTTGCTTTACACATCCCTGCCAGCAAACCCACTTTGGAATCCCGGATCTGCATTGACGAATATCATTTTATTTATTTCATGAAACCTATACACCGTTTGATTGTACCCCTCAAAAAACTAAAAGCAGGAAACAATTACAACATAAAAAAAATAAAGAGAGTTAAAATAAAAAAATTCCAGCATTTCTCAGCTTCTGGGTAGCAGGGCTGGCAGATACCTGCTTGTCAACATCGCGATATATCACCAGTTAAACATCGCGATGTGTCAATATGTCACAATATCTGAAATAAGGATGGAGCCATGTAGAGACATTGGCTGGCTTCAGTTTTCCTCGTATTGTGATTTTTGCGTAGCACAGACACACACATCATGATTCACGATATATTGCCAGGTCAAACTCTTAATCCGAGACCACGATAGGGACTTCAAACCGGCTTTGGACAATTCAGTTACAATTTATTTCATTAAATCTATGCACCGCTTGATTGTACTTGTCAGGTTCCCTTACCGGTAGTTCAATAGTAACACCAAGCCGTCTTGTCTTTAAGTCTCTTTATTTCAGTGCAAAGCTATTTATAGTGCAGAGTTCAGTTTATCATGTCTGCTCAGTCACTAGCAGAATCTGGAAGTGCCTCCCTTCTGTTTTGGCGCCAACACCAAAGCCTTGGCATCCGGAATTGCCGCCTTCTCCTATGTGAGATAGGCACCGGACCTGACGCCTCCCCCTCCGAGTCTGCTGGGTGGTGCCAGGTCTCTCAACAACTCCCTGGACACCTGGCACTCCCTGGCTCCCAGCCACTTACTGCTCCTCCCCTGAAAAGGGGCTGCTAGATTCACTCGAAGATGAATCTGTCGTTAACACAGGCTGCGGCTCCCTGTAAGCACTCAGAGCTGGACTGGCAGGGGTGGGCAGATCCCTGACAGTACCCCTCAAAGTGGTTTGCAAAAAACTAAAAGCAAGAAAAAATTGCAACTCTTAAAAACAAAAAACAAAAACCCAGTTACAACAACAACAAAAAAGATTTAAGATTCACACCAGCAATTTCTAAGCATCTGGGTAGTAGGGCTGGCCAATATCTGCTTTTCATCATCGCAATATATCACCAGCGAAACATTGCGATATACCAATGTCACGATAATGATGGTAGGCTTGCCACAGTCATTCATGTTCTCTTTTTTCTCTTCCTTCCCCTCTTCCAGGTGGTGGGCAGCTCACTTCTCTTCGTCCACGACCAGACGGGCCTGGCGCGAGTGTGGATGATTGACTTTGGCAAGACGGTGCCCCTGCCCGAGAAGCAGACGCTGACTCACCGCCTGCCCTGGCAGGAGGGCAACCGGGAGGACGGATACCTCTGGGGCCTGGACAACCTCATCGCCATCTTGGAGAGGATGCTGGGGGAGTGAGCCAGGAAGATGCAGCCGACACGTCGAGACGGGGGCCGCCTTGGCCCCCGGGACTCTGCCGTTTAATTTATTCAGCCAGATATGCTACTGGAACCAGGGGGATACAGGGCCTGGGGCGGAACTGGAAAAGCCCCAGGGGGCCTTTTGGAAGGGGCCAGCTGGTTTTTGCACCACAAAGTTTATTTATTGGCGTGACGGACGTGGTGGAAACCCCCCCCCCCCCGACTGCTGTCCTGCAAGTAATGGACAGTAAAGACTTCCGTGGGCCAAGACAAAGCTCACCAGAGGCGTTGGGACTGAGTTTGGGGGTGTGGGATTATTGGAGAGACTGGAAAGCAGGGGGGGAAAAGTTGGAGGCGGGGCTTGCCTCTGCTCCTCCCCCAAATAAGCCCTGCCCACACCTGAGCCACGGTCAAGCGAAATACTTGCATTTCTCTTCAGGGTTTGGAAAGTAAAGAGAAACTCGTGTCTTCCCTCTGCTTTGACCATTAACTTTCCTGGCGCCTGGATAACTTAACTCTGCCAAGGCCAGCAGGAGCAGTTTGTTGCTTTTACCATCTGATGCACCAAAGGGGTTGGGGGAGAACACCTTCCCAATCGCTGTGGAAATGGTGGAGTTCCACTGCCCCCCAAATTGCTTTGGCAGGGCCAGGCTGCCTATTTTTTGGGTGCTGAATTTGGGTTAGTTTTAACAAGCAGAAAACAGCAGGTAGGATCTCCCTGGGTGGGTGGGTGTGTTTTTTTTTTATGGTGCTTGGGAGGGGACTGTGGCTGCCCTTCGTCCCGCTAGAGAAGGGAGCTGCTCCTCTGTATTTGAATGTATGTGTTTCTGTAAATTTTTATATGTAAAAAAGTTTTTCTTTTTTTAAGGGACATAAATAACTACAAGTGATGTGCTGTTGCGTCTTAACTTTCTTTCAAGGTTGGATAATGAGAATGAATGAATGATCAGAAGATTCTGGCTTAGCCTTTACCAAAGTGTTGATCGTTTAAGGGGGTACCAGATTCCTCCCTCCCCAGCCCATGGTGAAAGAAGCCCACCTGTCCCCATGCATTTCTTAGGACCACAGAATTGGAAGGGACCCAAAGGGGTCATCTAGCCCAACCCCGTTTGCTTTGGCTCCTGGGCCCCTAGTTTTTCATCTGCACGCGCACAGATGAGAGTGGGGCTTTACAGGCTGTGACCCACAGAGAAGAGGGCTGGAAGACTGCCCAGCGGAGACGGAGAGGCATGACAGGCAAGACACACACCCCCACTCAAATTTGCATGAGGATCTACAAGCCTTTACCCAAATCCTTTACAGCGAGACAGCCTTCGTGACTGAGATCTGTTTGTCAGGGTTCAAAGGCCCCAGCAGGGAGGGACCGGCAGACGGCTGTCACCCTGGAAATCCTAGCCTGCGTGCAACAAGGGGAGCTATTTTGGGAGCAAGACACAAAGACTGCTCCATTTCCCGCTGCCACAACCAGAGACCCTCCCCAGGAAGGGGTGTGGAGCAGGAGAGGGAGAGATGGAAATAGCATTGGGGGGGAACAGGCTGTGGTTTATGTCAAAGGACCCCACGGACCCTGAAGGCTGCTCCTTCTGGGCCCCAAAGCACCCCCAAAGCCAGCAGCCTGCTTGGAGCGTTTCACCCTCAAAAACAGGAACCACTCTTTGCTGTTTTCTCTTTTAATTTTCGAAAGCGCTTTCCAACAACCTCCATCTTCCGTACTCGGAACAGGCATGCAGCCGTGGGGAGCAGGGGACCACTTACAGATGTGGGGAAACTGAGGCCAAGAGGGGTTACTCACCCAAGGGCTGGCCAGACACACACACTCACACTCCCTAGCAGAGGCAGGACTGGACCCGACATTTCCTCCCCTTCTCTCTCCGTTGGACAGATGTTCCCTCAAAATCACAGCTTTGGCAACGCAGCTCGATGCAGAAGACACTCCGGAGGGCAAATTTATCTCTCCGTTTCCCTGATTAGCTTATTCTATTGTGTTCTTCTTTAAGAATGCACACATGGTTATTATTGGCATTGGACCGGCTTGGCTCCAGAAGGAAAGGAAATTCCAGGCATTATTTTTTTTGTCCTTGACAGTTCGCTATTCTGGGAAGACAGTGGTGAAGAGATGGCCTCTTCCTGCCTGCCCCAGAGGCCTCAGCCACGCCGGCCTCCCGAGGGTCCGGGATTTGCTGTTCTTGGTTCTGTGGCAGAGAAGGCCAAGTCCTCCTGGGCAGAAAAGAGCTGGCTTCTGGCAGAAAAGTGCCCTTCTCCAAGAGAGAGTCTGCCACACTCCCACAAAAGCCAGACAGGACTTGAGGGCATCCTGATCAAGTTTGCAGATGACACCAAATTGGGAGGGGTGGCTAATACCCCAGAGGACAGGATCACACTTCAAAATGACCTTAACAGATTAGAGAACTGGGCCCAAAGCAAACAAGATGAATTTTAACAGGGAGAAATGTGAAGTACTACACTTGGGCAAAAAAAATGAAAGGCACAAATACAGGATGGGTGACACCTGGCTTGAGAGCAGTACATGTGAAAAGGATCTAGGAGTCTTGGTAGACCACAAACTTGACATGAGTCAACAGTGGGATGCAGAAGCTAAAAAAGCCAATGCAATTCTGGGCTGCATCAATAGGAGTATAGCATCTAGATCAAGGGAAGTAATAGTACCACTGTATTCCGCTCTGGTCAGACCTCACCTGGAATACTGTGTCCAGTTCTGGGCACCACAGCTCAAGAAGGATACTGACAAGCTGGAACGTGTCCAGAGGAGGGCAACCAAAATGGTCAAAGGCCTGGAAACGATGCCTTATGAGGAACGGCTTAGGGAGCTGGGTATGTTTAGCCTGGAGAAGAGAAGGTTAAGGGGTGATATGATAGCCATGTTCAAATATATAAAAGGATGTCATATAGAGGAGGGAGAAAGGTTGTTTTCTGCTGCTCCAGAGAAGCGGACACGGAGCAATGGATTCAAACTACAAGAAAGAAGATTCCACCTCAACATTAGGAAGAACTTCCTGACAGTAAGAGCTGTTTGACAGTGGAATTTGCTGCCAAGGAGTGTGGTGGAGTTGGAAAGGGTTGGAAAGGGTCCCAAGTTGGAAGAGTTGGAAAGGGTCCCAAGGGTCATCTAGTCCAACCCCCTGCAATGAAGGGATTTGTCCCAGCATCCTTTTTCCAGGCAGGCCAGGTGCCGCTGCAACGCTCCTAAGGCACAAAGGCATGAGCCCTCCTCATGTCTGACCCCTGCAGCTGGGACTCAGGGGTATACTGCGCCTGCACAAAGAGGCTCCACAGCTATCGTGCCCAACGGCAGTTGCTAAAGGTCCCGTCTGCATCCTCAAGTACTTCTGACTCCTGGTCCGTTTCGTTCTGGTCGGAGCTTTGGAAAGCAGTTCCTCCTCCTGGCCAGCTCAGCATGGCCGGTAGCCCTCTGGCCCAGCCGGCCGCAGAAGCACCGCCTTCCCGCAAAGTCCCTCGCGCACCCCCCCGGCTGGCACAATGTAGACCTTTCCGTCGGCTGCCCGCTTGGGGCTGAAGTCAGTCAGCTGCCCGTTGCTGGCCTCCACCTGGGTGTAGTGCCAGAGCTGGTAGCGCCCGCTCTTGCCCTGCTTGGAGAGCAAATATGTCTCTGCTGCGGGAGAGTCCAGCGAGAGGGTCGAGGCCACGGCTGGGCTGGCGTGGAAGAGGCCCCGGATCTCTTCGTCCTCCTGGCAGGCGGCCAACTGGATGCTGTCCTCCAGACCCAGCAGAGCTCCTGGGTGGAAGGAGGAAAAAGAGAGAGGTCTATGAATAATAATAATAATAATTTATTATTTTTACCCCGCCCATCTGGCCGAGTTTCCTCAGCCACTCTGGGCGGCTTCCAGTCAAATATTAAAACAATACAGCATTAAATATTAAAAACTTCCCTAAACAGGGCTGCCTTCAGATGTCTTTTAAAAATAGGATAGCTGCTTATTTCCTTGACATCCGCTGGAAGGGCGTTCCACAGGGAGGGTGCCACCACCAAGAAGGCCCTCTGTCTGGTTCCCTGTAACCTCACTTCTCGCAATGAGGGAACCGCCAGAAGGCCCTCGGCGCTGGATCTCAGTGTCCAGGCTGAACGATGGGGGTGGAGACGCTCCTTTAGGTATACTGGACCGAGGCTGTTTAGGGCTTTAAAGTTGAGCACCAACACTTTGAATTGTGCTCGGAAATGTACTGGGAGCCAATGTAGTTCTCTCAGGACCGGTGTTATGTGGTCCCAGCGGCCACTCCCAGTCACCAGTCTAGCTGCCGCATTCTGGATTAATTGCAGTTTCCGGGTCACCTTCAAAGGTAGCCCCACGTAGAGCGCATTGCAGTAGTCCAAGCGGTGACCTGGGTGTGATTGTTGGACAGCCCTGGTCCTCAACTGGCAGCCTTTGGCTCACAGGGAGCCCACTGAGCTGGCACTTGGGTCTGCTTTGCACTCAAAGTACGGCCAAGAAGTGCCGAAATCCCAAGGGAGCAGAAAAAGATTATTTATGTATATGTGACCAGGCTGCTCGGATGCTATTGGCCCAGAAATGGAAGTCTGTATGGCAAATTAAGTTGATGGATTATGCCGAAATGGCAAAAACAACTGGAAGAATCAGAAATCAGGAAGACCAAAAATTTAATAAGGAGTGGGGGGAATGTATAATTTGTCTTAAAAACCACTGTAAACAGCTAAAATCGTTAGTAGGATTGAAATAACACTTGTAGTTTTAATGTTGAATTTTGGACATAATGGAGATGTAAAAGATCTGGATTATCATAAAAGATGCCGGAGGAAATGATTAACAATAGGACCCACAAACGGGACGAGGGAAGTCCAGGAGATTTTTTGGAATCTTGTTGTATGTTGAATAACTGACTGTAAAGCTTTAATCTGAAAAACAAAATAAATAAATTTCAAAAAAACAACCAAAAAGTACGACCAAAGAGCTCAAAATGGTGAACATCTGTTCCATTAACCCCCAGGCTGAGAGGCTGTGACTGGCCCTCACACCCAGGGAACTTCGTGGGTGGGATTTGAACCCTGGTTTCTCCCAGGGTCCTAGTCTGGCACTTCAAGTACTACACTGCTCTGGCTTGACTATGGTGGATTTTGCATCTATTTATGCCACAGAATGCCAGACTGCTTGCATCAGAAATAATAATAATAATAATTTATTATTTATACCCCACCCATCTGGCTGGGTTTCCCCAGCCACTCTGGGCGGCTTCCAACAGAACATTAAAATACAATAATCTATTAAACATTAAAAGTGACACACACCCCCTCTGAAAAAAATGTAAATGTAAGGAAGTGCAAAAGAGAAAAAAGCTGGTTTTGAGCTACGAGCGCAGAAGTAATTAGGTAATAATATTGTGGCTATGGTTTGATAGACAGAAGACAGTGCACAGCAGAAGGGAAGTCAAGCACAAAAAGAGAAGAGACGTATTTGTGTTTTGACTGTATACCGTGTTTCTCCAAAAATAAGACACCGTCTTATATTTATTTTACCTCCAAAAAAACACACTATGGCTTATTTTCAGGGGATGTCTTATTTTTTATTAAGTATGGTACAGCAATCTACATTTTATTAAGTACTAGTAAATAAAGGCGGCGGCGTGAGCCTCCAGCAACGGGAGGCTCCGCTGGAGGAGTGCGGGCAGTGCAGAAGGAAAGGGAAGGAAGGAAGGAAGGAAGGAAGGAAAGAAGGTGAGAAAGAGAGAAGGAAGGAAGGAAGGAAGGAAGGAAGGAAGGAAGGAAGGAAGGGAAAGAAAGAAAGAAAGAAAGAAAGAAAGAAAGAAAGAAAGAAAGAAAGAAAGGTGTGAGAGAGGGGGGAAGGAAGGAAGTGGGGAGAGAGAGAGAGAGAAGAGAGAAAGAGGGAGAAGGAAAGGAAGGAAGGGGTAAAAGACAGAAAGAGAGAAAGAGAGGGAAGGAATGATAGAAGCACAGCGCCCAAGAGGCTCTTGCTTTTCTTGCTTAACAGCGAGCTGGGAGCCTCCTGGCTGGCTGCAAAGCAAGCAGGCAGGCTTGGTAACTGGCAGCGGCAGGGGGGGAGGGGCATCCCAAAAGTGCTGCTTTCAGGCACCGCTTTCGGGATGCCCCTTTCCCCCCTTGCTGCTGCCTTCCGTGGGCTCCTCCTTTAAAGCAAGCAAAGCGCTTGCTTTAAAGGAGGATCCCACGGAAGGCAGGCAGGCAAGGCAGGCGCGCAAGCCCGGCTGAGCCCACGAGACGCTGCGGGGCTCGCGCGCCTGCCTTCCATGGGATGGATCCTCCTTTAAAGCAAGCGCTTTGCTTGCTTTAAAGGAGGATCGCAAGGAAGGCAAGGCAGGCGCGCAAGCCCGGCTGAGCTCACGCGCCTGCCTTCCATGGGATGGATCCTCCTTTAAAGCAAGCGCTTTGCTTTAAAGGAGGATCACAAGGAAGGCAAGGCAGGCACGCAAGCCCGGCTGAGCTCACGCGCCTGCCTTCCATGGGATGGATCCTCCTTTAAAGCAAGCGCTTTGCTTTAAAGGAGGATCACAAGGAAGGCAAGGCAGGCGCGCAAGCCCGGCTGAGCTCACGCGCCTGCCTTCCATGGGATGGATCTTCCTTTAAAGCAAGCGCTTTGCTTTAAAGGAGGATCACAAGGAAGGCAAGGCAGGCACGCAAGCCCGGCTGAGCTCACGCGCCTGCCTTCCATGGGATGGATCCTCCTTTAAAGCAAGCGCTTTGCTTTAAAGGAGGATCACAAGGAAGGCAAGGCAGGCACGCAAGCCCGGCTGAGCTCACGCGCCTGCCTTCCATGGGATGGATCCCAATTTCAGGCTGCTCGTGGATGGGGGAGAAGCCCGATTTCGGGCTGCTAGCCCCTTCCCCCACCGTTCTCCAGCTAGCGGTGGCCACGGAGGAGAGGGGAAGAGCCCGATTTCGGGCTGCTTGCCCCTCCTCCGCCCTTTTGCCGCTGGGCGCTCCTGCTCAGCCCGATCGGGGCTTGCTTTGAAGAGGGCGCCAGCCTCTTCCTCTTCCTTTGTGAAATGTGCCCACCTTACCAGGTATCACCACGTCTTACTTTCGGGGTACGGCTTATATTTTCTAACGTCTAGAAAACCCTGCTACGTCTTATTTTTTAGGTATGTCTTATTTTTGGAGAAACACGGTACGATAAAAATGTTGAAAATTATAACTGCAAAAAAAGAGGGTTGTGCTTTAAGCATTTGCTTCAAAGCTAGGGCAGAACAAGGGTCCCAAGCAGGGGCTGGTTTGAGAGGTTGCAGGAGGAAGTTGTTGGTGCAGATTGGGGAGTCATATGCCCTGGAATTGAGCTTTGAGCAACTGAGTGCAAGCACTGGCCTAGGAAGAGGCACACAGCACCAGCCTGGGCACTGCTGCCCCCTCCTGGGCAGTGCCCTGCCTTGCCAGCAGAGCCATTTCCCTCCTCTGGAGCCTCGGAGGAGAGGGAGCAGCCAGGCACCGGCTGGCTCCCTGCGAGGAGAGTTGCAGTGAACTGGGGAACGTACCTGAGGCAATGGCCCAGTGAGCCTTGTAGCCGCTCCGGAGGCAGGGCTCGTGGTTGGAGTCTTCGTCGTAGCTGCGCTGGGTGTTAAGGTCCGGGTGAAGAGAGTCTTGCTCACACGGGTAGAGAAGAGGGCAAGGAGGGCCGCTTGGGGCACCTGTCTCACCAGAGAAGCCTGGAAGAGGGCTTGGCAGGAGGGCAGCCCCTGGGGCAAGGCAGACCCAGCCTTGGACCAGCTCATTTGAGCCTAGAACAAGCTTGTTTTCTGCTGCTACACTCTAGTGTCCAGATCAAGTCAAGGGAAGTCATAGTCTGCTTTGTCCAGATCCCACCTGGAGTCCTGTGTCCAGTTCTGGACACCAGTTTAAGGAGGTGATTGACAAGCTGGAAAGTGGGCAGAGGAGGGCAACTGAGATGATTAAGGGTCTGGAAGCCAAGCATTATGAGGGGCGCTTGAAGGAGCTGGGTATGTTTAGCCTAGAAAAGAGGAGACGGAGAGGAGATAGGAGAGCCAACTTCAAATACCTTAAGGGCTGTCCCATGGAGGATGGAGCAAGCTTGTTTTCTCCTGCTCTGGTGGCTTCAAGTTACAAGAAAGGAGATTCCGACTAAACATCAAGAGGAACTTTTTGACATCAGTAAGAGCTGTTTGACAGTGGAACGGACTCCCTCGGGAAGCGGTGGACTTTCCTTCCTTGGGAGTTTTTGAGCAAAGGTTGTGGTGTCCATGTGTCATGGAATGCAGGGGGTTGGACTAGATGACCCCTTCAGATTCTACAATTCTGCAGATAGTGAGGTTTCTGACAGTAAGAGCTGTTTGACAATGGAACGGTCTCCCTTGAAGGTAGCGGACTCTCCTTCATCAGACATTATTAAGCGGAGATCAGATAGGCCAATGTCAGGGATTCCTGTATTGCAGAGGGTTGGACTAGAATCAGGGGTGGCCAACTCCCAAGAGACTGTGATCTACTTACAGAATTAAAAACTGGCAGTGATCTACCCCCTTTTTTTGGGTTCAGGTCAAAGTTGTTGAGCTTTTTTTGGGAAGAGGAAATCCCTGTTTTTGGGGGGTGCCGGGCAAAAAAAAAGAGTTTTTTTTAGGGGAGCCAAAGTTGTTGAGCTTTTTGGGGGAGCCAGTGATCTACCAGTGATCTACCACAGATGTCCAGTGATCTACCGGTAGATCGCGATCTACCTGTTGGACGTGCCTGGACTAGATGACCCTGGGGGGTCCCTTCCAGCCCTACCATTCTATGCAGAAAGCAAACATGAAAAGCACCCACCCCAGCTCCCCATATCCCTCCCCCTTTCCACCAGGAAGGATACGGTATCAACACAGGGAAGCCTTGGCTAAGGTGATGAAGGATCCTTTGGTAGTTTTCTCCCCCCAGGCCTCCAGAGAGCAGCTCCGCCTGGCAGGGGAACACCTCCTCAGCTAGCTTGGACATGTTGGCAGCTGGAGCAAGCAGACCAAAAGGGCAAGAGGGGAGTTGGTGGGGCTGGGGTGCTTCCAGAGCAGCATCTAGGCAGGCCCCCGCCCCCACCCTGCCACTCAGTCTCTGCGTGGCTCATGCAGGGGGATGAAACGGATCCAATTTGGGCAGCGGTGTCGGCCATTCCCCTTCTTGGTGACCCACCTGAGAACATTT
The DNA here is from genome assembly GCA_034641385.1 of Darevskia mixta. NCBI lineage: Eukaryota > Metazoa > Chordata > Lepidosauria > Squamata > Lacertidae > Darevskia > Darevskia mixta. Next base: position 108,373 of record JAWWNH010000128.1, read on the forward strand.
CCCCCTGGGCTGTGTAGCCTCTCTCCAAAGCCACCTGCACAATTGTCTCCAGGGAAACAGCCTTGGGGGGAGAGAGCAGAGCCCCAGCCATCCACAAGGCCACCAGGCCACATCTGGAGGAGGAGGAGGAGGAAGAAGAAAGGCAGAGAGGTTGGACCGCTGTACTAAAATCTGAGCTCTACTATTTTTTTTAAGCCTTTTGCAATCTGAGAAATGTATACAAGCTGAAACTATTACTTAAGAACATATGAAGAGGCTGCTGGATCAGGCCAAGAGGGCTCCATCTAGTCCAGCAACCTCTTCTCAGTTTGGTCAGCCGCATGCCCCTTGCAGGAAGGCCACAAGCAGGATCTCAGCACAAGAGCAGCCCCCTCTCCTCCTGCAATTTCCAGCAACTAGTATTCGGAATAATTGCTGCCTCCGACAGTGGAAGGCAGGGCAGAGCCAACCTGGCTAGGAGCCATCAATAGCCATGAATTTGTCCAATTCTCTTTTAAAGCCATCCAAGTTGGGGCCCATCAATGCCTCCTGTGGGAGGCAGTTCCAAAGTTTAACTGTGTTTTGCATGAAGAAACACTTTCTTTTATCTGAATCTTCCAACGCTCAACTTCATCGGATGTCCACGAATTCCAGTGTGATGAGAGAGGGAGAAAAACCATTTCTCTATCCACTTTCTGCATGCCTGCATTTCATAAACTTCTCTCGTGTTGCCTCCTGCTGGCCTTTTTCCTAAACTGAAAAGTTTGTTGCACTTGCTTCTTGTTTTCCTAGCCCTGCCCGTGAAGGTGAGAAGGAGAAGTAGCAAAGCAGTGCCAGAACACCCCATCCTCTTGACATCTGTGACCCTCAGGGTACCTTACAACTCTATACTTTTACAATTCTAAGAACTGGCTCAGTTAGCACTGCCCCCTGGCTGGACCAGGCAAAGACTTGGACACTTGCTTTCACACAAAGAAAACTGTACTTTCAGTGCAGCGATGAAATATACACAATCCTGAAACATCCCATCTAAAAGCAGAGGGCTGGGACCCAGGTTCAAGCCCCTTCTCCAGTCTGAGAAGCTACAGAGCCCTCTACTTCACAGGGCTATTATGGGGATAAAACACTGTTTTGTGCTCCTTGGAGGAGGGGTGAACTATTAACATAAGTCCAGAGCGCATGGAAAGGTATGGAGTGGTTGTGCAGCTTGGTTCAAACTCCCACCTCCTCAGCAGGTTGCTACTTCACAGTTTCCTTTTGCAGTAAGGAATAAATTCCATACTCACTGGGGGCCTTCTTGGATTAAGGAAGGCACGGGGTGGTTGAAAAGGAGCCACTTCAAATGCATGCTGAAGCTGGAAGAGAGAGAGAGAGAAAAATAGAAAGAGTCCCTTAAGAGCCACTTAGGAGGACGGCCCAACATTAGCAGCACTTTCGCCCTCTGCATAATTAACAAGGCTCTCCTCCCCAAACACTTAATAGGAGCAATCTAGGGAGGTTGCCTCTTGGGGATGGGAAGTGCTCCGTGGCTTACAGGAAATGGAAATGGCAGCAATGCGAAACTGGAGCCCTAATGAGACAAAATGGACCTGTCTACATTCCTAGGTTTCATTTAAAATGCAGAAATGCAAACTGCACCATATGCTTTCCAAGCGGAGAGAACTTTTTGGAAGTAGAATGTTTCAGTGGCACGTTGCAAATGAAACCATCACAGATACAAGCCCCTAATCAAGATGGTTGTGAAGCCAATCTGCCATTTTTTAAGCCAAAAAAACACAGGTAGTGGAAGAGGATACCGTGAACATGACACAGCCCCAACTGCCCCTCTGAGCAATGAAACTTGCAGACATTGTAGACATCACAGCATCTCAACCAATAGTGCCAGGGTTATTAAGCCTACTGGCAATCTTTGCCAAGTGGATTCAGTATGAAGAAGCTTGACTAGATTCTACGAAATCCTACAATTCCATGATTCTAGAAATCACACAATCCTAAACTTTTCAGAAAGCATATGGTGCAGTTTGCATTTCCGCATTTTAAATGAAACCTAGGAATATAGACAGACTGCCTCTGGACCCGGAGGCTCCATATGAACAGGCATCCCCAAACTCGGCCCTCCAGATGTTTTGGGACTACAATTCCCATCATCCCTGACCACTGATCTTGTTAGCTAGGGATGAAGAAGAAGAAGAAGAAGAAGAGTTTGGATTTGATATCCCGCTTTATCACTACCCGAAGGAGTCTCAAAGCGGCTCACATTCTCCTTTCCCTTCCTCCCCCACAACAAACACTCTGTGAAGTGCGTGGGGCTGAGAGACTTCAGAGAAGTGTGACTAGCCCAAGGTCACCCAGCAGCTGCATGTGGAGGGGCGGAGACGCGAACCCGGTTCCCCAGATTACGAGACTACTGCTCTTAACCACTACACCACACTGGCTCTCTCCACTAGATAACAGGAGTTGTAGTCCCAAAACATCTGGAGGGCTGAGTTTGGGGGTGCCTGCATATAAACATAAGAAGAGCCTGGCTGCTGGATCAGGCCAGCATCCTGTTCCCACAGTGGCCAACCAGATGACTCTTTGGGGAAGCCCCCAAGCAGGGCCTGAGTGCCAGCGCAACCCTCCCCTCCTGCGGTTTCGGAAGCATTGCTGCCCCCAAGGAGCCATCCGCAGACAGCCCTCTCCTCCTTCACGCATGTGTCTTATCTCACATGAAACCACTGCCATCCAAGACATTTTCACAAGGACTATGGCATGGGCAGCAAGACTCTGATGATGATAATAGTACCCCACTCCTCTGACTGGGTGGCAGCTGCCCCTCTCCTTCCTCCGAGACAAGACGAGAGAGCAGCACTCTGGGCAGCACCGCAGAGACCTGAAAAGCGCCCCTCCTGACCCCCACTGAGAGGCAGGGACCCCCCCCACGACCCCCCCAGGCGCTCCCCACCTGGCCCTCCGGCGCCTCAGGAGCTCCCGAACACCGTCCTGGTCCCCAGGGTCCACTTGTTCCAGCGCGGCCTTGAGGAGCTGAGCCCCACATAGCCTGGGGGGAGGCGGAGGGGGAGGCGGGGGTGGGGGCATGGGTGCTGCTGCAGCACCCTGGGGTGCTCTGGACATGCTTCTGCTTAGCAGGGGCCTAGGAGGCTTTTTCTCTCGGGGGGGTCCATGGGTGAAACTTCCCCCAAGGAAAGAGGGGTCACAGGTCAACGCAGGTCAAAGGTGACGCCGGTCTCTGAAGTTGAAATCTGGGCATGGGGCAATGCGAGGGTCGCTCTCCGTGACGCCTTTTCTCACCGCCGCCTCTTCCCTCGCCCGGCTTGCGTGCTATTACGTCATCAACAGGCGACAACGCAGCCTTTTCCTTCAACAAATCAGTGAATAAGGACTTCGGGAGCGCCCAATCAGAACCTTCTGTTTGGAAAGGGGCGGGGGCAGAAGCGAGACCGCCCCGTCGTTAGGGGGCGGGGAAGAGGGAAGAAGACGGAGCCTCCAGGCAACCTCTGATTGGGCGGCGCGGCGCCCAAGAGAACAAACGCCGTTACGCGGCTTGCTGATTGGGGAGTCCGAACTGGCGGGCGTGGCTTGGTTCCGCGCGCCGGGAAGGACCAGGCGTCTTTCTTTCTCCTCGTCGGCTGCCGCCTGCGCTGGGCCTGCGTCGAATCGGTGAGGCATCGGGCGTCGGGAGGGCCATCGGGGCGGGAGGCGACGCGGAGCCGGGAATGGCGGGCCGGGTCTTTCTGGCGGCAGCGCGGTTTTTATCCCGCCAACCATTTTTCGATGTCGGCAGCGGGCGGAGGCGCCGCAACATCCGGGTATTTTCCCTGCTTCCCGGCACTCGACATCCGGGAATCTGCCGTTGCTCCGCTTGCCTTAACATCCGGGGCTTTCGGCCTGATCCAGCAGCCAGGCTCTTCTTCGGTCAATGTGGAACCTCCACGTCCAGCGGCAGTCTATCTGGATTGCCAGGTTCTTTGCAGCATTTGGCCCCTGGGAGAAGAGGAGGCTGGGCTACATCATCATCATCATAATTTTATTTGTATGCCGCCTTTCCACAGTTAAAACAGTGCTCAAGGCAGCTTACAATTATGAAAAGATTTACATAATTACAAATATAGCAAAGTAGTCATATAAATAAATAAAACACATTAAAAACTACATAACCAAACGGAACAATTTCCACATAAAAATAAAGATAGAAAAAGTTAATATTGGTAATATCGGTTAATATCAGTAGCAATGGCAAAAACTTCCAATGAAACTTCTCCCACGATACCTAGTCCTTGCTGGGCAGCAGCCACAAAAGCAGTCCTTATGAGGCCTGTCAGGCCTGATCCACCAGGATGTTCTTACGCTCTTACCTCCCTCTTCCCTGTGTATTGGAGCCATGCAGTGAACAGTGATGGAGGGAAAAGGGCCAAATTTTCACTGATCCAGAACCTGGATCCATATAACTGCTGCCTCATCTGGACTAGAAAGCTGTTTTGCCTTATTCAGGAGGGTCTGCATTAATGCTTTCTGAGAAAGAGTTCCAGCTTTTGGGGGGTGGGGGCAGACTTTGCAGCAGCTGTGTCTACTTTTGCATAAGTGTCTCTATTGTTCAGAAATGTGTCCCATTTCTTCCTGTTTTGACAAGTTTTGTTTTGCCCCTCCAGAGTCTGCTGTTGACAGTGTGGTCGCGATGGCTGTCCCCGAAACGCGGCCCAATCACACCATCTACATTAACAATCTCAACGAGAAAATCAAGAAAGATGGTGAGAGGCTGTTTATTCCTCCTTTGTATCTTACCGGCTCACATCTCAGATACTGTCCCAATTTCCTTAATTTTGCACAGAGAAGGTTGGAGCGCTTTTGGCTCCCAACTTCCCTCTGTAGTACTGGGCGTATTTTGAGTGCCCATCACGGTATGTAAATTGCCAAGGTGCGGGTTCCAGTCGTTCGTTTTGGCCATTTTTAATTGCAATTCTGCTTGGACCTTATGACCACCGCAGCACCTCGGGTGCAGTTGTGCTATCTTAGAAGAATGTACAGTGGAGCCTCAGGTTACGTTGCCTCTGGCTTACGTCACCCTCGGCTTGCGACCGGCGCAAACCTGGAAGTACTGGAACGGGTTACTTCCGGGTTTGCACATGCGCAGAAGCGCTAAATCGTGCGTGTGCATACGCGATGCCTTGAGTTGCGGCGTTTTCGGGTTGCGGCGGCGCCTCCGGAACAGATCCCCGCTGTAACCCGAGGTTCCACTGTAAAACAAAATAACGGAACTTATTTGCTGAATGCCCACTGCTGGTCCCGTGCTGTGCAGGGTTATATAAACCAAAAACAGCACTTAGGCAGTCAGCAGCCAAAGTTGGTGCAGCTGCATCGGCCGCTTTGAATGAGCCGCACACAGAGGTAGCTGGCCTGAGGCTGCCACTGAAAAAATGAACCTATGCTGCCAATACTCGTGGTAGACCGGTATAACGTAAGCAACACATAAGCGGCGCACTGAAAACTCAAATTATTTCACGTTCTTAAATTTTATATTGGTAGTCAAAGATTGAGAGAAATATATACAAAATCTTATACGCACAAATATTAGACAGGGTGCTGGCGTTTGTCACCTGTTTCGCCCACAAAGAGTTTCGGGCTTCTTCAGTAAATTCTCTCTCAAGGTTTTGATATATTTACATACATTCAAATTCATATGCTAAATCTTTTCTTGCCTTAGGCTACAACATTGAGTTTGCTTCTTCAATACATTCTCTCTCAAGGTTTTGATATATTTACATGCATTCAAATTCATATGTTAAATTCTTTCTTGGCTTAAGTTACAACATTTGTAAGCCTAGCAAAATTGCTGTGTTTGGATCAGATATAAATACATCATTCAATCTTCGACACCTCATCTGATCAAACTTACTTTCGACGATCTACAGGAGCCTGGCCAACAAAAACCTTAAAAACTGAGAAGTCTTTGAAAAGAAAAAAACTTTAAGGAGTTTTCTGTTTGTGGCTTCTGTATAAGATTTTGTATATATTTCTCTCAATCTTTGACTACCAATATAAGATTTAAGAACGTGAAATAGTTTGATAGTTTTCAGTGCGCCGCTTATGTGTTGCTTACGTTATACCGGCCTGAGGCTGCCAGGCTGCATTTGGTGGGCCTCTTGCCGTGCGGCAAAGCCCAGGAAGTATTTGAGGAACACAAGGACTCCCCTGTGTGTGCCCCCTTCCAAGAGGCACAGGGAGGGCTATTTCTGTGCACCTGCCAGCAGAAGACTCTCCCAGGGAGGCTTGCCTGGCACCGATTGCGCTCCTTCCAGCACCAAGGAAAGACCTTTATATTCTCCAGGATGCTTAGACAGGTTTCCTGGGGTCAAAGTATAACCATGTGTCTCTCCCTCCCCCCCTCCATGTCTGCTTCCCCCCTCTTTAGAGCTGAAGAAATCCCTCTATGCCATTTTCTCCCAGTTTGGCCAGATCCTCGACATCCTGGTCTCCCGCAGCCTGAAAATGCGGGGACAGGCCTTTGTCATCTTCAAGGAGATCAGCAGCGCAACCAACGCCTTGCGCTCCATGCAGGGCTTCCCCTTTTACGACAAGCCCATGGTAAGTGGGGGCTGCTTCTGTGGGGCGAGGCCGCTGCCTTTGCTCCTTGGCGAAGAAGGAAAGGCCCACCTAGTTTGAGGCTTTACAAGTTTTCTTTCAGCCTCCTTAGCGTTTGGAGGTCCTCCTGCGTTTTTGGTTCTGGCAGGCCTGGTTACGGTGTCTGCAGCATCCGTTTTCCTCCCTGGCCAACCAAGCGCCCCTCTTTCCACCCCCCCCCCCAGAGGATCCAGTATGCCAAATCCGACTCTGACATCATTGCCAAGATGAAGGGCACGTTTGTGGAGCGGGACCGCAAGCGAGAGAAGCGGAAGCCCAAAGGCCAGGAGGTGCCAGCCACCAAGAAGCAGATCCCTGGGGGAGCAGCACCGGTGGCCCCTGCCGTCCAAGGCGCTGTGCCGGTAAGTATCCGGATCCAGGTGCCCGCAAGGCGCTCTCCCTCCTTCCCATCTTGAACCAAGCAGAGAGGGGGCTCCTGGGAAGCCTTTCTTTTAGCCCTATCCTATATAATAAAGTGCAAGTGTCTCTGCGTGCCGTCCGTCCGTCCGTGGGTTTGCGCTACTGCACATGTCCCCCACGGACACAGGCATTGGACGACATAGAGACACTTTGAGCCGCCGCCATTGCCGACACTGCGCTGCCGCCATTGCCGTGTCCGCCTCCTCCTCAGGCCGCCGCCGCCTCAGCCCCGTTGGGCGGCCCGCCCGATGGAGGCTGAGGCGCTGCCGCAGACGATGATGACGGAGCCGTGGTCGCGGACACCGAGGAGGAAGAGGCTGGCGGGGGCGGGGGCGCCGTCGTTGCGAGGGAAGGAACAGGGAAAGAAGAATGGAAAAATGGAGGGAGGGAGGGAGAATAGAGAAAGGAAGGAAGGAAACATGGAAGGAAGAATGGAAAAAGGAAGAGAGGAAGAGAGGAATGGAGAGAGGAAGGAAGGAAGAACAGAGGGAGGGAGGGGGGAGGGAGAAACAGGGAAGGAAGAACGGATGTTCTAGCGCCCGTTAATTTAACGGGCTGAACGTCCACTAGTAATAATATAATAATAATAAATAATACATTTTTATTTATACCCCGCCCTTCCCAGCCAAGACCGGTCTCAGAGCGGCTAACACTCATAAAATCACAACAAAACATACAAAACAATCAATTAAAATGCAAGTTAAAATACGATTTAAAATTTAAAATGCAGCCTCATCTTTAAGTAGCCCACCAATCAAACAGGGTTAGACTAAAACCAACCCAAAGGCCAGGCGGAACAGCTCTGTCTTGCAGGCCCTACGGAAAGATGCCAGATCCCGCAGGGCCCTCGTCTCTTCTGACAGACCGTTCCACCAAGTCGGGGCCAGTACTGAGAAGGCCCTGGCCCTAGTTGAGGCCAGCCTAGCATCCTTATGGCTCGGGATCTCCAAAATGTTATTGTTTGGAGAGGCGGTCCCTTAGGTACGAGGGTCCTTAGGCCCTAGAGCATTTGCAGTTAGTCATGTGTGTGTTCTCTCTCTCTCTCTCTGCCTCTGTAGGGCATGCCGCCCATGAACCAGGCCCCTCGTATGATGCACCACATTCCAGGCCAGCCGCCCTACATGCCCCCTCCAGGGATGATGCCTCCCCCTGGCATGGCACCTGGCTCCATCCCCCCGGGGGCGATGCCACCGCAACAGATGCTGCCTGGACAGATGGCTCCAGCCCAGCCGGTGAGTGGGGATGGGGAGAGGACTGCCCAAGGCTGGGTGGGCCAGAGCCACAATGCAGGACCCACTGGTTTGGTGGGCCTGGCACTGATCTGCCATCGGGCAAGACGTTGTGGGTGAGATGGGAGCGGGGGGGGGGGCATCGGCAAGAAAGGCCTAGCCACGCTTGGGGGGGGCAACCTGCCTCCCCTGCACTGAGGGCTCAGGGTGTCTTGGAGTTTTCCGCGTGCCTGGATCTTTCTGCCTGTTTGCAGCTGTCCGAGAATCCTCCGAATCACATCTTGTTCCTCACCAACTTGCCGGAAGAGACGAACGAATTGATGCTCTCCATGCTTTTCAATCAGTAAGTACCTGGGTGTTTCTTGCCACTCGGAGGGGCAGGTGGAAGTTTCCAATCTGCGGTGCTCTCTGGGGAAGGCAAAGCTGGGACCACCAGGGGAAGGCTTGCTCGGTGGTTGTGACAGTTGGGTTGTGGGTCGTCTTCAGTTTACCACAACAGTTGTGCTAAGGCAGCTTTAGTAGGTTAAGGCAGCAGCTGCTGGGGAACCCACAAAAGCTCTGCTGCCGAGCCAGAATTCCTTCCTGCTTACCATGCCCACATATCCCCCATCCAAAAATAAATCCTTTCCCCAGGCCCCTAAGTAACACTTCCAGGTCCCATCTCCATCTCGTCGTTCCTTCCTCCTCCTCCACCTTTGCCCTTGGACTGGGGTCCGTCCTGGTACAGTGGTCCCTCGACTTACGAATTTAATCCGTTCCGAATGGACATTCGTAGGTCGAAAAAAATCGTCAGTCGATTTCCCATAGGAATGCATTGGGAGAAAAATATTCGGAAAAATCCGTAAGTCGAAAAAAACGCATCTAAAATTCGTAAGTCAAGGAAACCACATCTAAACCGGCAACGATATCCATTTGGATGTCGAAAAATTCGTAGGCGTGCGGCCACTTTTTTTCATTCGTAAGTCGAAAAATACGGATGTCGAGTACTTCGTAAGTCGAGGGACCACTGTATTCCATTTCCATGTTGCCCCCCTTTCTCTCCACTTTGCGCCCTCTGGTTCCCGTGTTGGGGCGAAGCCTTCAGCTCCTCTCGCTTGCCCCTCTCCAGGTTCCCAGGCTTCAAGGAAGTGCGTCTGGTTCCCGGGCGCCACGACATCGCCTTTGTGGAGTTTGACAACGAGGTCCAGGCTGGAGCCGCCCGGGACGCGCTCCAGGGATTCAAGATCACGCAGAACAACGCCATGAAGATCTCCTTTGCTAAGAAGTGATGCCTCCGCTGTCCCTGGGCAATTCTCCCCCTGCCCTTTCTAGTTAGTGCCTGTGAAATGTTTTTTTTGGGGGGGGGCTGTTCTGTTCTGCGAGGTAAGTGGGGGGTGTGCATGAGAGCGAGAGGGAGCCCAGCAGCACAAAAGGGCACCCAGGTCTTGCTGTTCCTGAGCCAAGAGACCCAGACAAGCTGCCCCCTGGCTACTCTTGGGGACTTGGAAGTGTGTGTGGTGGTGGGGTGTGTGTGTGTGTGTGTTTGTGTTTGTGTGTGTGTACACAGGCAGCTGGGGATAGTAGCCGACTCCTTGCAAAAGCATTGTACCCAGGGTCTGACGGCCAGACATTGCACCTGGAGCTTTTCTGTTTTGCAATAAAACAACCACCGGTTTATTTTTCACCTTGGACTTTGGCTCTTATTAACTGGAGACTCCCGGGTCATCTTTGGAAGGGGCTGCACACCGTATTTCCACACACATTCAGCCTTGCAAAGAGAGCGCACTGACTATTACTGGCCTGTCCTCCCAAACGGACCAAAGTTAGTCACAGAAACCTAGAGGAGATTCTTAACACCTCGTGGGCAAGTAGCTACGCGGGTGCTTTAAAACCTGCGGGTGCAGCCTTACCTGTATCTTTGTAGGCATAAGAACTCTTCTCCAGCAGGCAGGATGGGGCCACTGTCTTACTTATTGCAATCACATCCCACTTACCGTATTTTTCGCTCATAAGAACAGGCTGCTTCGATCAGCATTACCACCCAACATTTCTCTGATGAAAATAGGGATGTCCCATTCCATACTGATAATTTTACTATTTACCATATTTTTCGCTCTATAAGGCGCACCTGACCATAGGATGCACCTAGTTTTTAGAGTGGAAAAGCCCCAAATTTTTTGAGGATCAGCTCAAATTTCTGCAGCTTTTTTTTGCAAAGGAGAAAAGCCCCATTTTTTGAGGATCAGCTCAAAGTTGTTGAGCTTACTTTGCAAAGGGGAAAAACCCTGTTTTATGGGGTTTAACTCACAGTTCTGCAGCTTCAGGAAAGGGAGCCATTTCTACAGTTTCCAGACAGATAATCTAATCAGCCAGTCACATGTCGCTGGGGAAACAGCCTCCCTCTGCAAGGGGCTGGGGCTGGAATCTCTCTCCTTTATCTCTCTCCCAGATCGTTTGCTGAGCAGCTGCTCAGCGGGCTTCATTTCAACACCCCCTTCTCTTTTTTCACTCCATAAGACGCACAGACATTTCCCCTTTTTAGGAGGAAAAAATTGCGTCTTATGGAGTGAAAAATACGGTATTTCTCCATGGAGCAAAGGTGGCATTAACAGCATTCTCCTCCCTCCACATTCAATCCCCGCAACAGCCCTGCGAGGGAGGCCAGTCCGAGACTGGCCCGAGGTCGTCCAGTGAATTCCCTGGCCAAGTGAGGCATTTGAACCCTGATCTTCCAGGTTGTGGCCCCACACCCTAACCCAACACACCAGCTTCCTTTTTGCTCTTGCGAGTGCAAAACAGAAGCATCGGGGGTCTCACTCTTTAGGTTCAGGGAGCTGAGGCTGATGGACTTTTGAACTGTGCACTGGAGGTGGCCAAGAAGCGGGCGTGAGTTTTGATAGCCAGCTGTGGGCATCCTTGGGAAGGTGGGTGCACATGGGGGGAGGGGGGCTTAATCTTAGGGCTCCCTCTCTACGCCAGGTCTTTGAATGCATTTTGTTTGGGTAGTTCAGCAGAAACTCATAGTGAATATGTTTCCTTCTGAAGTTGGGAGTGTATGACCGGGGGGTGGGGGGCCTTGCTTGGTCAACCTGATCTCAGGTAACTCTTGCTGCACCCTTCAGGACAGAGACTCCGTAGCCAACTGATCCTCTGCGTTCTCTTGTTAAAAAACTGTTGTGTAGTCCTCTGTCCTGGGCGGCTGAAGCCCGGCTCCCTGGCTCCCTTCCAGGCCCCGTTTTGCTCCTTTTCCTGCCCTCCCGAGAAAGGAGGGCAGCACACAAGGTACTCTGTGTGTGGACAGGGAGCCCTTTTCTTCCAGGGCTGGCCTGGTCTGCCGTCCGCTTCCTGTTTAGCCAGGCAGCAGCCCCAGATCTATTTCTCCCCCCCCCCCAACTTGCTGTGTTTATTTGAAGCCTTACAAAGTTGTGCAGCTGGCAGAAAATTAGATTCAGAGTTCTTGGCCCGCTGTGTCAGGCTTGTGAAATCCGGGAGAAGGAGAAGGCAGTGTGAAGATCGTGAGTTATGTAGGTATTCCTGCAGCACTATCCCCTTCCATCTCTGGGAGCTGGATCCTTACCCCTGAGAAACTGGAGCGTTGGTGGAAGTTCCATGACATCAGGGCAGCTCAGCCAGCAGGGGAGAGGGTGGGGCTGGCAGGCTTCAGCCAATGATGCCGCCTGGGCAAACCTAGACAGGCTAGAAACAGCTGCATCTCGTCCCTGTCTGGGAGGCGGACCAGTTTCTCCATCAGAGAAGCCTTTGAGGCCAGTCTGCAGAAATGGGGGGTCCTGCTTGGGGCGTCTTCGGGGCCTCTGTTATACTCCTCGGGGCCCTTTGGGGACTCGCGTGGGGCGGGCAGCAGATGAGCAAGCTCGCGGACAAGAAGCTGTGCGCCGACACTGAATGTGACCGTGAGTCCCCTCGCCTCTTTGTTGTGGAAGATTGCGGGGGGGGGGGAGGTCCTTGCCAGCCAGTTATGGGCCTCTAGGAAGCTCAGCGAGATGGGGGGAAAGGGTGCCACACAATTTGTTCCCAGCAGCCAGAAATTTGGAACAGGAACACCCAGGAGAGGAGAGGGTTCGGATCCTGCTTGCTGTTTCTCCACAAACATCTGGTTGGCCACTAAGGAAGCCCCAGCAGGTATTGAAGAGCTGGAAAAAGAACAATCAAACCATTGCGGGCCAGAATACCTTCTCTATCTGGGAGAGGACAGTGTGTTGGGCTTCTTTATAAAAGTGCATGGGGTAAAGAAATAATTTTTGCTCCTCTCCCCTAACATGAAGGCTGCCTCTGCATAGCAGTTGTTGGGGGGCAGCAATGAGGAAAGGGGTGCTGTTGCCCTCCTGTCCTCTGTGTTTCCATTAAAAAAAAGGTTAATTGATGCTTATTCAAAGATACATAAAAATCCATACACATTAGAAGGTATTTTTTTATAAGGAACTGAAATAAGAGATTTAATCTAGAAAAGAACAGGCAGAAAGGGGAAAAGAGAAAGCAAAAGAAGAGAAAATAATCAAGATAAAAAGACATCTGGTTCTTTGTTCTGCAGCTAAATATAGTCTTCACTCATGAACATTCAACCATTCTATCTTCTATAAACCCATTTTTTCCCCAATCTTCAAATGCAGATATTACAAGTTCGTTTTGTCTTTCATGCAAAAAGTCCATAGGAGGTTTCCCGTCCTTAAGAAAAGTCAGAAATTATTTTTCCTTCGTTGGGGCTTTTTAAGCAGAGGTCGGAGGCCGGGGATAATGGACTCGCTGACCCACAGGGTCCCTTCCCACAGTAGGAAGGTTTTATGATCCTTTCTCCCCAAAGGGAGCAGTGTAACAAGATTACATAAAGACAACTTTAAATGGCACTTTGGAGGCTGGGGTTAAAACCAGCTGTGTTGAAAACTGCCGTTGGCCAAAAAGCCTGGATAAATCACTCCATTTCTATCTCACCTTTTCCTCCAAGGAGCTCACAGTGGCTTGCAATAGTTCTCCACCCCATTTTATCCTCACAACAACCCTGTAGGGTAGGTCCGGCTGCAAGACACGGAGCATCCCAAAGTCACCCAGGGAGCTTGACCCTGGCTGAATGCGAATTCAAACTCTTAGGAGTGAGGATGCTTCCCTTCCCTTGGGGCAGAGAGCTTTCCAAATCCATGGGGGGAGAGACTTGCAACTTCCCACTTCCTCCAGTTGCAAAGAATTCCGTCTTTCAGTTTTACATTCCACTATAGGAACAACTTTAAAAAATAGCTCCTGAGCTTTGGTTTTCCTCTTCCCTCACGGTTCTTATTTCCTTGCGTGCCGTGGTTTGTTTGTTTTTGATACATTGTAAGCCTGTGGGGCAGGGACCCAGGTGGCGCTGCGGGTTAAACCACAGAGCCTAGGGCTTGCTGATCAGAAGGTTGGCGGTTCGAATCCCTGTGATGGGGTGAGCTCCCGTTGCTTGGTCCCTACTCCTGCCCACCTAGCAGTTCAAAAGCACGTCAAAGTGCAAGTAGATAAATAGGAACCACTCTGGCGGGAAGGTAAAAGGTGTTTCCGTGTGCTGCTCTAGTTCGCCAGAAGCGCCTTAGTCATGCTGGCCACATGACCCGGAAGCTGTACGCCAGCTCCCTCGGCCAGTAAAGCGAGATGAGCGCCGCAACCCCAGAGTCGGACACGACTGGACCTGATGGTCAGGGGTCCCTTTACCTTTACCTAAGCCTGTGGGGCAGAGACTGTCTTGTTGTGATTGTGGGTAAGCTGCCTCCCTGGGAGCCTCTTTGCCTGAAGAGAGGGGTACAGATGCTCTGAGTCAACAGTGTGATGCAGCAGCTCAAAAAGCCCATGCAATTCTGGGCTGCATCAATAGGAGTATAGCATCTAGATCAAGGGAAGTAATAGTACCACTGTATTCCGCTCTGGTCAGACCTCACCTGGAATACTGTGCCAGTTCTGGGCACCACAGTTCAAGAAGGACACTGACAAGCTGGAACGTGTCCAGAAGAGGGCAACCAAAATGGTCAAAGGCCTGGAAACGATGCCTTATGAGGAACGGCTTAGGGAGCTGGGTATGTTTAGCCCGGAGAAGAGAAGGTTACGGGGTGATATGATAGCCATGTTCAAATATATAAAACGATGTCATATAGAGGAGGGAGAAAGGTTGTTTTCTGCTGCTCCAGAGAAGTGGACACGGAGCAATGGATTCAAACTACAAGAAAGAAGATTCCACCTCAACATTAGGAAGAACTTCCTGACAGTAAGAGCTGTTCGACAGTGGAATTTGCTGCCAAGGAGTGTGGTGGAGTCTCCTTCTTTGGAGGTCTTTAAGCAGAGGCTTGACAGCCACCTGTCAGGAATGCTTTGATGGTGTTTCCTGCTTGGCAGGGGCTTGGACTGGATGGCCCTTGGGGTCTCTTCCAACTCTATGATTCTATGATGTGGACATGGGTTTGTGGGGGGAAGGAGAGGACCACCCTTCCCCAGACGCATCACGCGGGCACCATGTTCCTTTGGGAAGGCGGGATCTCAGGCGGCACCCTGTGCTTCTCTCTCCCCCCCCCCCCCCATCGCAGATCCCATCTCCATCGCGGTTGCTGTCCACGACTACATCGCCCCTGACTGCCGCTTCATCCACATCCAGAGGGGCCAAGTGGTCTACGTCTTCTCCAAGCTGAAGGGCCGCGGGCGACTCTTCTGGGGAGGCAGCGTGAGTAGCTGCCAGGGGGCGCCAGTTGGCCGTGGCAGGGGGTTGGGCTAGATGGCCCCCAGGGACCCTGAAAACTGGGAAGCAGTGAGCATGTCCTGCTTTGTCCCAGCTCCTGGGTTCCCAGAGCCGTTGCCCTGCGTTCGGATCCTGCTCCTCCCCCTGGCTGTGTCCTTCCTGATCCTTCTCCATGTGATGGGACTGAGGAGAAGCTGGTTGTGTTCCTGCCTCTGAAACAGGGGCAATAAATAGTAGGGGATGCCTGTCATCTTATTCTGCATAGTCTATTAATTTCATTTGCCATTCTTCTTTTGTCGGTATTTGAGATATATTTGAAAGATAATTGTAAACAACAAATCACGCTCATAGGAAGTTTTGTGAGGTTAACTTTAAGAAATATTACTGAAATAATTTAAGATGAAAAACTACGAGATTGATTATTCAAAGTAATAGTGGAATATGAAATACGAGAAGAAGTTATAAAAGTGAAAATCTCGAGAAGGGTTGGGGGAAGTCAAAGAGGGGAAAAACTTATATGAATGAATGTTAAATGTTATTTGAATGTATGCAAAAAAATGTTAATAAAAATTATTATAAAATAAATAAATAAATAGTAGGGGATGATCTCAGAGAAGGCAGTTAAATTGTAAGGCAAAGGTGTTTTAAGCATGGTGTGAGCCATATGGCATGAACCTGCCTTACATGTATCACATAATACCCGTTCCAAACTTATAGTGGCCTTTGGAACTCCCTGCCTATTGATACCGGGCTGGCGCCTTCGCTGAACATTTTTGGGCCAGTTTAAATCTGCTATTAAGCCTATTGTTATTTTTTAATCGGTTCAGAAGCCTTAAGTTATCCCAAAGGAAAATCAACAACAATAATCTTATTGTTTTGTAAGCCGATTTCTGGCGTTGTCGTTTAATCAAGTGTTGTATAAATTTGATGAAAAAGCAGATCATTAAATCGCATGAAGGTGTCATCCCCTGGGAGAGGAGAGCTGGCAGTTCCCACAATAGCCAGCAGAGGGAGCCCCTTCTATGGGGAAAACGGACCCAGATGTGTCCTGCCTGCCCCCTTTTTTTTGCACAGGTGCAAGGAGACTATTATGGGGAGCAGCCGGCCCGCCTGGGCTACTTCCCCAGCTCCGTCGTCCAGGAGAACCAGTACCTGAAGCCAGGCAAGGTGGAAGTGAAGACTGACGTACGTTTGGGGTGATTTGGGGGGCGCGCGCTGGGGAGAACTCCCCCCTTTCCATCCCTGACCCCTTTCCCTGCCTCCTCTCCATTGTCCGCTGGGCCATGAGATACGAAACGCATGTGCCGCCCGTCGGGCGGGGAGAGCAGCCCCCTACCATGTGGGGCGGGTTGGGAGATTTGCATTTTGGGGTCCCCTGCCTAGGAGGAGCAACCTTCCTCTTTTTCAGAATTGGGACTTCTACTGCCAGTGACCGGATTCGGGGGACGCCCCAGCTCTCGTTCCCGGAGACCGCGCCAGCCTTGCAGGGTAGGCCGCCTGGGTGTCTCACGCCTGCTCTGCCTAGTTCTCCCTAGATGCTGCTGCTCTTCCTACGTGGGCCTTGCAGTGGGGTGGGGGCTGCATCCTGCAGCTGCCCCAGGTGTAGATAAAGATGGGAGCTACAACTGACCCCTTCCGCCCTTGAAATAAAGTGCTTTCTGAGCAAAAGCCGTACTGATATTTTTTATCTTGAGAACAGAAGAGCACAAGGAAATTATTCTGATTTGTTTTTTTCCCTTTATACGGTTAAGATGGTTGGATCTGGATACTGGCGTTAATGAATATATGTTAAAAAATTAGGATAGAGGTGGGAAAAATAGCTAAAAAATTTGAGACCGGAGGGAGGAAAGGGTGTAAAAATAAGAAATTTAGGAGTTTTAAATTAGGTTGGAGTAAAGGAAATTGATAAGGGTTTAGGAAAGTATCAGAAGTAATGAGGTGCCGAGGTATGGAAAAAAAGGAGTTAGTTTAAGTAAAATGATTTTGGTATTTTATGTTTTTGTGAAAAAGGATAAGGAAATGGAAAACATAGATATGTTTATGAACTTGGAAAACTGATAATGAACTTGAGGAAAGGAAGAATATCTGGCCCACAGAAATGGGCCAGGCTTAAGCAATGATATTTAATACGTTAAAGTATGTTAAATGTGAAATGTTTATTGTTTTTCCCGGTGGGAGAGGGGAATGGAAATTTGCTTCCCCCAGTGAGAGGGGGGGAAGGATGAAAATTTAACGGTATTGTAAAGTGCTTAAAATTGTTAAAACCAATAAAAAAATTTTTGAAAAGAAGAAGAAAAAGAAGAAGAGCACAAGGAAAACCCGCTGAATCTGGCCAATGGCCCTTCTAGGTCAGCATCCTATTATGGGAAACCAGCAAGCAGGATTCGAACACAGGAGCAATATTCTCCCCTCTTGCCGTTTCCAGCAACTGGGGTTCAGATCCTGGCTAGTCGCCCTCCCTAGCCCTCTCGTCCTCCGTGAATTTGTCCCATCCTCTTCTAAAGCCATCCAAGTTGGTGGCCCTTTGCTGCCTCCTGGGGGAGGGAGTTCCACAGGTTAACATAGCAGCAAGGATGGCTACCAAAACATGGGTGGCTCCTGAACCCCAGCTGCTCCCGTGCTCGGATCCTGCTTGCTGCTTTCCCAAAACGGGCATCAGGCAGGCTGCCTGATCGGCCAGCTCTTCTGATGCTCTCGGGAGTCCGCTGGCAGTCATTGCCCTCTGCTCATGCTCAGAGGCGCTCTTCCACCCGGAGCGCTGCATGCTCCACGGTCACATCGGGGGGCTGAGTCTCCGAAGTGAGCTGCGATCTGCTGCCCTCGGGGAAGAGAACACAGAGCTGAACATGGGCAGGTGCCAGCCGAGCCTGTTTTGCGTCCCCAGCCAAGCCCTGCGAATGTAGGTCAGCTCTCTCCCTGCTTGGCATCTCCAGGAGCGGGTAAGCAATTTGCCTCCCCTCCGCAGCCTGGCAGAGCACACCCCCCCTGGGCTCCAGCTGCCGCCGTGACCCAGTTCCTGGGCCTTGGCAGAAGGCCTGGGTCACACCTGCTGCCCCAATGCCCCCCACCATGCCAGCACAACCGGCATGAGGCTGGGGCCAGTTTCTCAGGGGGTTGTGCCATGGCCCCATCCGGCTAGCATCGCCCCTGCAGCCTGGCTGGCATGCCCCCTCACCCCACTGCCTCTGGGGCGAGGGGGTCCAGAGGCTTCCTTCTCCCTGCCCCCCTTGCTCAGCTTTCCAGAGATCGCTATCTGCTCCGCAAGCTGACTCACGTGAGCAAAGTCCGTGGCGCCACGGGATTAACGGGAGCAGGAGGCTGGCGGTTGGCCTTTGAACCAGAGGAGGACCCGGGGCAGTAAGCGGGGGCCGGTCATGCGCCAGAGGGACAAAAGCATTGTCGGGGGGCAGACGATGCCAAGGTAGACGGCTCTCTGGTTTCCCTGTCCTGGCACAGGGACGCAGAGCAGAGAGCGGCGTGCATTTATTGAGTGGAAAAAAGCAGGAACACAGAGGAAACAGTAACAAGAGAAAAGGCCGATGATAAAATAACAATAGACTTAAAATAGATTGAAACTCATGTCGGCTTTCTAAACCTCCGGGCAGAGGCTTGTTTTTAGCAGGGGCCGGAAAAAGTGCAGTGAAAGCGTTTGCCCAGTGTCAAGAGGCAGGGAATTCCAAAATGCACAAACATGGAAGAGGACTTGGATACTGGCATTAATGATTATATGTCAAAAATTAGGAGTTAAGTAGGGAGAAATTAAGTAGGGAGTTAAGCTAAAAATTTCGAGACCAGAGGGAGGTAAGGGTACAAAAAGTACAAAATTAGGAGTTTTAAACTAGGTTGGAGTAAGGGAACTCGATAAGGTTATAGGGAAGGATAGAATAGAATAGAATATAGAATATATTTTATTGTCATTGTCCCCTTCGGGAACAACGAAATTACTTGGCTGCTCCATCCACCCAGATAGGGCACTCCACGCAAAGACAAAACAACTACAAAAACACTGATTAAAACCATACACACTGATTAAAACCATACAATGATAAAACATAACAGGTAAGATTAGATGACTTCAAAGTCCAGGCTTCCCATTCAAGGCCGCGATCGCTCTGGAGAAGAAGCTGTTTCTAAGACGGCTTGTTCTTGTTGTCATCGTCCTGTATCTCCGTCCCGATGGCAAAAGTTCAAAGAGACGGTGACCAGGATGCGATGGATCTTTCACTATGTCCAGTGCCTTTCTGTGGCACCTCATGGCATAAATCTGCTCTAAGGTGGAGAGTGAGCAGCCAACAATGCTCTCTGCTGCCATGATGCTGAGGTTTGGAAAAAGGAGTTGTTTTAAGTAAAATGAACTTTTGGGGGGGGGGGTTAGGTTATTTTAAAGTTAGGAGCATGAAAACTGTTAGAGAGGATAGATAATGAAATCAACAGAGGGGGACTTGAGGAAGTCAATCGAAATATGAAATTGAGGAATGAAGGAATACCTGGCCCACAGAATTGGGCCAGGCCCAAGCAATGATATTAAATACTGTTAGTAAGGTTAAATGTACAATGATTATGCCTACCCTTGTGAGAGAGGGGGATGAATGTTGCTTCCCACAGTGAGAGGGGGGAAGTATGGAAAATTTAACCGCTAAAGTATGTGCTTAAAATTGTAAAAATAAATAAAAATTTTGGGGGAAAAAGAGAGGGGCACACATGGAAGAAGGGGGGTCTCTGAGGGAAACTGGTTTGCACTCAGCCGCCTAGAAAAACTTTATCCGTGCTCAGAGGCTGACAAGACCTGCGGCGTCTTCAAAGTGGCTTGCCAGTGTCTCTGCTTACTATTTTAGCTTGCCAGGGTGGCATCCGTCACCTGCACCAACAACCCCCTCGGGTAGAGGTGCCCCCCCACACCTTTTGGGTGCCAGGAGCACAGACATGGGTGGCGCGCAATACCCATTTCACAGGAAGAAGTGGTGAGGTTCAGAGACTCCCCCTGCAAAAAAAGAAACCGAGATAAAACGCAGACGCACACACCAGCAGGCAGCACCTCCAACCAGCTCCCTGCTTCCCACATGCCAATGCTGTGATTCCTGCGTTGCAGGGGGGTTGGACTAGATGACCCTGGGTGTCCCTTCCAACTCTGCAGTTCTGCGATTCTCTAACCCAGTGCTCTTCAACCTTGGGTCCCCAGATGTTGTTGGACTCCAGTACCCATAATCCCCAGTCAGCTTAGCCAATGGTCAGGGATGATGGGAGTTGTAGTCCAACATCTGGGGACCCAAGGTAATAAAAGAGGAGGGTCAGGGGTTCTTGGCTGTTGCCAGGGGCCTGTGGGTCTCCCTCATCCTCTCACTGCCCTCTTGGGGGGCAGGGCTTGTGGGGGGTCTTCCGAGGGAGAGGAGATGTGGGTCACAGCTCAAGGCGGCTTGGATCTCGAGTGCCGTTTCTGGTAGCCGGCAGGAGGGAGTTCTCCTTTCATTCAGAGCATTGTGCTCTCCGAGTGTCCGATTTACCTAGGCAGTTCCAGGTATGGCCGGGAGGAGCTGTGGGAAACGGCGAGGACTAGGAAGCTGGAGCTGCCCTGAGCCTGTTTGCCCTGGCCTGCACACCCAGTTTCTCCAGCGCATGGAAAAAACACACCCTTAGCCGTGTCCATGACCTGACTGCCTTCAGAGAAGGAACCTGGAGACAAACGCTTTCGAATGCACCTTAGCTGTCTCCTCACAACACCCCTGAAAGGCAGGCCCCCATCTCTCCTCCTTCAACTGGCAGAGGCAAGATCCAAACCCGGAGCCTTCCTGCTGAGTGAGGCCGTAGAAGAGAATCATAGGACAGCAGAGTCAGAAGGGACCCCCAAGGCTCATCTAGTCCAACCCCAAACAGACGCCTTCCCACTGAGCTAGGTAAAGGGACCCCTGACCATTAGGTCCAGTCGTGACCGACTCTGGGGTTGCAGCGCTCATCTCGCTTTACTGGCCGAGGGAGCCGGCGTACAGCTTCCGGGTCATGTGGCCAGCATGACTAAGCCGCTTCTGGCGAACCAGAGCAGCGCACGGAAACGCCATTCACCTTCCCGCCAGAGCAGTTCCTATTTATCTACTTGCACTTTGACGTGCTTTCAAACTGCTAGGTGGGCAGGAGCAGGGACCGAGCAACGGGAGCTCACCCCGTCGCGGGGATTTGAACCGCCGACCTTCCAATCGGCAAGCCCTAGGCTCTGCGGTTTAACTCACAGCGCCACCCGCGTCCCTTGCCCACTGAGCTAGGAATGTCCAAAAACCTGGCTGAGGGAACAGAGTGGCCCTGGTGGAAGGGGGGGGGGCAAGCAGCCTTGAGCCCTGGCGCCTTTCTTTTTTGGGCATATCTACCAAGTTAGGATTCGCTGATAGGGTGGCAGAAAGGAGGCTCCCCCCTCCCCACACCTCACGGTACTCCTCCGGCTGCCTGGGCCTCAGACATGGAAGACCCTGAATGAGCCTGCGCCTATTGCCCCCAACCCCTGGACAGACAGAGTTTGGCTCATGTGGGTCCTCCGTGGGGCCAAGGTTGGAACGTGTGGGTAGCTGTGATGAAGACACCTTCTCGTTCTGTGGCCGAGGAGCAGCTGGAGGAGGAGGTGGCGGCGGCTGTGGCACCTCTCTTTGGAGGGGACCCAGCTGCCTCCCTTGACGGAGGTCTTGTCTGCCTCAGCATCTGGGTCGGACCCACTTTCGGGGCCGAGGTGCCAATGTCCTCGGCTGGCCGGCTGGGTCCACCCTCCTTTCTTCTCTTGCTGCCGGCCAAACCGGTTTGGCAGGATCCGGGAGCGCAGGCGGCGCCTGGTCCAGGTGAGTGCCCACCCCACACGGAAGAAGGCGCCTGTGCTAAGAACAGGAGCCTGCCGGATCAGGACAGTACCCCCCCCCCCCGGTTCCAGCCTCCTGTTCTCACAGGGGTCCCAAGCGAAGCACCAATGCTGGATCCAAGCACCAGAACGCATCAGGGGAAGCCCAGGGTCAAGAATTAAGCTGGGGAGGTCAGAGCAGAGCCCTCCTGGCTGGGAGCCCTCCAAAGGCCTCTTCTCTTCCTCCATGAATTTGCCCATTCATCTTTCAAAGCCCCCCCCCGGCCTCCTGTGGGAGGGAGTTCCGCCGTTTAACTGTGCGCTGCATGAAGAAGTCCGTCATTCAATTTATCCCGAATCTTCCAATCTTACCAATAAGATTGTTAACCCGGCTTGGCCAATGCTGATGTGAACTCTGGGGGAAAGGGGCCACGTCCAGCCTGGCGGGGGGAGGCGTTGGCGCCAGGGGGTCGTGTACAAAGTGTTTTGGACCGGAGGACCTCCTGCCCCCCCCCAGCCTCCCGCTTCCCAATTTCCAGTAACTCCTCGGGTGTTTCCTGTTTTCGCTGGGATGCGCCGTCCCGGGGGGGGGGTGCTTTTCCCTGGCTACTGTCTGGTGCGCAAAGCAGGAATATCCTCCTCCACCCCCCAGAAAGAAGCACATTGTCAGGAAGGACATGTTTTCCATTTCAGAGAGACAAAGCAGGGAATGGGGGGTTGCGGGGCCGGCCGGGCGGGCGGGCAGGGAGCCTGGTTTCAGCCCCAGCCGTCTGGGAAGAGCAGGCAGCCTTCAGAAATCTGAAGCGTCGCCCTTTACGCATGGCAGGGGGGTGGGACTGGATGACCCTCGGGGGTCCCCACCCACTCTACGATTCTGTGATTTCCTGAGCCGCCTGAAGCGTTGGCAGGGGGGTGAGAATCCCTTCCTTCGAGCCGCCTGAAGCGTTTTCATAGAATCGAGGAGTGTG
Organism: Darevskia mixta; assembly: GCA_034641385.1. NCBI lineage: Eukaryota > Metazoa > Chordata > Lepidosauria > Squamata > Lacertidae > Darevskia > Darevskia mixta. Next base: position 131,077 of record JAWWNH010000128.1, read on the forward strand.
GGAAGGGATCCCCGACGGTCATCTAGTCCCACCCCTGTTCCATGCTGGAACTAGGCTGGGGAGGGGGCTCGCTGCCCTCCCCGTCGAGGGCGGAGGCTGCCGCGAGGTAAGGGGGGGTGTGCAGGTACAGACCCCGCCCTCGCAAAGGGGCGTGTCCTCTTGGGCGGGGAGGCGTGGCCCGGACAAGTCGCTCCCTTGCCTGCCTGCCTGCGCCCGGGCGCACAGCCGGGAAGGAACCTCCGCTGCTGGCTGCCGCCGCCTCTCCGCCCGTTCGTCCGCCTGCGCGCTTTCTGCGCGGGGAGCCGGCGATGCCTCCGCAGGGCGAGTCTCTTCCGCCGGTGCCCCCGCGCCGCCCCCGCGAGCAGCGGCGCCTGCGGGGCCTCGAGTGCGTCCTGCTGGGCGACGGCGCCGTCGGGAAAACCAGCCTGGCGCTCAGCTACAGCACCAACGGCTTCCCCGCGCGATACGTCCCCACCGCCCTCGACCGCTTCTCCGGTACGCGAGCGATGCGCGGGGGGTTGGGCTGGATGACCTTTGGGGATCCCCTAACCAACTGTGCAGGTCTGTGATTCCATATGGGGCGTGGCTAGTGCGATGCCTGCTCACAGCCGGAGGGCATCACCGCCAACGTTGCAGGTCTACCTGCTCCCCAAAGAGAGGCCCTGTCCGGAGCCCGATTTGCAGGGGCTCCAGCTAAGCCTTTTTCGCGGGAGACCCCGGCAAGAGCCTCTTCCTGCTCTCCTCGTTCTGCCAGGAAAGATTTGCAGGCCTAGAGTCAACCGCATCCAAGTTTTCCTTTCCTAGTTCTTACCTGCGGAAAGACAACTTTCATTTCATCAGAGTAGCCTCAGTCTGAGCGAACCCTGCCGGAGGAGATCTACGGATGACGCCGGGAATACAAATTAAACAAATGACGTCAGAATAATAATATTAAATAAGTATAAAAGTGGTTGGGGGTTGATCCTTGGGGTGCCTCCCAGCTACGATGCAGTGAATAACAAGGTTTTGCAATGGATCATGGGTCAGAGATTGCTGAGTTGCGCTCCCTGGATTGCAGGAGTTGGGCTACAATTTTATTATTATTATAAGTATTTTATTAGAAGAATTTCATTCATAAAGAGATGGCGGGGGGTGGGTGAAGAAAAGAGTGAGTGGGAATGAAAAAGAAGAAGAAAATACTGTCACCATACATTAATATGCAGGTGTGTATATTCTTATTAAGGGACGCGGGTGGCGCTGTGGGTTAAACCACAGAGCCTAGGGCTTGCTGATCAGAAGGTCGGCGGTTCGAATCCCCGTGACGGGGTGAGCTCCCGTTGCTTGGTCTCTGCTCCTGCCAACCTAGCAGTTCGAAAGCACGTCAAAGTGCAAGTAGATCAATAGGTACCGCTCCGGCGGGAAGGTAAACGGCGTTTCCGTGCGCTGCTCTGGTTCGCCAGAAGCGGCTTAGTCCTGCTGGCCACATGACCTGGAAGCTGTACGCCGGCTTCCTTGGCCAATAAAGTGAGATGAGCGCCGCAACCCCAGAGTCGGTCATGACTGAACCTAATGGTCAGGGGTCCCTTTACCTTTATATTCTTATTATCCTAATACAGAAATAATTGCCAATAAGCTAATTTATTCTGCATAATTTCATTCCAAATGGAATTATATTTATCCAAAGAAAGTCTGCTTCTCCAGCCATGTATTAAGGGGAATTCTTCCCATTCATCAATATTAGCCCCTAGGCTAGATGACCCTGGGGGGAGTCTTCCAAGGAGTCTGTCAAGAACCACAGCTCTCCTTCTGCCAGGGACCCTTGAGCTGTGACCCTTGTGTTGCAGTTGGGGGTTGGGATGGATGACCCTTGGGTGTCCCTTCCGCCTCCAGTGCCAGGGAGACTGAGCAGAAAGGCGCTGGGCTCTGACTTCCACCTCTGGGCAAGGGAAACTCCCAATGCCATATCTTGATCTGGGGCGGCTGGGTCTGTCTTCCTCCCCAACTCTGACCCCCCCCTGTTTTTCTGCTTCACCCCCCAGCTGTGGTGGAAGTGGACGGAGACCCCATCCGGTTGCAGCTGTGCGACACGGCAGGGCAGGTAAGGAGGCCGGACGGGATGGGCTAGAGACTGTCCTGGACTTGGCACTTTGACCTGGCCCTTCCTAACCGTCCCTTTGACCTCCTTGAGGTCTAGCAACTTGCTTTTTCGAATTTATGCCTGAGGGTTGCAAGCCTGCCGCTAAACCGCTTTTCCCTCCGCAAACAAATTTGGCTTGTGGGGAAACCAAGGAGGGTCAGCTCTGGTGTCCGGGGTCCTAATACAGACATGTAGATATTGATCCATTCTGGCTGTGATTGCAATTTGTCTTTGAAATATACAGGTTTCTTAATTTTTAAGGATATGACTGTAAAAAATCAAAGGAAAGGCTCTTATTTTTACTGCTGTATTTCAAACTAAACAGTGCAGGAGACACTCCCTGCCACCCCCAGTTAACCCAGGAGTTGGCCCAGGGGTCCGATAGAATCACAGAATTGCTGAGTTGGAAGGGATCTCCAAGGGTCATCCAGTCCAGCCCGTGGCAAGGTAGGAATCCCAGGTGACCACCCAACTTCCGTTTAAAAGCCTCTAGTGAATCACAAACCTGAGGAGCTGGAAATGACCCCAAGGGTCATCTAGTTGGACCCCCTGCAACTCAGGGGGTTCAGTCTCCCCCCCTTCCAGGTTTGCTTTCTAAGGCTCCAGCTGTGGCACCTCAGACCCTCTCCCTCCTTGCCTTGTCATGCTTGGGGTGTGCATTATTCTTAGGAACCCCTTGGCTGCCCTTCCTCCCTTGCAGGGGGTTGGCCTACATGACCCCCGGGGGTCCCACTCCCAGCCCCACGGTTAGAATCACAGGGCCACCGTTTCCTGATTCATCAGAGCGCTTTAAACAGAGGTTGCATGGCCGCCTGCCGCGGATTCTCGAGCGGCGATTCCTGCCGCGTTGCGGGGGGGTTGGTCTAGATGAACCCCAGGGGTCCCTACCAGCTCTGCGGTTCCCCAGTTCTGCCTTCATTCGGTGTCCGCAGGGGTGCCAGCTTGCAGGGCACCCCTCTCTCACTCCTCTTTGCCCCCCCCCCAGGACGAGTTTGACAGCCTGCGGCGACTCTGCTACCCAAAGGCGGACGTGGCCCTGCTCTGCTTCAGCGTGGTGTCTCCCACCTCCTTCCAGAACATCTCTGAGAAGTGGCTACCCGAGGTGCGCCACCACTGCCCCGCCACGCCCGTCCTGCTGGTGGGCACCCAGTCGGACCTGCGCCAGGACGTCAAGGTCCTCATCGCCCTGTCCCGGCGCCGGGAGAAGCCCGTGTCCCCCTCGGCCGCCCGCAGCCTCTCAGCCAAGGCCGGCTTGCTGGGCTACGTGGAGTGCTCGGCCCTCACCCAGCACAACCTGAAGGAGGTCTTTGACACGGCCATCACTGCGGGGCTGCGCCGCGCCCGCGGCCCCCCGCCCAAGCCGCAGCGACGCAGCACCGCCAGCCGCATCCGGACCCTCTCCAAGGCCTGGTGGAGGAAGCACGTCTGTCTGTCGTAGCGCCGGGCGCGATCCCTGCATGGCCTGACCCCACCCCCACCAATGGGTTCGCCTGCAGACTGGACCAACCGAGGGGCGTTGGCTTTTGAGAGGGGCCAGGCCGGCCTTCCTCGCAGGGACGTCGGGTGGAATCTCGGCAGGGCCAAACGGATCTCCAAACGGAGCCCAGAAATATTTCCTTGTCTCCCAGCCCTGAGAGGGACGTGGCTGGACTTTCGTTTAAGGACGCTCTGCCCGCGCGGGTGGAAAGATCGGATGCTTCTGAACGGCTGCATTTGGGTCCTGGTTGCTGGACCATTGACCTGATCTTCTCACGCTCTTGTGGAACCTCCAGCTCCAGAGGCAGTCTATCCGGATTCTTAGGTTTTATGGGGGTATTTGGCCCCTGTGAGAACAGGAGGCTGGACTAGATGGGCCCCCTTTGGGCCTGATCCGGCAGCCGGGCTCTTCTGATGTTCTTGCGCTCCCCCCCCCTCGGGATTTGGGACCTTCAGCTCCCAGCCCCACTGAGAAGGGCCGTATATTTGTAGACCCAAATATCTCTGGGAGGATGGGACCAGATTGGGGACGGATGCTTTGGGGAGGCTGTGGCTGGAAGCTGTCCCTCCCCACCCCCCAAAATAAAACTCCTGCGCACGGTTTAGCTGAGAGCGAGATGGAGCAGCCCCTTGCCCAGAGGGGGGGGGGTTACTTGCAGAAGCGTGAGATGGGGTGGTATTTTTTTAACCACTTGAATCTGAAAATTTTGTAGAGACCCCCCCAGGGCCATCTGGTCCAAGCCCCTGCAATGCAGCAAGCACAGTAAACGTTGGTTCTTTGTTTTAGAAGGAAAATACTTGGGGTGGGGGAAAATGTTTCTGGAAAGGAAAAATTGTAGAGTGATTTTTTCGCCATTTGTGCCTTGCTCCTGAGACGAAACCCAGGCCCTGAAACTGCAGTGTGTGTGTGTGTGTGTGTGTATTTGGTCTGATGGTCAGACTAGGACTGGGGTTCGAATCCCCACCCAGCCACCAAGCTCCCCGGATGCGACTTTGGAGGTCAGCCACCACCTCTCTCAGCCTAACCTACCTCACAGGGTTGTTGTTGCTGCTGCAGGGATTAAATGAGGATTGGGAGAACCAAGTATCCTTGGATAGAGGGGGATAGAGCAGGGGTCAGCAACCTTTTTCAGCAGGGGGTCGGTCCACCGTCCCTCAGACCTTGTGGGGGGCCGGACTATTTTTTGGGGGGGAAAAATGAACGAATTCCTATGCCCCACAAATAACCCAGAGATGCCTTTTAAATAAAAGGACACATTCTACTCCAGGGGTCAGCAACCTTTTTCAGCAGGGGGCCGGTCCACTGTCCCTCAGACCTTTTGGGGGGCCGGACTATTTTTTTTTTTTTTTGGTGGGGGGAAATGAATTCCTATGCCCCACAAATAACCCAGAGATGCATTTTAAATAAAAGGACACATTCTACTCATGTAAAAACATGCTCATTCCCCGACCATCCGTGGGCCAGATTGAGAAGGCGATTGGGCGGCATCCGGCCCCCGGGCCTTAGGTTGCCTACCCCTGGGATAGAGAGTAAAGGAAAGAATTAATAATAAACCCCAAGCTGCACCCCCCAACAAAATGCTGTGAGACAACCTGACATCTCTTTCTGAGCCCTATTGCTTCCCCCTCCTTGCAAGGAGGCAGGTAGAAATGTGCTCTTTTTTGGGGGGGAATTCCCCCACCTTCCCACTTTCTCTTTGCCTTGCAGGGAATCTGCAAAACCTTCCCTCCTTCCCCTTCATTTCTCTTTCCATGGGAAAAAAAATCCTGGGAGTTCGGAGCAGCTCTCTCTTTTCCGTTTCCTGTTTCCCTCGCCTCTCCCGCCACCTGTGTCCTTCCTGAAAAACAGATTTTTTTGCAAGCTGGAATTCTCCAGTCTCCTGACTGCAAAGGGGAGGGGGGGAAAAGCCTGCTTTGTTGTTCTCAATGCAATCTCCCCCCCCCCAAAAAAAACCACCACCACCCCACACACTTACAGGAATTGGGAAAATTACAAAAGGTGACGGGTTTTTACAATTTTGCTGCAATGCAGAGATGAAATGTGCACCGCTGCTTTTATTTCTTGGGGGGGGGGTCAGAGAACAGCCCCCCTGCAACAAAAATCTCTAGGTTGCATTTGCACAGGAGCATTTCTGGCTTTTGGGGGGGGGCGGGGCGGGGGGAAGCTCCCTTTGAAGTATTTTATTTTGATTAAAAATAAGCTGTTTTCTTTCCTCTCCTGTGTGAATGGCTGTCTTGGGTCTGGCTCCCCCATGGGGGTCAGAGGTGGAAGGGAGGAAAGGGACATGGGGTTTCACCCCCCCAAAAAAAACAACCTAGGAGGCAGTCCCTATTCTTGAGAGCTGCTGCTGGGGTCTTAAGAGTGTCTGGGAGAGAGCAGGGTTCGAATCCGCTGTGAATCTCGCTGGGTGCGGCTTTGGGGCCTGTCGCTGCCTCTCAGTCTAACCTACCTTGCAGGAGTGTAGTGCGGATTCAGTGGGGGGGGGGGAGAGAACCATGCGCTCCACCTGGAGTAAAAGTTGGGGTAGAAATGCAATAAATGAAACAATGAGTAAAGATGTATTTTTGTTCCTTTGGGGCAGAAGAGGGGATTCTCCTTCATTCAGCTAGAGGCAGCGTGACTTGGCCAGAGTTGGCTGGGACCCCATGAGCCATCTAGCCTGACCCCCTTCAATGTCTATATGTGATAAAAAGATGGATTTTGTGTGTATATCCTGGACCCCGTTTCTGTCTCTGTGATTCCCCAATAGCCCCCACTTCCTCCCCCCACCCAATGTTTTGTCACGGTTCCCTTTTCGATATGACTCCCTCCTGGACAGAGCACCCCCTTTCGCCCCTCTCCCCAAATCCCTGAGACACAGGTGATGGTTGTAACCCAGAGGTTGCCAACGTTGTGCCCTCCCGATGCCGCTGGGGCTGATGGGAGTTGGAGTCCCAAGAACCTCCGGAGAGGGGGCACTGCTGTCCCCCACCACCTCGGCTGCCCTCTGCTCCAGCTAATTCGGTGAGTAGGAAAAACATACTCTGCACGTGCTCAGGGGCACCTGAGCTTTAAAAGCGCGGCTCTGCATGTCCCTGGGCTGCACTTTGGCCTTCGTGGCAAGCCTGGGCCCGTTAATATTAACAGAAAGGAAGCGGACATGTCAGCCTCTCCTGCGCCCTGTTCTCCGCTCTGCTTACCTGTCCCTGGAGGCAGAATCCTCGGCTGGAGACTCTGGAAAAGGGAGAAGAAGGGAACAGAAACCCGGGAGCCTGGCAGGCCTGCCTGCCTTTCTCCTCCCTCCTGGCTTAGGCGCCTTCTTTTGATAGACTCTTGGAATTGTAGAGTTGGAAGGGACACTCAGAGGTCATCCAGCCCAACCCCCTGCAATGCAGGAATCACAGCTGAAGAATCCCTGACCGATGGCCATCCAACCTCTGCTTAAAGACCTCCAATGAAGCAGATTGTACCACCATCCGAGGGAGCTAGAAGCCAGAGCTTGCTCTTCCTTCCTTCCTTTTTCTCTTTTTTTTCTTTCTTTCTTTCTTTCTTTCTTTCTTTCTTTCTTTCTTTCTTTCTTTCTTTCTTTCTTTCTTTCTTTCTTTCTCTTTCTCTTTCTCTTTCTCTTTCTCTCCTTCCTTCCTTCCTTCATTCCTTTCCCTCCCTCCCTCCCTTCCCTCTCCCCTCTTTCTTTCTTTCTTTCTTTCTTTCTTTCTTTCTTTCTTTCTTTCTTTCTTTCTTTCTTTCTTTCTTTCCCTTCCTTCCTTCCTTCCTTCCTTCCTTCCTTCCTTCCTTTCCCTCCCTCCCTTCCCTCTCCCCCCTTCCTTCCTTCCTTCCTTCCTTCCTTCCTTCCTTCCTTCCTTTCTTTCTTCCCCTCCCTCCCTCCCTCCCTCCCTCCCTCCCTCCCCCTTCCTTCCTTCCTTCCCTCCCTCCCTCCCTTCCTTCCTTTCCCTCTCCACCTCCTGCTTCGCTCCTGCCCGCCTTTCTTGCCCCCCTCCTGGAGGTTTTCCGGAGCCTGGGCTCCAGGCCCACAACCTGGCATCCGCCCCCTCCCTGCTCCGTGGGGCAGAGGGAGGAGGCTGAGAGCCAGCAGGCTTCCTCCTCCTTTTTGGGGAGGGCAGCCCGTGCTTCTTGGGTGCCCGCCTGCCTCTTGCCCGCCACCCCTGGCACCTCCCCTCGCCCTCCTCCCCTGCCCAGCTGCCGCCATCTTATCGGGGCATCAAAGGCGGCCTGCTGGCGCACAGCCCTGCCTGCCAGCGGGTGCCAAGTGACGCCCAGGAGTCCTTGGGACTTTGCCCTGTGGGGTGTGCCCAGCTGTTTCGTGGGGTGGGGTGAAAGGGGCAGGCCTCTTCCCCCTGAGCATGTGCAAAGTGCGTTCTCTTGATGACGAGGCAGGGCGAGCTGCAGGCGGGCCCGGATCTCCTTCCTTGGCCCGTTATTAAGGAAGGCAACCTTGGCATTAGAGTTTAGACTTGTCGGATGGTAGAGCCGGAAGGGATCCCTGAGGGCCATCTAGTCCAGCCCCCCAATGCAGTAATCGCATTCAACTGGAAGCGGGGCCCAGCCATGTTGGGGGGGGCAACCAGCCTGGCCTTCTGGCTCCTGGGTCCCCTTGAGCCCCCCCTTCCTCAGCCCCCCCATTCTCCGGGATGGGGGAGCTCTTGGCCTGAGGCCTCCTACCTGCCAGGCGGGGGTCAGACTAGATGCCCCTTGGGGGACCCTTCCAATTCCAGGGTTCTGGAGCGGCTGTGGATGCAGGACTCCTGGGTCCTCTCCCTGCCCTCATGCTCCGGAGCTGGCAGGCTCCTTGCCTGGCCCCACCCTGCTGCAGGATCCAACTTGATATGGGGGGGGGGAGGAGGAGGAAGGGCCCAGCTGCACCCTCCCTGCCCATCAGCACCCGCAGGGGACTGCTGCCGGCTTGGCAGGGACAGGCTGTTCCTGCCGGAGCTGGCGCTCAGCTTGGCCTCGCCCCCCCCCCCCCGTGGGCCTCGCAGGGAGGGCGTGTAGGGGCTTGCAGGGCGGGGAGAGATGGAGGAATGGGGAGAAGCCTGGGATGGGGGAGCAGGATGCCTGGGTCCCTTCCTGGTGAGTTGGGGGGTGTCAGTTGGGTTGCCTTTCAAGTGGGCACGGAAAAGGGTTTGCCAGGTTGTGCCAGCAGCAGGTCCCTGGGGTGCCCTGGACGCTCCTTGGGCCCCTCGAAACCTAAGATCCTGGAGCCACAGACTTGCAGGGACCCCCAGGGGACATCTAGACCAAGCCCCCGCAACGCAGAAGCGCATCCAGGACAGATGGAGAGGTTGGCCCCATGGGTGGGGGCTGTGAAAAAAAGGGCAAATTCCACGCTGGGGATCCTCGGAAAGGAATCGGAAATAAAACGGATGCCGTTGTGCAAATCTCTGCCGCGACCGCATTTGCAGGTTCTGGGTGCCTCGTATCAAAAAGGAGATTGAAAAGCTGGAAAAAGTGTACCCTCAATTATCGAGGGAGGGAGGGAGTCACTGTGGCAGCGTTTGGAGAAGAGGTAAAAGGCGAGGTTTCTCAGAATATGCCTGGGGGGAGGGCATGGAGAACAGCTTTTCTTATTCTCTTGTAACCCAAGAACTCGTGGGGCACCCAGGGAAGATTCAGGACAGATAGAAGTCTTTCTTCGTGCAGCACAGTTAATCTGTGGAACTCCCTCCCACAGGAGGCAGGGATGGGCACCAACTTGGATGTGTTGGACAAATTCACAGGGGAGGAGGCAGAACCAGGTGGGCCCTTGGCCTGACCCAGCAGGCAGGCTCTTCCCGCATTCTTATGGAGCCTCCAGGTCCAGAGGCAGTCTACCTCGATTCCCTGCTCCTTAAGGGGACTTGGCCACTGTGGGAAGAGGAGGCAGGACCAGGCGGGCTCTTCGGAGGCATCAGGGGCATCAGCTCCAAGAATGAATTAGCCGTGACTTTCACGGAGCACCAGAGCTCTAGGCTGCCCTGTCCTCCAGCTCAAAGGGCCTTCCCCTGCCTGCAGGGAGGGCGTCAGGAGGAGCCAGCCATCCCAGTCTCCCTTTGGGTCCTCTCCCTCCCAGGTCGGGTGAGAGGGATTAGCTGTTCCTCCTCCCGGTGCCAGGCTTTTGGCTGGGTCAGCCCGCTTCCTTGTGATCAAGTTGGCAAGAGCAGCCGAGCGAGTTCTTTGTCCGCCGGTCAAGGGAGGAGCCTCTGCCCATTTGGGAAGAGGTTCTGGATCAGGGCTGATGACTCGTTTGCGCTCCAGGGTGTGATCCAGCCGGGGGTCAGGTTGGAGCCCCCAGAGATGGGCAGGAGGACCCCAACCCCCGGGAGACAGAGGGAAGGGTGTGCCCTTTTGTAGGCTGGCTGCCCCAGGCTGGCACATGGTGGATCAGCGCTGTGGCACCAGGCCTGGCATGCTTCTCTCTGGCCAGCTGCTCGGATGTGCTGTGGGTTAGACGTCACGGGGAGCGGGGGCAGGATGAGAGCCGGGCCTGACCAAGGGAGAAGAGAGCAGGGCTAGGACTTCCCTTGATCTGGATGCAGCAGAGAATAGCCTCTGCTTGTTTTGCTGCTGCATCACACTTTTTGCCAACCAGGAAAGCAAAGCAGGGGCCATCCATCCCCAAAGGATCTGGGCGGAATTCAGACCTGCTAAAACGTTCCCCTTTCTCTATCTGTACAGTCCTTGCCCCCCCCCCCTCCGCATGAGCCAGGAGGCAGCGGCTTTGTGGGCATCTGGGAAAGGCCACGAGGGTGCCATTGCACCCATAGGTGCCCTGTTGGCTACCCCTGCAGGAAAAGAAGCTGAAATAATAATAATAATAATAATAATAATAATGATGATGATGATGATGATGCTTGGATTTGATATCCCGCTTTATCACTACCCGAAGGAGTCTCAAAGCGGCTGACATTCTCCTTTCCCTTCCTCCCCCACAACAAACACTCTGTGAGGTGAGTGGGGCTGAGAGACTTCAGAGAAGTGGGACTAGCCCAAGGTCACCCAGCAGTTGCATGTGGAGGAGCGGAGACACGAACCCGGTTCAACAGATTACGAGTCTACCGCTCTTAACCACTACACCACACTGGCATGAACACACATGAAGGCAGGCCCTCTTGAGAACTCTGTCTCTGAGTCCCAGGTGTGTGTGGATTGCCTGGAAAGATGAAAGGGGAAGGCACTCTGCAGCAGCTCAGAGGCACTCTTGGTATGTTCTGGACAGGGCTCGATTTCCTCAAGACAGAGACGGGATCTGAGGCAGTTAGCAAGTCCGGCTCTGCTCTTTGAGGCTCTTAATTCCAGGCGCAGGTGAACGGGTTGCATTTGCATGGTGCTGATGGATCTCTGCCCATGCTCAGAGGTCCTTTCTTATTTTTTTCCACTTTGCATTTCACCGCACTCATATTGGGCACTGGAAACGGTTTCCTGGTTCTGGTAGGCCACTCCTGGGCCCCATAACCTAGAACCACGGAATCGGGAGGGAGCCAAAGGGCCTTCCAATGCAGGGATTTGGTAACGAGCCTTTCTGGGAATCCCCATGCAAATTGGAAAGGGTGCAGCAGGCCCCAGAAGAAGCTCCACGCTCTGAAAGCTCAGAAAAGTTCCTGCCCTGGTGTTACAAAAAGAGCGAAACACTCTGTCTTTGGCTCCAGGCCTCTTAGGCTTTCGCAACAGGGGATGGAGCAACCCTTCTCCGGTGGCTGTTTCTTCCTGGGACCTCCAGGCAGGTTCCTGACCCAATTTATTACGCAAAGGTAACTCAAGGCTACCACCTCCTGCCGGAAGTGGGCACTGCAAGCCGGCGAGTTTCCCCCATAGAATCACGAAACTGGAAGGGATCCTACGGGTCATCTAGTCCAACCCCCTGCAATGCACCTGCTACCGGTGGCACGTTCCTTGCGGGAAAAGTACCCCTTGACTTGGAAGTGCACAGAGGGTGGGATGTTTTGAATCCAATCTGTTGTGGAAAACGCCAATAATCTTTTACTTGGACTTTGTTACTTGAAGCAACCTGAAGCTGCACTCATTTTATTTTATAAACAACCTTAAAATATCAATTACTTCCCTTCTTGTCTTGCCATGGTTCATTTTACATAACATAAATCCCCGCATATTTTATATAAACCATTCAGTTTTCCATTATTACACCCATCAAAACTTATTCACGCTGTTGAATTTATCTTAATGCTGCCGACGTTTTCAAATGTACACAATCCCCCCCATATATTCAATAAACGTTTTCCAATCTTCTTTAAACATACGTTCTTCTTGTTTCCCACATTTTAAACTTTGTCCGTCGTCATCACCGTTCCGCCCGCTTTTATAACACACTGCAAAATGAAACGGTGATAATAAAAGCCGAAAACGGAAGGAGCCCGCGCCATTCATTCATTCAAGGGATGCACTTCGGTCGCCGCGGCGCCAGGGGGCGCTCTCGCTCCAGCCGCGCGCGGGAAAAGGGAGAGAAGGGGCGCGGCTCGGCGGCCGGGTGACGCCATAAAGCTCCGCGGGAGGAGGAAGACACCATAAGAGCGCGACAACCCGGAAGCGCCTGGGCGCCGCCATATTGCACGAAGCGCTTTCCAGGCTCCGGGCAGGAAGAAGGCGAGGAAGAAGAAGAAGAGGAAGGAGGAGAGGAAGGAGTGGAAGGAGGAGAGGAGGGGCTGCCTCCGCCTCAGCTCCCCGCCGGCCCAGCCATGTCCGAGACCTACGGTAAAGAGGCGAGGGAGAGAGGAAAGAGGGTCGGGGGGGGTCTTTCCTGAATAGGTGAGGGGGGTTCAAAGGAGGGGGCAGCCGGACCAGGGTGGGCCTGGGGGGGGGGGAGAAGTTGGGAGGGGCGGGGGAGTAAGGCGGATGTTGTCCCTATTGTCATTTCCCTAAATAAGTTTATTTAAATCATCACTTTGATTGTGATGGGTTTTTTTCGGGGGGGTGGGGTCTGTCTTGTGGTGAGGATGGGTTGTGTGTGTGTGTGTGTGTGTGGAGAAGACCCCACTCGTGTGCTACCCCAAAGGGGCTTTTTATGGAGGGGAGGGCGCCGCTTGCCCCCTGGGTGTGTTTTTAATTGGGGGGTGTCTTGGGTTCAGCAGGGGCGGAGGGTGGTTTTTTTGGGGGGTGTGTGTGTGTGTCTTTGCCTCCCTTCTGCGGAAGGGAGCTATTTCTGTGAGGCAGGCAAGGCCAAGGGGCGTGGGGGGGGGCTCCTTCTGAGCTTAGGGATAAGGCGAGGTGTGTGTGGAGGGTGTCGCTGGTTTAGTTTTGTCGCTTTCACGATGTGTTTTGTGTTCCCGTTCTGCGTTCCTGTGCTGAGAACCGCCCCGTGGTTAAAGGGAGGCAAACGCACCTAATAAATTTTTATTATTATTATTGCCCGAGCAGCTGCTGGGACCTATACCAGGAAAGAGCGGGGTGTGTGTGTGTCCATGAGGGGAATACTTAAAAAAAAATTAAAAAATGAATGTTACGCATTTTCATAGTCTAAACTGCTCTGTGAGCTTTGGGTGGAGGGCAGTATATGAATTCAATAAATAATAATATTTGGGGGGTGGGTGGGCTTATCTTGGGCCTGTTGGGGGTTAAGGCAATGCTGGGCTTTGGTCTTCTGGGGGAGGCTATTCAAGGGGGCAGGAGAAACAAGGGCCAAGGGCAGCCTTGCACGGCCCAGGTGCCCGCCAGATGTTGTGGGTGCCAACAGCTGTTGTGGCCTGAGCTGACAGGAGTTATTATAACAGGGCGAAGCATCAAGGAGGGTGCCAGGTTGAGGTAGGCGATGAAGGGCCATAGCTCGGTGGTACAGAGAAGAAGAAGAAGAAGAAGAAGAGGAGTTTGGATTTGATATCCCGCTTTATCACTACCCTAGGGAGTCTCAAAGCGGCTCACAATCTCCTTCCCCTTCCTTCCCCACAACAAACACTCTGTGAGGTGAGTGGGGCTGAGAGACTTCAGAGAAGTGGGACTAGCCCAAAGTCACCCAGCAGCTGCATGTGGAGGAGCGGAGAAGCGAAGCCGGTTCACCAGATTATGAATCCACTGCTCTTAACCACTACACCACACTGGCTGCATGCAAAGCATCTGCTTTGCGTGCAGAAGGTCCCGGGTTCAATTCCTGGCAGGGCTGAGAGGGACTCCCTGCCTGAAATGCTGGAGAGCCACTGCTGCCAGTCAGTGTAGACCAGGCATGTTCAACAGGTAGATCATGATCTACCAGTAGATCACTGGACGTCTGTGGTAGATCTCTGGTAGATCACTGGCTCCCCCCAAAGAAGCTCAACAAGATTGGCTCTCCTAAAAAAAAGCTCAACATGTTTGCTCTGCACCCCTAAAAAAAGCTCAACAACTTTGACCTGAACCCCCCAAAAGGGGGTAGATCACTGCCAGTCTTTGTGAGTAGATCGTAGTCTCTTGGGAGTTGGCCACCCCTGGTGTAGACAATACTGAGCTGCATGGACCAATGAGCCTGACGGTACAAGACAATTTCCTGTGTTTTCCTAAGGCTGGCTTAGAGATTCTTGTGTCCGAGTCCCTTGTCAACCTGGCACCCCAGGTTTTCATACTTGCCACCCCAAAGTGATTCTCTTTGCACCTCCCTCTCACCCTCTTCCAAGAAGGTCGCCCAGTGACTTGCCCAGGCACCCAGAAGAGGGGCTGGGTCACAGCCAAGAAACAAAACCTGAGCAAGACTCCCTTTACGTGGAAGAAGGAGCAAGCTTGCTCTTTGCTGCTTGACAGGGTAGGATCCGAACCAATGGATTCGAGTTACAAGAAAGAAGATTGCGACTCAACATTAGGAAGAACTTCCTGAGAGTGGGAGCTGTTTAACGGAGGAATGGACACCCTTGGGAGTTGGTGGACTTGCCTTTCTTGGAGATTTTTAAGCAGAGGTTGGACCTGCATTGCAGGGGGTTGGACTAGATGACCTTTGGGTGCTTCTTCTGACTCTACGGTTCTACGATTCCCCTTCCCCCACCTTAAAAAAGTGAACGCATTTTTTTTTTTTTTGCATTGCAGCTCAGCAGAATTGCTGCCTGTCTTTGTTTTCCTGTTCTCAGAACATGACTCTGTTGTGAACAGAACTCCAAGTGACGCTGGCTGGGCGGGTTGGAGCACATTCGTCTCTCCTCGCCTCCCTTGCGCTCCTAAATTGAGGGAAGCGGGAAGAGGTGGCTGAGGGTGCAATTATGCCCTTTTCCTATTTGAAATCCTTCACCTCCCCAGTAATGACCCTCATTATGTTCCATTAAGGAGGCTTAGGTGCCTTTTCTTCCATGCGTGCTTTCGTGTAAGATCAGCCCACGGAAATCGCACATCCTGGGGAAAAAAAACAAAAACCCTGTTGGGGAAAGAAGCAGCGGCAGCCCACATTACAGCCCTAATTATGATACCCTTACTACCTGCATGGCAGGTGAGCAAGATCCAGCAGCAGCATAACCGCCCCATGACAGACAACGGGGTTAGCTGCCCACCCGGCTTTTCAAAGTAAATTGAAGGGTCTTGGAGTGGGAATGCCTTTTTTTTCTTTTGCAAAAGTGCACGGCTGAAACTGGGAATGCTGCAGGAATGTATGGTCTGGCCAAGAACTGGGGATTACGTGTCGTTTAAACACTAACTCATGACAGTTTCTGACCTGACTAATTCATTGTCTGAAGGCAGGAGAGTGGAACAGTCTCCCTTGGAAGGTGGCGGTGGCGGATTCTCCTTCATTGGAAGTTTCTAAATGGCCATCTGTTGGGGATTCTTTGCAGGGGGTTGGACTAGATGGCCCTCGGGGTCCCTTCCAACTCTACAGCTCTACAAATCTAGGGCTCCACCTGTCTATAGTCGAGAGATCGATTGGGTATCTGGTTAACCTTTTATTCGGGAACAGGTCCCCCTACACCCCTGAAAATGTTGCCTGTTTTGCCTTTGGAGTGGCAGTTTTAAGGAGAAAAGTTTGTGGGAATTATAAGTTAAATTCTTCAAGGGAGCAGACTCTTATCTGTCCAAATGTGTGCTTTTAATAATTATTTTACCTGTATAACGTATTTTATTCTGTTTTATATATTTTGTTTTGTGATGGCTTTGGCTACACAGATAAATAATAGCTGTAATTCATAACTGTCTGTGAGGCTTCCAAACCGTTCCTTGGGAAGCCAGTGCTAATAATACCTCTTAGTGTTGTAACCCTTAAGCGAACAAATAAAACCAAGTTGAGGGCTGTGTGGGAGGGGGTCCCTTCCTCCCCCATACATGGGGGTATCTGCCCTGACTAATGCAGTACCTTGAAGAGGTTCTATCGACAGGCACAGCTGTGAAAATGCTGTTTGCTGTGTTTGCCTTTTCAGACCTGAGCCCCCTTGCCTGGTGTCTGGGTGGGAAACAATGGCTGTGGCATCTATAAGTGTGCACAAATGTTCATAATCGTTGCCTCTGCATGATGTGGGGCAGGGTGTTCAAATTGCGCAGGTGCCGGAACGAAAAAATAACTTAATTGCTGCTTGCGAAAGCTGCCCCAGAGAGCCGCTTCTGAATCCTTCAGGGACTGGTGCGCGAATGGAAATACGAAGTAGTTGATGGGAGCTTGAGAAAGTGGGCTCTTCTTGACGTGGAACGTGGAGCAAGAATTCTGAGTCCCTTCAGATTGCAGAGCTGTAGCTGTGTCCGTTCTCCCGCAGCAAAAACAGGGCAAGAGTTCTTTGGTGCTTCCAAGTTTGCCCTGCTTTTTTCAGCAATAACGCCCCGAGTCCCGGCTGCTGGGGTCACGAGTACAAGAGCACTGTGGTGCCCACGGTGCAAGAAGGCAGTTGGATGCAGAGGAGGGATATAAAGACGTTGGCTGAGGATCATTGAAAGGAAAAATGGAATTCACTCTCTGCAAGGCGGAGAGAAGTGTTGAGTTCTGCCACTCTCTCTCAGGCATGCCTGTCAGATGGAGCTGAATGCTCTTTGCGGCCCAGCTGGAGAGGACAACGTTTTCCTCTATTCTGGCCGCTGCCTCACCTCCGACAGCTGTGCAACATCAGCTCCCAAAATATTTTCCTAGTAAACAGAGGAGGAAGGCAACAGGGGAGAGTTAATCTTGGGCTGGGGCTAGCAGCTCTTATCTTAAGCAGTGAAGGTGTTGATTTTTCCTGGGAGTGTCTGTGAAGTCAAGTGGTTGCAGAGTGAGACAAAATAGACTCCTGACCTCACAAATGGGGCCTGTGAATTCCTGACTGCTTCTGTGGCTACCATGCGATGCTGCAGTTGTCTGTGTATCACTGGATGGGGGATGCCTCTGTTGTTGTGTGAGAGAGAAGGAGGGTTGGTGTCCTGCCATTTTATCTACCAACTTACCTTGGTAGACAACTTACCACTAACCTCCTAAGCCTCCTGGCCTGGTCTCTCCCAACCTACATTCATTTTTGAGTCTGTTATTGCCAGGGCACTCTCACTCTCTCTTGTTCTCCTTCCAGATTTCCTCTTCAAATTCTTGGTGATCGGAAGTGCTGGAACGGGGAAGTCCTGCCTCCTCCACCAGTTCATAGAGAACAAATGTAAGTTTATTTTGTGTGTCGCCGTCTTTGCGTTCCACCTTTCTAGGCGTGCGCCAGTTTGCAAGGAGTTGGAAGCAAAAAGCCGGTATAACGAAAACAACTTTAAAAGCCAAATTAAAATGACAGAAACAAGAAAGCTAGCTCTGTAGATTGGGTTAAAAATGCACACTGGGAAAACACATGAGAACATAAAAACAAGCTGCTGGATCGGGCCAATGGCTCATCTTTTCCAGCCTCCTCTTCTCACAGGGACCAACCAGATGCCTCTTTTGGGAACCAGCAGGCAGGATCCGTGCACAAGAGCAGCCCTCTCCCCTCCTGCGGTTTCTAGCAACCGGTAATGAGATTTTTTAAAGGATATGATAGAAAGTGCCTGAATAACAGGAGATGGTGGCTGTAAATCTTCTCAGAAAAATGCCACTCTCTCTTTTTATTATTGCCCTGCATTTTATCGGAGCGCAAGGCAGATTGATGGAAAGGGTGTGTCTTCTCCCTCCGCCACACAGAGAGATGAAAAACGTCCTGTTGACAAGGCTGTTTGTAGCTGCCGAGCACTTAAGGCTGGCTAAAAGATGTGAAAAGAGTGAGTCAGAGATGGAAGGTAAAGATCCCCGCCATTTCCTTCCTGTGTTGCAAAAGGCTGCAGAGGAGCAACCTAGAGGCCTCTCTTTCCTCCCATCGCCAGCCTTGTGCCCTGCACCTGAATCTGACATCTCTCTTTTCCTTCACCCTGACCATATGAGCCCCCTTTTCTGCTGTCCCCTCTGCCCCAAATCTGTTCAGCTGAAAGAGGAGAGGCAGGCACCATTCTCTCCAGGGTTTGGGGACAGGTAACATCTGAATTGCAGTGTTTTACGTGACATGCTAGACGTTTTATGAAGTTCTTAGGTCTTCCTGTGGCTGCGCATTTCTGCCCGTTGCTCATTCCGCCCCCCCCCTTTCTCTGCACTTTTACAGTCAAGCAGGATTCCAACCACACAATAGGGGTGGAATTTGGATCAAAGGTTGTGAACGTTGGTGGCAAAACAGTCAAGCTCCAGATCTGGGACACGGCTGGGCAAGAGCGCTTTAGGTAAGGAGCAGGATTCCCCGTGGGACTCGAAGGGGTCTCCATCCTCATTTTGCAGCTTGGCAAGCTGTCGGGAGGTGGTGGCAGACTCCCTCCCCAGACTCCCGTGTCCAGATCTCTGGGGATTTATTTGAAATACTCACCCAAGTGCGCATCGCAGGATTTTCAGTCCTATTGCTCACGAAGCTGCATGATCATCAATCTTGCCAAAGACCAGTGGTATTGCTCTCTTTGCCGCACCGCTAATAATAATAGTAATAGTAATAATTTTGTTATTTATATGCCACCCATCTGACTGGGTTGCTCCAGCCACTCTGGGCAGCTTCCAACAAAATATTGTTGTTGTTCAGGCGTTCAGTCGTGTCCGACTCTTCGTGACCCCATGGACCAGAGCACGCCAGGCACGCCTATCCTTCACTGCCTCTCGCAGTTTGGCACCTTGCAACGGCCAGGTGTTTTTTTGTGTGTGTGTTTTTAACAAAATATTACAAACACAAAAAAAACACCTGGCCGTTGCATTTTGGACCTGCTGAGGTTTTGTAGTCTTCAAGGGCAGCCCCATGTAGAGTGCACTGCAGTGATCCAGCCTGGAAGTTTCCGGAGCATGGAGTCCGGGGGTCAAGCCACCTTTGTCTAAAGGGGCTGCGGCTGGCGAACCAGCTTGCCAGGCTTCAGTGCCCCTTCCAGTTCTGCTGCTTTCCTGAGTGCAGATTACGAAGCCCACCCGCATTGAATAGAAGCTCAAGGCCTGTATGGATGAGCAGTGGTCGGGGGTGGGCAGGGGGATCCCCTGTGTCTTGAGAGGGGGGCTTCTATCGGCACAGCCCTGTGCATTTTTGCTCAGAAGCAAGCGCCTCCACCCCCCCCCCCGGAAGTCCCTATAGCATCACTGCCTAAAAAGCGTGTGTCTGCATCCTGCCACCTTTCAGCCCCATCAGAGACCATCAACTTCTTTCTCTCTAGGTCAGTAACGAGAAGTTATTATCGGGGCGCAGCCGGGGCGCTCCTGGTCTATGACATCACCAGGTATGTCTCTGCAGTGAATCATACAACAAACGTAACCGGCTGATAAATGATAATTGTAATAGCACGTAAATTATAAATAATAATCTCCAAAAACATGCACATGGACCAAATCCAATGTGTGATATAGCATAAACCCAAATCAATCAATATACATGCAATATGTCCATACTAACACTCCAAATAATGTAAGAAAATTCATATATGGAGGTACAATATGAGGATGCAACAGTTCGGTGCCGTCCATACAAGTCAGTTGATAGTTCCAAAAGATGATAAAGCTTAATCCGGCGATAGAGCAGTGTCGCACCAGTCCAAAACATAAACTTGATATTTCAACATCGAATCGGAGCACTCAGAAGACAAGGATATCCGGATTATTGTCCCTGTTTCGCCTTTATGGCTTCATCAGCAGAGTGAATACAGTAGAAGATAATATAATATACAAGCAGAGACCGTGCAGGTGCTCTGAAGACTTCAGGGAGTTTTGCAGCCGGGTGGGGATTCGAACCCTGGTCTCTACCAGGTCCTAGTCCTCATTTAGTCCCCAGAGCAACCCTGTGAGCTCTGCAAGGCCCTAGTCTGACGCACTAACCACTTGGCGCTCTCTTTTTCCTCCTGCCTGCCTGATGGGTGCACTTCTCTCCCCCACCCCACCCAATTTTGGTCCCGTATTGCAGCAGAGAGACGTACAATGCCTTGACCAACTGGCTGACGGACGCCCGGACTCTGGCCAGCCCCAACATAGTCATTATTCTCTGCGGCAACAAGAAGGACCTGGATGCCGACCGGGAAGTCACGTTTCTGGAAGCGTCTCGTTTTGCTCAGGAGAACGGTAACATCTGCAAGGGGGGTGGGGGGGTGCTGGGGGGGGGTGCTGGGGAGGGGCAAAATCAACAAATCCATGGAGGAGAAGCCTGTCGATGCCTCTGCTGTCCTCTGCGGTCGGAGGCAGCTATGCTTCTGAATCCCAGTTGCTGGAAACCGCAGGAGGGGACAGGGCTTGTGTTCAAATCCTGGTTGCGGGCTTCCCATTGGAGCATCTTATTATGTTAGTGGGAGAAAAGGATGGCGGACTAGACGAGCCCTTGGCCTGATCCAGCAGCCAGGCTCTTCTTCGGTTCTTATGGAACCTCCAGGTCCAGGGGCAGTCTATCTGGATTCTTTAGGGATATTTGGCCCCCGTGAGAGCAGGATGCCGGACCAGACGAGCCATTGGCCTGATCCAGCGGACTCTTCTCTTGCTCTTAGCTTGCAAGTGGTTCCTTTCCTTCCTCCCCTTCCCCTCCTCACCTCCAGTTGGCCGTTGCAGCTGCTCGTTCACCTTGCTGAGGTGCTGCTGCTGCGCTTCCTTCCTGTACCGCCTTTGTGGTTGCACCACCAAGGACAGAGGTTGGGGCGGTTGACTGAGCTGTGCCTGGCAGCGAGCTGCTGAAGGGCTGCCCTCTCTCTGGGCTTGCAGAAGGCAGCTCAGCCACTAGGTTCCTGCGCCCTCTCAGCTTGTTAATGAGTAACTGAAATAAATAGCTATACCAAGAACTCTGGCCAGAAGTTTCAACAAAAGAAATAATATCTACTCGTGAGTCAAAATCAAATAGGGTATATATTCTGTTAAGAATTAGTCTTAAATGCAGTTGCCAATTAGAGCAAAAATTATAATTTCAAACAAAGATACAGACTCAAACTCACAATAATATGTGTAGTATGATATTATGTATAATATAAGGCACACAAAATACCAAATACAATGAACATAAAGTCGTATTCAAAAGTTCAAAGAGAGCGTTTTGTATGTAAAGCCGAAATGAAGAGTCTATTAGGCAATTGCATTTAAGACTGTAATTCTTAACAGAATATATACCCTATTTGATTTTTACTCACGAGTAGATATTATTTCTTTTGTTAATGAGTAACGGCATTTTGTGACTCCTTCTGCAGTTGCTAACGAGGAGGTAGAGGGTGGGGGAAGACCAGAGTCCGGGAGACTTGCAGTTTTTAATTCAGTTTTTTTAAAAGCCCCTTTCTTTTTGCTCTCATTCTCCCTGGGAAATGCCCCCCCCCGGATTTGGGAGGAGGTGGGGCTGCCCCCTCTCACCCTCTTTTGCTTCATCTTCCAAGGCTGGGCAAAATTTATCTTCTGTTTTTTCTTTAACCTGGCAGAGTTAATGTTTCTCGAGACCAGCGCCTTGACCGGGGAGAATGTAGAGGAAGCTTTCTTGAAATGTGCACGGACCATACTGAACAAAATTGAATCAGGTACCTCGGGGGTTTCTTCCCCCCCCCCCGACTCCAAACGAAAACGGCTGTGACTTCCATGGGGTTCATTTCTATCTCTCCCCCTTCGGTTATTTTTAAAATTATTATTAGCATACCATATATTTTATTTATAACATAACAAAGTACGATAGGAAATGTCACATAAAATAAAAATAGAAAGTGTTATGGAAATATTCCGGGGTGAGAGACTACTCAACAGCCCAGCTCGTTGGGGTGCAAGTCCCTCGCAGGTCTTATGCGGTCAGTAAAAGAAGGAAGTTCCAGCCAAGTAATTTGGAGCAAAACAGCAGTCAGTAGACCACAATCTTTATTGTTGCGCAACAGGTTCCCACACGGAGTAAGAGCCCCGAACATAGGTTACAAGCTCTTTTAAGACCTTCCTCCCCTTCCTATAATACCTTTCCAGAAGCATCATTGATACATCACTGATACATCATCAACATGTCACAAAGAAGGAGGGTGATATTGAGGTTAGGGCCTTCTCGGTAGTGGCACCCGCCCTGTGGAACGCCCTCCCTTCAGATGTCAAAGAGAACAACAACTACCAGACCTTTAGAAGACATCTGAAGGCAGCCCTGTTTAGGGAGGCTTTTAATGTTTTATAGATTATTGTATTTTAATGTTCTGTTGAAAGCCACCCAGAGTGGCTGGGGAAAACCAGCCAGATGGGCGGGGTATAAATAATAAATTATTATTATTATTATTATTATTATTATTATTATTGTTACCCAAGTTCATCAACTTGCTCCGCTTATCAGATTAAGTACCCGCCACCCAAAGAACAGTAAAACTATCTATGCATATCCTTGCCCTCCAGCCTTCCTGAGGATGGGTTTTGGGGAACACCTGGCCTCCACAAACCCATGTATGGTGCCTGTGTCAATGGTCATTGTCCTGGCCTTAGTTAGAGGCAGTGGTGGGGACTTGGGGCTTTGAGGAAGTCATTTAACTGCCCCCCTCCGTTCCTGGATTTCACAGAAATGCATATCTATCTAGAGCTAAACATATAGGAACAGAATTCCCCTACCAAAATTGAACACAATAAATTAATACTGCAAAGTTCCAAGTAACACAAATTCTTCAGTGCATCATGAAAAGGCTCCATTTCTTAATTAAGCAATCATCTTTCTTTCCTGCCCTCTCTGCTTCTCGCCATCTGTGTGAGCTTCACAGTGCATGCTGTGTCCCAGATTTTAGTTCCCCTGTTCTCTCAAGGCTGGTGTCATATCCCCCCCCCCCCAATTCAGTCAAATAATAATTCTGACAGACGTTGCGTTAGATCCCTGTCCTCTTCATGCACAGTTCCTTTAATATACTGAAATAGGGAAATTCAAGGATCCATGTAGAGCATAGCCAGTTATTGCTTCCATTTCCACTGCTAGATCTTCCCAGAATTTCCTGATTTTGGGGACACATCCAGAATGTATGTTGTATCTCAGAATTTGCCGCTTTACACCTCCGGCAAGGCTTTACTGTTCCATATATCCAGTTAAGACATTTAGGCACCATGTTAGGCTCCAATGGAAAAGAAACTTGAAGAAACTTTATTTTAGGGTTGCACTAGCTGTTTGTTTGCAGAGCTGAATGCCAAATCCAATTCCAACCATCTGACGGAATGTCCAAAATCCCTTTCCCTGCTACGTTGGTACTAATTTCTTGCAAGATCTGCCATAGATGCAAAAGAATTTCACGGGGGTTCACCTTGGATGGAACATCAAGGGCAGCGTTAGAGCGCCACTGTAGCTTGTATTCATAAGGCCTTTGGGGCACCTGAAAGATGGGGCTGGGGGCCCGATGGAGGCTTCCGGGCTGCCTTTCAGGGTCCCCACATAGTTGGGGCTTCCTTTGAGAGGAGGGGCAGGTAGAGCCAAGAATCGGCGATGCCGGAGGAGGAGTTTTATCAGGACTGGAAGCATCAGACTGGAAGCAAAGCAGCTCCACTGCAGGGCTTTCAGTCTGTTTAGAATCGGAGAATGGTAGGATTGGAAGGGACCCCTGGAGTCATCTAGTCCAGCCCCCTGGATTGCAGGAATCGCCGCTTTACCAGTACAGACTTTGGTTTTTTTTTTGAGCTTCAGATAGGAGTGGCCCTGCAGAGCCAGGGTTTGGATTCCGTTTCCCAGCCATGGCACAGTACCTGGCTTTCCTTAGTCCCGTCTCCGCCAGGCAACCCAGGGCCTTTGATGGGCAGCCTTTCAGTTAGGAGAGAAGCCCGTCCTTCGGCTTCCTGCCTGTTCCGGAAGTGCAAAAAAGCATTGTCTGGGGAGAAGCGCTTGGGAATCAGGAATGGCCTGGCTGCGGAAGGGCAGTCGCTACAACCTGCCCCCCTAATTGCCCCGGTGACTCTGCCTTTTTCTCCCCCCGCCCTCCGTACACCCTGCCAGGTGAACTTGACCCGGAGAGGATGGGCTCAGGCATCCAGTACGGGGACGCCTCCCTGCGACAGCTGCGGCAACCGCGAGGGACCCAAACACAGACCCGGCAGCAATGCAACTGTTAGAGCATGCCTGGAAACTGCCTTGCAAGGTAAGCTGGGCGGGAGGGGGAAGGAGGGGGGGTTGTGGAGGAAGCCCCACCGCAGATGCTCCTGTCCAGGGTGGGGGTGGAGTGCTCTGGCCATGTCCCAAGGGAGCTGAGCGCAAGGGTGGCGGAAGTGGGCCTGGACCCTTAAGGTGGGGGTAGGATGTGGGGAGTCCCTCCCTCCGATACCCCTGCTTCTTGACCACAAACGACCTGAGTCAACAGTGTGATGCAGCAGCTAAAAAAGCCAATGCAATTCTGGGCTGCATCAATAGGAGTATAGCATCTAGATCAAGGGAAGTAATAGTACCACTGTATTCCGCTCTGGTCAGACCTCACCTGCAATACTGTGTCCAGTTCTGGGCACCATAGTTCAAGAAGGATACTGATAAGCTGGAACGTGTCCAGAGGAGGGCAACCAAAATGGTCAAAGGCCTGGAAACGATGCCTTATGAGGAACGGCTTAGGGAGCTGGGTATGTTTAGCCTGGAGAAGAGAAGGTTAAGGGGTGATATGATAGCCATGTTCAAATATATAAAAGGATGTCATATAGAGGAGGGAGAAAGGTTGTTTTCTGCTGCTCCAGAGAAGCGGACACGGAGCAATGGATTCAAACTACAAGAAAGAAGATTCCACCTAAACATTAGGAAGAACTTCCTGGCAGTAAGAGCTGTTCGACAGTGGAATTTGCTGCCAAGGAGTGTGGTGGAGTCTCCTTCTTTGGAGGTCTTTAAGCAGAGGCTTGACAGCCACTTGTCAGGAATGCTTTGATGGTGTTTCCTGCTTGGCAGGGGGTTGGACTGGATGGCCCTTGGGGTCTCTTCCAACTCTAGGATTCTATGATTCTCCGCAATTGCGCATGGCATGGGGAAAGCAGAGACAGAAAAGTCTTTTCTCCCTGCCACTCGCAGACATCGGATGAAGGCGAATGCGGGAAGATTCAGGACAGATAAAAGTTGTCATTCACGTGGTTCATAGTTGACCTGTGGAACTCACTCCCACAGGAGGAAATAAAGGTCAGCTGCCTCGATGGCTTGAAAAGAGGAGGAGGCAAGTTCCTGGAGGAGGAGAGGGCTATTGAGGGCTCTGCTCTGCCTCCATAGTTGGAGGCAGCAATGCTTCTGCGAGAAGGGAGAGGGCGCTTGTCCTCGGATCCTGCTTGCGGGATTCCCATTGGGGGCATCTGGTTAGCCTCTGTGAGAACTGGATGCCGGACTAGACGGGCCACTGGCCTGATCCTGCGTTCCGGCTCTTGTTCAGTCCTTATGGAACCTCCAGGCCCAGAGGCAGTCTATCGCCATTCCTAGGCTCTTAGGGGTATTTGGCCGCAGTGAGAGCCGGACGCTAGACTACGTGGCACCCCTTTGGCCTGATCCAGCGGGGCTCTTCTCGTGTCCCTATGTTAATGAGGCACCTGTTACCTGCAGAGAGGAAACTGAGGCAGGCGACTTAGCAGCCAGGCCCCGGAGTGAAGCAGGAGATACGTTCCTGGCAGGGTGGATTTGATTTAAATCAAATTGATTTAAATCACGATTTAAATCACGATTTAAATCACTAGTCAGTAAGGCTTGATTTAAATCACTAGTCAGTAAGACTTGATTTAAATATTTTTTTTACAGAAAGACACATTCTTGCTGGTATAATCTTAATATTTACAACCATATGAAGGTTTCATTTTTGGAATAATAAATTTTCAGAGTGGTTTTTACAGTTATATCAAAAATTACTGATTTGGTTATACTACTAGAAATACATAGACAGATAATTATGAAATTATGGTGAGGTTTAATAAGTTAACTGTTTATATTTGGACAACTTTTCTGCTGTACTTTATTGGAAGGAGAAAAATAACCATTTCCTTAATAACCATTTAAACAATTTATTTAACTAAAACAATAACATGATAGCATATGTATCCATGTTTGTTAACTGATGTGGTTAAACATTAAAAAAAAAAACTTAGACTGAGTTTTAGCACACTTGATAAACTTAAAACAAATCCTTATTTCCTGATGAATAGCCTTTGGACTACAATGTAACTTAAATAGAAGACTATATTTAGAAAGATTTTTCCTCCAAAAGCATTTTATTTTAAAAATCCAATTTAAATCAAAAAAATCCGATTTAAATAAAAAAAAATCCGATTTAAATTAAAATCCGATTTTTTTGATTTTTTTTTTAAAAAATCATTGATTTTTATCCACCCTGGTTCCTGGCGGCTGCTGTTCCCTAAGCTGCTTCTCTCTCTCCCCCCCCCCTTTTCTTGTCTCTCAGTGCTGGGACTCTGCCTGCTTTGGACCCAGGGCCGTACAAAGCACTGCCGCCGCCGCCACCACCACCTCCTCCTCTTCTGCTCCCCGGGACGACCTGCCCCGTTGGCCTCCTCGCTCTCCCAAGACTTCGCCCTCCATCTCTGCGCTGCTGCTGCTGCCTCCTTCCTCCTCGCCTCCCTCCCCGGAAAGAAGCTTGGCAGGAGCTCCGCTGCCAGGCAGGCATCGTGCGGGAGGAGACTCCGCCCCGGTCGGTTGCTTCTCCCTGGCACTGGCCGAGAGCCCCCCACTCCTCCTGGCCTCCTCCGTGACTCTTGGCGGCTTTGAGGTCAGTGGGCTCCGTGCTGACGGAGGCGGCAGGAGGAGGAGGAGGATCCACAAAAGAGTCCGAGAAGGGTGTGTGTTGGTGACACTTTGGAGATATTTAACTTGCCTCCCCCCCCAACTCCCTCCAAGTGAATCTTAACCCCCCCCCGCCCTTTTGAGGAGAATTCGGCCTGGTTGGAGGCGTTTTGACGGGGCAGAGCGGGGGCCGCCCTCTCTGCGGTTCCTTCATAGGAATATTCTGCCTGGGGAGCCAAACCAGACAGACCCTCTTCCTGAGCAGCCTCTATGGGCCCCCCTCCCTTCCGAGGGTGGGACCCAGCTTGAATTTGCACGTCCGTGGGTGTGTATTCCTCACTGCTTTGTGCCCGTTGGAGGGGGCACCTTCTGTTTCTCCCAAAGCCCTGGATTCCATTGCAGGCCCTCCCCTCGCCCGCTCTCCTCCCTCCGGGGCAAGCGGGGTGGGGTGTGGGCCTTGACTGCACAACTCCCATGTCCCCATCACTTTGCGTGCGAGAAATGTCCTTCCTTGGGTGTGTGTGTGTGTGTGTTTTGCACAAGCGTCGCTCTCTCCTCCGGATGCCCCTCCGTCGGTCTGAGCGAAGAGTCCACATCTGCAGAGAATGAGCCATAGCTTATGTGTTCAGGAACACCCCCCCCCCCGGTTGCAGGGGGGGGGCGGCCATGTGTGTGTGTGTGTGTGTGTGTGTGTGTGTGTGCCCCCTCCCCTTGCAGCTCTTATGACCCTCCCTTTGGGTGTTGCGAGAGGCTCCCGTGCTTCGAAACCTGTGACCAGGCACCGCTGCGAAATGCCTGCGAGATTTTCTGGCCCGGGAGCTTAAGGCGAGCCCCTTTCCTCTCCTCCCTTTGACTCTGCCGCAAGGAGTTATTTGGGTCTCGCCCCCTCCAGCAGAGCCCCCTTCCTGCAGCTCCAGAAATTCACTTCCCAAGCTCTCGCCCTCGAAACCCAGCAGAACTCTTGCACTTCCCATCCACATCTCAGGCAGGATTGGCTCTGGAAAAGTGCTTTGGGGTGGGCGGGTGTCTGTTGCCTTTTGCAAGAAGGTCTAGGAGCCGGGTATCTCCGCCCCCAATCTCTCTCCTTTGTAGTGTCTTGTGTTAGCCCACTTCAAGGGGGATTTCATCCCTCCTCTGCCCCAGAGAGTCTTTCTCTGGATGTTTCTTAACCTCCTCGGTCGTTCTGAGTGTCATGGCCGCCTCCAGGCACCAGCGCAGCCAGCTTTCAACCAAGCCAAACCCAGCATGAATGATAACAGGGGAGCCGGGTCTGGGGCCTGTGTGCAGGCCTTGCCTCTGAGCATGGCTGGAGTTCCGTCCCCTCTCCCTCTGCCCTGCCTTGCTTTACAGATACCTGACATGGGTGGGGGAGCCGTTCCTTCTGCTGGAGTATCAGAGGCGCTTTGAGAGACACCCCTCCCCTTCCACATCCCCTCCATCAGCTGAGCAACTCCTTAAAAAAGTCCCAAGAGCGGAGAAGGCGGGCAGGGGGGAGGGTGTGCCAGTGAGAGAGAGCTAGTTAGAATTTTCCTTTGCCTTTTTTAAATACCCCCCCCCAAAAGGTATAACGCTTAACTCTGTTATTTATTACTTCTGTGTTGGGGTGGAAGCCCCCGTTGCCTCCTGGGGGTCCCGTCCTCTTTCTGCCCCCATCCCCAAATGCTTCCACACGAACAAATCTCTCTCTCCGTCTCCGGTGGGCAGGGAGGGGGACGCTGGGAGTGGGGGGGGGCTCCTTTTATCAATCAACGGTTACGAAAAATAGTTTGTGGCCCAGATGTGCTGGCTGATTTCTCTCCAGTTGCAAACATTCCCTCCAGTTTAAGGCTGTGAAACTTGATTTCTCCTACATAAAATGTTCTTTCGTTTTGTTTTCTTTTTCCAAAATTTGAGACTGGTGGTGCCTTTCTTTCATGTATGTTTGTGTGTGCGTTTGCCAGCCAGGCGGCAAAAGAGCCAGACAAGAGTTAAGGAGCCGTCCCATTTGCAAAGAATTTCCACGATGTACAAAAGGGACCCAGGTGGCGCTGTGGGTTAAACCACAGAGCCTAGGGCTTGCTGATCAGAAGGTCGGCAGTTCGAATCCCTGCGATGGGGTGAGCTCCCGTTGCTCAATCCCAGCTCCTGCCAACCTAGCAGTTTGAAAGTGCAAGTAGATAAATAGGAACCGCTCCAGCGGGAAGGTAAACGGCGTTTCCGTGCGCTGCTCTGGTTCGCCAGAAGCGGCTTTGTCATGCTGGCCACATGACCTGGAAGCTGTACGCCGGCTCTCGGCCAATAAAGCGAGATGAGCGCTGCAACCCCAGAGTCGTCCGCGACTGGACCTAATGGTCAGGGGTCCCTTTACCTTTACCTTTCCACGATGTACAAAGTAAAAGCAGGAAACATGGGTGGCCAGGCAAAAACCTAAGAACCCAGCCAGATGGGTAGGGCATAAATAACATTATTATTATTAAAGGTAGATAGCCGTGTTGGTCTGTCATAGTCAAAACAAAATAAAATAAAAAAATTTCCTTCCAGTAGCACCTTAGAGACCAACTAAGTTTGTTCTTGGTATGAGCTTTCGTGTGCATGCACACTTCTTCAGATAAGGTATCTGAAGAAGTGTGCATGCACATGAAAGCTCATACCAAGAACAAACTTAGTTGGTCTCTAAGGTGCTACTGGAAGGAAATTTTTTTATTTTATTTTGTTTTGATTATTATTATTATTATTATTATTATTATTATTACTACTACTACTACTACTACTACTACTGAGAACTGCACTTACCCAAGGCTGCATCTTAGGAGACAAGGTTGTCTTTCTGGGAAGGATGAAGGTCCCAGTTACATCCCTCCAGCCCCTTTCCAGGCTCTCACGCTCGCCACCCCAGAGCATCGTGATATTTGCACAGCGGTTTTCCTGCCACGGCTCTACATGCACTCTTCCGTTTTCCATCCCGTTCCGATGGGGAAGCTCTTTGCGTAGGCTGGTGGCAAAAGGCCAGTGGAGCTGGCCATCGAGTCGAGTTGGGAGGGACCCCTGAAGGTCATCCAATCCAACCCCCGGCAATGCAGCAGTCACAGCAAAAGGATCCTTGAGAGACGGCCACCCAACCTCTGCTCAGAAACCAAACGAAGGACCGCCCGCCACCTTCCAAGGGAGTCTGTCCATCTGTGCCAAGGATGGGGGGTCCTGTGACTCTCCATGTGTTGCCAACTGGCAGCCCCATTGTTTGGGGCTGCATGTTCTCACAACCCCACTGCCGTTGGCCTGGTTTCTGACCGGTTATGTGTGTGTGTTTGTGCATTAGACACTGGGATCTCGGTGGAGGTGGGGGGAATGTGGGCAATAAGCCAACCGTATTCGCAATGTTTTCCAAATTCAGGGATGATGTGGGGGAAGACTGTGCTGCCCCCCCCCCCGATGTTGCTGGAGTCTGATGCCAGAGCCCAGCCAGAGGTCTGGGAAGGGGTGTGTGTGTGCAGTCCAGCAACATCCCATGTGTGCAGTC
This sequence comes from Darevskia mixta, assembly GCA_034641385.1. Lineage (NCBI taxonomy): Eukaryota > Metazoa > Chordata > Lepidosauria > Squamata > Lacertidae > Darevskia > Darevskia mixta. The sequence goes on from JAWWNH010000128.1 coordinate 161,145, forward strand.
CAGCTTCCGTTGCCCACCCTGCACTCACCGTCTGGCTTCAGCTGTGAGAGGGATGGACTGAATTGGGGGGGGGGCATGCAGGTGGGTAACCGAGATGATGCCCCCTCGATGTTCTTGGGCTCCTGACTCCCATCAGCCCCAAGATATGGCCTCATGGGAGTTGTAAAAGGTAGAGGGACCCCTGACCATTTGGTCCAGTCGTGTCCGACTCTGGGGTTGCAGCGCTCATCTCGCTTTATTGGCCGAGGGAGCCGGCGTACAGCTTCCGGGTCATGTGGCCAGCATGACTAAGCCGCTTCTGGCGAACCAGAGCAGCGCACGGAAACGCCGTTTACCTTCCCGCCGGAGTGGTACCTATTTATCTACTTGCACTTTGACGTGCTTTCGAACTCCTAGGTGGGCAGGAGCAGGGACCGAGCAACGGGAGCTCACCCCGTCGCGGGGATTCGAACAAACGACCTTCTGATCGGCAAGCCCTAGGCTCTGTGGTTTAACCCACAGTGCCACCTGGGTCCCTCATGGGAGTTGTAGTCTGCCGCAAAAAAACTCTTCCTTGCTTCATCCTAACCCGGTGATGAGACGTCTCGCGATGCCTGTTTTACAAATCTCTGCTGCGGCCGCATTTGGAACACTGTGTCCAGTTCTGGCCGCCTTGTCTCAAAAAGGATATTGCAGAGTGGGAAATGCTCAGAAAAGCGCAGCCAAAACCCTAGCAAGGGGATGGAGAGACTCCTCTTTGAATCCCAGCTGCTGGAAAGCACCGGGGGGGGGGGGGCGTTGCTCTCGCACTCGGATCCTGCTTGTGGGGTTCCCTTTGGGGCAACTGATTGGCCGCTGTGAGAACTGGGGGCTGGACTCAGTGGGCCCTGGGCCTGATCCAGCAGGTTCTGCTTACATTCCCGTGACACGGGACAGAGCTGGCAGGGAGAGGTTGCCCCTCCTCCTGTGCCCTCGGCTGCCCTCCTGCTTGGAGGGCATGGGCTCATCCTGCAGGCCCTTCCTGGCCAATGGGACGGGTTAATTCCCCCTCTGCACCCATTGGCTTTCCAGGCACCCTTTGCTCAGCTCGGTGGGGTGTGAGAGACAGAGAAACAGAGAATGAGCGCCAACTTAGAGAGTCACACAGAGCCACTGGCTTCATCTTGGCTCAGTGGTGAGGAATAACAGGAGTCACAGCCAAGGAGCTTGAGGCAGCAATCTCCAACCACAGCCCTGTGAGGCAGGTTTGTCTGAGACAGGCAGTGACTGGCCCACGGCTGAGTGAGGATTCGAACCCAGGTCTCTCCCAGGTCCTAGTCCCACACACTAACTGCTGTGCCGCACTGGCCCTCCTATTCAGACAGTAAGATCTAGAAACTTGCTTTAAAAAAAACAAAAAATTAAATCTGCAGTTGCCAAGACGCTGCATCCTGGTACTTCTGCTGCTTTTGGGGGGGGGGTGACATCTGCACCACCAAGGCTGCTTGAACCCCCAGCAACAGCCTGCCTCTTTCCCCCCTCCTTCCCACCGCAATGACACCGTGCAGAGGACAGCAGACCCCCAGAATTGCGCGGGGTTGAGCTAGATGACCCGGTGGGGTCCCTGCCAACGCCGCGATCCTATGGCCGGGCGCTGCTGCCCTGCTCCGAAAAGGCGTAAAGAGAAGAAAGGCGGAGCCCGGCAGAAGGAACTCAAGCTTGGCCCCCGAGGGATGGCGAACTACAACTCCCATCCTCCTGGGCACCCTTGGGAGTTGTAGCCCGGGAGCCCCCCTGCCCTTCTCCGATGGGCGCTCCTCTTTGGCCTGCCTCGCAGGGCCGGCGGTGGCGGGTCTCCGCGCGCGCCGCGCTCTGCACATGTTCAGGGAGGCACCGCCACGCCTCCCCGGCCGAGCCTTTCGTCGGCGGCCGAGGCTCCTCCTCCCCGCGCAGCCGGGCTCGGGCTCGTCGGGCCGGCGAACAAAAGCGGGAGGCGGCGGCGGAGGAGGAGCGACGGCAGAAGGAGAAGGAGGAGGAAGAGGAGGAGAGGAAGAAGAGGCCTCGCGGCGGCCGGGGGCGCATTGAGGACTAGCCGCTTGCGGGGCGACACCAGATCCCTCCCGGCGCGCCCAGGTACGAGAGACGGAATGGGAGACCCCCGGGTCACCAGGTCGCGCAGGCTGGACCCCCTAAATCCCTGGACCCCCTCTTCCCGCGGGGATTACCGCAATGGCTCCCCCCGCAGTCCTGGACCCCTCCTCCCGCAATGGGCGCCCCTCTTTCAAACCCCTGACACCCTCCCCAAACGAGTCCCCCCAAAACAATCGCGCCGGTCCTCCGGCAAACTTGGGAAACTCCCGAGAAGGAGCCGGAATCGCCTTTTCCTTGCGGGCTCTCGGGGGGGTCGTGCTTTTTCGGTGGCCCTGAGGCTGCTCTGTGTGTCTGGGGGGGGGGGGTCCAGTCCCTCTCCGCCTCTCCTGGTGGCCCCCCCTTTCCATCTTTTTATTTTATCTCTGCCATTCCCACCCCAGCCCTTTCCCCAAGGAGATGCCTCCCCCCGCCATCCTGGTTCTCCCCTTCCTCCTTTAACCCCCACCCCGCAAGGTGGGTTAGACTCAGTTGAACCTCGTGGCCAAGTCCAGTAGGGGTGGGCGGGATTTGAACCCTTGTCCCCCAGCTGTTATCTCCACCACAACCCTGCGAGGTAGGTCTGGCCGTGAAAGGCAGCCAACTGACCTGGGAGCCAAGTGGCATGATTTGAACCTGGATCTCCTCCATGCCAAGAGCAGCCAGGGGGGGGATGTTGGCCATGTGCGGATCTTTGCCTTGACCATGCCTGCCTTTCTCCCCCCCCTCATTAGGCAAGGGGGCTGAGCACCCCCCCCAACGGCAACATGGCACCCCCAAGTTCTTCTCCGTGAGCTGCGTTCCTGCCCCCCCCAACCCTGCTGAATCCGCCCCGGCCTCAAGATGGCGCCAGCCCCCGCCTGCTCCCGGGACATGCCATGGAGGAGTCGCGCCCCCCGGACGCCGCGCTAGGGTTCCCCCCCTGCCAGAGGATGGGTCGGGGCAGCCAGGGCAGAGAGGCCTGCCCCCTGGAGGGCGAAGGGGCTGCCGTGGGGGGCCTCCTCCTGCTGGCACTCAACGGGCACCCGAAACGCCGCAGGGCAGAGCAGGGCAGCGCCAACGACGACCCTGCGGGCGAAGGGGCGGCCAAGCGGCACCGAGAAGCCCCCCCGGACCCCCGGGCGCCCCCCTCGGGCCGCCTGGCGCTGGACTACGTGGTGCCGTGCATGAACTTCTACGGGATCTGCGTCAAGGACTCGTTCCTGGGGGAGGTTCTGGGTGCCCGGATTCTGGCGGAGGTGGAGGGTCTCCACCGCAGCGGCAAGTTCCGCGACGGGCAGCTGGTCAGCCAGAGGGCAGTGCCCCCCTGCAGCATCCGGGGGGATCAGATCGCCTGGGTGGAGGGCTGGGAGCCCGGGTGCCGCGCCATCGGAGACCTCATGGCGCACGTCGACCGGCTGATGATGCAGTGCGCCGGCAAGCTGGGCACCTACGACATCCGCGGGCGGACCAAGGTAAGTTCCGGGGGGCGCCGTGGAATTGTGGCATTGGGAGGGGCCCACCAGGGCTCATCTAGTCCAACCCCTGCAATGCAGGACTCCCAGTTCTCTCTCTGCATGTGCAGAGCGCATTTCCCTCTCTGCATCAAGTAGGTTCCTACTAGCGCTGGCCTAGAGGGGGCACATCCTGCTTCCGGTGGGTAGGTGTCCGCATTGGCCTTTTGGAACTCTGCACGGGAGCAGAGGACTCTTTTTCCGCTTCGCCCAGGTGCGAGGCGGCAGCGTGGGAGGGGGTTTGGGTCGTGTTGCGCCCGTACTTCCGAATGCACAGTGGGTGCAGGCGTTTAGGTTGGGAAAGCCATCGTATCGCTCTGGAATTGTGTATTCGGAAGGGACCCCCAGAGGTCATCCAGTCCAACCCGCTGCAATGCAGCAATTGCAGCTAATGAATCCCTGAGAGACTGCCGTCTGACCTCTGCTTAGAAACCTCCGCGGCTCCACCGGCTCCTTGGCAAGTCCTTCCTCATAATAATATTGATCTTACCCCCTGAAACAGCAGAAAACAAGCTTGTGCTATCTTTATTCCTGCATGGCAGGGGGCTGGACTGGATGACCCTTGGGGGTCCCTTCCAGGTGTACGATTCTAGAATCACAGAACTGTAGCGTTGGAAGGGACCCTGAGGGTCATCCAGTCCAACCCCCTGCAAGGCAGGAAAATTTCGCCCCACTTGGGGCTCAAACCCACAACCCTGAGGTTAATTGTCTCGATCTTTACCGACAGAGGCAGCCCTTCTATCCCTGCAGCCTGCGATGCAGGAATCACAGCAGGATCTGGGATCTTCCTGGTGCCGCCTGCTTTGCCGTGTGCCTGAAATGTGATGTTGGGGACCAGGAGCCCCCCCAAGGCTTTCCCCCGCTCTGCGCCCCCCCCAAGGAACAGCTGGACCTTTGGTGGAAGCGCTCAGCTGCTGCGGAGGCCTGGCGACCTCTGGGCCAGCCAGGGCGGGTCCTGGGGGCCCGGGGCCCTCCTGCATTTGGGGTGGGGGTCTGGGGAGGAGGAAGATGGGGCTCCTAGGGCCCCTGGAGGTGTTGCATTTCAAGGGCACCCTTCCACAACCCATGTTGCCTGTTTCGGGTGCTTGTCGGGGGTCGCTAACTTATCCCACCTGCCAGAGGGATGAGAACGGTACCTGTTGTGTAATGAGCGCACGGGTAGTTGTGGGGTCCCTGCGCCCCCCTGCCTGGTCCTGGAGAAGGTGGGTTTTGGATTCACTGTGGAACGCAGAGCAGGGAAAGAGTGCCTCTGAGGACGTCTAGGGTGCCTTTCTAAGAAACAGCAGCCAACTCACCCTCCTGTGTTCTTGGAACTGGGGGGGGGAGGAGCTGAGCCGCTTGTTATTGTGTTTGTGTCCTCTGTGGGGCAGGGAAGGGGGCTAGACGGTCTTGTGACGCTGCGTCTTATCGTTTCCGCAAAGAACTTTGCCCAGCTCTCTCTCCTGTCGCAACCGGCGCCGTCGTTCTGACCTTCTCCCAGCCCGCCTTTCCCTAAATCGTAGGATCATTGAGTCGAAAGGCACCCCCAGCGGTCATCTAGCCCAAGCCCCTGCAAGGCAGGAAACCTCCACCTTCCCAGGGAGTCCATTCTCCACTGCCGAACAGCCCTTCTTGCCGTCAGAAAGTTCTTCCGGATATTGTGTCGGAATCTTATTTCTTGCAAGTTGAAGCCATGGGTTCAGGTCCTGCCTTCCAGAGCAATCTAGGGACTGGCTTGGTTGCTCTATTGAAAGGGAAAGGGCTCTGCGTATGCTCAGAGGGTCCCTCGCTTGCAAGTGATTTTTATTCTTTATTCATTAAATTTATATACCACCCTTTCACCTGAAGATCACAGGGCAGTTGATAACATAAAAAGGCAAACAAACAAATAACACCCCCCTCGATGGTTTAACAGTCCAAGGCCTGGTTAAATGGGAATGTTTTGGCCTGGTGCCTGTGAAGTCCCCAGGCGAACCTCCCTGGGGAGAGAGCCTTCCACAAACGGGGAGCCACCCCAGAAAAGGCCCTGCTCTCGTGTGACCTCTCCTTCAGACGGGCACCGGATGATAATCAGAGGATCTGGGTGTGTTCATATGGGGAGAGGCGGCCCTTGAGATATTGCGGTTCCTAGGCCAAACCGGCACTTTGGAGGGGGGGGGCCCAGAAACGGACTGGCAGCCGGTGCAGTCGGACCGGGATGGGGGCAAGGAGCTCCATCCGCCTTGGCCCGGTGACCAGCCTGGCCACCCAATTATGCTCCTGCTGGAGTTTCTGAGCCGTCCTTGGAGGAAGCCCCACGCAGAAAACCATAAAAGCCGACAGACCCTCTGCCTCAAACGGGCGCTGGGGCTGAGCTGTGAAGATTGCTTGGCTCAAAGCCATCCCGGAGAGCTCTTTGCGCCCGGATCGGTGTCAGGAGCCACCCAGGCTGACCCTGCGGCTTTTTTTGGCAACCCCGGGTGCCCCCTTTTGTCAGGGTCCCCATCTGACCCCGGCTCCCTCCCTCCCAGGGGGCAAAATTGCTGATGGAAGCCGATTTCCCGGACCAGCGCAGATCTCTTCCCCTCTCGCCTCTTCCCTCTGGTTTTGCTTTTTCCTGCAACGCTGGCAGGATCCTTTATTTTTTAGGGGGTGGGTTGCAGGGGGCTGGGACGGGGGACGCAGCATTCGCCCCTGGAGGCAGCAACCCTGACTCTTTGCACCCCGTTTCCCAGTAGGGAGAGGGATCTGTGAATTCTAGGAAAGGCCCTGGCTGCCTTCATCTCTTTCCTGGAATCCAGAGAGAAAACTGCAGGCCTCCAGCTGTTTCTGAGCTGCGATGCCTGCCATTCTCCCTGCCTCCTGGGAGGTGGAATCTGATCGCATCTGGGGGCATTTGCTGCGGGCGGCATAATATTTCTTTTGGGGGGGGGCGAAGGTGGGGTAGAGCCAGTGTTAGAAACTCAGATTTATAAGCGAATCGGAATGCATTTTTTCTTGGCGGCGGAATTTATTGTGATTTGTTTATTATTCATTTCATTCTATGCCGCTTCATCTTTTTAACCTCATAGCGGTTTGCAACACATTAAAACATCAAATGAAACAATCCAGAATAAACCAAATTCAAGCTTCAAGGAAAATATTTCAGATCTAAGTGACATTTGGCTTTCTCCATATTTATTCACCTACTTAATTTCTAGAGCTGCCCTATAGCAGAATTTCCTTAGGCGGCCATTGTGGTGTAGTGGTTCGAGTGTCGGAGCTGGGAGATCAGGGTCCGAATCCCCACTCCGGCATGAAGCTCACTGGGTGACCTTGGAGTCCGTCGCAGCCTCTTAACCTCCCTCGCAGGGTCGTCGTGGGGATTAACTGAGGAGGGGGGTGAACCACGTGCCAACCTGGCATCCAGAGATCTCCACGGGGTTGCAGTTGGACCCAGGGCCGTTGCAAAACACGCCTGCCGTGTTTTGAACTCTGGACCGAGCAACCCTGAAGCGTGCCTGTGCTCTGGGAGCTGCAGCACTGTGGGGCTGGCTTGAGGGAGGCATGTTCAGTCCTCCACCCCTGGGGGGCTGGTGGGGTGGGGGTGAGGGTGCCTGGGAGGTGACCCAAGAGCCACCTTCAGGGACTCGAAGGGCTGCTGCAGGGAGGATGGAGAAATCTCGTTTCCGGCTGCTGTGGGAGGGCAGGACTTGAACCCGTGGGTTCCGGCGACGACAAGAAGAAAGGAAGGGGTTGGATTCCTGCATTGCAGGGGGTTGGACTAGATGGCCTCTGGGGGTCCCTTCCTTGTGGCAACTGAAAGGCAAGCATATTAATTGAGGTGGAGCCCCCAGTGCCGTCCCCTAATGCTGATGCCGCAATAAAATCCAGAGGCGCCCCTGTTTTTACTGCAGAAGCTGAGGCCTCCCCTCCTGCCCCCCCCAGCTTCCATGGGGCTCAGCTGCGTTGGCCCCCTTTTCACTCTTTGGAAAGTGTTCCTGCACAGATGCACCAGGGCGTCTGGTGCAGGAGACTTGCCTTGGGCATGTTCCCACACTGCCAGGGGAGTGGGGGGGGGTTTCCTCCTTACTGGGTTGCTGCCAGGTGCAGAGAGCGGGCAGGGGGAGAAAGCCCAAAGTCCTGGATTCCAACCCCCCCACCCACAAAAAAAAGCAGGGAGCAGCTGGGTGAGCCGATCCGATTTTATATGTTTATTCTGCTTTCCAGCAAACCCTGATGATTCCCAATGATTCCCAATAGCATTTCAAAAAGCCACAGAGATCAAACGCAGTGGCAGATTCGTCGCAGCAATTAATGCCGTTCGGTAAAGTCGCAGCGTTGCCAGGATACTTCCTCCAGAACGGTGGGAAATGGTCCAGTGGCTGCTTATCGCATCCTTTGTTCCCCCCCACGCCCCCACTGTGGTGGGTGCAAAAAATGGGGCCTTGCCAGCCTGGCTTGACTCGGGGTGTGTGTATGTGGGGGGGTCCCCCTCCATGTCCTGGCGCGACCCCTGCAGGCGCCTAGGGGAAACCGAGGCACAGCAGGGGCCCCCTCCCTTCCCGCCGCCTCCTGGAGCGCGAAGGGGCTCATTATCTCGAGGCGTCTAAGGGCAGAGCTGTGCCGTGTCCTCGGCTGACCCCGCCGGCAGCCTTCCACGCTTTGGTCCGAGAGCGGATCCTGCGTCACGGGAACTGCATGTCCTTGGTGCTCCCGGGAACAGGACGCACCAGCCTTTTGCCTTGGGGGGGTGGGGGGAGAGATTACAGCCTCTCTCGCCTCCTTCTCTGCCCCCCCACCTTCTGCTGTGGCCTTTCTTGCAGGGTTGGGAAGCGGTGGGAGTTTGGGCCCCTGGCTATGCTTGCAACCCCTTCAGAAATCCCCACTTGATTTTTGTTTGTTTGTTGGGGGGCAGAGATATGTGGGGAAAGGTTTGGCCCCCCGCCCAGCGCCTCCCTCCTGGCCAGGCAGCAATCGGTGACCCTTTCTTGTCTCTCTCTCCACCCCCCTCTCCAAAATCTCCGGTGTCAGCCCTTTAATAGTAATAATAATAATGCCCATTTCATAGCCAATCTTCACTGCCTTCTTCATTTCTCAATCTTCCTCCCCCCCCAGAATTTCCTCTCCGGGGCTTTGACATTTGAAGTAGTTTTGCTGCTCCCCCGCTTTGTTTTAGCAGCTGAGAGGGGGCCCCTGGGCATGCGCAGAATTCCCTTTGCTCTGGGTTCGAGGAGCCCTAAAAAGGTGCCGCGTGTTTCAGATTTGCACGAGAGGCGTTTGTGGGAGCGCGCCCCCTCTTTTGTCTCGCAGGGGCGAGGGGCTGGCAGTGCGGGGAAGAAGCACCCCAAGGAAGCTGTGGGGGGGGGGGGAGGGAGCAAGCTCTTGGGGTCAGGAGCCCCCCTGGCGGCCTTAGGGACCCCCTCCCCAAACTGTTCTCAGGATGGAGGCTTGGCTTCTGCTTTGCTCAAAGGCAGGGGAGTTTTGTTCTGATTTTTCATAAATTATATTGAATTGTTTTTAATGTGTTTTGATGCAGTAACTTACCCGGGAAGGGCGGGTTATCAATATACAGTATTATCAATTATCAACTACTTTAATTATTTTCAATTATTTTTATTACCAATTGTTAATCATTGTTAATTATTTTTTAAATTATATTCTAATGAATAATAATAATACAGTAATAATAATAATCTAAATCCTGAAAAGGCAGAGATGTGATATATCCCAGGTTCTCAAGTCTAGGCTGGGGGGGCTGTGCTCCCCTGCACTTTGGGGGGCCCTCCTGGATTCCCCCCTGTCCCTGGGGGGCTCGGGTGGCCTCGGTGTTGGGGGCACGCGCTTTTATCTCCATCTACAGCCCCTTTTGGACAGAGCCGACTTGACCACTGCAACTCCACACTCTGGCAATTTCCAGGCTGGATTACTGCAATGTGCTCCGCATGGGGCTGCCCTTGAAGACCGCTGGGAAACTTTGGTTGGTCCCGAACATGGCAGCCAGATTCCTGTCTAGGATTCTCTTTAGATCTCATGTGAGCCCCGATTTAAAGCAGCTGTTCTGGTTGCTGGTTCCTTTCCGGGCCTAATTTGAGGTGTTTAAACACCTGCTCACAGGTGTTTAAAGCCTTGGGTGACTCGGGACCCCAAAACCTGAACGTCTTACCTCCTTTGTCGCAGACCCTCTTGCAGGGTGGATAAAAATCAATGATTTTTTTCTTTGATTTAAATCAGATTTTTTTGATTTAAATCGGATTTTTTTTTTAAATATAATGCTTTTTGAGGGAAATATATTACCATCCAAAGGTTATTCCATCATGAAATAAAGATTAGTTTTTTAATTATGTAGAATAAGGCTGTATATGTTTAATTTTTTTTGGTAAATAAATTAATCCACAATGTCATGCTCTTCCAGAGGTTTTTGTAAGAGGCTGACAGTCTAAGTTTCTTAAAATATATATATTTTGTTTAGCCAAATTAGTTAACAAACACGGATGTTTGTTTAAGCAAATAACATATGCTGTAATGTTATTGTTTCAGTTGAATAAATCTATTTAAATTGTTATTATTAAGATAATGATTATTTTTCTCCTTCCTAAGTACAACAGAAAAGTTGTCCAAATATGAATGATTAACCTATTAAACTGGGGATAAAAAAAACTAATATGAAAAGTTGTTATTCTAAAAATCTTCATCTACTTGCATATTAAAGTTATACCAGCAAGAATTAGTCTTTATGTAGAAAACTATGATTTAAATCAAGCCTTACTGATTAGTGATTTAAATCCGTTTGATTTAAATCAAATCCACCCTGCCCTCTTGGGTGTTGAGATGGGCACTTTGCTGGTTCCTCTGCCCTTAGAGGCTCCAGGTGGGTGGGTTGGTGCCCAGGGGGAGGGGAGGGCCTTCTCTGGAGACCCCTCGACTTGGGGACCCCCTCTCCACAGAGGGACCGTCTCTCCTGGTATGCCCCGGGTAGGACCCTGAGGTCATCAAATAATAACTTTCTGGAGATCCCAGGTCATAAGGAGGTCAGGTTGGCAGTCACCAGGGCCAGGGCTTTTTCGGTTCTGGCCCCGATATGGCGGAATGATCTGCCACAAGAAACGAGGGCCCTGCAAGAGTTGGCACCCTTCCGCAGGGCTTGTAAAACGGAGCTGTTCCGTCTGGCTTTTGGGTTAATTTGAGTTCAACTTTTAAAATTCTAAAATTTTAAGTTTTTAAAGTGTATTTTATATCTGTATTTTTAACTGTCTGCTCAATGGTTATGTGGTTTGATGATTGTTAGCCACCCTGAGCCCGGTTTTGGCTGGGAAGGGTGGGATATCAATAAAAGTTTTTTTATTATTATTATTATTATTATTATTATTATTATTATTATTATTATTAGAGATGTGCCTGGCCCCTCCCTTGCTCTGCTTTCATCTTTTGCTGAAGACTCACCTGTTTGCTCTGGCACTGGAGGTGCATGTTTCTAGGCAGGGCCGTCTTAAGCTTATCTGGCGCCGTGGTGCAAGGATCCATCCTGCGCCCCCCACCCTCACCCCCCACGTTTCCCTCTGGGCGGGCAGGAGCTGGAGGGCGGCTCCTCGGCGGAATGGAGGCTCCGGGTTGATAAAACTAGCAAGTCCGCCAGCAGCAGCTCACAAGCCCCCTGCCGAAGTTAAGGGGGTCTGGAGTTGCCGAGGGCGCAAATTCCCCCATTGCGTTTGGGAGACGGGGGTGGCGGGCGGGCAGGCTTCCTCGCGAGTAAGTTCGTGGCTGCACTTTCAGCCGCTCCTCCGAGGCATGTGGGCTCTGGCGTGTTTATGCGGCGCTTTACTCCGCAGCAAACAGGAGGAGGGCCGCAGGGCTTGGCGCAAACTTTGCAGCCAGGTATTCCACTTTGGCTGGAGAGGGCTGCTGACGGAAGCGGGCGAGGGTGGCCCTGCCGGCGGGGCTGGAGGGCGGCTCCTCCAGCAGGGAGGAGGCTCCGGGCGCAGGATGGCATGGCGGAGGCAGACGAGGGCAGCGAGCTGATGCCGGGAGGCGCCGCATCCAGCCTCTGCCTTTTCCCTGGCGCCCTCCAGAACGTGGCGCTATGGTTCCCTGCGCCACTAGCCTCTATGGCTAAGACGGCTGTGTTTCTAGGGACTCACCTTATTTTTTTTTAAGTTTTAAAATAATCTTTATTTAACTCATCAAATTATAACAAATATAACATACATCAATCATTACACAAATTCTAGCATACCTCACTCCTCCTACAATCCACTTCATACAACATATCTCAAAACATCATATACAATTATATAATCCATACATTCTAGCCTCCCCCCCCTATTCATCCCTCCCCCCTCCCTCCTTCCCCCCTTACTACCACATACAACCACATACATTTAAAATTAACTTCCTACAGTTCATCCTCATGTTTCTCTTTGTTCCTTCTTTATTACTTTGCGGTAGATCCTATTACTGGGACTCACCTTATTTTTATAGCGGGAAGTTTTCTTAAACTGCTTTTAATAATGCGCTTTAATTCTTGGACGTTAGGGAGAAGGGCAGGCAAGGAATAGATGGACAAAGAAGCCGGCAAATTCCTGCCTTGCTGCGGGTTGGGCTAGATGACCCCCGGGTTCCCTTCCGACTCGACCATTCCAAGACTCCATGAAAGGATTTGGTCTTCCTGCCCAAGTGGCTTCCGGACCCCGACTTGGGTTGTTTTAACAATCGGACACCCCCAAATTCCTTGCGCCTGCCTGCCTGCCTGCCTGCCTGCCTCTCCCCCTTCCTTCCCTGCTCGCCCCCTGATGCATGGTGCCCCCTTGGAAAAGCTACAGGCTGGCCTCCTCCGCTGTTGCCCACCCGGCCCCAGAGCGGGGGTGCTAGGGGGTGGGTGCTCCAGCGTGGGCGCTTTGCAAATTAAGCTCCCCATCTGCCCCATGCAGGGAGAAATATGGGCTTTTGCTCCTTGTTTTTTTTGCTGCCTGGTTGCCTGGAGGCGACTCTCCGCTCTCCATAGGCGAGCCGGGGGCGGAGCTCCTGGCAGGGGGGCGGAGCTGGGAAGAGGCGGTCCTGGAGCTGTGTTTGGTCCGACCCCTGGCAATGACCCCTCCCTCCTCTCCCTTCCCCCTCCCCTCCAGGCCATGGTGGCATGTTACCCTGGCAACGGCAGGGGCTACCTGCGCCACGTGGACAACCCTCACGGAGACGGGCGCTGCGTCACTTGCATCTATTACCTAAACCGGCACTGGGACAGTAAGGTATGTGGGGGAGGGGGGGCCTCTGCACCTGCCACCTGCCCCTCTGTCCACCCCCCAGTCTCATGCATGGCACACATTTCCTCTTCCCCGATGCCCTGCCCTCCGTTCTTTGCCCCTTCCTCTGCCCCCTCCAGCAGGCGAAACTCCTGTGCTCAGGTGGCCGACCCTGCAGAGTAGGACGCCTGGGTTCCCCGGCAGCCTAGGACTCCAGGGTCCCGCTGTCAGCCTGCGGAAGGAGAAAGGCTGGAGGTGAAGAGTGCAGGGCTCAGTCCTGGGGGCACGAGAAACACCGATAGAAAGCGTGTGTATCTGAGCATATGCAGAGTGCCTGCCCAGTGTTGGCGGACTGCAGGGACTGGGCTTCAAGGTGCCACTATCTGGTGCGCACGAAAAGTCCCAGCCAAAGTCAGGACTCCTGGGTTCTTTCCCTTGCGGAGGCTCAGCGGAGAGCTTATGAAAGGAGAAGGTCTCTGCCGAGAGCGGGCCTGATCCGTGGAGCTTCTGGTTAAGAAGCTAACAGCCTGCGGGATCAGGCCAGTGGCCCGTCTGGTCTAACCTCCTGTCCTCACAGTGGCCAGAGAACCCATAGAACCTAGGAATTGTGATAGACTGCTCCTGCAGCTGGAGGTTCCTTAAGAGCAAAAGAAGAGCCTGGCTGCATCAGGCCAAAGGAGGCCCATTGAGTCCGGCATCCTGTCCTCACAGTGGCCAACCAGATGCCCATTATGCAAAACCAGCAAGCAGGATCCGAGCACAAGAGCAACTCTCCCTTCATGGGGTTTCCAGACACTGGGATTCAGAGGCACGGAGGCTGAGCAGAGCCTTTGCGGCCAGTAGCCACCGAGAGCCTTATTGATTTCCATGCATTTGTCTGATATTTTGAAGCTGTGGCCCTCACTGCCTCCAGTGGCAGAGAGTTCCACAGTTCAACTCTGAAAGGATTTCCTTTCATCTGTCCCGAATATTCCAACTTGGCATTATGTGAGAAGGAGAAAAACGTTTGTCACGTCACATCTTAACTCGGCTTTTCCCTAAACAGAGGAGTCCCAAACGCTGCAACCGTTTTTCCATAGAGGAATCCCCTGGCTCTGACCATTGGCTCGACCCCTGACCATTAGGTCCCGTCGCGGATGACTCTGGGGTTGCGGTGCTCATCTCGCTTTACTGGCCGAGGGAGCCGGCGTACAGCTTCCGGGTCATGTGGCCAGCATGACTAAGCCGCTTCTGGCGAACCAGAGCAGCACACGGAAACGCCGTTTACCTTCCCGCCGGAGCGGTCCCTATTTATCTACTTGCACTTTGACGTGCTTTCGAACTGCTAGGTTGGCAGGAGCTGGGACCGAGCAACGGGAGCTCACCCCGTCGCAGGGATTCGAACCGCCAACCTTCTGATCAGCAAGCCCTAGGCTCTGTGGTTTAACCCACAGCGCCACCCGCGTCCCGTAGGATCCCCCTATTTGAGCTTCCTGAATGCCCAGCTAGGAAGTCCTCTTGCTCTGCCCTCTTGCAGAGGAGCAGAGGGGCACCCATTATTCTCACGTCCCCACCCAAGGGTGCCTGGGAGGGGCAGGAGGCGAATGAATGACTTGGGGGTCAGTTTCCCACGGCAGCGCGCCCAAAGGACTCCGCCTGACGTCCGTCTGCGAAGGGACCCTTTGACGTCTCCCCGTCTGTGTCAGGTTCACGGCGGGATCCTGCAGATCTACCCCGAGGGGCGCTCGGTGGTGGCCAACATCGAGCCCATCTTTGACCGGCTGCTCATCTTCTGGTCTGACCGGCGCAACCCCCACGAAGTGAAGCCAGCCTACGCCACGAGGTAACGGGGAGGGGTGGGCGCAAGGTGGGTGGGTGGGGGGGCGACTCCTGGGCCGGCCGGCTGGGGGGGTGTAAGCCGACGGCAGAGTTTGTCGGAAGCCAGAGCTGAGGCCTGTGCAGGAGTGTCTCTGAGGATGCGCAGAGTGACTTTTTAAAATTATTACCCAAAATGATAACAAAGGGGGGGGGGAAGAAGAATAAAAAACTTAAGATATCAAGCGTCACAGCCTGGAGGGAGAAAAGTACAAAAATAAATTGAAGCTCCAAAGGGATGATGATGATGTTGATGATGATGATGATAATAATAATAATTTTACTCCGCCCATCTGGCTGGGTTTCCCCAGCCACTCTGGGCGGCTTCCAACAAAATATTTAAAGTGCAATAAAACACAAATAATAAAGATTTATAAAAATAAATGCATTCTCCCCTTTTGAGTGCCATCAGGGTTGAGAATAAAAGTTCTAACATCGTCCTAAATGAGCCAGACATTTGAATTTAGGGAAGCTTTAAATGTCTGATGTTTCATTGTGTTGGAAGCCGCCCACAGTGGCTGGGGCAACCGTCAGATGGGCGGGGGTACAACTAAAATAACAATAATAGTAATAGTAATAATAATAATTCATTACATTATCTGTGATTCCTGAATGACAGGGAGTTGGACTAAATGGCCCCTGAGGGCCCCTTCCATATTCTGATTCTATGTATCAGTGGCTCCGAGCAACCATATGCCTCAATCTTGCTGTATAAAAAAACCCAACGGTCATTTGAGCGCTGTCATTAGGTGCTTTTAGTTTGTGAGATATATTTTCTGTCTCCAAGGAGGACTTGCAACAGGTGACATGCCCTGAAGGCTGGTATATAAATTTAATAAATAATAATGATACATTTTTTTTGGAGGGGGGGAGGAAATCCTTCCTCCTCTAACTCCCAGTCAGGATGGAACTCCCTCCCTTTCTCCCCGCCCATCGCTTCCTGTATATATTATTGCTGTTATATTAATAATAATATTAATAGTAATATTAATAGTAATAATAATAATAGTAATAATAATAATAATGGTATTCCTAGTCTGTTCTTCATTGAGTATTTGGGGCTTGGGCCAGGCTCTGAGGCAGGCCTCACAGGGGAGCAGCAGCAGCCTCCAGGCTTAGCTGTGCAAAAGGTGAGCAACGGAGCGCGTGCAGAGTGCCTTTGGGGAGCATAGAATCATAGAATCCTAGAGTTGGAAGAGACCCCAAGGGCCATCCAGTCCAACCCCCTGCCAAGCAGGAAACACCATCAAAGCATTCCTGACAGGCGGCTGTCAAGCCTCTGCTTAAAGACCTCCAAAGAAGGAGACTCCACCACACTCCTTGGCAGCAAATTCCACTGTCGAACAGCTCTTACTGTCAAGAAATTCTTCCTAATGTTTAGGTGGAATCTTCTTTCTTGTAGTTTGAATCCATTGCTCCATGTCCGCTTCTCTGGAGCAGCAGAAAACAACCTTTCTCCCTCCTCTATATGACATCCTTTTATATATTTGAACATGGCTATCATATCACCCCTTAACCTTCTCTTCTCCAGGCTAAACATACCCAGCTCCCTAAGCCGTTCCTCCCTAAGCCGCAATCCTCCCCAACGCTGGATCTAAGAATTGGGGGGCAGGTTCCTTTTCCAACCTCTTCCTTCCGCTTCTAGGAAACGAAGGCGACCTTGCAGAAGGGAGAGATGTTCCTGTGTGCAGAAATCTCTGTGTGTTTGGCTCTGGCTTCCCCAGTTGCATTTTAGTGCCTGGGATGGGGGAACTGGGACTGCCCCCCAGTTCTTCCCATTGGGACTGGCAGGGGCATAGGAGGTGGGGGGTGGGTCACCCCAGGTTCCATCATGGAGGGGGTGACAAATTATCAAGGAACAATTACTGCCCTACTAGGGCGGTTCATAAAAAAACTTTTTTTCCTTTTTGAAAATGTCTGCCCCAAAGACACACCTTACTACACTAGGGATTATATAGCTATATATGAAATTTCATGCATATCAGTTAATATCTTGACCCTCCTCCACGAAAATAGCTGTTTACTTGGCCGTTTTCCTATGTCGTGAAGGCTGAAATTTCAATTCAGTGGAGCACTTACTGTTCCCAACCCTAACCCTGCGGAAAGCCATCTAATTAGACTTTAATTTGATTTTGACATGTTTTTAGGAGGTAATTTAATTATTGTTTGATTTTATACCAATGTTATGTATTTGATGTTAGCCGCCCTGAGCCCGACTTCGGCCGGGGAGGGCGGGATATAAATAAAAGTTTCTTTTTACTTATTATTATTCCTTTGTAAGAAAATATGAAATAACGTAAAACCATTTTTGCAGGCAAAAAAAAAAAGTGTGTGGGGGGGTGACAAGAAATTTTTCGCACCGGGTACCACCTGACCTTCCTACGCCTCTGGGGACTGGGGGCGTCTGTCCTGCACAAGCCCCATCGAGCCGAGCATGGGAGTCATTTTGGACTCACAGCTGTCTATGGAGGCGCAGGTTAATTCTGTGTCCAGGGCAGCTGTCTACCAGCTCCATCTGGGACGCAGGCTGAGACCCTCCCTGCCCGCAGACTTTCTCGCCAGAGTGGTGCATGCTCTGGTTATCTCCCGCTTGGACTACTGCAATGCGCTCTACGTGGGGCTACCTTTGAAGGTGACCCGGAAACTGCAATTAATCCAGAATGCGGCAGATAGACTGGTGACTGGGAGCGGCCGCTGGGACCACATAACACCGGTCCTGAGAGATCTACTTTGGCTCCCAGTACGTTTCCGAGCACAATTCAAAGTGTTGGTGCTGACCTTTAAAGCCCTCAACGGCCTCGGTCCTGTATACCTGAAGGAGCGTCTCCACCCCCACCGTTCAGCCCGGACACTGAGATCCAGCTCCGAGGGTCTTCTGGCGGTTCCCTCGCTGCGAGAAGCAAAGCTACAGGGAACCAGGCAGAGGGCCTTCTCAGTAGTGACGCCCGCCCTGTGGAACGCCCTCCCACCAGAGGTCAAAGTGATAAACTACATGACCTTTAGAAAATACTTGAAGGCAGCCCTGTTTAGGGAAGTTTTTAATCTGTGATATTTTAATGTATTTTTATACCTGTTGGAGGCCGCCCAGAGTGGCTGGGGAGACCCGGCCAGATGGGCGGGGTACAAATAAAAGAATTATTATTATTATTATTAGCTCAGCTCCTCGGCACCGCACAGGACCCTTGCAAAATTGCCGCCACTCTTCTTTCCCCCCTAGGTATGCCATCACCATCTGGTATTTCGACGCCAAGGAGCGGGCAGAAGCCAAAGGGAGGCACCAGCAGGGTACGTGGACGGGCAACTAGGTGCTGGGGCTCACCGGGGAGTGGGATGGGGGCAGGCCCACAGACCGACTGCTAGCGCTTGGGACACCGTTTGCGCTGGTGCGGGAAAAGGACTTCTGAGCGTGCGCAGAGTTCCTCCCCTCTGCACAGCCTCCTGGAGCTGGGTGAGGGTGGCGGGGCCTCTGTGTGCCCCCCTAAAAAATTCCTCAGGAACACACCAAAGCAAGTAATCAAAGAGGAGTGGAAATATGTGGAAGAGTATTTAACAAAAGAAGGCGTAAAAACAGAATGAGTGATCTGCTTAGATTGAATTACATATGGGGATGGGAAAAAGATGTCGAAAAATATGTAATGTGTTTAAATGAATTCATGGTATATTTGAAGGTTTTTTATAGCTTAAAAAATGAAATATATTAGATATAGCAAATATAAGGAATAATAAAGGAAATAGACGATGCACAAACGGTGAGAAGTCACATTTTAATTGTAAACTATTTTATTCTATTATTATCTTTTTCCATAAACTGTAATAGAAATATTATCAGAATGCAGCTCTTTTTTCACAAACAATTTTCAATTTTATGGATTTCTTTCTTTCCATTTTTTCTTTGTCTCTTCTCTTCTTTTTTCCTGCTCTTTCTTCTTTTCTTTTTTGTTTGATTGTAGTACCTGACGTTGTTGATGTTTTGTGCATTTTGTATTTTTAAGAAAATTATCAATAAAGAGGAATATTAATTTTTTTTTTTAAAGTTCATTTTGGGGTGACCTTTGTTCTTTTCCCCCCTCTAAAGCTCAGAAGAAGGGGGCAGAGCCCTCTCCCGGTGGGGCTCAGGAAAACGGGCCGACCTGACGGACAGCTGGGCGTTGCCGCCGTGGGATCCTGACCGCCAAAGACCCTTCACTCTCTTTGGCCATTTCAAGCTGCCTGTCGCTGCCTTTGCTGCCGCCCGTGTCTGCTGCCGCTGCCCCCGCAACCCTGGCCGGCTGCAGGTGGAAGGTCTTTGACCACAGCCCAGGAGGAGAGGGAGATGATGATGATGATGATGATGATGATGATGAAGATGAAGAAGGGGGCTGTCGAGAGGCAGCTGGACCTTGAGAAGAAAGGGTGTGTGTGTGTGGGTGTGTGTGTGTGTGTGTGTGAATGGGCCCGGCATCTGTAGGTGCAGCCCCCCCCCCCAGGAAGAGGGTGGGCTTTGTGTTTCCCTTCTGCCGTGTCGGAAGGGACCCCCGGGTGCTGGGAAACCTCGGCCCAGCAGGACCCTCCCAGTGTAACTCCTGCCTGCCCCCAGCGCCACCGCTTGGTCCTGCTCATTTTAATCCATCTGCGAAATGAGAGCGAGAGCGAGAGAGAGAGAGAGAGAGAGAGAGCAGGAAATGAGGGAGTACGGAAGAGCAGAAAAAGAGGGGTGGCGAGAGAACGAGCCGCCACGTGTATGAGACGGAATAAACATCAGCTCATGGAAACGACCTTGTCTGTTTGTTGGGAATAGGGTGGGAGGCAGAAGAGGGAGCCAGGGCTCCTGAACCCCCCCCCTTCTGCTCTGGGAAAGGGGTGGGGGGCATTTGAGCTGCTCACTTGTCACACTGGTGGATCTAAAGCAGGCTTCCTCAAACTCGGCCCTCCAGATGTTTTGGGACTACAACTCCCATCATCCCTAGCGAGCAGGACCAGTGGTCAGGGATGATGGGAATTGTAGTCTCAAAACATCTGGAGGGCTGAGTTTGAGGAAGCCTGATCTAAAGAGTTGTTCCCATCTCATCCTCTGAAATCCCTGTGCCCCCATTTTTTTTCCGGTGGAACATGGATTTAATTATCTGTATTTGTATCCAAACTTTTCTCCAAAGAGCTCAAGGTACATACCGGTAGTTCTCCTTCCTCCTTCTTTAATTCCCACAACAAGAAACCTGCGAGTTCTAGGGTAAGGAGAGAGAGAGAGAAATAAACTTCTCTCTCTCTCTCTGTAGAACTGCAGAATTGTAGAATAGGAAGGGATCCCCAGGGGTCATCTAGTCCAGCCCCCTGCAATCCATGACAGATGGACAGACACCCAACCTTTGCTCAAAAACTCCCAAGGAAGTAGAGTCCACCGCCTTCCGAGAGAATCTGCCCCACTGTCAAACAGCTCTTGCTGATGTCAAAAAGTTCCTCCTGATGTTTAGTCAGAATCTCCTTTCTCGTAATTTGAAGCCATTGGTTTGGGTTCGAGTCCTGCCCTCCAGGAGAAAACAAGTTTGCTCCATCTTCCGTGTGACAGCCCTTGAGATATTGGAAGATGGCTATTCTGTCTCCTCTCAGTCTCCTCTTTTCCAGGCTAAACATACCCAGCTCCTTCAAGCGTTCTTCATCAGGCTCGGTTTCCAGACCTCTTGGTCGCCCTCCTCTGCACACCTTCCAGCTTGTCAATATCCTTCAAGCTGGGCAAAGACTCCAGGTGGGATCTGACCAAGGCAATAAAACATTTCCAGAATTGCCGCTGCACATTTAAAGTGGCACGTGCAAGTGTGCTGCGCTAAATGGCCCTGCTCAGTGATTGCTGAGCTGGATGCTCCTAAGACAGTATAAATCCCTGGACTTTGGTTTAGGACAGTGATGGCTAACCTTGACGCTCCAGATGTTTTGGGACTACAACTCCCATCATCCCTGACCACTGGTCCTGTTAGCTAGGGATGATGGGAGTTGTAGTTCCAAAACATCTGGAGCGTCAAGGTTAGCCATCACTGGTTTAGAAAAGGGTTTGCAGAGGAAGAGTGAAGAGGTTCAGGCAGGAAATGGGCCGCGGGGTGGTGCCCTTGAGCTGACTTGGGGAGGTGTGAGGAATGTCAAAAGATCCTGGGCTGTAGAAAGGAGAGAAAAAATCTAATTCTGGCAAGCCCTGGAGCTGCATTTTAATGTTGGCCCAGAACAACTTGGCAAACATCGAAACACTGAAGATAATTCTGTGTCCAGGGTGGCTGTCTCCCAGCTCCATCTGGTGCACAGGCTGAGACCCTCCCTGCCCGCAGACTGTCTCGCCAGAGTGGTGCATGCTCTGGTTATCTCCCGCTTGGACTACTGCAATGCGCTCTACGTGGGGCTACCTTTGAAGGTGACCCGGAAACTGCAATTAATCCAGAATGCGGCAGCTAGACTGGTGACTGGGAGCGGCCGCCGGGACCACATAACACCGGTCCTGAGAGATCTACATTGGCTCCCAGTACGTTTCCGAGCACAATTCAAAGTGTTGGTGCTGACCTTTCAGGCCCTAAAAGGCCTCGGTCCAGTATACCTGAAGGAGCGTCTCCACCCCCATCGTTCAGCCTGGACATTGAGGACCAGCTCCGAGGGCCTTCTGGCGGTTCCCTCACTGCGAGAAGCAAAGCTACAGAGAACCAGGCAGAGGGCCTTCTCGGTAGTGGCGCCCGCCCTGTGGAACGCCCTCCCATCAGAGGTCAAAGGGATCAACAACTACATGACATTTAGAAAATATCTGAAGGCAGCCCTGTTTAGGGAAGTTTTTAATCTGTGACATTTTGATGTCTTTTAATGTTTGTTGGAAGCCGCCCAGAGTGGCTGGGGGGACCCGGCCAGATGGGCGGGGTACAAATAATAAATTATTATTATTATTATTATGAAGAGTTCTGACCAGGGAGTAATCGCTTAGCTGGGCTTTGGGGAAGCGACTTTGAGGGTGGCAAGCATCACTTTCAGATAGGTCTGAAAAGGAACCAGCAAGTGGGGCAGGGGGGCCAGAGGGAGACAGTCCCTGGGGCTGGATTATTTGGTACTGCAAAGAGCTGTCTCAAGAAGAGCTGGGACCTCACTAGCAATGGGAGGCATCTGGCTGATTTGGGGCCCAAACCACACCAAACCAGGTATATCAGGACAGAGAAAAGGAACTGTGGAACTCCCTGCCACAGGAGGCAGGGATGGCCACCAACTTGGACGGCTAAAAAAAAAGAAGTGTGCATGCACACGAAAGCTCATACCAAGAACAAACTTAGTTGGTCTCTAAGGTGCTACTGGAAGGAATTTTTTATTTTGTTTTTTAAAAAAGGATTTGAGAGATTCATGGAGGAGGAGGAGGAGACTATTGAGGGCTCCATTCACACACTCACAATTTGCGCGGCTCACTCAGATTAAACAATAAAGAAACCTTTTGAGTAGTTTAAAAAGATGCCCCTAATAGGAAAGAAGCAGGCTTTTTTATTAAATATTTTTGTGTTTGTGCGTGCGTGCAAATAATTGCATCAGTGCTAGGTGGCAGCAAATCCTCTTCCAATGAGCATCAGACTTTGAGAAGCCCGGGCATTAAAGCGATTCCCGCCCAAACACTGTTTCAGATGGCAGAGTCCCGGCAATGTCCCAGAAATTGCAGACACAAGGCAACCCTAAACTGGTATCCCTGGACCCAAGTCCGTTCATGCGGCTGAATTCATGAAACTCAAAACCCCCAACTGGATTTTGGATAGATGTGCAATTTGTTGGTACTGCTTAGAAATTTATTTTCAGCAGGTTGTGCTGAGAACAGCTAGTCTGAACAATGTTTTTAATAGGG
Source organism: Darevskia mixta (assembly GCA_034641385.1). Classification (NCBI taxonomy): domain Eukaryota; kingdom Metazoa; phylum Chordata; class Lepidosauria; order Squamata; family Lacertidae; genus Darevskia; species Darevskia mixta. Next base: position 183,572 of record JAWWNH010000128.1, read on the forward strand.
CAGGGGGCACTGGGGATGAGTTTACGGAACCGGGGTGCGGATGGCCCCAAAATATGTGGGAACGGACTGCTTTAAAGCATCTGAGCAACACCTGTGGAACCCACAAAAAGGTTGAGGGTGGAGAGCTGAGAAAGGCAGACCAAATGTGGAGCAAGTTATCTAAAGCCAGAGGAATCATGTGCACATGTTAATAATATGTACAAAGTGCAGAATAGGGATACGTGACAACCCAGCTGTTTGTCGGGGTGGCGGCGGCGGCGGCAGTGAAGCCTCATGCTTGGTTGTGGGTCCAGCGCCAGTGCTGAGCATCTCTTTTTGGTCCTGTGCCAGGGGAAGGATGCTGAAAGGAAATACAGACTAAGAGCTCTGGCCAGAAATGTTTCAGAAGATCAAAATAGGTTCAGATTAGAAATAGATGTTTAGTAGAGAGGATAAGTTTAAGTATTTAGAAATTAGGATTTAGAGAGTATGTGGAATAAGTTTATTATAAATGATTATTATTAAAGATAAAAACTGAGAAATAAAAAGGAGTAAATAGGTAAAAAGAAGTAAGAAATTGGACAACTGCTAAAGAAGTAAACTTTAGATAGGAAGGTTCAGAGGAAGTCAAATTTATAGGTGAATGAGTTTAGTTATACTTTTTTTCGTGTTGTTTTGTCTTTGTACATATTTGTTTTATGTATTTTTGGTGTTTATGATTATAGAAATTGTGATTGACATAAAAAATGTGAAAAATCAATAAATTATTTGGGGAAAAAAAAGAAATTTCGATACTAGGAATAAATCTTACTCCTGAGTTACAGTTAAATAAAAGTATGTATTCTGGTAAGGATTACAACCTTAGGCAGAGAATGTCAATTCAAATAAGAAAAACAGTTTCAAGTTCACAAGTAACCAATCACTCGTTACAGTATAAGAACATAAGAAATTTTAAGTAACAATAAATGTATATCAGTCTGTTTTCCAAACTCAGATACATGTTGATCTCTTCATTCTCAGACACTATACTTGAAAAACATAGAGTTACATGATACATCCATACGTTCTCTACAAATTAACACGAACTCAAAAATTAGCTGACGAAGACATCCATATCGAAACAGGGCCCTGTCCTGGTTACTTTTCCCGAATCGACTCTTCACTCTACTTATAAAACGATACTTTTGAATACGGACTGATATACATTTATTGTTACTTAAAATTTCTTATGTTCTTATACTGTAACGAGTGATTGGTTACACATACTATTGTGAACTTGAAACTGTTTTTCTTTTTTTTTGCATATTATTTTTATTGATTTCCTGTTACATCCACACTCAAATTTTCATCATATTATATTACATACAATAAACTTAAAGCTCCGCCGAGCTATAACTTCCCTCCCTCCTTTCAATGGTTTTAAAATACTTTTTAGCCTCTAACGCTTTTTATTATTATTATTATCTCTGACCCTTTTTAATATTTCTCCTCTGATATCGGTCAGAGATTATTCATTATTGAATGAAACTGTTTTTCTTATTTGAATTTACATTCTCTGCCTAAGGTTGTAATCCTTACCAAAATACATACTTTTATTTAACTGTAACTCACGAGTAGGATTTATTCCTAGTATTGAAATTTCTGGCCAGAGCTCTTGGTGTGCATTTCCTTTCAGTATAACTAATAAGGAATTAGTTATGTGTGTGTCCCTCCCCCTGCAGCTAGCGAGGGAGGAGCCTGAACTCGAAGGGGCGGGGCACGTTGCCCAGGCCAGTGCATTGGGGCGTCAGGTCGATCTCCGCAGGGGGGACCGTGGGGTGGAGGCTGAAGTGCTGGAGGATAGCGGTGAGGAAGAGGAAGATCTCCATCCGGGCCAGGCCGGCCCCCAGGCAAATGCGCTTCCCTGCAGGCGAAGAGCAAAGAACAGGGTTTAGAATCCGCACCCCCGATTCCCAGAAGGGGTCAAGGGTGGGCTGGAGAATCCCAGACTCCAGGAATTGACCACAAGGGTCATCTAATAATAATAATAATAATAATAATAATAATAATAATAATAATAATAATAATTTTTTATTTGTACCCCGCCCATCTGGCTGGGTCTCCCCAGACACTCTGGGCGGCTTCCAACAAACACAAAATACATTAAAATATCACAGGTTAAAAGCTTCCCTAAATAGGGCTGCCTTGAGGTATCTTCTGAATGTCAGATAGTTGTTCATCTCCTTAACCTCTGCTGGGAGGGCGTTCCACAGGGTGGGCGCCACTACCGAGAAGGCCCTCTGCCTGGTTCCCTGTAGCTTTGCTTCTCGCAGTGAGGGAACCGCCAGAAGGCCCTCGGCACTGGACCTCAGTGTCCAGGCAGAATGATGGGGGTGGAGACGCTCCTTCAGGTATACAGGACCGAAGGCACAACCGCCCGCAAGGCAGGAATCCTTTGCCCAACATGGGGCTCGAACCCACGACCCTGAGATTACGAGTCTCATGCTCTACCGACGGAGCTAATCCAGAATGCGGCAGCTAGACTGGTGACTGGGAGCGGCCGCCGAGACCACATAACACCGGTTCTGAAAGACCTACATTGGCTCCCAGTATGTTTCCAAGCACAATTCAAAGTGTTGGTGCCGACCTTTGAAGCCCTAAATGGCCTTGGCCCAGTATACCTGAAGGAGCGTCTCCACCCCCATTGTCCGGCCCAGACACCGAGGTCCAGAGCCGAGGGCCTTCTGGCGGTTCCCTCACTGCGAGAAGTGAGGTTACAGGGAACCAGGCAGAGGGCCTTCTCGGTAGTGGCACCCGTCCTGTGGAACGCCCTGCCATCAGATGTCAAAGAGATAAATAACTATCTGATGTTTAGAAGACATCTGAAGGCAGCCTTGTTTAGGGAAGTTACAGGTAGGTGTTGGTCTGCCGTACTCGAAACAAAATAAAAAATAAAAAAATTCCTTCCAGTAGCACCTTAGAGACCAACTAAGTTTGTTATTGGTATGAGCTTTCATGTATCTGAAGAAGTGTGCATGCACACGAAAGCTCATACCAAGAACAAACTTAGTTGGTCTCTAAGGTGCTACTTTTGAATTATGGTGCTGGAGGAGACTCCTGAGAGTCCCATGGACTGCAAGAAGATCAAACCTATCCATTCTGAAGGAAATCAGCCCTGAGTGCTCATTAGAAGGACAGATCCTGAAGTTGAGGCTCCAGTACTTTGGCCACCTCATGAGAAGAGAAGACTCCCTGGAAAAGACCCTGATGTTGGGAAGGATTGAGGGCACAAGGAGAAGGGGACGGCAGAGGATGAGATGGTTGGACAGTGTTCTCGAAGCTACTAACATGAGTTTGGCCAAACTGCGAGAGGCAGTGAAGGATAGGCGTGCCTGGCGTGCTCTGGTCCATGGGGTCACGAAGAGTCGGACACGACTGAACGACTGAACAACAACAACAACAAGGTGCTACTGGAAGGATTTTTTTTATTTTGTTTTGTTTAGGGAAGTTTTTAACGACTGAAGTTTGAATGTATTTCTAATCTCTTGTTGGATGCTGCCCAGAGTGGCTGGGAAAACCCAGCCAGATGGGTGGGGGTAGAAATTATTATTATTATTATTAATAATAATAATAATAATAATAATAATAATAGTAAGCCATTCAAGCAGTTAGGGAGTGTCCAAATGCAGTCCACTGGTCTTCCCCAATCTCTATAAAAATTATGCTTAGTGTTGAGAAAGTGGATTGATAAACATCTCCCTCCCTCTCTCGTAACACTCTGACTCGGGGAGCTCCCATGCGATTCAGTGTTGGAAGGGTCAGGACAGATCAAAGCAAGTCCTTCGTGCAGCACATTGTTGAACTATGGAACTCCCTGCCACAAGAGACCCGGATGGCCACCGACCTGGATGGCTTGAAAAGAGGATTGGGCAAATTCATGAAGGAGGAGACGGCTCTCGATGGCTACCAGCCAAATTGGCTATGCCCAACTTTCCTGGTCAGAGGCAGCAATGCTTCTAAATGCCAGCTCTGGTTTCGCTACCCCTGAGCACAAGGCAGTCACTTCCCACCGGTTGCCACATTGCTTGGAGTGACATCAGACTTCTAGCAAGCCAGTTAGGAGGAGATGGTCTCTCGCCACATCTCCAAACAAGACATCGATTGTCATTCATTCACTTGGAAGGTTTAAGACCAAGCGGTGTGCAAGCAACATCACAGGTAAACCAATAGCGAAAACCCACCTCCCTCAGAGACTGCAGCTGCATGTTGCGCTCTTGTGCAAACACTGCTTAGCTAAGGACCACCGTTGTGCAAGGCTTCAATAATACACGCATGTATATTTAAATCCATACTGCTCATTAGGAAACGCAGCGGTTTTTTCTTGTGCACTTCCTGCGGCACCAGTGGAAGGAAAAGGCATAAGAAATGCTTGCTGGATCAGGCCAATGGTCCCAACCAGACGCTGCTGGGAAACCTGTAAGCAGGACCGGCAACTGGTGCTCAGAAGCATTTCCTTTATGGATGCTGTATTTACTGTTATGTAACGGGACGCGGGTGGTGCTGTGGGTTAAACCACAGAGCCTAGGGCTTGCTGATCAGAAGGTTGGTGGTTCAAATCCCCGCGACGGGGTGAGCTCCCGTTGCTTGGTCCCTGCTCCTGCCAACCTAGCAGTTCGAAAGCACGTCAAAGTGCAAGTAGATAAATAGGTCTCGCTCCGGCGGGACGGTAAACGGCATTTCCGTGCGCTGCTCTGGTTCGCCAGAAGCGGCTTAGTCATGCTGGCCACATGACCTGGAAGCTGTACGCCGGCTCCCTCGGCCAGTAAAGCAAGATAAGCGCCGCAACCCCAAAGTGGTCACAACTGGACCTAATGGTCAGGGGTCCCTTTACCTTTAACACAAACACAGCAGACCAACTGACTGCTCTATTTCTCGAGCATCATGACACCTCCCTTGTCTTACAGTTGATTAAGGAAGCAAAGGTATCGATCCAAACCAGGGGCATGGCGGGGGGGGGGGGGCGGGCCGCCCCGGGCAGCGGCCTGGTAAGGGTGACACTTGGGGCGGGGGCCCCGCCCCCCCGCAGCCGCCCTGCACTTTTTCTTTCTTTTTTTTAAAGGCTATTTTCGGCGCTGCCGGGGCAGAGCCGCAGGGGCGGCCAGTGAGGAGGGGTGTCACGCTTGTCGCTGATGTGACACCCCTCCTGGCTGGCCCGCCCCTCTCCTCCATGCCGCGGCTCCGCCCAGGGAGCCCAGCAGCGAAAAAAACCGCTGAAAGCGGGGGGTGGGGGGGGGAAAGGAAAACAAAGCAGGCGCTTGAAGGCGCCTGCTTTGTCTTCCTTCCCCCCCTTTCAGCGGCTTTTTTTGCCGCGGCATGGGGCAAGGGGCGGAGGTGTTGCTCCGTGCGCATGCGCGTTGTGATGTCATGCGCGCGGAGCGACGCTCCGCCCCCAGGGGTGCCTCTTGGCTTGCCGCCCCCGGTAGCCAAGCGGCACGCTACGCCCCTGATCAAAACTACGCCTTGTTTTAATTTTTGCAACCCACCCCGGGAGCTTTCTGGGTAGCAAACCTCCTCCGAATGGTCTTCCCTACCTGGGGCGAAAGGCATGAAGGCGTCGCTGCTTTTGAAGGCGCCGTTTTCATCCAGGAAATTGGCTGGGTTGAAGGCTGCGGGGTCCTTGAACTGGGTTGGGTCATAGTGCACTGAGCTCAGGAGAGGAATCACGTTGGTGCCCTGCGGTGAGATTTGGCAGGGAGAGAGAACGGGAGTTGTTAGGATTGCAGAAGGAAAAGCAGAAGAGAGAGGAGACATGGGAAATGCTGAGAGCCACTGGAGAGACAGCAGTCTTGACATTTTGGAGATGGAAGGGGCTTCCAGTCAGGTCATGGGCAAGTTTTTGTTTTACTGACTAGGTTTCCCTCATAAAGGATAGATCCACATTAAATGGCTGGTGAGAAAGTAAGAACATAAGGAGAGCCTGCTGGATCAGGCCAGGGGCCCACCTACTCCAACACCCTCTTTTCACAGTGGCCAAATACCCCCAAGAACATAGGAATGCAGATAGACTGCCCCTGCAGCTGGAGGTCCTGTAATAGCTTCGTAACAATAAGATCGTGTGAGCTTACATAGCCCCTCGTCGACGTGTTTTACAAGCTATGGAGCTTGTTTTTGAACTTGTTTCTAGGTTTTTTACCTTTTGGTTGAAGCTAAATTAGAATTCCAAGTTTGAATAATTACCACTTACTGTTTGGGAGTTTTTTTTGAAGTTTCCTTAATCCTCCCCCTAGAGTTAATAGCAAACAAACTATTTTGAAACAAAATAAAATAAAAAAAATCCTTCCAGTAGCACCTTAGAGACCAACTAAGTTTGTTCTTGGTATGAGCTTTCGTGTGCATGCACACTTCTTCAGATACACTGAAACAGAAGTCACCAGACCCTTATATCTGTTTCAGTGTATCTGAAGAAGTGTGCATGCACACGAAAGCTCATACCAAGAACAAACTTAGTTGGTCTCTAAGGTGCTACTGGAAGGATTTTTATTTTATTTTATTTTATTTTATTTTATTTTATTTTATTTTATTTTATTTTATTTTATTTTATTTTATTTTGACTATGACAGACCAACACGGCTATCTACCTTTAAACTATTTTGAGTTATATAAATGTATTTTTTTCCTTCTGAGAAAACTGATAGATCATAACAGTGAAACGAGAATTTTAGCGGGCAACTCGTCAAGGTTATTTGGAAGTTTATCTTGAGTTATTTTTTGTTATCTGGAGTTACCGTCTTTCCCCCTTTTTAAGACACCGTCTTATAATTTTTTCCCCTCAAAAAAACACAGGGTGGCTTATTTTCAGGGGGATGTCTTATTTTTATTACATCAGTATGGTACAGTACAGCCTCCCCCTGCGCGCTGAGCAGGCAGGGCAGAACTCCGCAAGAGGCGCGTTTCCCCCCCGCGCCTCTTGCTGGTTCGCTGGCTCCCTACGCACGGGGAACAGGCGGGGCAGGAAGAGGCGTCTTTCTTTCCCCCACGCCTCTCCCTGCACGCTAAGCAGGCGGGGCAGAACTCCGCAAGAGGCGCGTTTCCCCCCTGTGCCTCTCACTGGTTCGCTGGCTCCCTGCGCACGCAGGAGGGGCTGAGGAGGCGACGGGAACAATGGCGGCACCACGGCTTACTTTTGGGGTACGTCTTACTTCTCACAAAGGTAAAAAAAACCTGCCATGGCTTACTTTATGACTACGTATTAAAAAAAGGGGAAACAGGGTATTTGGAAGGTTTTCTTGAGTTATTTATATCTCTTTGAATTAGTTCATTACGTTTTTGAATTTTTTTCCTCTTAAGCAAGTTTTTTTTCTCTTAAGCAAGTCTGCTCTTGAAGCAGTAAATATATTGTTTGTTTTTGTGTCACTATATAAATATACGCTCATCTCGTTTCAGGGATCTTTCACGGTGTAGACTTCCTTTTTTGTAAAGGAGGTCCTGTAAGAGCATAAGAAGAGCCTGTCTCCTGGATCAGGCCCAAGGGGGCCCATCTAACCCAGCATCCTGTTCTCACAGTGGCCGACCAGATTCCTGTGGGAAAGCCACCAGCAGGATTCGAACACAAGAGCAACTCTCCCCTCCGGTGGTTTCCAGCAATTCAGAAGCATTGCTGCCTCTGACTGTGGAGGGCAGAGCAGAGCAGAGCCATTGACATCCCCGGAGTCAGAGCCTGCATGTTGGGCATCTGGTACCCTTCAGATGTTGCTGAAACCCAGATGCTGGGAGCCCCCCCACAGCCAGCATGGCCAATGGTCACAGAATCACAGAACTGGAGAGAACTGGAAGGGACCCCAAGGGTCCTCTAGTCCAACCCTGCGCGATGCAGTTTGACATCAGGAGGGGCCCCCCAGGTGCGCCCTCTTTGCAGTGAAGGAAACTGGGTGGGGGTTCTTCTGGCCTTGGGCACCTTGGGCAGCAGGAAACCCCTGAAGGGGGTGTCGCGGGTGACGGCGTGAGGCAGCCCCATGGGCAGGACGGTGATGAAGCGCTGGATCTCGTAGAGGACGGCCTCCGTGTAGGGCATGTGCTTGCGGTCATCCAGGCAGGGGGGGCGGTCCGGTCCAATCACGTGGTCAATCTCCTGGTGGACTCGAGCTGCAGGGAGATAGACAGGAGGAGGAGGCAATGGTGGTGGGGGATGAGTGTTCAGACCCCTGGGCTCTCACTTGTGGGGTGCCCCTCAGGGTTCTGTCCTCTCCCCCATGCTTTTTAACATCTACATGCAGCCGCTGGGAGAGATCATCAGGGGGTTTGGGCTGGGTGTTCATCAGTATGCGGATGATACCCAGCTCTACGTCTCTTTCAAATCAGAACCAGTGAAGGAGGTGAAGGTGAGTGCCTGGAGGCGGTTGGAGGATGGATGGCAGCTAACAGATTGAGGTTGAATCCTGACAAGACAGAAGTGCTGTTTTTGGGAGACAGGAGGCGGGCAGGTGTGGAGGATTTTTTGTGGAGGGTAATTGTGCCCCTGAAGGACCAGGTGCGCAGCCTGGGAGTTATTTTGGACTCACAGCTGTCCATGGAGGCGCAGGTTAATTCTGTATCCAGGGCAGCTGTCTACCAGCTCCATCTGTTACGCAGGATGAGACCCTCCCTGCCCGCAGACTGTCTCACCAGAGTGGTGCACGCTCTGGTTATCTCCCGCTTGGACTACTGCAATGCGCTCTACGTGGGGCTACCTTTGAAGGTGACCCGGAAACTACTATCCAGAATGTGGCAGCTAGACTGGTGACTGGGAGCGGCCGCCGAGACCACATAACACCGGTCTTTTAATGTTTTATAGATTATTGTATTTTAATGTTCTGTTGAAAGCCGCCCAGAGTGGCTGGGGAAACCCAGCCAGATGGGCGGGGTACAAATAATAAATTATTATTATTATTATTATTATTATTATTATTATTATTATTATTAAACCCAGTGCTTAAACTCACAGAAGCACAGAATCGTAGAGTTGGAAGGGACCCCCAAAGGTCATCCAGTCCAACTCCCTGCGATGCAGGAAAATCCACGAAAGCATTCCTAGCAGACGGGCATCCAACCTCTGCTTAAATACCTCCAAGGAAGGAGAGTTTTTATATGTTGTATATTACTGTTATCATTATCATTTTTATTTATACAGTATTCCACTTTGCTCCCTGACTGGGACTCAAGGAAGCTCATGCAAATTAAAACGGAACAGATGGAATACAAAACGCTAAGAAAAAGGTAAAGGGACCCCTGACCATTAGGTCCAGTTGCAGACGACTCTGGGGTCCTGCCTTCTGCCGGCTTTCCTTTCGAAGCAAGGTAGCGTTGGTAGGGCCTCAAACGGCCACCCGGTCCAACCCCCCCCCCCGCAATGTGGGGATCGCAGCACCCCACCCCTCACCTGCCACTTCAGGGTGCTTCATGAGGATGAGGAAGCTGTAGCGCAGGGTGGTGCTGGTGGTTTCGGTGCCCCCGAAAAACAGGTTGTGGGTGGTCATGACCAGCGTCTCTGTGTGGAAGTAGCTCAGAGGGTCTTGCTTCTCCTGGAAGAAGAAGGAGGAGGAGGAGGAGGAGGAGGAGGAGGAGTTTGGATTTGATATCCCGCTTTCTCACTACCCGAAGGAGTCTCAAAGCGGCTCACATTCTCCTTTCCCTTCCCTTCACCTCTGTGAGGTGATTGGGGCTGAGAGACTTCAGAGAAGTGTGACTAGCCCAAAGTCACCCAGCAGCTGCATGTGGAGGAGCGGAGACGCGAACCCGGTTCACCAGATTACGAGTCTACCGCTGTTAACCACTACACCACACTGGCTTTCCAGAGAGACCAGAGAGGAGGCTGCATGCGCAACGATGGATTGCGGATTGTGTCCTCCTGCGGGGGAAAGCTTGGCTCACCCCTCCCTTGTGATATTGCAGGGGGTTGGGCTAGATGAGCCCTAGAGTGCCCTCTAATTCTGCAGCACTCTGATTCTATATGCCCACTCGACCGCTTTGACTACGGATGCCATGTAAACCCCCCCCCTGTTCCACATCTGCAAGAAATCGGTCTTTTAGTGTGGCAGCACCTGAACTTTGGAACTCCCTGCCGATTGACACCAGGCAGGCACCTTCTCTGCACTTGCTTAGGCAAGCCTTACCCAGATGTTTAGAAATTCGATCCTTTGTTATTTTAACTTTTACAATGTCTTAAACTATCGCTGTTGATTTTTTAAAAAAACTACCATATCTTTCCGTGTATAAGACTAGGTTTCCCCCCTAAAAAATAATGTCCAAGATTTGGGGGCATCTTATACACAGATACCCTGTTTCCCCTATTTTAAGACGTAGTCATAAAATAAGCCATAGCAGGATTTTTTCGCATTTGCGAAATATAAGCCGTACCCCGAAAATAAGCCATAGTGATAGGCGCAGTTCTGGAGGGCGCCAAGGAAAAGGTGGGGCTGGGCTTACGTAATAAGAATAAGACATCCCCTCAAAATAAGCCATAGTGCGTTTTCTTGAGGGAAAAAATATATAAGACGGTGTCTTAAAATAGAGGAAACACGGAAGATCTCCCCCCCATTTTCTTAAATCGGAGTCTCCCAAAATAAGGGGCGTCTTATACATGGGGGCGTCTTATAGATGGAAAAATAAGGTAATAATTCTATTGCTTCTTTTCTTTTCTTTTTGTAAACCACTTGGAGGTTTGCTTGGTTCCTTTTTCCAAAAGAAGAGTGCCTAAATTTTACGAATCAAACAAATGAATAGTAGACAAGGCGCTGATAGCCTGCTGGAGACCTCAGGGCAGGGTTTTTACCCCAAACGAATTGAGCAGCAGGGGTGATGGCTGGTGGCAGCTGAAGGCCTTTGGGTGCTGGGATGGGTGGGTGGGTGTCCCGGGGGCAGAGGGACCCCCCTTCTTGGAGGTACCTGCTCCATGCGGATGAGGAAGCAGTCGATGAAGTCCCGTGGGGCGTCGGGGTCCAGATCCTTTTGGTGGCATCGAATGCGCTCTGCGATAAACTGACACAGTTTCTCAAAGTTGCGGAAGATTTGGTGATGGGGTCCCGGCAGGATGTCCATGAGGTTGGGGAAGATGTTGTAGAGCTGGGGGAATGGGGAGAAGGAGAGGCAATAACAACAACAACAACAACAACAACAGCAGCAACAACAACATCAACAATTTCTATCACTGTGCCATTGAGAGCGTGCTCACTTATGGCTTATGTGTGTGGTACGGAAGCTGTACTACCAAGGACAGGATGGGGTTGTGCAGAGTTGTTAAGGCAGCAGAGAGCATTGTTGGCTGCTCGCTCTCCACCTTAGAGCAGATTTATGCCATGAGGTGCCACAAAAAGGCACTGGACATAGTGAAAGATCCATCGCATCCTGGTCACCGTCTCTTTGAACTTTTGCCATCGGGACGGAGATACAGGACGATGACAACAAGAACAAGCCGTCTTAGAAACAGCTTCTTCTCCAGAGCGATCTCGGCCTTGAATGGGAAGCCTGGACTTTGAAAGTCATCTAATCTTACCTGTTATGCTGTATCATACTGTATGGTTTTAATCAGTGTTTTTGTAGTTGTTTTGTTTTTGCGTGGAGTGCCCTATCTGGGTGGATGGAGCAGCCAAGTAATTTCGTTGTTCCCAAAGGGGACAATGACAATAAAATATATTCTATTCTATTCTATTCTATTCTAACAACAACAACAACAACAACAACAACAACAACAACAACAACTAATACTTATGCCCTGCCTTTCAATTTTTTATGATTCTATGATCCTACTTTTATGTGACATTTGTTATCATACTGTGTCATGTTATAAATAAATACAGTCATACCTCGGGTTACGGCCGCTGCAGGTTGCGCGATTTCGGGTTGCATACTGTGCCGAACCCGGAAGTAATGGAACGGGTTACTTCCAGGTTTCAGCGCTCGTGCATGCGCATAAGTGCTAAATTGCGCTTTGCACATGCGCAGAAGCGCCAAATTGCGGCACGCGCGTGCGCACATGCAGCAGCGCGGGTTGTGAATGCTGCAGGTTGCAAACGCGCCTCCCGTATGGATCATGTTTGCAACCCGAGCATCCACTGTATAAATAATAATAACCCCAATGGGAGCTGCCTCACTCTCAAAGAGGCAATATGTTGAAGTGACAGTCATTTTCACCCAACATCAATTTTCCTTTGGAGACCCTGAGGGACCTGATTCAATTTTGTTCAGTATGGGGTTCCCTAGCTGTGATTCCTGCATTGCAGAGGGTTGGACTAGATGACTCTTGTGGTCCCTTGCAGCTCCCCGATGCAGTGAGTTGCAGCCCCAAAGGGGTGGAGAGCAGCAAGTCGGTCTCCTCCGATGTTTGGACCCACCCTCTCCCAGGCCCCTCCTCACCTCCCCCAGATGGAGCTCATGATCTTGAAGTTCTCGTTGAAGTGGTCCAAGAGGGTGAGGAAGTCAGCATCTTGGTATTCGTAGCGCTGGCCAAACACCACGGCGCAGATGACGTTGGAGACGGCCCAGCAAACGGGGTTGATGGGGTTGAAGGGAGCCCCTGTGCGGAGAGAGGAAGAGGATGAGGAGTCCTTGAGGGGGCCAGAGGGGCTCCTTCTTGGAGGACCTCAAAGCGAGCAGGCAAGGAGGCCCTTGTTGGAGATTCATTCCCTGTGTGCAGTCATGGGATTGTTGTCTATCACATGACGGTATGTGTTTTGATGCCACAGGAATGGGAAGTGACGAAGACAGGATGTTTGTCTTACTGTGTTCCGTGAAGTGGGACTATTGTCCTTTGTCCTTTCTCTTTGCTATCTGATGCTAGAGAGAGGGGGAGCCATGTTGCAGTGCTCCGTGTGTGTTTATATGTAAATAAAGTAGATTAGCCAAAATGCTGAGTTGCTGAGGTCTGTTATGCAAGCTGAGCAAAACTGCGGATCCCTAAGTGTGCTGATGTCTTCTGGCATCAGTCGCTGTGATGTTCGGGCTGAAGAATGCTTTTGAAGCTCCCGAATGATCGCCCAGGAGGGAGGCAACATGCCAGTCGGGCATGTGTCTCTGCCAGGTTCTACTCGTGAGTAGGACACCTCCTGACAGCCCTCGCCCGCAGCTCCACCCTCCCTCCCGAGAGCACCCCTGGGCCATGTGGTGTGACCAATCCTGGGACCAGCCCTGCCCTTGGAGCGGGTCTCTCTGCATCTAAAAGAGGCTCAGGCCTGCTGGCACCCTTCCCGCATCTCTTGCCAGGTGAGGAGGCAAGCTGCCGATAGAACAGAGCCTGCACCTCAAATCACTGCTCTGAAAAATGGGGAAAGGGGAGGCAAGCATAGCTTCCCATGCCGTAGAGAGATCCTAAGAACACCAGAAGAGACTGGGGGCTGGATCAGGCCAGAGGGGGGCCCATCTAGGCCAGCATCCTGTTCTCACATAGAACCTAGGAATCGAGATAGACTGCCTCTGGAGCTGGAGGTTCCATAAGAACAGAAGAAGAGCTTGCCACATCAGGCCAAAGGGAGCCCATCTAGTCTGGAATACTTATCTCCAACCGTGGAGGCAGAGCAAAGCCATCCTGGTTAGTAGCCATCTCCTCTTCTGAAATCCTCTCCCGCCCCCCTCTCCCGCCCACCAGGCGAGGACTCACCACCAGTTTTCTGGAACTCCTGGACCAGGAACCGGGCCTCCTCCTGGATCCGGCCTTCGATGCTGCTCGTTCCCATTCCAAAGTTCTTCAGGGTTTGCAGAGCAAAGCGGCGAAGGACCTTCCACTTCTCCCCGTTGGAGAAGACGATGCCTGCAGGAGTCATGGGGAGCTGTGGGTTGAGGGGGGCATGGAGGGGGTCTGGGTGGGGAACCTCCCTGCCCGGAGCTGATTTTCCAAGGTGACATCCCAAGGTGACCTTCCTGAGGGGCAGCCCGTCTGGAAGTCAAGTTGAGGAGGTGGCTTGGGAGGCCATGAAAGCCAGGGGTGGCTAATTGATGCCTCCTGCCCACGTTGCTGGACTACGGCACAACTCCCCTCCTCTCCCTTTACCCTTGGCTGTGCGAAGTTGCTGGGAGATGTAGTTCAGCAACCTCTGGAATAGTAGAATCGTAGAGTTGGAAGGGAACCCAAGGGTCATCTAGTCCAACCCCCTGCAATGCAGGAATCTCAACTGAAGCACCCATGGCGGATGACCATCCAACTTCTGCTTAAAAACCTCCAAGGAAGGAGAGTTCACAACCTCCCGAGGGAGACCTTTCCACTGTCAAACAGCTCTTACTTTTAGAAAGTTTCCCCTGGTGTTTAGTCAAAATCTTCATTCCTGTAACTTGAAGCCATGGGTTCGAGTCCTACCCTCCAGAGCAGAGGAAACAAGCTTGTTGCCTCTTCCATGTGACAGCCCTTCAGATATTTGAAGATGGCTATCATCTCTCTTCTCTTTTTTTTTGACAAATCATTTTTATTAAGATTTCCAATACAACAAAATCACATTGAAACATTCCAAATTATTAATCCAATTATCAATAATAAGAAAAAAAGAAAAGTTCCAATTCTGCCAAATTATTTTTTTAATTTATTTGGAGGTTTCCCACGCTTCAAACTCTGGAGGTATCTAATCAGCTATCATCTCTCTTCTCAGTCTCTTTTCCAGTCTACTCATTCCCAGCTCCCTCAACCGTTCCTCACCAGGCTTCGTTTCCAGACCCTTGACCATCTCAGTCGCCCTCCTCTGCACACCTTCCAGCTCGTCAAAATCCTTCTTAAATTGTGGTGCCCAAAACTGGACACAGCATTCCAGGTGTGGTCTGACCAAGGCAGAAGAGAGCAATGCTATCGCTTCCCTTGATCTGGACACTAGACTTACGTTGATTCAGCCTAGAACAGAATTAGCTTCTTTTGCTGCTGCATCGCACTGTGGACTCAAGTTCAGCTTGTGGACCACCAAGACCCCGAGATCCTTTCCACAAGCCAGGTGTCCCCCAGTCATTGATGAACACCCTGGAGCTGACCCCTCTTTCACATCCTTCTGGTAAGAGTTGTTTGAGAGCCAGACAGAGGTTACCTGGGGGGTGGCCGCAGGGGTCCGGGGCTGTATCTCTCTGGAGATATTTCAGCAGAGGGTGGAGAGAGATATTTTGGAGATGCTGGGATGGCCAGACCCTATCTTGCAGACTCTGCACTGAGCTTAGTCCTAGACATCCCTTTTAACTCTATCCCATTGCTGTCTTTAAATCTACCCCTCTGGCCGCTGACACTGAAGTGACCTACCTAGCTAGAGGTAGGTAGCCGTGTTGGTCTGCCATAGTCGAAACAAAATAAAAAAATTCCTTCCAGTAGCACCTTAGAGACAAGCTAAATTTGTTATTGGTATGAGCTTTCGTGTGCATGCACAGCACACTTCTTCAGATACACACACTTCTTTGTGCATGCATATGAAAGCTCATACCAATAATAAACTTAACACATTTTTCGCTCTATAAGGCGCACCTGACCATAGGACGCACCTAGTTTTTAGAGGGGAAAAGCCCCAATTTTTTGAGGATCAGCTCAAAGTTGTTGAGCTTACTTTGCAAAGGGAAAAAATCCTGTTTTATGGGGTTTAACTCACAGTTCTGCAGCTTCAGGAATGGGAGCCATTTCTACAGTTTCCAAACAGATAATATAATCAGCCAGTCACATGTCGCTGGGGAAACAGCCTCCCTCTGCAAGGGGGCGGGGCTGGAATCTCTCTCCCCCCCCGATCTTTTACTGAGCAGCTGCTCAGGGGGCTTCCTTTCAACATCCCCTTCTCTCTTTGTAAAAAAAAAAAAAAAGCATGATCTGCTTTTGCCCCTGGGCAGTTCAGCTCCAGGGACCACACATTTGCTCCATAAGACACACAGACATTTTCCCTTACTTTTTAGGAGAAAAAAAGTGCGTCTTATGAAGCGAAAAATACGGGTAGTTGGTCTCTAAGGTGCTACTGGAAGGAATTTTCTCCTTAGCTAGCTGACTCTTGGGGTGGGGGCCGTCTTCTTACCATTGCCCCTGGTGAAGCGATAGAAGACTGGGAATTCGCCACGGCCGCTGAAGTCATCCGCCTGGTCCACCAAGGCCTCCTTGACCGCCTGGTATCCGCAGAGGACCACGCAAGGCAGTGACCCCAAGTGGACAGTGTAGATGGGGCCATAGCTCTCGCTGAGCTGCAAAAGAGAAGGACAGGACATGGGATTTGAATCACAGAATCATAGGAACGCATAGCTGTCAACCCTCCCTTTTTTGCAGGAAACTCCCTTATTCCAATGCCGTTTCCCGCTGCTATCCCGGATTGTTGATATCCCTCAAATTTCCCGGATTTCAAAGGAAGCAGCTCCTCTCCCTCCCTGCCGGCCAGGGAGGCTCCTCAGCTGCGTTGTTCGGCTGCCAATAAGGAGTCTGAGACCGACTGGGGGCGGAGCTTGCATGCCTTGTGCAGCCAGACCCTCACGCCCAACCAGACAGACAGCCTGCCTGCCGTCTACGCGCTCGCTCTTCCGCTCACCCGTTCGTGTGCAGCCTCTGGAGCGCAGGGTGGCGAGGCTACTTGGTGCCATTGCACCGCCCTCGCGGCATCCCTTATTTTCAAATCCGAAAGTTTGGAAAAATCCCTTATTTTCAAATCCGAAAGTTGACAGCTATGTAGGAACGTAAGAGCCTGGCTCCTGGATCAGGCCAATGGCCCACCTGGCCCAGCATCCTGTTCTCACAGTGGCCAACCGGATGCCCATTACGCAAACAGGATTGGAGCGGCAGACCCCTCTCCCCTCCTGCAGTTTCCAGCAACTGGGGTTCAGAGGCATCGCTGCCTGAAAATGATTTATAGATGGTATTTAACCCCCGAGTTGACTTGCTAAAATGTTTAAGACTGAATCAGATAAATACTGGAGAGGCAATGAGGCCGAGGGTACATTCTATCATATGTGGCAGACTTGTAAAAGAGTATTGGGAAATAATTTATAATGAATTGAAAAAAAAATGTTTAAAAGTACTTTTCCAAAAGACCAGAGTCCTTTTTGTTGGGGATAATTCAGATGGAAATTCCCAGATGTCAAAAAAAGCTACTTATGTATGCTACTACTGCGGCCTGTGTTTGTTAGCACCAAAATGGAAAACGGGTGAGGAGAATAATGGCAACTTAAACTGATGGAATACGGGCAGCTGGCAGGCTTAACTTATAGAATAAGAGAACAAGAAGAATATATGTTTAAAGAAGAGTGAAAAATGTTTAATGGGTGAAAATTGTGTACATTTGAAAATGTTGTATTAAGATAAATTCAACAGTGTAAATAAGTTTTGATGGATGCAAAAATGAGATATTGAATGGCTTAGTTTATGTAAAATATGCAGGGATTTATGGCATGCAAGAGAGGGACCCAGGTGGCGCTGTGGGTTAAACCACTGAGCCTAGGGCTTGCTGATCAAAAGGTTGGCGGTTCGAATCCCTGCGACGGGGTGAGCTCCCGTTGCTTGGTCCCTGCTCCTGCCCCACCTAGCAGTTCGAAAGCACGTCAAAGTGCAAGTAGATAAATAGGTACCGCTCCGGAGGGAAGGTAAACGGTGCTTCCGTGCGCTGCTCTGGTTCGCCAGAAGCGGCTTTGTCATGCTGGCCACATGACCCAGAAGCTGTACACCGGCTCTCGGCCAATAAAGCGAGATGAGCGCCGCAACCCCAGAGTCGACACGACTGGACCTAATGGTCAGGGGTCCCTTTACCTTTATGGCAGGCAAATTGAACCATGGAAGGAGAAGAGGGGAAGTCATTGATATTTTATGATCAAGGTGTCTCCCCTGCCAGGTAAGTATGAAGTCATTGATATTTTAAGGTTGTTGAAATGAATAGTCTAAAATTTAAAATAAAAAAACTTAATAAAAATTATATATATAAAGAAACATTACTGCCCCCAGGTGTAGAGCTGGAAGGGACCCCCAACTCCAGCTCTGCAATTCTATGATTCTATGATTGTGCGCCAATGGGATACTTGATCGCGATGGGAAATTCAATGCGACAAATACCAACGGTGGGAATTGCAAAGGATAAATTCCTATGCCACCCTTCATCACAAGGCGGTTTGCACTATAATAACAGAAAAAACACACACACCATCATAACGAACGGAAACAATAATCCAAGTTATCAGGGTCTTTGATCTTAATTTCATTGCTCCTACCATCTCCACAAAAGGACACCGACAGCTCCGGCTCACCTGGGATTAATCTTTAACGAAAGGCCCATATCGCATTTCTTGGCCCAGAAGCGTATGTTGCTCAACCCTAATTGCTCAAGGTATTACTACGTCCCGGAATATACGGACTCACCCATCTCTTCCAGATTTCACCCTGTTTTGGCAAGACTAGAAAGTTGATGTGATGCCGCCCAGAGTGGCCGGGGCAACCCAGTAAGATGTGTGGGGTATAAAGAGTGAGATTATCATTATGGAATGGGACATCCCTATTTTCATCAGAGAAATGTTGGAGTATTGTTACCAGACGTCCCCGTTTCCCAGGGACAGCCCCCGGATTTACAAATCTGTCCCCGGACAAAATCTGTCCCCAGAATGTCCCCGGATTTCATTTAATGTCCCCGGATTTATATTTTAAGTGTTGTAGATTTATTAGTAGGGAATGAATGTTGCAGGATTGGTTCAACGGCACAAGACACATCATATGGGACTTCCGGCGAGGCAAAACGGCAGGCGTCACGGCAGTGAGCAGCTCCTGAAGCCAGCCAGAGCCAACTGCGCTACCAGGCTGGCTCCAGGCTGCTGAGACTGCCGCTGTCGCCGCCACTGCCGAGGGGGAACCAGGGACACCCGGTGCGTCAACTGGGGGAACTGCTGACCCCCCCCCCCGTGACCCAAATCTGCTGGTCCGTTTACAAGTAGGTAGCCGTGTTGGTCTGCTGTAGTCATGCACATGAAAGCTCATACCAAGAACAAACTTAGTTGGTCTCTAAGGTGCTACTGGAAGGAACTTTTTTCTTTTTTCTTTTGTTTTGACTATGGCAGACCAACATGGCTACCTGCCTGTAACTGGAACCCTGGAAATAAAGAGAGAGACAGACAGACAGACAGACAGAGAGAGAGAGAGAGAGAGAGAGAGAGAGAGGTTGTCTCTTACCTTTTCCAGAGACCGGTGCATTTCTTTGGGGTCTAACTGGAAGAGGTTGCCTACGAAAGGCAGCGGGGCTGGGCCGGGGGGCATCTTCCCCCTTTTCCTGCCCCCCCTTTTCCCATTCAGGTACAAAACCAAGCAGGAAAGGCATAGTAGCAGCAGCAACGCTGGGGTGAGAGCCCCGCTGAGGTCCATGGCTGCAGAGAGAGGATGAGCGAGTGAACTGGACTTTCCCCTGTGCACTAAATATATGGGTGTGTATATATCTCCCCCTGTATTTTACTCCCGAAGTATATGGCTGTTTACGGTCCTGCAGGGGCCTGGAGCCGTCTCTCCCCCACAGGGAAGGTCTGGCAGGGAGCCACACGGCCGTCCGGCTTTCCAGCCCCCCAGCAGGACGTTGTTGTAAATCAGCCAAGCCCATGGCGAAAGGCACCCAACTCCACCTTCAGCTCTCGCTCTCGACTTGAGAAATATTTGTTTACATTCCCAGCTTCCACAACCCTGGAGGGCTGCCAAAGCAGGATTTTTGTGTCATGCACGCTTTGCAGAATCACACACATTTGTCGGGGGGAGAAGGTTGAATTCTGGCTCGTGACGTCCTGATAGACTTCTGGTTTTCATTTCCCTTGGCTTTCCGCTCCCCACATTCCCCATTTTAGCCCCACTTCACAGGCCCCACCCGGACCCTGGAAACCTTAAGAACACCAGGAGAACCTGACTGCTGGTTCAGGCCAAAGTCCAGCATCCTGTTCCTACAGTGGCCAAATGCCCCCTCCCCAAGAACTGAAAAACCTAGATAGACTGCCCCTGGGCCTGGAGGTTCCATGAGAATGTAAGAAGATTCTGGCTGCTAGCAACCTGTTCTCAAATGTGGGAACTCAGGGAGCAGAATACAAGTGCAAGAGCCTTCTCCCCTCCTGGGTTTCCAGCAACTGGGATTCAAACTTGCGATCAAATTCTGGGGCTTAAATTAAGCCCTAAGGATGTGATGGCCAGCAATCCAGATGACTTTAACAGAGGATTGGACAAATTCATGCAGGAGGAGAGGGCTGTCAGTGGAGGATGTCTCTGCTCTGCCTCTATTATCAGAGTCGGCAATGCTTCAGAAACCACAGGAAGGGAGAGACAACCCTGTATCGCCTTGAGATTTTAATGGAAGGCAGTATCCAAACATTTTAAATTAACACATTGTGCAAGAACCTGGTGTTGCAAAGGAAGATATTCATCTCAGTTTGCCTAAGGCTTTCTGAGTTACACACATTCCTCTGCAGTGATAGTTTGCAGAGGTTGGGGCGCAAAATTCAACTGTGGAACTCCCTCCCACAGGACGCAATGATGGCCACCAACTTGCGTGGCCTTAAAAGAGGATTGGACAGATTCATGGAGGAAGAGACGGCTGTCAGTGGCTACTAGCCAGGATGGAAACCCCGGGAGGGGAGAGGGCTCTTGTGCTCAGATCCTGCTTGTGGGCTCCCCTTTCGGGCGTCTGCTAAAGAAGGCTGGGCTAGAGACGCCACTGGCCTGATCCTGCAGGCTCTTCTTATGTTCTTGCTTGTTGGCTTTTAATCTTGGCAGCCGTAATATGCTTTCCACTGATCATTAAGGATTTATTTCCTTTGGAGATTTGCATCTGTTGAATATTGCATAGATCCAGCTTGCGCTTCATCCTTCCCAAGTGAGGGATTTCAGGGCTGGTGGGGCACCTGAGCTTTGCAAGCGTGAAATTATGGTGATGCACAACACACACACACCCTCTTTGGACATGTCCCAAATCTAGGGCTTACACGGGACGGGGCTCAGGTTTCCCTCCACCTGCCCCTGTCTTGGCCTCCACCAAAAGACGGGGAGATTATCTCCCAGGTGAGCAAACAGGCAGCAAGGCAAGGCCTCCATTGTCAATGGCAGAACACACCCTTGCCCTTTAGGAAGCTGCCCTGATGCCCCCAGCCAGGAATGCCCCCTCTGCCCTTTCCCTGCCAGCCCCAGGTGAGAAGAAGCACGTAGCCAAGGGACGGGAGCAACACCTGGGACTTAGCCCCTCCTCCACCCCCCAAAGCCCAAGGGCTCACCTCTTGCATTTTGAGCAGGAAGCTATCGATGAAGTCGCGAGGGCAGTTGGGGTCAAAGGTCGCCTGGTGCGTCTTGACCGTCTCCAGAATGAAGAGGCGCAGCTTCTCAAAATTGGCGAAAAGTTGCTTGTGAGGTCCAGGCAGGTAGCGCAGGATGTGTGGGAAAGTGTTGTACAACTAGGGAGGGAGACGGACCCTGGTCTCCCAGCCCTCTAACCATTATGCCATTGAGTGATTTGCCTTCAGCTTTGTCCGATTGTTAGAAATGGGCATTCCTGTCTATTTTCTTTCCTCTCCGTTTCTTGCTTTCCGTTGTTGTTGCACAAGTTATTTGGCTGGATCGCTGCGCTGCAAAGTTCAGAGGAGAGCAACTTTCCAACAACGGCTCTGTGTTCATGGGTCGTTTTTTGGAAAGTGTGAATACGGTCCTTTACATGTGAGCTGCGTTGAATCCCCCCCCCCCCCGGCCAGCTCATGTCACCAGCTCTCTGATGCCTGCCGTTTTAAGGACTCCCGGCTTGCCAAAGGACTGAGCCCCAGCACCTCTCTGTTTAATAACGGAGTACCCAGCTCAGCTCAGTCCATGGAAGCAGAACTCTCAGTGAGATTTGGGCCGCAGAGCAGGTAGAAAGAATGCGTTGTCATGCCAGGATCTGTGGCAATCGAATCCTGATGCTCCTTTTAGCCAAATGTAGGGAGGGGAGCTGTTTTCCTGAGCCGTCTGTACAGAGCCCACATCGCCTGGAATCCTCAGCTTGCAAAATGCACCCGACCTGCGGCAATGTTCGAGACTGATTATATGATGTTGGGAAACCAGTGTTACAAACAATTACCGGTAACAAAACTTAATGAATAACAATAGATCTAGCCTTGAGCAAAAGGGGCTGAGCCAGCAGTGTGGAAATCCCTTACCCTGTTGCCTAATTGCACTGGTTAATGATGAATGAATTGGGGAATCCACTGAGGGATCGCGAGGCTGGCAGGCATTTACCGTAGTCCTGCTCCGCAGAGAACCAACCAGCCAACCAACCAACCAACCAACCCACCTGCTTAAAAACCTCCCAGGAAGGAGAGTCCACAACCTCCCAAGGGAGCCAATTTTGCTGCCAAACAGCTTTTGCTGTCAGAAAGTTATTCCTAATATTTAGTCAGAATCTGCTTTCTTGCAACTTGGAGCTATTGGTTCAGGTCCTACCTTCCAGAGCAGGAGGAAACAAGCTTCTTCCCTCTTCCATGTGACAGCCCTTAGGATATTTGAAGATGGCTTTCATATCTCCTCTCAGTCTCCTTTTCCCCCCAAGCTAAACATACCCAGCTCCTTCAACCATTCCTCATAAGGCTTGGATCCCAGTCCCTTGATCATCTTGGTTGTGGTGCCCAGAACTGGACACAGTATTCCAGGTGTGGTCTGACCAAGGCAGAATAGAGCGGGACTATGACTTCCCTTGATCTGAACACTAGACTTCTGTGGATGCAGCCTAGAATAGAATTTTCTCTTTTTGCTGCTGCCTCACACTGTTGACTCATGTTCACCTTGTGGTCCACCAAGACCCCCTAGATCCTTTCCACATGTACTGCTAGTAAGCCAGGTGTCCCCCACCCTATATTTGTGCATCGGGTTCTTCCTGCCTAAGTGCAGAACCTGACATGTTGAGCTCCCAGTGTATGGATTGGGGCCTCTCTCTTCAAGAGATGTCCCTGGGATACAACAGAAACTCTGGGTGAGGTTCTATCCCCAGTTACGGTAACATGGGCTTAACTGGAACCTGAAACCTCGCCCTTGTGGCAAGCCCCAGCTGCTACGTGGAGTTGCTGATCTCTAACACATACAACCAGGGCCAGCCCAAGACATTTGGGCACCTGAAGAAAACTGCAAAGTGGTGCCTCCCCACCGCTGTCAGGGCT
Source organism: Darevskia mixta (assembly GCA_034641385.1). Classification (NCBI taxonomy): domain Eukaryota; kingdom Metazoa; phylum Chordata; class Lepidosauria; order Squamata; family Lacertidae; genus Darevskia; species Darevskia mixta. The sequence goes on from JAWWNH010000128.1 coordinate 206,603, forward strand.
AGTTCAGCTGCAGGTCAGCACAGAGACTCAGAGATGAGCAGCAAAATGGATTCTCTCTATTTAAGGAAACAGAATACAAAGAGAGAAACCTACAGACATGACAGGCTCCCAGTAAGGCGGTTGCCAGAACTGATGATTGAAGTGGGTCTAGAAAACCAGTTTCCTCCAAGAGCACCTGGATCTCAGTGTCCACAAGCTTCTGCTCAAGAACCTTGCCCAAGAAAGGCAATTTCCCAGGACTGGAATCATAGAAACATAGAATCATAGAATCATAGAGTTGGAAGAGACCACAAGGGCCATCCAGTCCAACCCCCTGCCAAGCAGGAAGACCATCAAAGCATTCTTGACAGATGGCTGTCAAGCCTCTGCTTAAAGACCTCCAAAGAAGGAGACTCCACCACACTCCTTGGCAGCAAATTCCACTGTCGAACGGCTCTTACTGTCAGGAAGTTCTTTCTAATGTTTAGGTGGAATCTTCTTTCTTGTGGTTTGAATCCATTGCTCTGTGTCCGCTTCTCTGGAGCAGCAGAAAACAAACTTTCTCCCTCCTCTATATGACATCCTTTTATATATTTGAACATGGCTATCATATCACCCCTTAACCTTCTCTTCTCCAGGCTAAACATACCCAGCTCCCTAAGCCGTTCCTCATAAGGCATCGTTTCCAGGCCTTTGACCATTTTGGTTGCCCTCCTCTGGACACGTTCCAGCTTGTCAGTATCCTTCTTGAACTGTGGTGCCCAGAATTGGACACAGTATTCCAGGTCTCTTCTCAAGAGGGTAGGGTTGCCATATTTACATATTTACAGGAGTAAAAATCCAGACGCAAAAAGTTGTTGAGCTTTCTTTGGGGAAATCACCCAAAGAAAGTTGTTGGCCACCCTAAAGGAGGGACAGCCTGTGCCGTGTGTCCTTTACCCAACCTGACCTACCCCACCATTCCTCCCCATGGCCGGAACCACTGCAATTGGGGGGGAGGGTGCAGCCCTGCTCTCCCCAGCTGCTCTCTTCCTAGATGCATCTTAAAGGTAAAGGGACCCCTGACCATTAGGTCCAGTCGTGACCGACTCTGGGGTTGCGGCGCTCATCTCACGTTATTGGCCGAGGGAGCCGGCGTACAGCTTCCAGGTCATGTGGCCAGCATGACTAAGCCGCTTCTGGCGAACCAGAGCAGCGCACGGAAACGCCGTTTACCTTCCCGCCGGAGTGGTACCTGTTTATCTACTTGCACTTTGACGTGCTTTCAAACTGCTAGGTTGGCAGGAGCAGGGACTGAGCAATGGGAGCTTACGTCCCTTAATTTAAAAAACCAAAACAAAACCCCCAAATTTAAAACCACACATGTTGAACAGCAGTTTAAAACAATGTAAAACATTTAAAACAGTAATAGCAGCAACGACATCCCCCTCTTCAACAATACCCCAGCCCAAGAATCTGTTCAGCCGCCTCCGCTTTTGTAGCTGGAGTCAGTCCAGGTTCCGCCCTCCCAGGCCAGGTGGAAAAGGCCTGTAAGCCAAGGACTCACAGCCAAGGTGGTCTACCTCCCCTCCTCGCCTTCTTCCCTCAAAGATCAGCTCCAACCTATTGCTCAAGAGAAGATTGCTATTACATTACTTCATACATCAAACTCCAGGCCGAGGGGACATTTCTTGGCTTGGAAACGCTGCCAAAGCCGATTCCAGATTTTCTAAAGATGCAAAACAACGCTATTATTTTTCCTCAGAATTTCTGTTGCGTAACTGGAAACTAAGTAAACACAGAGGGAACTTAAGCAAATAGAAACCATTGAGAAGCAAGTTCAGCTCAACAACTTCTCAGGAGAGGAACAACATGCAGATGCAGCCAAATACTTAGTGGCTTCCCAGAGACTCTGCCCGCAGGCACACCCCCTTGGGGGACCGGGCCCTGCAGTGCCAAGCCTAGGGCTTGCTGATCAGAAGGTTGGCGGTTCGAATCCCTGCGACGGGGTGAGCTCCCGTTGCTCGGTCCCAGCTCCGGCCCACCTAGCAGTTCGAAAGCATGTCAAAGTGCAAGTAGATACCTTCTGGCGGGAAGGTAAACGGCGTTTCTGTGCGCTGCTCTGGTTTGCCAGAAGCGGCTTAGTCATGCTGGCCACATGACCCAGAAGCTGTACGCCGGCTCCCTCGGCCAATAATGCGAGATGAGCACCGCAACCCCAGAGTCGTCTGCGACTGGACCTAACTGTCAGGGGTCCCTTTACCTTTAGTTTTTACTGAATACCCTTGAGTACCCCCAGAAAAAAGCACTGCAGGTTAGAGGCTATTTATTCCCTGGAGGGTTTTTTTTGTGGGGGGAGGAGTCTCCTCCCTTCTAATTTTGCCTCCTCCTTCAGGGGGAAGATCTTCTACATGCAGAAGACCTAATGGCTCGAGGCAACCTGGCTGCAAAAGTCGCAAGAGGAGGAGATCCTACAGATTTCCTTCAAAGAGAATTTCTATGGATTCTCTTCTGTTTGTCTTGTGCGTAGAAAACACGGGTCTGAGCAATCTCCTGATCCATGATGTTACAGAACGGCTGCAAGGAATAATTAAACCCACGGATAAAAACCCCTTCCTTTTAGTCCATGTGGGAACCAATGACACCGCAAGCCATAGCCTCCAGAAGATCAAAAGGGATTATGAGGCTCTGGGCAGGAAGCTGAAGCAATTAAATGCACAAATTGTCATCTCATCTGTCCTCCCAGTTGAATGCCGTGGCCCAGGAAGAGAGGGGAAAATAGGAGAAGTGAACAACTGGCTTCGCAAATGGTGCCGGCAGGAACGGTTTGGATTCTTAGATCATGGCCTGCAGTTTCTTGAAGATGGACTTCTGGCAAGTGATGGGCTGCACCTCACAAGGGTTGGGAGGAATGTTTTTGCCAACAATCTCAAAAACCTCATCAGGAGGGCTTTAAACTGACTTATGTGGGGGAGGGAGACAGTGGTCCTGAAGGTAGGAGTCTATCAAATGCTGAAGATGATCATCCAAAAGTCAAGGACCAAATGGAGCAAACAGCACACAGACCTAGTGGTGGGAGGAAAAAATCCTTAAGTAGGAGACTAGGGGGAATGATCAATGGTTTTCAATGTCTGTATACAAATGCACAGAGCATGGGAAATAAACAAGATGAACTTGAGCTCTTGGTACAGCAAACTAAATACGACATAATAGGCATCACTGAAACCTGGTGGGATGAGTCTCATGATTGGAATGTAGTAATAGAGGGATACAATCTATTTCAGAGAAATAGACCAAACAGGAAAGGAGGAGGAGTGGCATTATATGTCAGAGATGTGTATACCTGTGAAGAGATCCATGATTTAAAACTTCAAAGCCAAATTGAGAGTATCTGGGTCAAAATTAAGGGAGAGAAAAATAACAGTGATCTCATGGTGGGAGTTTACTATAGATCCCCAAGCCAAACTGAGGACATAGATGATGCCTTCCTGGAACAGATGACCAAGCATTCAAAAGGAAATGAGATAGTAGTAATGGGGGATTTCAACTATCCTGATATTTGTTGGATGTCAAACTCAGCCAAGAGCATAAGGTCGAACAGATTCCTCACTGGCCTTGCAGACAATTTCATTGTCCAGAAAGTGGGAGAAGCAACAAGAGGATCAGCCATTTTAGATCTGGTCCTAACCAATAGTGATGACCTGGTTAGTGGGGTAGAAGTGGTAGGATCATTAGGTGGGAGTGATCATGCTCTTCTGGAGTTTATTATACATCAGAAAGGAGCAACCAAGCATACTAAGACTCAAATTCTAGACTTTAAGAAAGCCGACTTCAGAAAACTTAGGGAAATGCTGGGTGTGATCCCATGGTCAGTAATACTAAAAGGGAAGGGAGTTCATGATGGATGGGAGTTTGTTAAAGGGGAGATATTAAAAGCACAACTTCAAGCAGTACCAATGAGACGAAAACATGGAAGGTGCCTAAAGAAGCCAGGGTGGCTATCTAATGAACTTTTAACTGAGTTAAGATTTAAAAGGGATATGTACAAGAAATGGAAAAAGGGGGAAACCACCAGAGAGGAATTCAAACAAATAGCCAGCACATGTAGAGACAAAGTCAGAAAAGCTAAAGCACAGAATGAACTCAGGCTTGCTAGAGAGGTTAAAAGCAATAAAAAGAGTTTTTATGGGTATGTCCGTAGCAAAAGGAAGAACAAGGAAACAGTGGGGTCACTTAGAGGAGAAGAAGGTGAAATGCGAACAGGGGACGCAGAAAGGGCAGAACTCCTCAATACCTTCTTTGCCTCAGTCTTCTCCAAAAAAGAAAACAATGCCCGACCTGAAGAATATGGAGCAGATGATTCAGCAGGGGAAACACAGCCCAGAATAAGTAAGGAGGTAGTACAAGCACACTTGGCTAGTTTAGATGTATTCAAGTCTCCAGGGCCAGATGAACTACATCCCAGAGTATTAAAAGAACTGGCAGAGGTGATTTCAGAACCACTGGCAGTAATCTTTGAGAATTCTTGGAAAACAGGTGAAGTCCCAGCAGACTGGAGGAGGGCAAATGTTGTCCCTATTTTCAAAAAGGGGAAAAGAGAGGACCCAAACAATTACCGCCCAGTCAGCCTGACATCAATACCAGGAAAGATTCTAGAGCAGATCATTAAGCAAACGGTCTGTGAGCACCTAGAAAGGAACGCTGTGATCACTAAAAGTCAGCATGGGTTTCTGAAAAATAAGTCATGTCAGACTAATCTGATCTCATTTTTTGACAGAATTACAAGCCTGGTAGACGAAGGGAACACTGTGGATGTAGTCTATCTTGATTTCAGCAAGGCCTTTGACAAGGTGCCCCATGATATTCTTGTAAAGAAGCTGGTAAAATGCGGGCTAGACAATGCTACCATTCATTGGATTTGTAACTGGCTGACTGACCGAACCCAAAGGGTGCTCATCAATGGCTCCTCTTCATCCTGGAGAGAAGTGACTAGTGGGGTGCCACAGGGTTCTGTCTTGGGCCCAGTCTTATTCAACATCTTTATCAATGACTTGGATGATGGGCTTGAGGGCATCCTGATCAAGTTTGCAGATGACACCAAATTGGGAGGGGTGGCTAATACCCCAGAGGACAGGATCACACTTCAAAATGACCTTAACAGATTAGAGAACTGGGCCAAGGCAAACAGGATGAATTTTAACAGGGAGAAATGTAAAGTACTACACTTGGGCAAAAAAAATGAAAAGCACAAATACAGGATGGGTGATACCTGGCTTGAGAGCAGAACAAGTGAAAAGGATCTAGGAGTTTTGGTAGACCACAAACTTGACATGAGTCAACAGTGTGATGCAGCAGCTAAAAAAGCCAATGCAATTCTGGGCTGCATCAATAGGTGTATAGCATCTAGATCAAGGGAAGTAATAGTACCACTGTATTCCGCTCTGGTCAGACCTCACCTGGAATACTGTGTCCAGTTCTGGGCACCACAGTTCAAGAAGGATATTGACAAGCTGGAACGTGTCCAGAGGAGGGCAACCAAAATGGTCAAAGGCCTGGAAACGATGCCTTATGAGGAACGGCTTAGGGAGCTGGGTATGTTTAGCCTGGAGAAGAGAAGGTTAAGGGGTGATATGATAGCCATGTTCAAATATATAAAAGGATGTCATATAGAGGAGGGAGAAAGGTTGTTTTCTGCTGCTCCAGAGAAGCGGACACGGAGCAATGGATTCAAACTACAAGAAAGAAGATTCCACCTAAACATTAGGAAGAATTTCTTGACAGTAAGAGCTGTTCGAAAGTGGAATTTGCTGCCAAGGAGTGTGGTGGAGTCTCCTTCTTTGGAGGTCTTTAAGCAGAGGCTTGACAGCCACCTGTCAGGAATGCTTTGATGGTGTTTCCTGCTTGGCAGGGGGTTGGACTGGATGGCCCTTGTGGTCTCTTCCAACTCTATGATTCTATGATTCTATGATTCTATGATTCTATGATTCTCCCACACTTTCTAGGCTTCCCCCTTCCCCCTGGAAAACCTGCTCTTTAGCCCTAAATTGGAGCAAACGACTATCTATGGAAAACGCTATTTGTTCCAATTTAGTGCTAACCTTGGGTTTCCTCAGGAGAAAGTAGCAGGCCCAACAGAAGTACACATGAGCCCTAAGGTGCTAAGGCTGCTTCTGAGGAGAGTTTTGGAGGAGGATATGTAACAGATATAACAGGAAATAATAATAATATTATAATAATTTATTATTTATACCCCACCCATCTGGCTGGGCTTCCCCAGCCACTCTGGGCGGCTTCCAACAGAACATTAAAATACTATAATCTATTCAACATTAAAAGCTTCCCTAAACAGGGCTGCCTTCAGATGTCTTCTAAAAGTCTGGTAGTTGTTTTTCTCTTTGACATCTGGTGGGAGGGCATTCCACAGGGCGGGTGCCACTACCTAGAAGGCCCTCTGCCTGGTTCCCTGTAACTTGGCTTCTCACCATGAGGGAACCACCAGAAGGCCCTCGGCACTGGACCTCAGTGTCCGGGCTGAACGATGGGGGTGGAGACGCTCCTTCAGGTATACTGGACTGAGGCTGTTTAGGGCTTTAAAGGTCAGCACCAACACTTTGAATTGTGCTTGGAAACATACTGGGAGCCAATGTAGGTCTTTCAAGACCAGTGTTATGTGGTCTCGGCGGTTAAGAATATGTGGAAAGCACAATGAGGTGAATCAAAAGTGTGTGTGATGTTAGATGATGTGTTGTGAGTTAATGTTTAGTTGTCATTGAGGTATTGTCTTTGTTGTTATATGTAAATTGTTTTGCAATAGAGTTTAAGGGGAAAAAGTCAGCCATGGCTCTCTGTCCCTTTGCTCAGCTTGCCTGTCACACACCTCGGTGGGCTCCCTTTCAGCCAGGCATTCAAGCAGACTCCGAGTAATTTAGCCATCAAAGCTTTATTACTAACTAATTGGTTTACAACTCTGAGCACATCGTAAATGCATCAATCTCCATTGCTCTCAGTTGCCGTAACTGCCGGATGTTGGGGTTTGCCGCCGTTTCCTAAAGCATCTCGGGAAATGGAAGCAGCTGGTGCTTTCCCCTCTCCTCCCCCTTGATGCGGAGTGATGGCTCTCAGAGGCTGTCGAAAGCCCTCCCACCGCTTCCCCCTCATCGGAGCTTCCTCCAGACGTGCCACTGGAATCTGTCTCCAAAACAGGCTGTGGTTCACGGTACTCACTCAAAGCTGGAGAGGCAGGGGGCCCTGGTAGTCCCCTGACATTGCCGCATTTAACAGACTGCAACCTCTTTCCCAGGTCACATCCTCACCACTGCAATCCGAAGGCCCAGCTCTGCTTTGGCTCTGTCAACCGTCTCTCCACTGAAGGAGAGGCTCACACCCATCTGTCATTAGGCACAGAGTTAATCCCCCTTACCTCTTGTTCTCCAGAATAGTTCCCAGGCAATTACCTGAACGGGAAACTGGTTTGGCCTGTATTTTAACACTTTGCTAAACCCAGCATCTGGCAGCCCATTTTAATCCTGCAATCATTGATTGAATTGCAACTCCTACTAGACCCAGGAATTTTAGGAAGGACCCGGCAACCAGGAGTTTGGGAGTCAAGGCACCCTCAAACTCAGAACGGTATAAGCACTAATTCCCTCAGGAGTTTCCCTCCCATGAAGATTCAAACGTTTCTCCCACCTCTTTTCTCCCTAGGGGTAAATTATTTATTTCATAAAATTTATATACACTTGATAGTCAGAAAAAATCCCATCCACGAGATTGTTCTAAACCTAGTAATAAGAAGAGTTTATTTTTTAAAAAAACACCCCAAAGAAGATAGAAAAGAACAAAAGAGGGAAAGGCTTCCAGATAAATTCTTTTTCTTATTTTTGTATAAATCTATAAATGGCCCCAAACTAAAATGGTAATAATGTTATAAAGGTAAAGGGACCCCTGACCCTTAGGTCCAGTCGTGTCCGACTCTGGGGTTGCGGCGCTCATCTCGCTTTATTGGCCGAGAGCCGGCGTACTGCTTCCGGGTCATGTGGCCAGCATGACAAAGCCGCTTCTGGCGAACCAGAGCAGCGCACGGAAACGCCGTTTACCTTCCCGCCGCAGTGGTACCTATTTATCTACTTGCACTTTGACGTGCTTTCGAACTGCTAGGTTGGCAGGAGCTGGGACCAAGCAACCGGAGCTCACCCCGTCGCAGGGATTCGAACCGCCGACCTTTTGATCAGCAAGCCCTAGGCTCTGTGGTTTAACCCACAGCGTCACCTGGGTCCCTTAATGATGTTATACTGTATATTAATTTGTAAAAAATGTGGAAAAGAAGAGCGAGGCAAGAGAAGGAGGAGCAGAAAGTATAAACTGTCTTCTTAGATGGATTACAGGCAAATTTACCAATTAGAAATTTTATGCAATTCCAAATTCTACAAACTCTCATCTTACATAAACTGATTTAATTAACCAGACAAAACGTACCCTCCCCCCTTTTTATTGTTGCTACGTTTGATCTGGTGGGTTTTGGTTTGATTGTGTCCAAAAGTAAAACGCTAAGAATAATTGCGACTCTCAGCTGTGAACTTAGCCTGCAGCCCCTTGCAGTTCGCCGGCAAACAGCTCAAGCTTTAGACCCTCTCGGTGTGACATTACGTAATTGCCACTCGGTTGACACAGCCTGCCCTTCTATTGCCGGCCGTGCCCGCCTCCTCCATGGATCAGGTTTTGTGGGCACACCCCATCAGCAAGCATTGGCCGTCACCCAGGGCACATGAAACCCCAGGAATGAGGCAGGCTGGCACCTGAGCCCAAGCCTGACCAGAAAGCCTTCTTTTGAGTTGGGCAAGGAGGCTGGCATGGAGTTCAGCGCAGCCACGGCGGCCCTTCTGGCCATCTGCATCGCCTGCTTGCTGATGTTCTTCAAAGGGAGCAGGCAGGGCAAGAGGGGGCAGCTTCCCCCAGGACCTCGTCCGCTCCCCATCGTGGGCAATTTGCTCCTCCTGGACATGAAGAATCCGGTGAAGTCAATGCTGGAGGTAAGATCGGCCTCTTGGGGTGGGAGGACAGCTAAATGCTGCTGCAATCCTTTAGAAGAAACCTGTTTGTGATCAAGTTGAGGCTAAGGGAGGGGTAGACTCAGGTCCCGAGTGCGAACCTTGGGATCCCTTGTCACGAGTTCTAGATTCCTGCATTGCAAGGTGGTTGAAATAAGATGACCCTTGTGGTCCCTTCCAACGATTCTATGGTTCTACAAGTCTGGTGCTGCAAAACGTTGCTGAAAGGATTACCCAGACTCCCTGGGTGATCTGTGCCAACTGGTTTTCTTGCAGGGGCACAAACAAGACTTCTTGAAAAGTTCACACCGAGTCTTTCGTTGCAAGGGATCATTAGGAAAGGGATTGAGAATGAATTGCAGTGGGTTGGACTAGATGGCACTTGGGGGTCCCTTCTAACTCTACAATTCTTTGATCCTACGTACGAAACTGCCGGTAGCACAATGTTGTTGTTGTTTAGTACTTTAGTCGTGTCCGACTCTTCGTGACCCCATGGACCAGAGCATGCCATGCACTCCTGTCTTCCACTGCCTCCCACAGTTTGGTCAGACTCATGTTGGTAGCTTCGAGAACGCTTTCCAACCATCTCGTCCTCTGCTGTCCCCTTCTCTTTGTGCCCTCCATCTTTCCCAACATCAGGGTCTTTTCCAGGGAGTCTTCTCTTCTCTTGATGTGGCCAAAGTATTGGAGCCTCAGCTTCAGGATCTGTCCTTTCAGTGAGCACTCAGGGCTGATTTCCTTCAGAATGGAGAGGTTTGATCTTCTTGCAGTCCATGGGACTCTCAAGAGTCTCCTCCAGCACCAGAATTCAAAAGCATCAATTCTTCGGCGATCAGCCTTCTTTATGGTCCAGCTCTCACTTCCATACATCACTACTGGGAAAACCATAGCTTTAACTATATACGGACCTTTGTCGGCAAGGTGATGTCTCTGCTTTTTAAGATGCTGTCTAGGTTTGTCATTGCTTTTCTCCCAAGAAGCAGGCGTCTTTTAATTTTGTGACTGCTGTCACCATCTGCAGTGATCATGGAGCCCAAGAAAGTAAAACCTCTCACTGCCTCCATTTCTTCCCCTTCTATTTTCCAGGAGGTGAAAAAATAGAGGCAGTGAGAGATTTGCACAATGCCATCGTGCAAATCTATGATGCGATGGCTTTCGGAGCCCAGTGTACGGTTCTGGCTGCCTGACTTCGGAAAGGATACTGTAGAGATGGAAAAGGTTCAGAGAAAGGCTGGCAAACAGATCAAGTGGGTGGATGGGCTCCCTTGTGAGGAAAGGCTGCTGCATTTGGGACTTCTTAGTTTAGGGGGAAAGCGAGTAAGAAGTGACAGGAGAGAAGTTGATGGAAGTCGAGAGAGGAAGGCTTGTTCTCTCTGTCTCCTAACACTAGATGGAAAGAAGATAAAGTCCCTACCAGAGAAGAATGGCAGATCAAGTTGATGGACTATGCCGAAATGGCTAAAATTACCGGAAGAATCAGAAATCAGGAAGACCGAAATTTTAATAAGGAATGGGGAAAATTTATAACTTATCTTAAAAACCATTGCAAACAGTTAAAATTGTTAGTAGGGTTGGAGTAACACTTGTAGTTTAATGGTGACTTTTGGACACAACGGAGAGCTAAAAGATTTGGATTATCATATAAGATGCAGGAGGACATGATTAACAAGAGGACCCACAAAGGGGAGAGGGGGAAGTCAAGGAGTTTCTCTGGAATCTTGTTTCTATCTTGTATGTCAGATACATGACTGTGAAATTTTAACCTGAAAACCAAATAAATAAATTTACATAACACTAGAACTCGCGGGCATCCAATGAAGCTGAACTCTGGACAGAGAAAAGAAATGACTTCTTCAGGCAGTGCATAGTTCAACTGTGGAACTGCCTCCCACTGGAGGCAGGGATGGCTCCAGCCTAGGTGGCTTTAAAAGATTAAACAAATTCATGGAGAGGGCTATCGATGGCTACTTCTAGCCAGGATGGATCTGCCCTGCCTCCGCAGTCGGAGGCAACGGTGCCTCTGGGTACCAGCTGCTGGGAACTCCAGGAGGGGAGAGGGCTCCTGTGTTCGAATCCTGCTTGCTGGCTTCCCACAACAGGCAACTGTCCAGCCCCTGTGGGAACTGGATGATGGACCAATCCCTTGGGCCTGATCCAGCAGGCTCTTCTTACATTCGGACGTCCTTTCTGCAGCCCGTGTTTCCCTTCCCCCTTTTCTCCCTCTGCCTCCAGCTCAGCCAGCGCTACGGATCTGTCTACACCATCTACCTGGGCTCTCAGCCCTTTGTGGTGCTCTGCGGGTACCAAGTGGTGAAGGAGGCCCTGGTGGACCAAGCCGAGGAGTTCAGTGGCCGCGGAGACTTGCCGGTGATTTTCGACTTCACCCAAGGGGATGGTGAGCCTGTCTGCTTCCTCCGCTTGCAGGTGGGGCGGGTGTGTCTGAGCGTGGAGGGGTGTGAATTCCTAAAAAGAGATGTTATGTACTGAGCTGAATTCTAGAACAATAGGATCCAAAATGCAGCAGTTTGATTGGTCCTAGAACAATAGGATCCAGAATGCAGCAGTCTGATTGGTCCGCAGAAGCCACCCAATCCAGCTCCAGGTGGAAGTGAATCAGTGACCTGATTGGCCTGCAAGAGCAGCCAATCAGGCTCCTGGATGAAGTGAATCGGCAACCTGATTGGCCTACAGGAGTAGCCCGGAATTAGCCAATCACGTGGGGCCCATTGTGTAAATAATGTAGATATAGCAGACGTTTTGGGAAAAGATTCATTCCTTGCTACTATGAGCTGAATAAAGAGCATGAAATTTACACTTGACTCCTAGTATATTTCAAGAGAGGTGCGAGGGTGATCGCAGGGATGGAGAAGGGGCAGGAAAGGGCAATTAGATTCGAAGGAGGGTCTGAGCACCTCTCTTAGAGAAAGCCTCTAATGCTTCTCAGTTTGGGCAAAAGTGTAGGCGCCATGATCAGAGAAAGGGAGTTGGGCATGTTTAACCTGGAGAAGAGGAGATTGACAGGTGACAGGAACAGGATAACCTCCTTACACCGAAAGGCTGTCCTGCTGTGCAAGATATAATAATAATAATAATAATAATAATAATAATAATAATAATAATAATAATAATTTATTATTTATACCCCGCCCATCTGGCTGGGTTTCCCCAGCCACTCTGGGCGGCTTTCAACAGAACATTAAAATACAATAATCTATTAAACATTAAAAGCCTCCCTAAACAGGGCTGCCTTCAGATGTCTTCTAAAGGTCTGGTAGTTGTTGTTCTCTTTGACATCTGACAGGAGGGCGTTCCACAGGGCGGGTGCCACTACCGAGAAGGCCCTCTGCCTGGTTCCCTGTAACTTGGCTTCTCATAATAATAATAATAATAATAATTTATTATTTATACCCCGCCCATCTGGCTGGGTTTCCCCAGCCACTCTGGGCGGCTTTCAACAGGGCATTAAAATACAGTAATCTATAAAACATTAAAAGCCTCCCTAAACAGGGCTGCCTTCAGATGTCTTCTAAATGTCTGGTAGTTGTTGTTTTCTTTGACATCTGAAGGGAGGGCGTTCCACAGGGCGGGCGCCACTACCGAGAAGGCCCTCTGCCTGGTTCCCTGTAGCTTGGCTTCACGCAGCGAGGGAACCGCCAGAAGGCCCTCGGCACTGGACCTCAGTGTCCGGGCTGACCGATGGGGGTGGAGACGCTCCTTCAGGTATACAGGACCGAAGCCATTTAGGGCTTTAAAGGTCAGCACCAACACTTTGAATTGTGCTCGGAAACGTACTGGGAGCCAGTGTAGGTCTTTCAAGACCGGTGTTATGTGGTCTCGGCGGCCGCTCCCAGTCACCAGTCTAGCTGCCGCATTCTGGATTAGTTGTAGTTTCCGGGTCACCTTCAAAGGTAGCCCCACGTAGAGCGCATTGCAGTAGTCCAAGCGAGAGATAACTAGAGCATGTACCACTCTGGCGAGACAGTCCGCGGGCAGGTAGGGTCTCAGCCTGCGTACCAGATGGAGCTGGTAGGCAGCTGCCCTGGATACAGAATTAATCTGTGCCTCCATGGACAGCTGTGAGTCCAAAATGAGTCCCAGGCTGCGCACCTGGTCCTTCAGGGGCACAGTTACCCCATTCAGGACCAGGGAGTCCTCCACACCTGCCCGCCTCCTGTCCCCCAAAAACAGCACTTCTGTCTTGTCAGGATTCAACCTCAATCTGTTAGCCGCCATCCATCCTCCAACCGCCTCCAAACACTCACACAGGACCTTCACCGCCTTCACTGGTTCTGATTTGAAAGAGAGGTAGAGCTGGGTATCATCCGCATACTGATGAACACCCAGTCCAAACCCCCTGATGATCTCTCCCAGCGGCTGCATATAGATGTTAAAAAGCATGGGGGAGAGGACAGAACCCTGAGGTACCCCACAAGTGAGAGCCCAGGGGTCTGAACACTCATCCCCCACCACCACTTTCTGAACACGGCCCAGGAGGAAGGAGTGGAACCACTGTATAACAGTGCCCCCAGCTCCCAAACCCTCTAGACGGTCCAGAAGGATGTTATGGTCGATGGTGTCAAAGGCCGCTGAGAGATCCAGCAGAACCAGGAAACAGCTCTCACCTTTGTCCCTAGCCCGCCGGAGATCATCGACCAGTGCGACCAAGGCAGTTTCAGTCCCATGATGGGGTCTGAATCCCGATTGGAAGGGATCCAAATGGTCCGCTTCTTCCAGGCGTGCCTGGAGTTGTTCAGCAACCACTCGCTCAATCACCTTGCCCAAGAATGGAAGATTTGAGACTGGGCGATAGTTGGCCATATTGGCCGCATCCAAAGATGGTTTTTTAAGAAGCGGTTTAATAACCGCCTCTTTTAGCGGGTCTGGGAAGGCTCCCTCGCAGAGAGAAGCATTCACCACCCCGCAAAGCCCATCGCCCAGCCTTTCCCGGCTAGCTTTTATAAGCCAGGATGGGCAAGGATCAAGGAGACAGGTGGTTGGTTTCACTCGTCCAAGCAGCCTGTCCACATCCTCGGAGGTAACAGATTGAAATTGATCCCACACAACTGGACTAGACAGGACTCTAGCACTCTCCCGCCCTGGCCCTGCTCCCACGGTGGAGTCTACCTCTTCCCGAATCTGAGCGACTTTATCATAGTGAGGGAACCGCCAGAAGGCCCTCGGCACTGGACCTCAGTGTCCGGGCAGAATGATGGGGGTGGAGATGCTTCTTCAGGTATACTGGACCAAAGCCATTTAGGGCTTTAAAGGTCAGCACCAACACTTTGAATTGTGCTCGGAAACGTACTGGGAGCCAATGTAGATCTCTCAAGACCGGTGTTATGTGGTCTCGGCTCCCAGTTACCAGTCTAGCTGCCGCATTCTGGATTAGTTGTAGTTTCCAGGTCACCTTCAAAGGTAGCCCCACGTAGAGCACATTGCAGTAGTCCAAGCGGGAGATAACCAGAGCATGCACCACTCTGGCGAGACAGTCCGCAGGCAGGTAGGGTCTCAGCCTGCGTACCAGATGGAGCTGGTAGACTGCTGCCCTGGATACAGAATTAACCTGCACCTCCATGGACAGCTGTGAGTCCAGAATGACTCCCAGGCTGTGCACCTGGTCCTTCAGGGGCACAGTTACCCCATTCAGGACCAGGGAGTCCTCCACACCTGCCCGCCTCCTGTCCCCCCAAAACAGTACTTCTGTCTTGTCAGGATTCAACCTCAATCTGTTAGCCGCCATCCATCCTCCAACAGCCTCCAGACAATGGAGCAAGTTTGTTTTCTGCTGCTCCAGAAAATAATAAAGATGGATCTGCTTCTGTCCACACTCTTGAGGGCTCCAGCCATTGCTATCGCTTTGAGTGACGTCTCTAGCCAATGTCTCCTCTGCTCCCCAATAGGGATTTCCCTGTCTCAAGGGGAGAAATGGAAGGTCTTGCGCCGTTTTGCGATACACACGCTGCGCAGTTTTGGGATGGGGAAGCGCAGCATTGAGGAACGGATCCAGGAGGAGGCCCAGTACCTGGTGCAAGAGCTGGCGAAGACCAAAGGTGCGTTTGCCGTTCCTTGGGGCAGGTGGGGTTGGGTGGGGCTACACACACCTGCGAAGTTCTGGCCTTTCCACCTGTCCCTTTTGCAGGAGAGCCCTCTGACCTCACCCTCACCCTCGGCCACGCCGTCTCCAATGTCATCTGCTCCATTGTTTTCGGGGACCGGTTTGAGTACGAGGACAAGAAATTCCTCACTTTGGTCGGACTGATAAATGACAACTTCCGCATCTTCAGCTCGCCTTGTGCCCAGGTGAGTCCTGATCCCTTGGGAAGGCAGAAAGCCAGGCAAGCCTGGCAGCTGGATCAGGCCAATGGGCCCCCCTCCAGCCTGGTGTCCCCACAGTGGCCAGCTGGGTGTCCTGAGGGGAAGAAGCCCACAAGCAGGATCTGAGTGCAAGAGCCTCACTCTCCCCACTTGCAATATCCAGAAAGTCACATTCGGAGGCAGACAGAGGAGGGTGAACAGAGCCATTATGGCAAGGAACCATCTCTCTCTCTCTCTCTCTCTCTCTCTCTATCTATCTATCATCTATCTATCTATCTATCTATCTATCTATCTATCTATCTATCTATCATCTATCTATCTATCTATCATCTATGTATCTATCTATCGTGTTTCTCCTAAAATAAGACACCGTCTTATATATTTTCCCTCCTCAAAAAAACACACTATGGCTTATTTTCGGGGAATGTCTTATTTTAACCGCTCCGCGTCGGTACGCTGCATAGCCACGCCTATCCAGGCCGTCTTAAGGGAGAGGCGCCGCATCACTGTGTCTTATTTTTGGGGTATGGCTTATTTTTGGGGTATAGCTTATATTTCGCAAATGCGTAGAAATCCTGCAACGGCTTATTTTATGGCTACGTCTTATTTTAGGAGAAACAGGGTATCTATCCATCTATCCATCTATCCATCCATCCATCTATCCATCCATCCATCCATCCATCCATATTTGAACCTCTTTTGTTGACCTCCTTCTTTCCTTCCTTCCTTCCTTCCTTCCTTCCTTCCTTCCTTCCTTCCTTCCTTCCTTCCTTCCTTCCTTCCTTCCTTCCTTCCTTCCTTCCACGATCACTTGTAGCAGAGTAGGATTGTCTTCCATAAACATGGTTTTAACAGTGAGTCCGTAACTGACTGTGGAGGCCAATTCTGGATCCACACGTCCTTCCACAGTGGGGACATTGGTTTCCGGGCGGGAGTTGATCACGGTGTGGATTTGCCAAGCGTGTCTTCCTCTTAGCACGTTTCTCCCTTGCATCCTGAGTTCAAGCCCATGACACCTTTGGTCAAGGCTGTTCTCCAACTGGAGCGCTTGCAGGCAAGTGCATCCCAATTGTTGGTGTTTATACTACATTTTTTTTTAGATTTGCCTTGAGACAGTCTTTAAACCTCTTTTGTTGACCACCAGCATTACGCTTTCCATTTTTAAGTTCGGAGTAGAGTAGTTGCTTTGGAAGATGATCATCAGGCATCCGCACAACACGACCAGTCCAACGAAGTTGATGTCGTAGCCCTTGACAGCCCCCTTCTCTATGAAGGGACACAGGGAGGGGGTGCCCTTCAGGGTTTGCAGATGGAGAAGCCCCATCAGTGCTTCCGGAAGAGGAATGGAGGCAGAGGGACAAAGTCCTCGTCCCTTGGAGAGAAGCCAAAGTGCAGAGCCAGAGGATGTCCAGTCTAGCAACCTCTTCTCTCGGGGACCAGCCAGATGCCCCCAAGGGAAACCCACAAGCAGAGCATGAATACAAGAGCAGCTCTCGCTTCTCGTGGTTTCCTGCAACTGAGATTCAGAAAGAATGCTCCCTCCAGCTGTGGCGGTGGAGCCTAGTTACCCTGGCTGCCTGCCATCAACAGCTCTCTCTCTCTTTTCCCACGAATGTGTCTGATCCTCTTTTAAAGCCACCTGGGTTGGGGACCATCGCTGACGCTTTCAGCATAAAACTGCTGTGTGCCCCCCATGCCATGTAGGCCCCTTTTCTTTCAAAGGGCAGCTTGGGTGAGAAGGCACTTTTTCAAAGAGCGTGTTTCATGTGGAGTTAGAGCCACTTCCATTCCTTTCCTCATGTTCCATGGTCATTATAAAAGCAGCATGTGGACTTAAGTCAG
Source organism: Darevskia mixta (assembly GCA_034641385.1). Taxonomy (NCBI): domain Eukaryota; kingdom Metazoa; phylum Chordata; class Lepidosauria; order Squamata; family Lacertidae; genus Darevskia; species Darevskia mixta. The sequence goes on from JAWWNH010000128.1 coordinate 223,765, forward strand.
GCTGCACCCACCTGATGCCCCCAAGATGTTTGGAGCTGCTACTTCTGCCAAAACACCAGGTGGCTGAAGGCTGACTGAAAACACCTGGATGCTGCTCATGTCCTGTCCTAAGGGGGTGTAGACAGGATTCCTTTGCAGCTCCCCCCACAAATCCAGGACTCCCTCCCTCCCTCCCTCCCTCCCTCCCTCCTTCCTTCCTTCCTTCCTTCCTTCCTTCCTTCCTTCCTTCCTTCCTTCCTTCCTTCCTTCCTTCCTCCCTCCCTCCCTCCCTCCCTCCCTCCCTTCCTTCCTTCTCCTTCCTTCCTCCTTCCTTCCTTCCTTCCTTCCTCCTTCCTCCTTCCTTCCTTCCTTCCTTCCTTCCTTCCTTCCTTCCTTCCTTCCTTCCTTCCTTCCTCCCTCCCTCCCTCCCTCCCTCCCTCCTTCCTTCCTTCCTTCCTTCCTTCCTTCCATCCATCCATCCCCTGGAGCCTAGTAAAGTCCTCCCTTGTGTATTTCCTCAGCAAAGTGGAAGGAAGTCTCTTCTGAAGGAATGGCGTTTCTGGGTTCATTCATTTATTTCTCAAAAACATCTCTGCTTTCCCATGTTGACATGCATGGGGATTTTGTTTTTAAGCTGGATTGTGGAAGGGAGACTCTCCCTGAAATACTCGCCCTCTCGCACAAGCGAGTACCTGCAGGGTCAGGGCCTTCCATCTTTCTTCTTCTCCTCCTCCCTCCCTAGTTGTACAACACTTTCCCGCACATCCTGCGCTACCTGCCTGGACCTCACAAGCAACTTTTTGCCAATTTTGAGAAGCTGCGCCTCTTCATTCTGGAGATGGTCAAGATGCACCAGGCGACCTTTGACCCCAACTGCCCTCGCGACTTCATCGATAGCTTCCTGCTCAAAATGCAAGAGGTGAGCCCTTGGGCTTGGGGGGGTGGAGGAGGGGCTAAGTCCCAGGTGTTGCTCCCGTCCCTTGGCTACGTGCTTCTTCTCACCTGTGGCTGGCAGGGAAAGGGCAGAGGGGGCATTCCTGGCTGGGGGCATCAGGGCAGCTTCCTAAAGGGCAAGGGTGTGTTCTGCCATGGACAATGGAGGCCTTGCCTTGCTGCCTGTTTGCTCACCTGGGAGATAATCTCCCCGTCTTTTGGTGGAGGCCAAGACAGGGGCGGGTGGAGGGTAACCTGAGCCCCGTCCCGTGTAAGCCCTGGATTTGGGACATGTCCAAAGAGGGGTAGGTGTGGTGTGCATCACCATAATTTCACGTTTGCAAAGCTCAGCTGCCCCACCAGCCCTGAAATCCCTCTGTTGGGCAGGATGAACCGCAAGCTGGATCGATGCAATATTCAACAGATGCAAATCTCCAAAGAAAATAAATCCTTAATGATCAGTGGAAAGCATATTACGGCTGCCAATATTAAAAGCCAACAAGCAAGAACATAAGAAGAGCCTGCAGGATCAGGCCAGTGGCGTCTCTAGCCCAGCCTTCTTTAGCAGACGCCCGAAAGGGGAGCCCATGAGCAGGATCTGAGCACAAGAGCCCTCTCCCCTCCCGGGGTTTCCATCCTGGCTAGTAGCCACTGACAGCCCTCTCTTCCTCCATGAATCTGTCCAATCCTCTTTTAAGGCCACGCAAGTTGGTGGCCATCATTGCGTCCTGTGGGAGGGAGTTCCACAGTTGAATTTTGCGCCCCAACCTCTGCAAACTATCACTGCAGAGGAATGTGTGTAACTCAGAAAGCCTTAGGCAAACTGAGATGAATATCTTCCTTTGCAACACCAGGTTCTTGCACAATGTGTTTATTTAAAATGTTTGGATACTGCCTTCCATTAAAACTTCAAGGCAATACAATACAATACAATACAATACAATACAATGCAATAAAAGCAAAATATTAAAATCCAGTTTATTCAACTATGGCCTTGGTGCCCCTGACCAGCAAAGGCCCTGGGGAGTGTGAATAAATACACTTTCAGAAGGTGTCAAAAGTTGGACACTGCTGGCACCTGTTTTCGATAGACAGCTCACATATCTTTCAAGCTCATTTGCCAGGTATTATAGATCACAAACAAATTAGAGGTGCCTCCTTTCAAGTAGACAGAAATGATTCTTTAAAATATTTTTACAACTTTTAAAAGTCTGGAACGTCTTGGGATGTGAGTGTGCGTTTGTTTGTTTGTTGCTAATTCAGCCTTAATCGTGCAACCTAAATTGGCTAAATCAGCTTTAATCGAACTTGCTGGTCTGTGACTTCCTCCCTCTTGGAAACAGCGAGGCTCCCTCCATTGAGGTCCATCCAACCTTCTTCCTTGAGGCATCCCAGCAACGAAGGCAAGACAGCCAGATTATGCCAGCTGCCAACCTCTCATCTAGCAGATTGAGTTTAATAAGAGTTTCCTGCCATGGAGGAGGGAGCACCTGCAGGGACAACAGCCTGGGCGATTATATTTTGCAGGAAATATGTGCAAGTCTAACGGGGTGAGGTCACAACTCGATTGGCGAGGTCACAGAGAGCTGATAAACAGTGGTGTACGGAGCCGCTTAGCCGCCAGGGGGGCAGGGTGTTGCTCCGTAGCGCACACGCATTGCGACGTCACGATGCATGCGTGCAATGGAGCGCAGTCCGGCCAGGCCGCCGCACATGCGCAGTCTGGCCGGGCTGCTGGGCCCAAGCAGCCCCCTGTCCGCGTGGCACGCACCCAGCAACTCGCAAGGCTGCAGTGCAGCCTTACGAGTTGCCGGGTGCGAGTAGCCGCCGCACGGATGGGTGGCCACTTGCGCCCGGCCCGGCAGCCCAGCCAGACTGCGCAAGTGCGGAATGTGCAGTCCAGTCGGACTCCCAAGCCTCCGCGCGGCGGCTGCTCGTGCTGAAGGGGTGCCGGGCGGCTGCCCGGGAGTCCCAGGGGGTGGCGCTGAGTGTCACCCCCTCCAGGGTGGAACCCGGGGCGCCCTGCCCCCAACGGGCCACCCTTGCTATGCCACTGCTGATAAACGCCCCACACCTCGTCCCTTTGTGTAAGGCTCATGCCCCGGGCATCTCCACCTCTCTCTGCAGGAAAAGAAGGACCCCCTCAGCCACTTCCACACCAACACGCTTATCATGACCACCCACAACCTTTTCTTTGGGGGAACAGAGACTGTCAGCACCACCCTTCGCTACGGGATCCTCATCCTCATGAAGCACCCGGAGGTAGCAGGTGAGCTAGGAAGGCCCCTCGGCTGCATTGATGTCTATCGACCTTGTTCACACCCCACCTTCTTTCAAGGTGGAAGAGCACACGGTTGTCTTCCTCCCCAATTTATCCTCACAACAACCCTGTGAGGTAGGCTAGGCCGAGAGGCAGTGTGTTATGGTACCTGAGGTTGTCAGGCTGAAGGCCAGCAGGCAGCTGCCAGAAGATTGTAGTGTCTCAATAGCAATGTGGTCGAGGAATCAAGGTCGAAGACAGTCCGAGTCAAAAGCCAGTCAGGAGTCCAAAGTTCAAGGAACAATCAGGTTTCACGAACACAAGTTCTAGGTAGAGCCACGAATACAGGATCAAGGCAAGGGTCACGAACGCAGGAACAAGACAAGGGGTCAAAAGGCAGGAATCAGAGATGCAGGAACACACATATGCCAGCACATTAGTTGCAGATGCTGCAGACTGGGGAAGCCAGCTTCCTTAAATAGGTGACTCACTCCCACGTTTCTTGTGAGCTGCAGCTGATTCTAATTGCCGTCTTCGCTTATCAGCTCGGCGTTCTACAGCTGAGAAGGGAGGAGGGGAGGGGATCGGCCGATTCCCCTGACTGAGTCCTGCTCCTGGCTCAACTTCTTCCTGTAGCTCTGATCTTCCTTCCTCCCTGTCAGCTTCCTCCTCTTCCGAGGAGTGCCGCCACCAGTCTTCCCCAGGTACAAATTCCTCAGATTCCTCTGTGGGTGCTGCCTTGTTGGGGGGGGGGGCTTGCCACCACTCCTCCTCATCTGTCTCGACCCTGACACAGTGACTGGCAGCCAAGGTCACCTAGGGAGCTTCATGGCTGAGGGGGTGGGTGGGTGGGAATTTGAACCTTGCTCTCTCCCAGGTCCTAGTCCAACACTCGAACCATTATGCCACACTGCCTATCACATGTCACACGCGTGATGCCAATAACATACACACACATAAGCCTAACCCGACACGCACACAGTATTAGGCTTTCTAAGATCTCGGGGCACAGAGATGCCTTTTCCATCACCACTTGCTACCCAAATTGAACTGGGATCCTGAGCCCAGGAAGAAGAGGCCCTCTGTCACCATGCAAACACGCTGGAAACTGCCTTACAATGAGCCAGACAATGGGCCCATCTCTTTCAGAGAGCCAGTGTGGTGTAGCTCCCCTTTGTATCTCCCCTTTGTGGAGCCAGTGTGGTATAGTGGTTAAGAGCGGTAGACTCGTAATCTGGTGAACCGGGTTCGCTTCCCCGCTCCTCCACATGCAGCTGCTGGGTGACCTTGGGCCAGTCATACTTCTCTGAAGTCTCTCAGCCCCACTCACCTCACAGAGGGTTTGTTGTGGGGAGGAAGGGAAAGGAGAATGTAAGCCGCTTGGAGACTCCTTCGGGGAGTGATAAAGCGGGATATCACAAAGGGGAGGTATTGGGTTGTTTTCATTTTCATTTTCATTTTGATTATGTATTTTGTGATTTTATATTGTGATTTTATCCTGTGGACCGCCCTGAGACCCGCAGGTAAAGGGCAGTAGACAAATGAAATTGATGGTGATAATATTAACAACAACACAACGACGATGATGCAACAGTAGAAGCTTCAGGTAAGATGGCAGTGGCAGCCCCAATTGAGTCTTCAGTTTTATGGTCAAGCTTTATTATTTCACAGCTTGGTTTGAGTGTTGCTTTTGCCAATGCCATTCCCTTCATCGCAACTCAACAGTTTATGTCTTAACATTTCGCTGCCAATTCGTTAATCTGTTGGGAGCCGCCCAGAGTGGCCCAGACGTGCAAGTTATAAATAAATTATTATTATTATTATTATTATTATTATTATTATTATTATTATTATTATTATTTTGTCTGCAGCCAAGGTCCAAGAAGAGATCAGCCAGATCATTGGTCCTCACCGCAACCCATCGACTGAGGACCGGGCGAAGATGCCGTACAACGGACGCCGTGATCCACGAGATCCAGAGATTCATCGATATCATCCCCATGGGGGTCCCCCACGCCGTGACCAAGGACACACACTTCCGTGGCTTTGTGCTCCCAAAGGTGCTTGGGAATGAAAAATCCCCCCTTCCCAAGAGATGGGAAGTTTATCTTTGGGCTGCTGATGGTGGGGTAGGGAGCAAATGCTTTCCGATTGGTGGGTGGCTGTGTTCACGCCAAGTCTGACATCCTTCTGGTTCCTATCTCAGGTCACGGTTGTGGCTGGGAGATGGATCTTTATGGCGCTGCTGTTTCATGAGAGGAAGAGGAGAAACCCCCCTTCTAAAGAAAGTGCCCTCGTTTTGAACTCTATATCCCATCTAGAGTAGGGTCAAACTCTGAGCCTTTGTGCCACTCCAGGGTGACTCCTGGAGAGAAAGACCTCTAGAGAAAAGCGGTGGAGAACTCTGGTAATGGCAGCAGAGCCTCCCAAGGCAGGGGTAGTCTTTCTTTTGGAAAGCAAATAATAATAATAATAATAATAATAATAATAATAATAATAATTCAGTGGTACCTCTGGTTGCGAACGGGATCCGTTCCGGAGCCCCGTTCGCAACATGAGCAACACGTAACTTGAAGCACTGCTTCTGCACATGTGCGCGGCGCGATTCAGCGCTTCTGCACATGCACGTGACGTCATTTGACGCGTCTGCGCATGCGCGAATCGCCAAACCCGGAAGTAACCTGTTCCGGTACTTCCGGGTTCAGCGGTTTGTAACCCGCGACGAACGTAACCTACAGCGAACGTAACACGAGGTACGACTGTAATAATAATAATAATAATAATAATAATAATAATAATAATAATGTTATTATTTGTACCCCACCCATCTGGCTGGTTTCCCCAACCACTCTAGGCGGCTCCTAACAGAACACTAAAAACGGAATAAAACTTCAAACATTAAAAACTTCCCTAAACAGGGCTGCCTTCAGATGTCTTCTAAAAGTCAGATAGTTGCTTATTTCCTTGACATCCGAGAGGAGGGCATTCCACAGGGCAGGTGCCACTACCGAGAAGGCCCTCTGCCTGGTTCCCTGAAACCTCGCTTCTCGCAGGGAGGGAACCGCCAGAAGGCCCTCGGCGCTGGACCTCAGTGTCCGGGCTGAACGATGGGGGTGGAGACGCTCCTTCAGGTATACTGGGCCGAGGCCGTTTAGGGCTTTCAAGGTCAGCACCAACACTTTGAATTGTGCTTGGAAAGAATGTGAAGACAACATACTCCGGTTTGTGAAGAGCACACAGGTATGCCACCATTGGAGACAGTAATGCTTATGAATATCGTTGGCTGGAAGCCACGGGAGGGAGAGATGGCTCTGGGACTCAGATTCCCCTTGTGGGTTTCCCATAAAGGGCTCTTGCCCTCAGAACCTGTTTGTGGGCTTCACTTTGGGTCATCTGGGTGGCAAACTCTGAGAACAGGATGCCAGACTAGATGGGCATGGGCCTGATCCACCAGACTCTCCTTATGTTCTTAGGTGAGCCACACCCTGCTGAATCACCATGAAAGGAGCGCCACTTAATAAGGCTGATCTGTTTTTTGTGAATTAATAAATGGAGATGTCTGTTGGGCATATGAAGGAGGACAGAGTGATTCATAAACTAGACGGATGGGTAGATAAAATGTAAAAACACAACTGCTGGCTGGGCAGACAGACTGAAAGACAATGTGTGTGTGGGGGGGGGTCACATCCACACATGGCTTTAAAGCACTCTTATGCCACTTTAAGTGTTGTGGTTCTCCTCGGCAAATAAATATTTCTGGAAAATCTAGTTTGAGACCCGAGAGCTGTTGGGAGGCCCCTCCCAGTTCCCAGCACCCTTCACAAACTAAAGCTCCCAGGATTAAGAACATAAGAACAGGCTGCTTCGATCAGCATTACCGCCCAACATTTCTCTGATGAATAGAGACGTCCCATTCCATACTGATAAGTTTACTATTTGCCGTATTTTTTGCTCTATAAGGCGCACCTGACCATAGGACGCACCTAGTTTTTAGAGGGGAAAAGCCCCATTTTTTTGAGGATCAGCTCAAATTTCTGTAGCTTCTTTTGCAAAGGAGAAAAGCCCCATTTTTGAGGATCAGCTCAAAGTTGTTGATCTTACTTTGCAAAGGGGAAAAACCCTGTTTTATGGGGTTTAACTCACAGTTCTGCAGCTTCAGGAAGCCATTTCTACAGTTTCCAGACAGATAATCTAATCAGCCAGTCCCATGTCGCTGGGGAAACAGCCTCCCTCTGCAAGGGGGCGGGGCTGGAATCTCTCTCCCTTATCTCTCTCCCCGATCATTTGCTGAGCAGCTGCTCAGGGGGCTTCCTTTCAACACCCCCCCTCTCTCTTTTTAAAAAAGCACGATCTGCTTTTACCCCTGGGCAGTTCAGCTCCAGGGACCACACATTTGCTCCATAAGACACACAGACATTTCCCCTTACTTTTTAGGAGGAAAAAAGTGTGTCTTATGGAGCGAAAAATACGGTATACCCTGAGCATCTGACTGGGTTGTCCCAGCCACTCTGAACAGCTTCCTCCATGTATAAAAACATAAAACATTAAACATTAAAAAAAAACTTCCCAGACAGGATTGCCTTCAGATGGCTCGGGGGTCGGATAACTCCATACCCTCCAACGGAAATAGGCACATCCTAAGGAAAAGTGGGACATTCCAGGTTCAAATCAGAAACCGGGATGGCTTCTCTAAATCAGGGAGGTCCCTGGAAAATAGGGACACTTGGAGGGTCTGGATCAGGCCAATGGCTCTCACAGTGCCCAACCAGATGCCCAATAAGGGAAAAACAACAACGAATTTTCAGAAGCATTGCTGCCTCCCAACTTCTGGCATCCTTTGCCTTTCCTCTAAACTAAAACGTTCCTAACGCTGCTACCTTTGAGTCTCTCCATTCCCTGGATCCCATCGCTGGCCCTTTTCTGAACCTTTCCCAGCTCTGCAATCCTTTTTCAGGGGAGGCGACCGGAACTGAATGCAGTGGCAGAAGTCAAAGCGGCATGAGGGTGCTCTCAGTGCCTGGTGTGGCCTTACAAGGATGGGAGCCCACATTCCGGGTTGTTTCTGGCCTCGCCAACATGCCTCTCCCCTTTTCCCCCAACAGGGCACCAACATCATGCCTCTCCTTCACTCTGTCCACAAAGATCCCACCCAGTTCAAAAACCCGGAAGCTTTTGACCCTACCCACTTCCTGGACGAGAAAGGCGGCTTCCGGCGAAGCGATGCCTTCATGCCCTTTTCTGCTGGTGAGTTCCTAGTCGGGGGAGGGTGTGGCAAGATAGGCAGTGGGGAGGTGTAAGGAATGGGCCCCTCGTCTTGCCCCCCTGGATTGCATGGAGGAGTCCCTGGAATCAGCTGGCTGAAAGGGACAGGGCGATACGGAGGGGTGCTGGGTACCAGAAGCATCTCCGCGATGGCCGTGGGGCATCTTTCCTCCCCACATTAAAAGGTAAAGGGACCCCTGACCATTAGGTCCAGTCGTGTCTGACTCTGGGGTTGCGGCGCTCATCTCACTTTATTGGCCAAGAGGCGGCGTACAGCTTCCAGGTCATGTGGCCAGCATGACAAAGCCGCTTCTGGCGAACCAGAGCAGCGCACGGAAACGCCGTTTACCTTCCCGCCAGAGCGGTACCTATTTATCTACTTGCACTTTGACGTGCTTTCGAACTGCTAGGTGGGCAGGAGCAGGGACCGAGCAACGGGAGCTCACCCTGTCGCGGGGATTCGAACCACCGATCTTCTGATCAGCAAGCCCTAGGCTCTGTGGTTTAACCCACAGATGGTCTCTAAATTTGCATCTGTACATATAAATCAGCACATGCAAATGTTATGCAAATGGGTGCCGACTTTTTGGGGGAGAGGAGCGATTAGCAGCCGTGTGCAGGTGTAGAAGAAATTTTGGCATGGCTGGAATCATAGAATAGTAGAATTGTAGAGTTGGAAGGGACCCCTAAGAGTCATCTAGTCCAACCCCCTGCAATGCAGGAATCTTAGCTAAAGCGTTATTGACAGATGACCATCCAACCTCTGCTTAAAAACCTCCAAGGAAGGACAGTCCACCACCTTTCACTTTCAGACAACTCTTACCCTCAGAAATCTCTTCCTAATTAGTTTCACAGTATCCTAGGATTGTAGAATTGTAGAATGGGAATAAGGATCATTTGCCCGTTTTGGGGCTCGAACCCACAACCCTGAGATTAAAAGTCTTGTGCTTTCCTCTGGCCCTTGGGAATTAATCTGCCTCCCAGGGGGCTGCTCTTCTTTTAGTGGAGCGGGCAGGACGTCGCCCTGATTAATAGGCCGCTAGAGAGCAGTTTATGTACAGAAATGTAGATGCTGAAACTCTTGCTCATGAATGCAAAGCCTGGAAGGAGCTGCTGACTGGTTTGTTGTTTCTCTCCTCAGGGAAACGCTTGTGCCTGGGAGAAGGTTTGGCGCGCATGGAGCTGTTCCTGTATCTCACCAAACTCCTCCAGCGCTTCACCTTCCAGCCCACCTGCCCCCGCGAGGAGCTGGACCTCTCGCCCATGTCCAGCGGCACAGGGAACGTCCCTCGTCCCTACAGATGCCACATCGTCCCCCGCTGAGCCGCCCCTCTTGCCGCTCGCCCCCATCTCCCCAGCCCAGCCTTCCCCGGCAGGGTGGGACTCTCAAGGTGTTTCTGGGGGGTGCCACCTTGGGGAAGGCACTGCCCTCCATGCCAACTGTAGCCAAGGTGGCTTTCTTTACCTATAGCTGGAAGCTGGCTGGATCTTTTGCAGGGGGAGGGAGGGCAGGGCTCTGAATGTGCTCACCCCCATGCAGGAAAAGAGAGACTTGATGCTCCATTGGCCTGACTCAAGTGGCAGGCAGTTCCAGGGGTGCCTATGCAGCTTTGCATGCCTGAGGTGGGGCAGGCACAAGTTGGGGTGTGGGTGGCTTTCATTTTCAAAATAGTGGGGTTAATCTGGTGCAGGCTTGCCTTAAGCACCCCAGCTTGCCAGGAGCTCACCCAGGCAGCAGCATTATATTTTTTTATTTCTTAAAAAGCCAGACAGCGCCCACGGGGTATCGAAGTGCCGTTAAGCAATTGGTGAATCTGCAAAGATTGCTCCGAAGTAACCGCTAGGCTAAGCTGGCCCGGCAGCGACATTTTAAAGGGGCATCGCCAATTTTGAGAAAAGCACCCCAGAACCCTCTGCAACGTGACGAGGGCTCCCGGGACCCTCCGCCCTGATACTGCTTTGGGGTACGAATTCATTCCCTCAGAGAGCCATTATTGCTTTCTGGAAACTGCAGGCTGGGATCATGCCCAGATTCCCCTTGCTCCTCCACATTCTTGCCCTGCCCAGCAGAAATATTAGGTCGGGTAATCTCAGGTGTGTTCTTTCTCAAGAAGTTGGTGTAAGCATTTACTAATAAAGGACTCCTATTTACTAATAAAGGACTCCTATGCTTTTGAATTATGGTGCTGGAGGAGACTCTTGAGAGTCCCATGGACTGCAAAAAGATCAAACCTATCCATTGTGAAGGAAATCAGCCCTGAGTGCTCACTGGAAGGACAGATCCTGAAGCTGAGGCTCCAATACTTTGGCCACCTCATGAGAAGAGAAGACTCCCTGGAAAAGACCCTGATGTTGGGAAAGATGGAGGGCACAAGGAGAAGGGGACGACAGAGGACAAGATGGTTGGACAGTGTTCTTGAAGCTACCAACATGAGTCTGACCAAACTGCGGGAGGCAGTGGAAGACAGGAGTGCCTGGCGTGCTCTGGTCCATGGGGTCACGAAGAGTCGGACACGACTAAACGACTGAACAACAACAACAATTTCCAAGGGCTGAGAGCTGGGTTGCTCCTTGCAAATGCCTCCTCCAGGCCGAGACGGGCATGTCTTCAGCAGCAAGAGGGCTGTGGCAGGAGTGCAGTGGCAGGGCAGTTTTGCTCCCAGATGACCTGCTGGTCTGGTGTTTGCTGCCCCAGCGATGGGCTGGCGGCGACGTTTGGTGCTGTGCCTTATAAGGGGCAGCCAGTGGTGTAGCATGGTTAGCGGTTGCCCTGGGCACAGAATGGTTAGCGGGTGCAAAATCTCAATACAGCTGCGCTCTTCCTTCCCTGTTCTCAGTTGAAGAAGAAGAGAAGAAGAGTTTGGATTCGATATCCCGCTTTATCACTACCCGAAGGAGTCTCAAAGCGGCTCACATTCTCCTTTCCCTTCCTCCCCCACAACAAACACTCTGTGAGGTGAGTGGGGCTGAGAGACTTCAGAGAAGTGGGACTAGCCCAAGGTCACCCAGCAGCTGCATGTGGAGGAGCGGAGACGCGAACCCGGTTCACCAGATTACAAGTCTACCGCTCTTAACCACTACACCACACTGGCTCTCCATGCGAGCCTGGAAGTGACCTCTCCAGACAACGACTCTTCTTTTCTTATCTTTGTGGCTGCGATCTCCTGGGTGACTCGGACACTGTTAGGCAGTTGAATGCTGAAATAAACAGAAATCTGCTCTTATTCCCTTATGGGGTACACAAGAGCCTTCCCAGGTTCTCCATCGGAGTAAATTTACAGAGGCCAACCAGAGAAAAATTGAGAAGCAAAATCTTTATATCTGTTGCAAACAGGGCCCTCACTCCCAAAATTTAGGAGGGAGGAGGAACCCAGAACAATGGTGTGCCAGCTCCTACGGTATATAGACTTTTGAAATTCCCCCCCTCCCGCTCAAGACCACCCCCTATACATCATACATACATCACAAAAAGGGGTGTAACCCAGGACCACCTCCCCAGATACATCACAGCTGCATCACAGATTGGGAGGGTCAGAGGAGGTAACCTGAGAATTCTCACACCTGTGCCATCTCTCCCTGACCCCTCCCAGACACCCTCTCACTATATATAAGGGTCTGGTGACTTCTGTTTCAGTGTATCTGAAGAAGTGTGCATGCACACGAAAGCTCATACCAAGAACAAACTTAGTTGGTCTCTAAGGTGCTACTGGAAGGAATTTTTTTTTATTTTGTTTTCCCTCCCAGACACACATTTCAGCAAAACAAAAGGTTTCTTGTTTCCTGCCCTGGCCTGGCAGGGCTAATGTAGGGCTAATGATCCAAATCCATTTTAGGTGGTGGGTTCTTTGTGGGGGAAATGGCTCATGTCTGGCACTCAGGCATCAGGATGCCAGAGATTATCACTTATCACCCCCTCCTTCCTTGCAGAGAAACAGTTTGTCAGTTTGGGAGTCAAAATGGAGACAGGCCTGTCCTCCTGCGCTGCTTCAGACATGTGGCCTTGTTTTGCTTGGCACACTTATGAACAATTATTATATATATATATATATAAGACCTTGATATTCTTACAACAATGCGTGGTCCGGGGCACTGGCAACCCACGCTATGCCACTGGAACCGGCTTCTGCCAGCCGTGGACCAACTCCCTTTCTGCATCGTGGCATTCAGGGCACTTCCAGGTGGCCTGTTTGTGGAACACTCATTCTGATTTGTGGGCAGGGGGGTTAGATGCTGTTAAGGACACAAGAACGTAAAGACGTAAGGAGAGCCTGCTGGGTTGGGCCATTTAGTCCAGCCTGTTCTCGCAGTGACCTGGGAATCTTGATAGACTGCCTCTGCAACTGGAGGTTCCATAACAAGAGCCTGGCCTCTGGATCAGGCCAATTGCACCGTGAATTTGTCCCATCCTGTTTTAAAGCCATCCAAACTGGTGGCCATCACAGCCTCCTGTGGGTGGGAGTTCCGCAGTTTACCTATGTTGCACCAAAGCAAGGGATATTCCACACTTCCCAGTGGATTTCCCCGGCTCTTTCCTTAGGGCTAAAAGTCAGTTCTTTGCAGGGAAGCGGGTTTGTGGTGCAAGACCCCTGTAAACATTGCCTCACCTGAATCTGCCAGCATGTGAGTGAATCCCAACCTACAACAGTGGCATCTGGAAGCAGCCTTAGTTTCACCTGGGATTGAAAAGGCTGAGTCATTTTCAAGCAACCCTTTGCAAAGCAAATATTTTATTTGGGGGAAAAAACCCAGTGTGCCATGACCTCCCGGCCTTTCATGGTTGTGTAGGGCGTAGATGAGATAACTGAGATGTCGACATTCTCAGCTGAGGCCTTGGATGGTGCTGACCCCGGAGTGTTGGTCAGGGAGAAAGGATGACAGACGGCAGCAACAGGCAAGAGGGTGGAGAGAGAGAAAGAGACAGATGAGAGAGGGAGGGAGAGAGAGAGAGAGAGAGAGAGAGAGAGAGAGAGAGAGAGGAGGCCCTTGCATAATGGATTGCCACAGCCATTCAGAAAAAACAAAGTTTGCTGTTTGACAGTAGGACAGACTCCCTCTTCTTCCTTGGAGGTATCTAAGCAGAGGTTGGATGGCCCTCTGTCATGGATGCTTTAGTTGAGGTTCCTTCCTTGCAGGGGGTTGGACTGGATGACCCTTGGGATGTCCCTCCTGGGGGCCCGCAGCTTATTGCATTTCTTCAATATAACTCTAATTGGCATCAAAACCTCTTCAGATATCCTATCCAGATATACTCTACCCGAGTTTAATATTCTTAAATTGTGGAGCTGTTATGTACTGAGTTGAATAGGATCCAAAATGCAGCAGTCTGAATGGTCCTAGAACAAGGATAGGATTCAGAATGCAGCAGTCTGATTGGTCCGCAGGAGCCACCCAATCCAGCTCCAGGGGGAAGTGAATCCGCAACCTGATTGGCCTACAGGAATATCCTGGAATTAGCCAATCACGTGGGGCCCAGTGTAAATAATGTATATAAAGCAGACGTTCTGGGGGAACTTTCATTCCTCGGTACTATGAGCTGAATAAAGAGCATGAAATCCACACTCGACTCCGAGTATATTTCGGGAGCCCTGATAAAGTTCGAGAATGGATCCTTGATAGAGACGCCTCTTTAGACCACGAAGATAAAAAAATCTGGGTTTTCCTACTGGTTTCCCCGAGTAAAAGCAGTCAAAATTCGTGCCAACTACCTGGCGGACATCACTGATCCCACTCTTCGGAGAGCTTTTACTATCGCCCGGTTTCAAACATTACCTACTGCATACCTGACTGGCAGATATGCAAGAATTCCAGTAGAGCACCGCTTGTGCCCTTGCCCCACGAGAACTAAAGAGGATCTCATACATTATCTTTTTCATTGTCCTATTTACTTGGGCTTTAGAGGTGCGATTTTGCAAATCATACCCAATTCAATAAATAACCCTGAAGAGCGAGTAAAATTTTTGTTAGTTGATTTCCCATGTGGTAGCGGTCTTTGTGATGAAGGCCATGAAAGCTAGGGAAAGATTCCTGGATGACAAAGAAAAGATCCCTTCATCGTCTTCTTAACTCATTCTTGTTGTACTTTCCTTTTTGTCAGTGGGATGAGGGTTTTGCTGGGACTGTATGCAAGGAATTTGAACCTTGTTGTGTAGCTATTTGTGTAAAGGCATGGTCCTCACAATAAACTGATATTGATTGATGTCCCTCCTGACGTCCATGATGCTATGTCTGGCTGCAGGGGGATGAGTCTTCGAGCGCAGTGTCCTTTTACCGGGCGATGAGGCAGAACTGGTAGGGCCGAGGGATGCTCCCCAGCCCTGTGGACTCAGGCGTGATGTCAATCTCCTCGGGTTTCATCAAGGGCTTCAGCTTGAAGTTCTGCAGGATGGTGGTGAGGAAGATGAAGAGCTCCATGATGGCCAGGCTTTCTCCCAGGCACACTCGCTTGCCTGCAAAGTGGGGGGGGGGGTGAGAAGGAAGAGGGACAGAAATGCCACTGTGCCTTTGAGGATCAGGCCAAGGGAGGCTCTAGATCTGCTCTGACATCCTTTGAAGGTGGGCTCAGGGATGGAGTCCCCAGGTGGTCCACAGTGGAGCAGACCTTCGTAGGTAATAGAGGACCCTTTGGACCCTTCCCCTCTTTTCATGGTCTTTAAATCCCTCCCGCCCTTTCACTTAAGTTGTTGGTGCTGACCTTTAAAGCCCTAAACGGCCTCAGCCCAGTATACCTCCACCCCCACCGTTCAGCCCGGACACTGAGATCCAGCGCCGAGGGCCTTCTGGCGGTTCCCTCACTGCGAGAAGCAAAGCTACAGGGAACCAGGCAGAGGGCCTTCTCGGTAGTGGCACCCATCCTGTGGAACGCCCTCCCAGCAGATGTCAAAGAGATAAACAACTATCTGACATTCAGAAAATACCTGAAGGCAGCCCTGTTTAGGGAAGTTTTTAATCTGTGACATTTTGATGTATTTTAATGTTTGTTGGAAGCCGCCCAGAGTGGGTGGGGTACAAATAATAATAATAATAATAATAATAATTATTATTATTATTATTATTATGGAGACCCAAGGGGAGATGTCTGCAAGCAGGATTCAACCCAGTGGCTGTGTATGCACTGCAGAATTATTAATTATTAATTATTAATTCATTTTATACACTACCCTTTATCAAAAGATCCCAGGGCAGTGTACAACATTAAAAACACATTACAAAACACCAGTGATAAAAACATAATAAAAACATTGTAAAGTGCTTACAGACGGGCAGCCTAATAATGAAATAATCATCATAATAATAGTCCTCTCCTGCACACTTTTACAGACCATCGATTACTGAATAGCCATAGGCCTGGGTAAAGAGACTGTTTTTGCCTGGAGCCAGGCGAGCCTCTCTGGGGAGAGCATTCCGCAAATGGGGAGCCACCACCGAAAAGGCCCATAAGAAGAGTGGACTAGATGCGGGGCTAGATGGCCCCTTCCAACTCTGAAGTTCTGTGATTTCTGAGTGATCTCCCTGGGGAGGCTGCAGATTCTCCTTCCTTGGAGGTTTCAAAGCAGAGGTTTGCTTTAGTTGGAATTCCTGCATTGAATTGGGGTTCCTCCGAATTCTACAGTTCCATGATTCTCAGAGCCTGATGGATCTGGCCAAAGGAGGCCCATCTAGCCGGGCATCCTGTTCCCACAGTGGCCACCCAGATGCCCATGATGGGAAACCCACCCGCAGGACCTGAACCCGTGTCCTGCCCTTACCTGCCGAGAAAGCCATGAAGGCATCGTTCTTCTTGAACCGCCCGCTCTCGTCCAGGAAATGAGTCGGGTCGAAGGAGGTTGGATTCTTGAACTGCGTGGGATCAAACTGAGATGTGCAGATCAGGGGGATGATGTTGAGGTCCTGTGGGTTGGAGGGAGAGGAGCAGGAGGAAGGCATGGTTGAGAAGCAAGGGCAAGAAATCCCTGGCAGACGGGGGTTGAGTCATGGGGAGGGGCCTTAGCTGTAGGAGCACCTGTGCTGCCTGCAGAAGGTCCCAATTTCCATCTCTGGGTAGGAATAGGAGAGCCACTGCTGCCTGCCAATGAGGACAACACTGAGGTAGAATCATAGAATCATAGAATCCTAGAGTTGGAAGAGACCCCAAGGGCCATCCAGTCCAAGCCCCTGCCAAGCAGGAAACGCCATCAAAGCATTCCTGACAGGTGGCTGTCAAGCCTCTGCTTAAAGACCGCCAAAGAAGGAGACTCCACCACACTCCTTGGCAGCAAATTCCACTGTTGAACAGCTCTTACTGTCAGGAAGTTCTTCCTAATGTTTAGGTGGAATCTTCTTTCTTGTAGTTTGAATCCATTGCTCCGTGTCCGCTTCTCTGGAGCAGCAGAAAACAACCTTTCTCCCTCCTCTATATGACATCCTTTTATATATTTGAACATGGCTATCATATCACCCCTTAACCTTCTCTTCTCCAGGCTAAACATACCCAGCTCCCTAAGCCGTTCCTCATAAGGCATCGTTTCCAGGCCTTTGACCATTTTGGTTGCCCTCCTCTGGACACGTTCCAGCTTGTCAATATCCTTCTTGAACTGTGGTGCCCAGAACTGGACACAGTATTCCAGGTGAGGTCTGACCAGAGCGGAATACAGTGGTACTATTACTTCCCTTGATCTAGATGCTATACTCCTATTGATGCAGCCCAATAGGTAGGTAGACCAGGTGGTCCGACTCGCTGTGGCAGTCGCTTCCTGTGTGTGAGTGACGTACCTTCAGTCGAGGGAAAGCTCTTCTGAGCTTAGCTCAGTGTGACACAATGGCGAGAGCGGTGGGTTCTGACCTGGGGGACTGGGGTTCGAATCCCCACTCAGCCACGAAGCCTAGTAGTGACCTTGGGCGAGTCAGTCACCATCTCTTCGCCTTGACCTACCTCACAGGGTTGTTGTATGGGTGAAATACGGAGGGGGAGGAGAACCCTTTGCGCCACCTTGAGCTCTTTGGAAGAAAAGCTGGCCTATAAATATCTCAAGGTCTGTCCCATGGAAGAGGGAAGAAGCTTGTCTCCTCCTGCTCTGGAGGGTAGGACTCGAACCCATGGCTTCAAGTTACAAGAAAGGAAATTCCGACTCAACATATGGAAAACCTTTCTGATGGAAAGAGCTGTTCAACAGTGGAACGGTCTCCCTCAGGAGGTGGTGGGCTCTCCTTCCTTGGAGGTTTCCAAGCAGAGGTTGGATGTCCATCTGCCATGGATGCTTGAGTTGAGATTCCTGCATTGCAGGGGGCTGGGCTAGATGACCCTTGGGGGTCCCTTCCACGATTCTATGAAATGCCCTGTTTCCAAGGCCACCTATTATCTTATTCAATGCCTATGGCGAGACGAATTTACCAGCCCATGGTCGAATAAAATCCATGCTAAACTCCTGTTGTACGGAATCTCTCTGTCTGATGTACTGAATCTAGATCTCACCTCAGCCAAGAGAGTCATTAAACAAAGACTGGATGATGTTGAATTACAACATAATCTTGTGACGGGCGGAGGAGTTTGTTCTCCGTTGAACCTAGGTATTACTCCTATGCCTCAGATTCCATCATATCTGTCCTCTCTTTCCGTTGCATCACATAGTTTCGCATTCATCAAAGCAAGGTACAATGTGTTTCCATCCAATGTACTGAGTCATACGTTCTCTAAAGGCCAAGTTTCCGTTTTATGTGCTTGCGAGAATAAATCAATAGAATCCCTTTACCATATATTATTTAATTGCCCCCTGTACACTACAGCTCGGACCAGCATTCTGAATCCAATAATCTTGGAGATTGCTAATAAACCATCTGAATCTCATTTAGCATGTGTGCTGCAAGACAATGAACACAGAACACTGCAGGTAGCAAGATTTCTGTTCTCTCGTATAAGAGACGAGCTGGAATGTTACATGATTATTGATATTTTAACATATTATTTTTAAATATTCTTTGAAATTGTAATAGTGATATACTTAAAGATTGTGCCCCCTAATTGTGGTGGTGTTTTATAGCTATATTTATTTATGTACCAGAAATGTGTATCTGTGTTTTTATGTTTTATGTTTTAAGCTATTTCTATTTCTGTGGGCTTATAGCCGAAATAAAGATCTATCTATCATAATGTAAAAGGGAGCAAGTGTGGAGTGCCTTCTGCTAAAAGGACGCATGGCCAGGTCTTGCTCATCTAGGCTCAGAGGACAGAGATCTTCCTAGCAGGCTTCAGGACTGCGAAAGCAGCCCATGGGGTGTCAAGGCAGGGTGCTGCCAAGGAGACCTTCTCTGTCCCCCATGGGGTGCACTTTCCCCCTTCCCCACAAACCTTGGGGAGGGTGTATCCACGGAACTCGATATCTCGCGTGACGGTGTGGGGCACCGCCATGGGGACGATGTCGGCGTAGCGCTGGATCTCGTGGATGACGGCGTCCATGTAGGGCATCCGGCTCCTGTCCTCCATGGAGGGGCTGCGGTTCACCCCGATGACCCGGTCAATCTCTTCGTGGAGCTTCTCTGCAGAAAGGAAGGAGGGCGGGGAAAGCTCTAAAGCGGTCCCAGGTGGGATGACGGACAGGGAAACGGGCCGCGGTGGTCTGCAAGGGGTTAACAACGGGAAGTGGGTGGGAGCAGAAAGGGAGAGGGCGCAGGGGCTTGGGAAGGCAAATACAGACAGAGCTGCCCTAGAGCAGGCCCCCTTTGACCCACTGATTTCAATGAGTTTATTGAGCATGATTCCAGCATGGCAGGGGGTTGGGTTGGATGACCTTTGGGGTCCCTTCCAACTCTGCAATTCCATGAGCCTATGAAACCCAGGGACCAGTTCTAGCTCTTCTGTGGCATTTCAGTAAGTGAGACTTGGGCAATTCAAAGCAACCTGAGACTGGACTAGAAGCTTGCAGCCCTCTCTGGCCATTGTGCCTCCCCTGGCTGTGGTTTTGTCATCTGGTTGATCGCTGTGTGGTTCAGGGGTGCTGTACTGGCTTCCTCGCAGGCCAAAGGTAAAGTTAAAGGGACCCCTGACTGTTAGGTCCAGTCGTGGACGACTCTGGGGTTGCGCCGCTCATCTCGCTTTACTGGCTGAGGGAGCCGGTGTACAGTGCAAGTAGATCAATAGGTACCGCTGCAGCAGGAAGGTAAACGGCGTTTCCGTGCGCTGCTCTGGTTCGCTAAAAGCAGCTTAGTCATGCTGGCCACATGACCCAGAAGCTGTACGCCGGCTCCCTTGGCCAATAATGCGAGATGAGCGCCGCAACCCCAGAGTCGGTCATGACTGGACCTAATGGTCAGGGGTCCCTTTACCTTTACCTTTATGGGAGACTGAGATTCAAATCCCGACTCAACCATGAAGCATTCATGGGGTGTGACCTTGGAGACTAGTCCCTGCTTTAGTTGAAATTCCTGCATTGCAATGGGCTGGGTAGATGACCCTCAGCTCCCCTTCCAACTCTACAATTCTACGATTCTATGCTTCTGAGCCTAACCTACCTCACAGGGTTGTTGTGGGGAGTAAATGAGGAGAGCCGTGTGCGTCACCTGCAGCTCCGTAGAGAAAAAGGTGGGATATAAAATACGAAAAGCAAATAAATAAAAGACTTCTCAGTCTTTTTCTATTCCTGGTGGGCAGGTTGGACCGCCACCCCCCCGCCCCGAGGGCATTCCTGTGTGAGAGCAGAGCAGGCCCCCTTTCCTTTGGGAAGCTGACCTTCCACCTCTGGGTGCCTCATGAGAATTCGGAGTCCGTATCTCAAGGTCGAGCTGACCGTCTCCGTCCCGGCAAAGAAGAGGTTCACCGTGGTCTTTGACATGGTGTCTTCGTTGAAGTGTGTGTCCGGGTTGTTTTTTTCCTGCAACAGGGATATGGGAGGGGCTGAGAAACCTCGACAGCTTCAACGAGACTTGTGAAGAAGACAGTGCAGGATGCCATCGTCTGACAAGGCCCCTCCGGGCATCATTTGGACTGTCCATGGAGGCGCAGGTCAATTCTGTGTCCAGGGCAGCTGTCTACCAGCTCCATCTGGTGCGCAGGCTGAGACCCTCCCTGCCCGCAGACTGTCTCGCCAGAGTGGTGCATGCTCTGGTTATCTCCCGCTTGGATTACTGCAATGCGCTCTACGTGGGGCTACCTTTAAAGGTGACCCGGAAACTGCAATTAATCCAGAATGCGGCAGCTAGACTGGTGACTGGGAGTGGCCGCCGGGACCATATAACACCGGTCCTGAAAGACCTACATTGGCTCCCAGTACGTTTCCTAGCACAATTCAAAGTGTTGGTGCTGACCTTTCAACCCCTAAATGGCCTCAGTCCAGTATACCTGAAGGAGCGTCTCCACCCCCATCGTTCAGCCCGGACACTGAGGTCCAGTGCCGAGGGCCTTCTGGCGGTTCCCTCACTACGAGAAGCCAAGTTACAGGGAACCAGGCAGAGGGCCTTCTAGGTAGTGGCACCCGCCCTGTGGAACACCCTCCCACCAGATGTCAAAGAGAACAACAACTACCAGACCTTTAGAAGACATCTGAAGGCAGCCCTGTTTAGGGAGGCTTTTAATGTTTAATAGATTGTTGTATTTTAATGTTCTGTTGAAAGCCGCCCAGAGTGGGTGGGGGAACCCAGCCAGATGGGTGCGGTATAAACAATAAACAATAAATTATTTATTTATTTATTTATTTATTTATTTATTTATTTATTATTATTATTATTATTATTATTATTATTATTATTATTAATGTTCATTCTGCATCTGTGATGATTTGTGGCTATGCTGATATCAGTTTGCTTATTATGCAAACTCACTTTCCACACCACACTGTTGGTGCCTGCAAAAGCACTTTGTTTACTGTAGCTTCCTGCTGAAATCCTGCAAAATTTTACCCCACAAATCTTTGTTTTTTGGGTCCTGCTCTTGTCGTGTTGCAGCACAAGAGCTGCCCCTCCGGGTGGCTATAGCCTGGGAACATTGATTTGATTTAATATTTGTATCCCGCTTTTCCAACCATAAATGCCAAGCGCAAAGCAGCTCTCAATAAGTGCAACTGCATTCCAAAATGACGAACGCTACAATTATTATATTATCAAACTCGATAGCATATAAATAAAGTAAACAGCAGCAGTGAATTCATCAAAACAATCAATACAATTCAAGAGTAACCAATGCATTGGAGGGGGCTGGACTAGATGGCCCTTGGGGTGCCTTTCAACTCTACAATTCTCTGATTCTAAGACAGATTGGCTGCAATGTGCTCATTGCTGGGCATCCCTTGCGCTTGGTTTGGAAGCTGCAGTCTGTGCAGAATGCTGCAGCACGATTGCTGACAGGAGCGAGTCCTTGTCGGCATGTAACTCCTGTGTTCAGAGATCTGAACTGGTTCCCGATTCGCTACAGGGCCAAGTTCAAGGTATTACTGTTAGTAACAACTTGGAACCAGTTTCCCTGTGAGATTGCCTTGCTCCAAATACGCCTGATCAACCACTTCGATCGGTGGATCTGGCCCTGTTCCAGGTGCCAAACAACCCTCTTTCTGCATTTGTAAGATCTCAGTATTTTAGTGTGGCAGCACCTGCACTTTGGAACTCTCTGCCACTTGATATCAAGCAGGTGCCTTCGCTGTCCTTTTTTCGATGCCTCCTAAAAGCATGTTTGTTTAAACAAACCTACCCAGATGCTTAGAAAGTTTGTGCGTGTCTATTTTTAGTCTATTGCTATTTTTACTTTTCAAAAGAAATTCCTGATTTTTCCTTATTGATAATCTTATAGTTTTATCTTTTTATCTTTTGTACCGCGCTTTGAGATTGTTGTTGTTTTTCAATCGAGTGGTATATAAATTATCTATATATATAAAATCGTTCAAGTTGGATGTTTGTTAACAATCGCCTTTCTCCATAACCCCTTGATCGATTCCGTTCACATTTGGACACAACGTTCCATGCCCATATGGGAGTGATCATATGTGCTTACATTGCACAAATACCACACGTTTCCCAGGTAAAAATGTGATTTTTGTGCAAAAAAATAGCGCCCTCCAGTGGACGTTAAACAGCACAGCACAACACACCTCTTTCTGACCCCTCCTCCTCCTTTCCTGACGTCACTACCACCATCCAATCGACAGACAGACCGCCCACAAACACTACTGGGACAAAGAACCTCATAGACTAAAATAGTAATAAACAGTTGTAGAAACGAAGACAAAAACGGGAGGGGCAAACGGAGAACACATAGACTGAACTTCAACGAGATAAGGTGTAAGTAAACATACGCTTTCTCTTTCATACTGTATCTTACTTTTGCATTTCACTAAATCAGCCACAGCAAGGCGTGGCCGGGTCAGCTAGTGTGAAATAAAATAGCTAAATTGTAGTGGTTGAGAAACCACTGTTATAGAAGCCTCCTCCTGCTCACAAAACTGGAATTTTCCTGACAAAGAGGGAAGGGATCTGGAATTAACGGCAGCTCCTTGGGATGCTGAGGATACCTGCTGGATTTTGATGAGGAAGCAGTCGATGAAATCCCGGGGGTTGTTGACGTCCAGTGTTTGCCGGTTCATCTCTAGCCGCTTGCCCACAAACTTGGCCAGCTTCAGGTAGTTTTTGTAGATCTGACGGTGAGGCCCAGGGATGTGCTTCATGATCTTCGGGAAGGTGAAGAGCATCTACAAGAGGAGAAGACCCCAGTTTACGCACACTGCCCAGTGCATTCCCCACAGCTGTCTTTTGATTGTGCCCATAAGAGGACTCAGGAGAGCCAGGCTGCTGTTTCGGACCAAAGGCCCACCCTGTCTAACACCCTCCAGCCCCAGTTTCCCTTCTCCCCCGCTGGCTTGGACTCACCTGTCCCCAGGTGGAGCTCATGAGCTTCCAGTTGCTGTTGATGAGGTCCAGCAGCGTGAGGAATTTCTTGTCCGTGTATTCAAAACGGTCCCCAAAAACTAAGGTGCAGATAATGTTGGAGCCAGCGCAGCTCAGGTAGAAGGTGGGGTCAAAGGGTTTGCCTGGGAATAAAGAAGAAGAAGAGTTTGGATTTGATCTCCCGCTTTATCACTACCCGAAGGAGTCTCAAAGCGGCTCACATTCTCCTTTCCCTTCCTCCCCCACAACAAACACTCTGTGAGGTGAGTGGGGCTGAGAGACTTCAAAGAAGTGTGACTAGCCCAAGGTCACCCAGCAGCTGCATGTGGAGGAGCGGGGAAGCGAACCCGGTTCACCAGATTACGAGTCTACCGCTCTTAACCACTACACCACACTGGCTGCGAGATGAAGCAGATATACTGTTTTGAAAAGCATCTTTCACAGACTTCTTCTAGTAACAGCCCCAACAGCCACCCTTCTCTTTTAAATGGACTACCTTGGAAGGCGGTGGACTCTCCTCCGATGAAGGCTAACTGTCAGGGATTTTTTAGCCGTGATTCCTGCATTGAAGGGGGTTGGGCTAGATGACCCCTGGGGAGACCTCCTACAGGTCTATGATTCCAACCCCTTGCTCTCCTGATGTTTACAGATGCTTACAGTTTCTACAATGGCTGTGCTGGCCTGGGTTGGTGGGCTTTGTAGCCCAAGACACCCAGAGAGCAACAGGTTTGTGAAGGTTGAAATGGGATGATGATGATGATAATAATAATAATAACAATAATAATTATATTTATTATTACCCGCCCATCTGGATATCCCTAAACTAAGGTTTTCGTTATGCAAGAAGGGCTCTTTTTAGAATAATAATAATAATAATAATAATAATAATAATAATATTTTTTTTTAATACCCCGTCCTCCCCTGCCAGGGCTGGGCTCAGGGCAGCTAACACCAAATATAAATCACAATAAAACGTAATAGGAAAAACAAAAACAAACAAACAAAAACACAATTAATTAAAACACAGCTTAAAATGCAGCCTCATTTTAGTAAAGGTAAAGGGTAAAGGGACCCCTGACCATTTGGTCCAGTCGTGTCCGACTCTGGAGTTGCGGCGCTCATCTCGCTTTATTGGCCGAGAGCCGGCGTACAGCTTCCAGGTCATGTGGCCAGCATGACTAAGCCGCTTCTGGCGAACCAGAGCAGCGCACGGAAACGCCGTTTACCTTCCCCGCTGGAGCGGTTCCTATTTATCTACTTGCACTTTGACATGCTTTCGAACTGCTAGGTGGGCAGGAGCTGGGACCGAGCAATGGGAGCTCACCCCGTCGCAGGGATTCGAACCGCCGACCTTCTGATCAGCAAGCCATAGGCTCTGTGGTTTAACCCACAGCGCCACCCACGTCCCTTTTAGTAGTAGCCCATAAATCAAGACCATAAAGGGAGGAAACATCAGGTATTCACTCAAGCCAGCTATCCATGCTGATCCAACATGGGCCAGCAAAAAAGCCAAGGGAAAATTTATATACCAAATCCCATATAAGGGGCCAGAGTGAGTCCAACCCAAAGGCCAGGCGGAACAGCTCCGTCTTGCAGGCTCTGCGGAAAGATGTCAAATCCCGCAGGGCCCTAGTCGCTTGTGACAGAGCGTTCCACCAAGTCGGGGCCAGTGCTGAAAAGGCCCTGGCCCTAGTTGAGACCAATCTAACCTCCTTGAGGCTCGGGACCTCCAAATTGTTGTTATATATGGACCTTAAGGTCCTCCGTGGGGCAGACCAGGAGAGGGTCCTAGGCCGCATAGGGCTTTAAAGGTCAAAACCAGCACCTTAAACCTGATCCTGTACTCCACCGGGAGCCAGTGCAGCTGGTAAAGCACTGGATGAATGTGATCCCGAGGCAAGGTCCCCATAAGGAGCCTCGCTGCAGCATACTGCACCCGCTGGAATTTCTGGGTCAGCTTCAAGGGCAGCCCCGCGTAGAGCGAGTTACAGTAATCAAGTCTGGAGGGGACCGTCGCATGGATCACTGTGGCCAGATCAGGGCGAGAAAGGTAAGGGACCAACTGCTTAATACGGCAGAGATGGAAAAATGTGTTATCTTAACACCCGCTATCCAAGATTGTTATTTTAAAGTATGATCTAAGGCCACCTGTCATGGATGCCTTAGTTGAGATTCCTGCATTGTAGGGTGGTTGGACTAGATGACCCTTGGGTGTCCCTTCCATGATCCTATGATTTCCTCATAATTTAAATCACAGGAAGACTTTTCATCAGTTTGCTTTCAGTAGGGGGAAACGGCCCGACATTGCTGAAGGATCCAATAATAAACACACTCCTTTATTTCCTGCCTCCTTCCTCTCTCTTGGACCAGATTTTATTATAATAATATTTATTTATGTGTTTGCATCCCAGCTTTTCCTCTGAGGAGCTTGAGGTGAGGTATACACGGCTCTCTTCCTCGTTTAATCCCCACAACAAACCTATTTCAGAAAATGTTGGGAAATTGGTGGAGCAAACCCCTTCCCTCCCTTCCCCTGCCCCTGGGCAGCCCCTTCCCCACCAACCTTCCGTTTTGTGGAACTCAGCCACCAGGAACTGAGCCTCTTCCTTGATCCGCTCCTCAATGGATCTCTTCCCCATCCCAAAGTTCTTGAAGGTGCTGATGGCAAACCTGCGCAGCTGCCTCCAGCGCTCCCCAGTGCCGTACACGATCCCTGAGGGAAAAGCAAAGGATAGGACCAGTGGCATGAACCCCCCAGTGAGAAGCCCCTAACCCAGTCATTCCGGGACTTTTTCAAGCCCACAGCCCCCTTGGTCCCACAAACTCATCCCCAGCATAATAATAATAATAATAATAATAATAATAATAATAATTTTTTATTTGTACCCCGCCCATCTGGCTGGGTCCCCCCAGCCACTCTGGGTAGCCTCCAACAGATATTAAAATACATTAAAATATCACAGGTTAAAAACTTCCCTAAACAGGGCTGCCTTGAGGTATTTTCTGAATGTCAGATAGTTGTTTATTTCTTTGACATCTGCTGGGAGGGCGTTCCACAGGGAGGGTGCCACTACCGAGAAGGCCCTCTGCCTGGTTCCCTGTAGCTTTGCTTCTCGTAGTAAGGGAACCGCCAGAAGGCCCTCGGCGCTGGATCTCAGTGTCCGGGCTGAACGGTGGGGGAGGAGACGCTCCTTCAGGTATACTGGGCCTTTGAGGCCGTTTAGGGCTTTAAAGGTCAGCACCAACACTGAATTGTGCTCAGAAACGTACTGGGAGCCAATGTAGTTCTCTCAGGACCGGTGTTATGTGGTCCCAGCGGCCACTCCCAGTCACCAGTCTAGCTGCCGCATTCTGGATTAATTGCAGTTTCCGGGTCACCTTCAAAGGTAGCCCCACGTAGAGCGCATTGCAGTAGTCCAAGCGGGAGATAACCAGAGCATATCTGTGATGGCTTGGGATTCGGACTCGGATGCTGAACCTGAGGGATCCCAGCCTGCACAAGATTCCCCGCCTCCAGAACCAGCAGAGCCGGGGCTAGGGCTTGAGTCTGAAGGGTCCTCACCTGTGCTGGATCCTCAGGTGCAGGCATCTGCTGAGTCTGCTCTGGCTCCTGATGGGATGGAGGACCCTTTGCCTGCAGGTGCTCCACTCCCAGCCCCGCCAGGGGAAGCTGAGGTTGCCTCTGGGTCCGGTAACCCACCAGCCTCTCCTGAGCTGCAGAGGCTCAGGGCAGAGAGCATAGCTGTCGACTTTCGGATTTGAAAATAAGGGATGCCGCGAGGGCGGTGCAATGGCACCAAGTAGCCTCGCCACCCTGCGCTCCAGAGGCTGCGCGCGAACGGGTGAGCGAAAGAGCGAGCGCGTAGATGGCAGGCAGGCTGTCTGTCTGGTTGGGCATGAGGGTCTGGCTGCACAAGGCATGCAAGCTCCGCCCCCAGTCGGTCTCAGACTCCTTATTGGCAGCCGAGCAACGCAGCGGAGGAGCCTCCCTGGCCGGCAGGGAGGGAGAGGAGCTGCTTCCTTTGAAATCCGGGGAATTTAAGGGGTATCAACAATCCGGGATAGTAGCGGGAAACGGCATTGGAATGAGGGAGTTTCCCGCCAAAAAAAGGGAGGGTTGACAGCTATGCCCTGGGTCCGGTAACCCACCAGCCTCTCCTGAGCTGCAGAGGCTCAGGGCAGAGAGGCGAAGGGAACTGAGTTCCCGCAGGAGGAGTGCTCGCCTCCAGGCCAGAAGGAGAGGCTAGTCACCAGAGGATCGGGGCCGCCCTCTGCCTCGGGGCAGATAAAAGCCGGCCAGGCCCAGCCTCTGCTAGTTCCTGCCAGTGTTCCTGCTTGAGACCTGTCTTGCTTTCCTGCCTGAGCTCCTGACCCGCCCTGGTTCCCTGCCTGCATACCTGTTCCTGATTTTGCCTGACTCCCTGCCCTGCACCCAGCTTCAGTGACTACGGACTGTCTCTACGTTGAACCTTTGACCACGGACTGGACTTGGACCTCGCCTCTCGGGTAACCCATGACACTAGCACAATATCCACCCTACTCTGTCAAAAGCCTTGTTCACCTTATTCAGTTTCCGGGTCATCTTCAAAGCTATCCCCACGTAGAGCGCATTGCAGTAGTCCATTGGTAGTCCATTGTACCATTGCAGTAGTCCATTGTACCATTGGGAGGCCAGCTCCCCAATACCTGGTTTAAAGTCACTTAGCAGGAGTCTTAAACCACCACTTCCGGGGCTCCCCTGCTGCCCCCTTGCCTCTTAGCACCCCCTCGATAATCTCGCCCCCTACTTGGGGAGCTGCTGCAATGCTTCGTTTTTTGAAGTCAGCACCCCACTCCCCATTTCCTCACCGTTCCCTTTGCTCCACATCTGGACTGCGGGGAAGTCTCCTCGGCCGCTGAACTCCTCTGCCTTGTCAATCAAAGCCTCCTTGAGCACCTGGTAGCCAGAGAGGACCACGCAAGGCCGAGAGCCCAGGTGGAAGGTGTACATTGGCCCGTAGGTCTTGCTAAGCTGCAAAGAGGAGAAGGAAGCAGGAAGTTGTTTAGGATAGGGTCACCAATATTCAAAAAGTGAAAAACCGGACACAAAACTGGCTGAGCTTTTCTTAGTTTTGCCTAAAGTTCTTAGTTTTGCCTAAAGTTGTTGAGCTTTTTCGTTTGCAAAATCTAAAAATAATAATTAAAAAATGAAGTTTTTGAGCTATTTTAAAGGAAATTCGCCAAATCTACACTGCTGACATGGGTTGCCATACGCCTGGATTTTCCTGGACATTTCAGCAATTTCCACTCAAACACTGTTTCCAATGGCCAAATTCCAGCTATGTCTGGGAAATTCTGTATGTATGGTGGCAGCCCTAATTTCGGACAGCCGTGGCTCCATCTTCCGGGACTTCTTGGGGCAAGAGGAGATTAACAGAAACCCAAACCCACCCTTAAAATCTGTTTCTTGGGGAAAAGTCATTGAAATTGCACCACACATGGCAAAACATTCCTTTGCAAATGTAACAAAAATGCTTTCTTCTCTATTGCCTAATAGCCTGAATAAAGGTAAAGGGACCCCTGACCATTAGGTCCAGTCGCGGACGACTCTGGGGTTGCGGCGCTCATCTCGCTTTATTGGCCGAGGGAGCCGGCGTACAGCTTCCGGGTCATGTGGCCAGCATGACAAAGCTGCTTCTGGCGAACCAGAGCAGCGCACGGAAACGCCATTTACCGTCCCGCCAGAGCGGTTCCTATTTATCTACTTGCACTTTGACGTGCTTTCGAACTGCTAGGTGGGCAGGAGCTGGGACCGAGCAACGGGAGCTCACCCTGTCGTGGGGATTCGAACCGCCAACCTTCTGATCGGCAAGCCCCAGGCTCTGTGGTTTAACCTACAGCACCACCTGCGTCCCAAATTTCTCCTACTGTGGACATTTTTGCAGTTCTGCCTAATAAGCACAATTTGGCAAGGCAATTTCCCCTAATGCAATGTATCTGTGCATGTCATTTGCCTTTTAACACACACTTTGCCCTCTGTCCCCAGACATGGATTTTTGCACCCATTGCTCGGCCAGGGAACTGCACTACAAAATTCAGAGAAGTGCAAATTTCAGAGGACAGCCGTGATTCGGTTCATAGCTGGTTTCGGAATGCACAGATCTGGAAGTTTCATCTTTAAATATGCACCAAATAAAATTCCTCCCCACCCCACCCCACCCCTAGCCAACACTTAATTGCTTGCATATTGACTGCTGACTAGTCTTACCGCTGAGACAAACTACACACAAAAGCATGACACTTGGCCGGTTTTAAATTTGTGGAGGTAGGAAGTCCCAGGTCCTCTTTCTCTAGGCTAATCCAGACATGCTTTTGTGCTGTATTTCTAGGCACAAGTCTGGGTTTCAAAGCTGTATGTCAGAGTGTTTTTGGGTTTTTTTTGCCCCTCATTTCCCCTGTGAAAACCCACCAATCCACGGAAAACTGGAATTGCCATTTGTTTCTGTTCAGCGTTAAAGAGCAGCTTTTCCTAGGCTGTGCCTAGAAAGGGCAGGGCAAAAGGTAATTATGGA
This sequence comes from Darevskia mixta, assembly GCA_034641385.1. Lineage (NCBI taxonomy): Eukaryota > Metazoa > Chordata > Lepidosauria > Squamata > Lacertidae > Darevskia > Darevskia mixta. Next base: position 253,588 of record JAWWNH010000128.1, read on the forward strand.
TGAGTCCTCTGTCTCGCGGGTGGTGCTGTGGGTTAAAACACAGAGCCTAGGGCTTGCCGATCAGAAGGTCGGCGGTTCGAATCCCCGCGACGGGGTGAGCTCCCGTTGCTCGGTCCCAGCTCCTGCCAACCTAGCAGTTCGAAAGCACGTCAAAGTGCAAGTAGATAAATAGGTACCGCTGCAGCGGGAAGGTAAACGGCATTTCCGTGCGCTGCTCTGGTTCGCCAGAAGCGACTTAGTCATGCTGGCCACATGACCCGGAAGCTGTCTGCAGACAAACGCCGACTCCCTCAGCCTATAAAGCGAGATGAGCACCGCAACCCCAGAGTCGGTCACGGCTGGACCTAATGGTCAGGGGTCCCTTTACCTTTACCTTTACCTCTGTCTCGCTCCCCTCATTGTCCTACAGGCAGAAAGCCGAGCCTTACAGCTTCTCCCTTTCCCCAGTCTCCCCCTGGGCTAAGACCCCAAAGTTGGTCCCTGTGCAATGCAGAAAAAGAGGGTCAGGGGCACCCCCTTTGACGGGAAAACAGAGTCCCTTCCAACTCCACCCTCTTCTTGCTTGAACTGAAAGGGAATTGGGGCAGAAAGAGCTTATTTTCAAGTACTGGGGCACAAGCCTGCTTAGAATTATTATTATTATTATTATTAAAACAAAATAAAAAAATTCCTTCCAGTAGCACCTTAGAGACCACCTAAGTTTGTTCTTGGTATGAGCTTTCGTGTGCATGCACACTGTGCATGCATACGGTGTATCTGAAGAAGTGTGCATGCACACAAAAGCTCATACCAAGAACAAACTTAGGTGGTCTCTAAGGTGCTACTGGAAGGAATTTTTTTATTTTGTTTTGACTATGACAGACCAACACGGCTATCTACCAGTAACTATTATTATTATTATTAATTAAAATTTGTATACCACCCCATACCTATAGATCTCAGGGCAGTCCACAACAAAAAATTGTGCTTTGAGGCCCCCTAGGACCCCGCCCCTTTGAAATAACTTCACACGGACACTTATTTTAGTTATTTTAGTTATTGGGCAAATTTTGGCCACAACTTTTTTGAATACAACAAAGTGAGTGGTATTGGCTTAGGCATTGGCTACAGACTATAACTGACTCCACACCTGCAAGGGTAAACCAAACGAGGGAGCAATATCGATGAAGACCAACGGAATCTCACCCCGGGGTTGCTGTGGTCCTGGCATGGCCCTAGCCCCTCAAACGGGCTTCGGATGAGATCCAGGACCCCCAGATTCCTTTACCGGAATACCCTGTTCCTGGAGGGGCAGGTGATGGCCGCACCTCCCCTCCCCCACATTTCAATGAGCCAATGCCTAACCGCCCAAACCTTACAAGTTGTGACGATTGCTGGGGGGGGGGGGGAGAGGCGAAAACCAAGTGGCTATAGCCAATCTGCCAAATGGAAAAAAAATCCTACCCAGCCCCTGTTCCAAAACAGGCGACCCAAACCAAAGCAAGGCCAAAGCAGCAATGCCTAACAATAGGGAGGGAGGGAGTTCGGCAGCGCGAAGCAAGCGCTCCCAATTGCATCACACTGCCATATTTATCAACCCCTGGGATCATAGAATCATAGAGTTGGAAGAGACCCCAAGGGCCATCCAGTCCAACCCCCTGCCAAGCAGGAAACACCATCAAAGCATTCCTGACAGGTGGCTGTCAAGCCTCTGCTTAAAGACCTCCAAAGAAGGAGACTCCACCACACTCCTTGGCAGCAAATCCCACTGTCAAACAGCTCTTACTGTCAGGAAGTTCTTCCTAATGTTTAGGTGGAATCTTCTTTCTTGTAGTTTGAATCCATTGCTCCGTGTCCGCTTCTCTGGAGCAGCAGAAAACAACCTTTCTCCCTCCTCTATATGACATCCTTTTATATATTTGAACATGGCTATCATATCACCCCTTAACCTCCTCTTCTCCAGGCTAAACATACCCAGCTCCCTAAGCCGTTCCTCATAAGGCATCGTTTCCAGGCCTTGGACCATTTTGGTTGCCCTCCTCTGGACACGTTCCAGCTTGTCAGTATCCTTCTTGAACTGTGGTGCCCAGAACTGGACACAGGATTCCAGGTGAGGTCTGACCAGAGCAGAATACAGTGGTACTATTACTTCCCTTGATCTAGATGCTATACTCCTATTGATGCAGCCCAGAATTGCATTGGCTTTTTTAGCTGCTGCATCACACTGGATCACGCCACTTCACACGATTGGCCCAAACAGCCTGGCGTGATCCCGAGGCCGCAGCTAGAGCTTGGGCTACACCCCTACTCGATTAACCCTGTGGGGAGTCCTGGGGGCCCGGGCGCAACCAGGACCCTCAGTAAGGAGGATCCCATTTACAATATAAAAAGATGAACTCAACAACAACAACAACAAACCCCAGTCCCTAGCACCCAAGGAGCGGCTACTAGCTCTGAAGATCATACAGCAACAGAATGATGCTTTGTGCATGGCCAGAGGCATTTTCGTTGCTCTTTCTCAGTTTCTCTGGCTGAAGCCCTCTTTTTACGCTTCTCCTGCCCTCAAAGAACCAAAACCCGCCCTGCTTTCATGCCTGTCGTGGAAATTGTAAAATTACACCCCCGCCCCCCCGGCTGCCGTGGTCTCACTTCTTTCAGGGAATTAATCAGCTCCTTGATGTCCACTTGGTGCATGTTTCCGATGAAGGGGAGCGGGGCTGGCCCCGGAGGAAGGGTCCTGAACTTCTTTCTCGAGGAGAAGTGGAGGAAGAGGAGGCACGAGACGGCCATGGCCAAGAGGATGCCAAGGACCCCGCCAAAATCTATCCTGGAGGGGAAGAGCTCCATTGCGCCGGCCGCAGTCTGCAGAGTCGCAGTGTCTGCGATTTCGCCTGGAGTGGGATGTTATATAGATGCCCGCGAGACCAGCTTCTAACTGGCTGGAACAAGCTCCCCTTGGCAAACAATGCATGCCCTGAACTGTCATTTGCTAACCTCATGTTTGCCGTTGGAGGAATATTTCTGGCAGAGACACGGAATGAAAACAAGCTGGTTTGGCTTAGCCCTCAATGAAGACCAGATGCAGGCCCATTTTGCTCTGCGTTCAGTGGCTTGAGAAACAGCATATATACAACACTAACCAGATCTAACCTCTTAAGGTAAAGGGACCCCTGACCATTAGGTCCAGTCATGTCCGACTCTGAGGTTGCGGTGCTCATCTCGCTTTATTGGCTGAGAGCCGGCATACAGCTTCCGGGTCATGTGGCCAGCATGACAAAGCCGCTTCTGGCGAACCAGAGCAGCACACGGAAACGCCATTTACCTTCCCGCCAGAGTGGTACCTATTTATCTACTTGCACTTTTGACGTGCTTTCGAACTGCTAGGTTGGCAGGAGCAGGGACCAAGCAACGGGAGCTCACCCCGTCGTGGGGATTCGAACCGCCAACCTTCTGATCAGCAAGCCCTAGGCTCTGTGGTTTAACCCACAGTGCCACCTGGGTCCCTAGTGGCTTGAGAAGAGGCCATGGCCAGGAGGATGGCCACCTGGGTTTCAGTGGCTTGAGAAACAGCATATATACAACACTAAGCAGATCTAACCTCTTATTTCTTATGAAATGCTGCATTTTCATACATAAGAACATAAGAAGGGCTTGCTGGATCAAGCCAATGGCCCAACTAAGGCCAGCATCCTGTTCTCGGAGTGGCCAAATACAGTGGTACCTCAGGTTACAGATGCTTCAGGTTACAGACGCTTCAGGTTGCAGACTCCGCTAACCCAGAAATAGTACCTCGGGTTAAGAACTTTGCTTCAGGATGAGAACAGAAATTGCACGGCGGCAGTGGGAGGCCCTATTAGCTAAAGTGGTACCTCAGGTTAAGAACAGTTTCAGGTTAAGAACAGACCTCCAGAACGAATTAAGTTCTTAACCCGAGGTACCACTGTACTTCTAAGAATCTAGAAATCTAGATAAACTGCCTCGGGACCTGGAGGTTCCATAAGAAGAGCCTGCCTGTTGGATCAGGCCAAAGCTTTTTCATTTAGTCCGGCATCCTGTTCTCACAGTAGCCAGCCAGCCAGGCGCCCATGATGGGAAACCCACAATCAGGAATTGAGTGGAAGAACCACCCTCTTCCCTCCTGTGGTTTCCACCAACAGAAGCATTACTGCCTCCGACCGTGAAGGCAGAGCTTAGCCATTGTTTCTGGCAGCCGTTGACAGCCCTCTTCTTTGTAAATGTAGGAATATGTCTTCAATGCCCGTGGATCAATCTTTGGGATGGGTTTTAATGATACCGTGGTCCAAGGAGTCAGGATAGTCAGGCAACAAGAGTACAATATGTGGGCAGGAGTTCAAATCTCCCTGCTTTGGGTTTTCAAAAGCTGGTCAGTAGGACAGAGGGCCAAAGACTTCTTCTGTTTGTTCCTTGTTTTCTGGCTGCCTCCGGCATCGTGGCCTGGAGTCTTGGCTTCTCAAAGCCCAGCATGTGACTTTTGGGCAGGACTGGCAGAAGTCCCGGCAGGCCCCATCTGGGCCTCTTTCCCCACTGACCCTCCATTTGACTTGGCTTCCTCCAGCCCCTTGGCAGCCCAGAAGAGCAGCTGGGCTCTGCTCCCAGGTGAGGCTGGTCAAAGATTGACGGAGATGGACCCGGGCTGACATCTATCGATTCTTCGGCCCGAAACGACCTTTAAACTGGATGATTAGCCATCCATAAATTGCACAAGGCGTTGTAGCTTCAAGGGGTCAGTTGCTTGGCAAATAAAGGAACTCATAGAATCATGGAACTGTGGAGTTGGAAGGGACACCAAGAGTCATCTAGTCCAGCCCTCTTTATGCAGGAATCACAGAAGCCCTGACAGATGGCCATCCAAACTCTGCTTAAAAACTTCCAAGGAAAGAAAGTCCGCCACCTTCTGAGTGTCAGGAGCCAGAAAAAAACAGTCTCAGTGACGTCAATTCTATATTCAAAGAAGTCCAAGCCTAGTGATCCAACAACTCTTCCTCGTAGGTCGAGCTCCCTAAGACTCCTCCTCCCCATATTCCTTCCCAAACAATCTGAGACTTCTCCACCTTGCCTACCTTTGCTCCGCTCTCTTCATACCACTTCATGTTCTGGGAGACCAGGTGAGAAAGGAGTTGGTTGCAGTGGGAGGGGTGACTCCCTGGATTCTCCAGCAGCTTGCCTCCTCTCCAGCGTGGTGTAGTGGTTAAGAGTGGTGGACTCGTAATCTGGTGAACTGGGTTCGCTTCCCCGCTCCTCCACATGCAGCTGCTGGGTGACCTTGGGATAGTCACACTTCTTTGAAGTCTCTCAGCCTCACTCACCTCACATAGATTTTGTTGTGGGGGAGGAAGGGTAAGGAGATTGTTAGCCGCTTTGAGACTCCTTAAAGGCGGGATATCAAGTTCAAATTCCTCCTCCTCCTCCTCCTCTTCTCCTCCTCCTCTCCTGGCTTCTCTCCTCTCCTGCTTCTGAGTCTGGACTGCCCTCTGCCACAGCCTCTTACTGCTCACAAAACCTGTTGCTTCCAACACCTCCTGCGCCCAGTCCGCCCCCTCTACTCCCTCTGGCCACTCATCATCACCCCACCACCAATCCCTGGACAAAGGAGCCTTATTCCTTTGGGGGCTCCCCAACTGGTGCCTCCCATCACTCCTCTGCTTCTGGCTAGGTCATGACACAGAGTCCACTCCACTGTCAAACTGCACTTATTGTCAGAAAGTTCTTCCTCATGCTTAGGCAGAATCTATTTTCTTGTCCTTAGAGTCCATTGGTTCATGTCGTCCCCTCTTGAGTAGCAGAAAACAAGTTGGTTCCATCGTCTTTCTTTCTTTCTTTCTTTCTTTCTTTCTTTCTTTCTTTCTTTCTTTCTTTCTTTCTTATATCACCATTCATCTGAGGATCACAGGGCAACGACACTGCCTCCAGTTTAAGAGGCCATAGCTTGTTTAATTAGCCAAAGGCCTGGAAGAAGAGGAATGTTTTTGCCTGGCGCCTAAATATATGTAAGGAAGACAGCAGGCGAGCCTCCTTGTAGAGAGTCACAGGCCTTCAGATATTTGAAGATGGCTATCCTATCCCCTCTCAGTCTCCTCTTTTCTAGGCTGAACGTACCCAATTGCTTCAACCGTTCCTCATAAGGCTTGGTTTCCAGACCCTTGATCAACTTGGCCACCCTCCTCTGAACATGTTCCATCTTGTCAACTTCTTTCTTAAATTGTGGTGCCTAGAACTGGACACAGGACTCCAGATGTGGCCTGATGGGGTTGCCATTTCCCAGACATACCCAAAACACAGCAGTTGCAAGCAGTGCCTGTCTTTCTTGAGATCTTATTTATGGGGGGAAGCTCAACAACTTTGCCAAAAAAAGCCCAACATCTTTTTGTGTTTTCATTTTATGAAACATGGCAACCCTAGGTCTGACCAAGGCGTAAGAGAGTGGTGCTTCCTTTGATGGCACACCTGTCAACCGCCCTGATTAAATTGGGACATCCCATTCTTGGGCAGCATGATCTCATGCGGGTCATGTGACTTGCTCAGGCTGGGAAGATGTGCGTCCCGGTTTCCAGAGTCCACATGTTGGAGGGGATGTGATTGAGACACTAGACTTCTGTTGACGCAGCCTGGAAATGCAACAGTTTCTTTTGCTATTGTATTGCACTGCTGACTCATGTTCAGACTGGGGTCTGCTAAGACCCCTAGATCCTTTTCACCTGCACTGCTGGCAGGCCAGGGGTTGCCCTTGCTATATCTGTGTATCTAGTGACTCTTGCCTGAGGCATAGCTGTCAACCCTCCCTTTTTTTGCGGGAAACTCCCTTATTCCAATGCCGTTTCCCGCTGCTATCCCGGATTGTTGATATCCCTTAAATTTCCCAGATTTCAAAGGAAGCAGCTCCTCTCCCTCCCTGCCGGCCAGGGAGGCTCCTCCGCTGCGTTGCTCGGCTGCCAATAAGGAGTCTGAGACCGACTGGGGGCGGAGCTTGCATGCCTTGTGCAGCCAGACCCTCACGCCCAACCAGACAGACAGCCTGCCTGCCATCTATGCACTCGCTCTTTCGCTCACCCGTTCGCGCGCAGCCTCTGGAGCGCAGGGTGGCGAGGCTTCTTGGTGCCATTGCACCACCCTCGCGGCATCCCTTATTTTCAAATCCGAAAGTTGACAGCTATGTCCTGAGGTCCTAAGTCCTTGATGACCGGGAAATCCCCCCTGGCTTCTCCCAGTCCTTGACACAGCTAGCGCTGCTTTATCTTGGTCTGTTTGTGGCCAAGGAGCAAGGCCACCATTTGGGGAGAGGCTGGCTCAGATTCCTCAAGCTGGGTTTGCTCTGGAGTCTCTCTCAGTCCTGCCTTTCTGAGTCCTGCCTGGAAAGTATTGATAAAACTTTCTGACCTTCTAATGCTTAACATAACGGTCAGCACACTAATCTTGTGTTTCTAGCAAACTTTCATTATAGCCTCTGCTACAAAGACTCGTTTGGACCTATACAATAGACCATATATGCCAAAGATAAACTCAGGATTATGGAAAGAAACAAGTCACTCAGTTTTGTCATTCTCACGAGGGTCCTGTCCTTTTGATTAGAACACAGGGAAGGTATTTTGTTATGAGAATTTTTTTTATAATAGTTTTATTCATTTTATCATATAAAGCAAAACAAGCACATAAATTACAAAAGAAAAACATATCATAAACATATAAACACAACAATAAAGGATATCATTTTTCACCTATTTTCCTTAACATCTTGTTGGGACTTCCCCCTATCCTCCCTTCCTGGTTTCACATCTAACTCTTATTTTCAGGCAAGTTCATCTTCAAATTTAACCTTTTATCTAACCTTTTGTTATCCATTTATCCATTTAATCATTATGTTACCCTTTTTTTTAACCTCAATGATATTTTTCAGTCCCAATTTTAATCCGGTAAACTCTAGCTCAGTGGCCAGAGGATTGGAAAACTCAGCAGTGGCCAGAGGATTGGAGAAGATCAGTCTATATCCCAATCCCAAAGAAGGGCAGTGCCAAAGAATGCTCCAACTACCGCACAATTGCACTCATTTCACACGCTAGCAAGGTTCTGCTAAAAATTCTACAAGGCAGGCTTAAGCAGTATGTGGACCGAGAACTCCCAGAAGTGCAAGCTGGATTTCGAAGGGGCAGAGGAATCAGAGACCAAATTGCAAACATGCGCTGGATTATGGAGAAAGCTAGAGAGTTCCAGAAAAACATTTACTTCTGCTTCATTGACTACGCAAAAGCTTTTGACTGTGTTGACCACAGCAAACTATGGCAAGTTCTTAAAGAAATGGGAGTGCCTGATCACCTCATCCATCTCCTGAGAAACCTCTATGTGGGACAAGAAGCTACAGTTAGAACTGGATATGGAATAACTGATTGGTTCAAAATTGGGAAAGGAGTACGACAAGGCTGTATATTGTCTCCCTGCTTATTTAACTTATATGCAGAATTCATCATGCGAAAGGCTGGACTGGATGAAGCCCAAACCGGAATTAAGATTGCCGGAAGAAATATCAACAACCTCAGATATGCTGATGATACAACCTTGATGGCAGAAAGTGAGGAGGAATTAAAGAACCTTTTAATGAGGGTGAAAGAGGAGAGCGCAAAATATGGTCTGAAGCTCAACATCAAAAAAACTAAGATCTTGGCCACTGGTCCCATCACCTCCTGGCAAATAGAAGGGGAAGAAATGGAGGCAGTGAGAGATTTCACTTTCTTGGGTTCCATGATCACTGCAGATGGTGACAGCAGTCACGAAATTAAAAGACGCCTGCTTCTTGGGAGAAAAGCAATGACAAACCTAGACAGCATCTTAAAAAGCAAAGACATCACCTTGCCAACAAAGGTCCGTATAGTTAAAGCTATGGTTTTCCCAGTAGTAATGTACGGAAGTGAGAGCTGGACCATAAAGAAGGCTGATCGCCGAAGAATTGATGCTTTTGAATTATGGTGCTGGAGGAGACTCTTGAGAGTCCCATGGACTGCAAGAAGATCAAACCTATCCATTCTTAAAGAAATCAGCCCTGAGTGCTCACTAGAAGGACAGATCCTGAAGTTGAGGCTCCAGTACTTTGGCCACCTCATGAGAAGAGAAGACTCCCTAGAAAAGACCCTGATGCTGGGAAAGATTGAGGGCACAAGGAGAAGGGGACGACAGAAGATGAGATGGTTGGACAGTGTTCTCGAAGCTACTAACATGAGTTTGGCCAAACTGCGAGAGGCAGTGAAGGATAGGCGTGCCTGGCGTGCTCTGGTCCATGGGGTCACGAAGAGTCGGACACGACTGAACGACTGAACAACAACAACAAAACTCTAGCTTATACCCTAGATTTTCAAATACTTTCCATATTACAATATTTTTTTAAATACATTTTAAATTTCTTTCAATCTTCTTGCACCACATCCTCCCTCTGTTCACGCAGTCTTGCTGTCACTTTGGCGAGTTCCGTAAAGTCAATCATCTTCATTTGCCAATCTTCCACTGTTGGTATTTCTTGTGTGTTCCAGTTCTTCGCAATCAGTCGTCTCGCTGCTGTCGTTGCATACAAAAAGAAAGTCCTGTCTTTTTTGGGGATTTCCTCCCCTATAATTCCCAAAAGAAAGGCTTCAGGTTTCTTATGTAAGGTGTCCTTCAACACCTTTTTCATTTCATTATAAATCTTTCCCCAGAAGTCCTTTATTTTGGGGCACGTCCACCACATGTGGAACATAGTTCCTTCTTTTTCTTTACATTTCCAGCATTTGTTATCTGTCATATGATACATCTTAGCCAACTTCACCGGTGTTAAATACCATCTATACATCGTTTTCATCATATTTTCCTTTAAAATTGTACATGCTGAGAAGTTCCAACTTTCCCCCCACAACCTCTCCCAGTCCTCCAACATTATATTGTGCCCCACATCCTTAGCCCAGTCAATCATAACTGATTTTACTTGTTCATCTTTCGTATGCCACTCTAGCAGTAAATTATACATTCTGGAAAGATTCTTGTATATTGAGTCCAATAACTCTAACTCCAGTCTGGATTTCTCTGTCTGAATACCAGGGTTTTTGAGTTATGAGAATTTTAAGGTCTACCAATTCTTACAATTGCCTAAGAATTGGAAGAGCGCAAATTTACCCAATCTAGAAGATTGGCAAACCAGGCTAATGGGATACCAAAGGATGGCAATAAAAATAGCAGAAAATAGAGGAATATCTGACCAAGAAGTGGAGAAAAACTGGAAATTATTTCAGGATTACATAGGGAACAAAGTTGAGAGAGCCAATCTTCTGTTGCATATATAAGTGGGCTCACAGCATAAGCAAAGGAAAATAAGTAAAAAAAAAGTAAGGTATACAATGTGATAAGGATAAGATACAAAGCATAATAACGGTTGGACTGGAAGCCAACACGGGGGGAAGGGGGGTTTACTTTCTCTGTTCCCCCCCTTTTTATATTTGTGTACTTTGATGAAGTTGTTTTGAAAAATTTTGCTTGTATGTTTTGAAAATACAATAAAGCATTAAAAAAAAAGAATTCATTTCCATCAAACTAAAAAAAAAAAAAAGAGAATTTTAAGGTCTAAGATATAAAATCAATGTTCATAAATGTACCAGGCAAACACATGCATAAATATATAAACCACATGCCTGAAACAGTTCAGGAAAGCAGTCCTAAAGCCATGTTGACTCTTTCAGTGACCTCAAATATTCCTCTGCAGTTTGGATGGAAATGGGAAATGCCTCCCCATTGTCTCTGTGCTCACAAATCCTGCCTGAAGGGCACATTTGGGTGACCTGGACTCAGGTGAATAGGGAGGGTCTCTGAACACCTCTCAGCACATTGAAACAGACTACACTTCCCAGGATTCTCTGGGGGAAGCCATGGCCATTTAAAGTGGAAATGTAGAATTTAAGATGCATTGTATGGATGTGAGCCTGGAAAGGCAGGTGGAGGAAACCGCTCCAGCAGTTCACTGAATGCTTCTTCAGAGTCCCCCCAGCTGGCTTGGAAATGGGTCGGAGGACCGGGAGTTACTGGATAACCAATGTGGAGAGCTGGGTGTTCCCCAGCCGCCCTTATAAGTCCAGCTGTGGCTCTCAGCGCCTCCCCATAGCCCAGAGGGGGCACCTCTTGGCCAGGGTCTTCCATGGAGCTGCTCTCTGGGTCTCTCTTCCTGCTCCTTTGCGTCTGTGGCGTCCTCCTTCTGGGCTTGGCATGGAAGGGCAAAGGCGGCAAGGGGCACCTGCCCCCCGGACCCACCCCGCTCCCCATCCTGGGGAATTTTCTCCAACTGGACCTAAATAACATGCTCAAATCTCTGGAGAAGGTGAGTCTCCTCTCCCCTCCCTGCTCTCCTCCCCCAATGAAGCCCTGACAGTAGACTTAAACTCCCCCCCCCCCCCGGTGCCTGGGAAGAGAGTCAAGCCTGCAAGTTTGGCCGGTGGGGATTGGAAGGGTGCAAGCAGCCCTGCAGTTGCTAATAATGATGATGATGATGATAATAATAATAATGATAATAATGATAATAATAAGTAACTAAATAATTTATTATTTATACCCCACCCATCTGGCTGGGTTTCCCCAGCCACTCTGGGCTGCTTCCAACAAAATATTAAAAATTAAAGATTAAACTTTGACATTTCTCCGATGAAAATAGGGACGTCCCATTCCATAATGACAATTTTACTATTTATACCCCACACATCTTACTGGGTTGCTGTAGCTACTCTGGGCAGTTTCCAACATATATAAAAACATAATACCCTGTTTCTTCTAAAAGAAGATGTAGCCATAAAATAAGCCGTAGCAGGATTTCTACGCATTTGTGAAATATAAGCCATACCCCGAAAATAAGATATAGTGACGCGGCGCCTCTCCCTTAAGACGGCCTGGATAGGCGTGGCTATGTAGCGTACCAACGCAGAGCGGTTAAAATAAGACATCCCCTGAAAATAAGCCATACTGTGTTTTTTTGAGGGGGAAAAATATAAGACGGTGTCTTATTTTAGGAGAAACACAGTAGAACATAAAAAAAACTTCCCTATACAGGATTACCTTCAGATGGCTCGGGAGTCAGATGACTCCATACCCTGCAACATTTCTCCAATGAAAAGTGGGACATTCCAGGATCAAATCAGAAGCTGGGATGGCTTTTCTAAATCATGGATGTCTCTGGAAAATAGGGACACTTGGAGGGTCTGCAGTTGGGGGCTTATCTCTGTAGGAATGCGAGGGCATCAGAAGAGGCTGCTGAATCTGTCCAACGGGGGTCCTCTAGCCCACCACAGGAGCCAGCCAGTTTCCTCTGCGAAGCCCACAGCCAGAGCCTGAAGGCAATAGCCCTGCTCACAACAGTCCCCCAGAACCTGATAATTCAAGTGTGTACCTGAACTCACATGTGCGCAGCCAGCACTCTTGCATGTTCATATAGACACTGCTGAGAGGTTTGGGATCTTTTGCTGGAGTTTTAACATGATCTTGTCTTATATGTGTTAACCCTTAAGAACTTCTCACACCAAAGGAATAAAGAAAGCTATTTTATAACATGAAATAGAAGTGACACAAAATGTATACCTGAAAGAGCGTCCCCACCCGCATCGTCCAGCCCCGGACACTGAGGTCCTCCTTCGAGGGCCTTCTGGCAGTTCCCTCCCTTCCAGAAGTGAGGTTACAGGGAACCAGGCAGAGGGCCTTCTCGGTGGTGGTGCCCACTCTGTGTAACACCCTCCCAGCAGATGTCAAGGAAATAAACAACTACTAGACTTTTAGAAGACATCTGAAGGCAGCCCTGAATAGGGAAGTTTTTAATGTTTGATGTCTTACTGTGTTTAATGTTTTTAATTTTTTGTTTTTGTTTGTTTTTTATTATACTTTTTATTTATTTTCCATTGAACAATATACAGGGTGAGTCCTTTAAAAGAGGCCCTGTGGATACAGAGTACACATGTTCCACGGGGCCTCTTTTAAAAGACTCACCCTGTACATTCACATCATTATGATCAACTCTGCCTCTCTGGCTATTTAAAGCCTATTGACTTCCCTCCCTCCCGCCTCATGGATTTCAAAATTAACCTTTATATCACTGCATTTTGTACGTTTTCCAGTTCTAATTACACTCATTACCGGTACAAAATGACTCAAATGTTAAATAAATATAGAAAGGTAGAAAATTTCTCATTACAAGTCATCAGACAACCCTGCTAGTGATGTTAAATGTTTACGATAATCTTTCAGATACCGTATAAATTTACTCCAGTCCTTTTGGAATACTTGATCATGCGGGTTTCGGATTGTTCCTGTCAGCTTCACCAGTTCTGCAAAGTCCAACATCTTCATCTGCCCCTCTTCTTCCGTTGGTACTTCTTGTTGTTTCCATTTTTGGGCTAAAAGAAATCTTGCCTGCAATGTCCACACTCTTGATCTGAAGAGTGGAAGCTTCCCTATTTTTAAAAGCCTACAGAAACATGGGCCCGACAATTTCGCCATAAACCCGCACTAGCAGTAGGGGCAGGGGAGGAAAGTATACCCGTCCTTAAAGCAAAGCAGAAGTGTGCTGAGTCCTGGAGAGCGCGGAGTTAAGTGGTGTCCTGCTGGAGGTAGAAGAGCTTCCTAGCTCCTGGAAAGTCTGGGGTCTTGTCTAATGCCTCCTGGTAAGGAAGGGAGGGGCATTGACATGAGCGATTCCCGTCCCCTGTCCCCCCCCTCCCCGGAGCTCCATCCCATTTCTTACCTTGGCCATCCGAGTGAGAAAAGGACTGAAAACTGGCCATTCTGCTTGCTTATCACTCTATGTGTGTTTTGCTTAACCCAGGGGTAGGCAACCTTCGGCTCCCAGATGTTTTGGGACTACAACTCCCATGATCCCTAGCTAACAGGACCAGTGGTCAGGGATGATGGGAGTTGTAGTCCCAAAACATCTGGGAGCCGAAGGTTGCCTACCCCTGGCTTAACCAAAGGGAGATATAGTGAGCAGTTAACTGAACCTGGCTATCTCTTGGCTGTGCCCCCATTATCTCGAAGAAGAAGAAGAAGAAGAAGAAGAAGAGGAGGAGGAGTTTGGATTTGATATCCTGCTTTATCACTACCTGAAGGAGTCTCAAAGCGGCTCACATTCTCCTTTCCCTTCCTCCCCCACGGCACCGAATATTCACCACAGCACCGGATATGCTTAAGACGGCCCTGCATATCTCCCATATCCGACCCTGTTCCATTAATGTGTGAGGTGGAATTACTGTTAGGCTCATCATTAGTCAGGCCAACGTCACCCATGCAAGAATGTGCCGCGACCACAAGACAGACTATTAAAGTGAAAAGTGCAAGGAGGGTTCTTAAACATAGAGCAAAAACATGGGTTGATTAATTTGTATTTCATGGACTGTGATTTAATGAGATGGAGAAGTGTCAGAAGGTGCTTGGTTAGAGGAGGAACAGCTCAGGTGACATATATTTGCCTATTGTCCTAATGGAAATGCTCTGCCAATCTCCTTGGACTCTGTCCTGCTATGGAATAAAGTCTGACTGATTGGGAATGGAGAGTGAGCCTCCATACCTCAACCCCCAAGAAGAATTTCCCCCCATGGTGAATGGGGCAGGGACAGGAACAACTAATGGAGAAAATCCAGGTTCAGAGGCAGAAGGAGTGCCAACTTGGCCCCCAAAGTGTGGGGTGCGTGGCCCCTTCATGGGGAATTTTGTGGGCCCCAGGGAGTTGGCACGTATGAGAGGCAGTCTAACTGTGAACAGCTGTGTGTGAATCTGAACTTACAATATGGTTTATCTCTGTAGACCAGCCATCCCCAACCTGCGGCCCTCCAGATGTTTTGGCCTACAACTCCCACGATCCCTAGCTAACAGGACCAGTGGTCAGGGATGATGGGAATTGTAGTCCAAAACATCTGGAGGGCTGAAGTTTGGGGATGCCTGCTAGACCATGGCACGAGTATAAATTGATGTAACTTTAATATGACATGGGATTCTTCTTCCTGAACCTGGTACTGGCCTCATCTCAGGAAAAACTTTACACCTTGAAATGGTCAACACATGCAAATCCAGTTGCTGGCAAAAATCTATTCAAACTCCAGAATGGATGCCTTCGAGTCAGTGTGGTGTAGTGGTTAAGAGCGGTAGACTCATAATCTGGTGAACCGGGTTCGGGTCTCCGCTCCTCCACATGCAGCTGCTGGGTGACCTTGGGCTAGTCACACTTCTTTGAAGTCTCTCAGCCCCACTCACCTCACAGAGGGTTTGTTGTGGGGGAGGAAGGGGAAAGGAGAATGTGAGCCGCTTTGAGACTCCTTCGGGTAGTGATAAAGCGGGATATCAAATCCAAACTCTTCTTCTCGTTCTCTTCTTCTCCCGGCAGCTGAGCGAGGCCTACGGCTCGGTCTTCACCATCTACCTGGGGCTGCAGCGAGTCGTGGTCTTGAGCGGCTACAAGGTGGTGAAGGAGGCGCTGGTGGACCAGGCAGAGGACTTCAATGCGAGAGGGCAGATACTGTCCTTCTCCAAGGATTTCAATGAGCACGGTGAGGGGTCCATCCCTGTTGGGAAAGGGGGCTTGGGGCGCAGCTCAGCCCATCTTTCTATCACTCATCTGACATGTTGGAGGGTAGAGTGCCCTCCATCTGGTTTGGACTACAATTCCAAGCAGCGCCAGCTGGGGATGGGCCAATAGGACTCGAACCCATGGCTTCAAGTTACAAGAAAGGAGATTCTGACTAAACATTAGGAAGAACTATCTGATGGGAAGAGCTGTTAGACAGCGGAACGCAGGGGCGTAGGAAGTGGAGGGCCGGGGGGGCGGTCCACCCCAGGTTCCATCATGGAGGGGGTGACAAATTATCAAGGAACAATTACTGCCCTACTAGGGTGGTTCATAAAAACTTTTTTTTTAAATGCCTGCTCCAAAGGTCTTACCTTACTACACTAGGGATTATATAGCTATATATGAAATTTTGTGCATATCAGTTAATATCTTGACCCTCCTCCACGAAAATAGCTGTTTACTTGGCCGTTTTCCTATGTCGTGAAGGCTGAAATTTCAATTCAGTGGAGCACTTTGTGTTCCCAACCCTAACCCTGCGGAAAGCCATCTAATTAGACTTTAATTTGATTTTGACATGTTTTTAGGAGGCGCGTGCGCACTCCATCCTAACCGGCACCGCGGTGCCCTTAGGAAGCGCAGCGGCGGCAGCACCCCCCAGCTGCCGATCGCGTGTGTGGCGGCTGTGGGGGGTGCCCCACTGCTGCTGCTTTTGGCACGGCAGCTTGCAAGGGTGCTGTGGGAGCAGCGCCGGCGCCGGTGGGTGGGTGGGTGCCGTGCAGGGCGGGGCCAGCCCAACTGTCACCCCCTCCCCGCGTGGAACCCGGGGCGTACCGCCCCCTCCGCCCCCCTTGTGACGCCAGTGCTCTTTGCGATTCATCCCTCTACGCAATTGGGGTGATGGAACTGTGGTGGTTTCCTCCTGTTCAGGACCTGAAACGTCCCACAACCCCTCCACCCCGGAGCTCCCTTTCCCTTCATCACTCCCACAGGAAGTCTTCCCTTCGTTTCTGCAATGTTGGAAACTTTCACCCTCGGAGAGCCCTAGCACCACCGCGCCGGGGCTTCTGCTGCCCTCCGAGGGTTCCCTGACCATTGCAAAGCAATTCCCCCAAACAAAACACATTTTACCTACTTTATTTCTGTGACTGCAAGTTGCCGTAAGCTGTTTTTAACATTGTGCTTTAATGTTGCAACCATAGCTGTCAACCCTCCCTTTTTTTGCGGGAACCTTCCTTATTCCAATGCCGTTTCCCGCTGCTATTCCGGATTGTTGATATCCCTTAAATTCCCCGGATTTCAAAGGAAGCAGCTCCTCTCCCTCCCTGCCGGCCAGGGAGGCTCCTCAGCTGCGTTGCTCGGCTGCCAATAAGGAGCCTGAGACCGACTGGGGGCGGAGCTTGCATGCCTTGTGCAGCCAGACCCTCACGCCCAACCAGACAGACAGCCTGCCTGCCGTCTATGCGCTCGCTCTTTTGCTCACCCGTTCGCGCGCAGCCTCTGAAGCACAGGGTGGCGAGGCTACTTGGTGCCATTGCACCGCCCTCGCGGCATCCCTTATTTTCAAATCTGAAAGTTGACAGCTATGGTTGCAACCCCCACCCCTACCCTGGGACCTTAGGGTAAAGACCGGGTAATTAATGTTTAGATATTGGCAATCTCTCTGTCTCTAGAGACAATGGAGTGCCATCCAACCGCCTTAGGGATTTGTGTAGGGTTACCATATTTTCCGGCGTACAAGGCGACTGGGTGTATAAGACGACCCCCAACTTTTAATGTTAAAAAACAAAGTTTGGGGTATACTCGGCGCCCAGCCCGGGCTCCGTGGCGGCTGAGGTGGAGGCGGTGGCAGCTGGAGCGGTGGGGAGAACCTCCCCTCTTGCTGCACAGGAGCCTGTCGCACTCCATGGCGGCTGAGGCGGCGCACGCACCCAGTCAGCGGCGGGGCGGAACCCCGCATCGCGTTACGTCGCCTGAAAACCTATACCCGGCGTACAAGACGACCCCCGATTTTAGAGAAGATTTTCGGGGATTAAAAAGTCGTCTTGTACGCCGGAATATACGGTAACTCCTTTGCCTTTTCTTCTCCCAAAGATATCCAGCAAGGCAGCAGAGATTTAGGACCAGAGTTTTCCTTCCCCTTGATGGGCTCCCTTCCCAGGTAGACGAGCCCCACCTGCCCCCCACTTCCCTCTACAGCCCATGCAGAAACCGCCTTCTTGACCATGGGACCCACTCTTGATCCTGTCTGCTCAATCCGCTCAATTCTTATGCATGCCTTATTTTTGTGACACTTTGACGCGGGTGGCGCTGTGGGTTAAACCACAGAGCCTAGGGCTTGCCGATCAGAAGGTCGGTGGTTCGAATCCCCGCGACGGGGTGAGCCCCGGTTGCTCTGTCCCAGCTCCTGCCAACCTAGCAGGTCGAAAACACGTCAAAGGGCAAGTAGATAAATAGGTAGCGCTCCGGTGGGAAGGTAAACGGCGTTTCCGTGCGCTGCTCTGGTTCGCCAGAAGCGGCTTAGCCATGCTGGCCACATGACCCGGAAGCTGTACGCCGGCTCCCTCGGCCAGTAAGGCAAGATGAGCGCCGCAACCCCAGTGTCGTCCGCGACTGGACCTAATGGTCAGGGGTCCCTTTACTTTTACCTTACTTGGCTGAAGAACTGTGTTGCAAAATTCAGAGACGCATGGATTCGCAGCTGCTTTTCAGTTCTCGGCACATCTCATAAATGCAAACTGAATTTACTTTTTCGCCCCCTCGCCAGCCAACTGGGCCAGATGTTGCTGGGAGAGATGTTGCTGGGAAGTTCTCACCCCCCAAACAGCTGGAGGGCCCCAGGTTGGCAAAGTCTGATTTCACCCACCCTGATTTTTTCTTGAAAGCAATGCACTTGGCAACATTCGACTTGCACACAAACAGTGGTTGCTAAGGGTACTGTTTATCTCAGCAGTAGAAAGGTTAGGAGGAATTTATGCAGCAAACTGGAGGTCAGGAAATGGGAGGTTGTGGGAGATGTCTCTGGGAAACATAACACATGAATCTGCCAAGGTTTAAAAGAATGAGTATCGAAGAGACAATCTGTCCTGGAAAATTATTATTCTCTCTCCCTCTCACTCTCTCTCCCTCCCTCTCTCTCTCTGAATAGATTTTATTAAAAGTTTGGAAACCACTAGCTTATATATTTAACAGGTCAGTAGTGCTTTTGGGTCTCCAACCCAGTACTGGTATGCCTGAGCGCCCCCCCTTCTCATCCTCCTGCCCCTCTCATTGTAACTTTGGAACTCCCTTCCAAGAGAAGTTAGGCTGCCTCCCTCCTTGCGGTATTTCCACTGGCAAGTGAAAACCTTCTTATTCCAACAGACCTTTGGGTACTGAGTTCTCTTAAGGAAAGGGCTGGTTCTGTGTTGTTGTTATTGTAATTTTATGTATGTTTTTAATAGACTACATTATATTTAATTGTATATTTAATTATATTTAATTGACTACATTATGTTTAATTGTTTTTTTAAATTATTGTTCCACTCCATCTGTTCCTATTTTCTCTACAAATCGTCTTGAGTCCCAGTCAGGGAAGAAGGGGGGGATATACATGAAAAACATAACAATAATCATAATATTGCTTGGCCAGGGGTGACCTTTGCCAACGGCGACCGGTGGAGGCAGCTCCGCAGGTTCAGCCTCACCACCTTGAGGAATTTTGGGATGGGAAAACGGTCCATCGAGGAGCGGATCCAGGAGGAGTCTCAGTGCTTGGCAGAGGAGTTCCATAAGACACAAGGTAAGTCCCTGAGGAAATTCATAATTAAAGGATTGGTCGCCTCTAGGAGCATAGCTGTCAACTTTCGGATTTGAAAATAAGGGATCAGCAGCCTCACCTGTCCCGGGGACAGTCTACGGTTCTCGGGGACAGTCCATGCCGCGGTAATCCCCCCAGGCTACAAATTAATTTACACCAGGCTACACACCATCATCTTTCCCCACCTCATATAATACTAATATAATAATAATTTTTTATTTGTACCCCGCCCATCTGGCTGGGTCTCCCCAGCCACTCTGGGCGGCCTCCAACAGATATTAAAATACATCAAAATATCACAAGTTAAAAACTTCCCTAAACAGGGCTGCCTTCAGGTATTTTCTGAATGTAGGATAGTTGTTTATCACTTTAACCTCTGCTGGGAGGGCGTTCCACAGGGCGGGTGCCACTACCGAGAAGGCCCTCTGCCTGGTTCCCTGTAGCTTTGCTTCTCGCAGTGAGGGAACCGCCAGAAGGACCTCGGCTCTGGATCTCAGTGTCCGGGCTGAACGGTGGGGGTAGAGACGCTCCTTCAGGTATACAGGACCGAGGCCGTTTAGGGCTTTAAAGGTCAGCACCCACACTTTGAATTGTGCTCGGAAACGTACTGGGAGCCAATGTAGATCTCTCAGGACCGGTGTTATGTGGTCCCGGCGGCCACTCCCAGTCACCAGTCTAGCTGCCGCATTCTGGATGAATTGCAGTGTCTGGGTCACCTTCAAAGGCAGCCCCATGTAGAGCGTGATGTTCCAAGCGGGAGATAACCCTAACCCTTCCTTCCCTCCTCCTGCCTTCTGTCTCTCCCCACTAGGGACGCCCTTTGACCCCACCGTCATCCTCAGCCGAGCCACCTCCAACGTCATCTGCTCCCTTGTATTTGGGAATAGGTTCCAGTACAACGATGTGGAATTCATCACCTTGAGCGGGCTGATCACAGAACGGTTCCGCGTGGGCAGCCTGGCCCCGTCTCAGGTGAGGGCGGATGGAGGAACCCCCCCCCCCGCAATAGCTCTACACCTTAATTATTATCACTATCATTTTGAAAAAGCAAAGAATCAAAAATTTAAACCATGACGTGTCACAGCATGGAAGGGCAAAAGAGCAAAGAATACAGCCCAGTTCCAAGGAGAAAGCAAAGCATCAACGCATGCAAAGATTCCCTTTGCAAGTAAAGACTATTTATTAGACAATCATAGTATTCCCTTGTGAATTCCATCATCACCATCATTAATTTTTAATTCATCATTTTGCATTATAACAATTTGAAACATACATAAAGGTAAAGGGACCCCTGACCATTAGGTCCAGTCTTGTCCGACTCTGGGGTTGCGGCGCTCATCTCGCTTTATTGGCCGAGGGAGCTGGCGTACAGCTTGCGGGTCATGTGGCCAGCATGACAAAGCCGCTTCTGGCGAACCAGAGCAGCGCACAGAAACGCCGTTTACCTTCCCGCCAGAACGGTTCCTATTTATCTACTTGCATTTCGTGCTTTCGAACTGCTAGGTGAGCAGGAGCTGGGACCGAGCAGCGGGAGCTCACCTCGTCGCAGGGATTCGAACCGCCGACCTTCTGATCAGCAAGCCCTAGGTTCTGTGGTTTAACCCACAGCGCCACCTGGATCCATACATATACGGTAACAAACATGCCGTAAACAACAAAAGAAAACAAAAGAAATGGTCTGGATTTTCTGTTAAGGTCTCTTTAAGCATTTTGATGTCTTTCAATAAGAGTTTGGAAGTTTGATTCAATTAACATCTTTTATTCAAATGTGTCCCTCCGTAGAGTCCATTTTTTCTGAGCTGGTTTTCTCGTTATTCATGGTGTATCAAGGAAATAAACAGAGACCAAGATCCATCATTATGGACGTTCAAAGTTCTCTCTAGTCTTAAATGAGACAGACGTTTGCAAAGGCAGGCGACACTGAGTGACCACATGTCTCAATTCTTGTATAAGAATTAAAATCATGCCATCTATCTGTTTATCCATCCAGTCCTTCAAGCTCTGCCCTAGATATTTTCGCTTATGGAATCTCCCTTCCAGAAGAGCAATTTGACCAGGCCCTGAATGCCAGAAATCCAGATTATTAGGTCAGGGTTCATAAATCTATGGCAGGAAGGAGCGATTTGTTGCCTAGGGGGCTCAATTTGCCCCCCCCCCACCCTGACTGGCTTATGCTAAGCAACCACAGCAATGGGCTGAACCCGTCCCTCCAGTTCAATGCGGAGAGTGTTCTTACTCGTGGGCCTTGCAGGGCAGAAGGCAGCGCTGGAATTTCTGAAGCGAGGGGAGACTTTTGGAAAGGAAAGCCCAAGGACCCGTGAGCATGTGCAAAGAGCCAAGGGTCATGGCTCCCAGGCAGGCGTGAGCCTCAGCACGTGCCTTTTTGGGGGAATCTGAGTTTACAGGAGACATATCCTAAGGTCAGCCAAATGTGGTCATGCCCTTCCATTGCTCTCCATCTTCTCCCCCTGCAGCTGTACAATATCTTCCCAGAGATCATGGAGAAGATCCCCGGATCCCACCACAAAGGCAGCAAATGTTCCCAGGAGATCATGCGCTTCATAGAGGAGAGGGTCAAGATACTGCAGGCCTCGCTGGATCCCTGTGAGCCCCAGAACTTCACCGACTGCTTCTTAGTTAAGATGGATCAGGTAAGGAATGAAGTTCCTGGTCTCCATCATCTGCCCCACTCTAAAAATGTGCTGTCTTCAGGTTTCAGAGAATTGTGGAATTGGAAGGGACTCCAGTTGTCATCTAGTCTGACCCCCCTGCAATGCAGGCATCACAGCTGACCTTGATCTCTTGGCAGGAAAAGCATAACCCAGCTTCTGAATTTTGCATGGAGAATTTGGTCGTGACCATCTTCAACTTGTTCTTCGCCGGGACTGAGACCATCAGCACCACCCTGAGATATGGATTCCTCATCCTGCTGAAGTATCCACAGATTCAAGGTGAGGGCGGAAGGGGGAAACCTATGAGAATCACCTGAACTTCTACAGCTACAGACCAAGCTGTTCCCAGGGTGTGTCCACTGTCACATGCTGACAGCTCAAACGCTCAATCTCAGCTCAAAGGCTCTCTTTTCCCCAAGAAAAACTCCACGAGGAAATCGATCGAGTGATTGGGAGGGACCGGATCCCAGCCGCTGAGGACAGGGACAAAATGCCTTATATGGAGGCTGTAATGCACGAGATCCAGCGATTCAGCGATATCCTACCCATGAATCTTCCCCGCATGGCCACGAAAGACATCCACTTCAGGGGCTATGTCATCCCCAAGGTAAGATTCCCAGCAAGCCCCTCAGCAAGGATGGAGGGATCAGGATCCAACCTTTGGGCCCTCCATGCAACTGGTCTGAGACTCCTGGGTCAGGGTGGGGGCAGGATTTAAGCTCAGTGCCCCCCCCCCCGCATGTCACACATGGACTTGCCTTGGAAAGGCGTTCATCCTCAGGAGTCAGTTTTCCACCTGTGAAATGGGTACTGTGTTTCCCCTATTTTAAGACACTGTCTTATATTTTTTCTCTCTCAAAAAAACACAGGGTGGCTTATTTTCAGGGGATGTCTTGGCTCCCTGAGCGCCAGGAACAGGAAGGAGGGGCTTAGGAGGCGACGGGGACAATGGCAGCACTATGGCTTATTTTCGGGGTATGGCTTATTTTTGGCAAATGTGATAAAAACCTGCCATGGCTTACTTTATGACTACGTCTTAAAAAAGGGGAAACAGGGTATATTTCAAAGCTCCGAGGAAGCTGCCTTATCTGTCTGCCAGGCTGCCTGTCCATCTGGATCTTTTTAATGCTACTAAATGAATGTAAAAGCGCAGGGAAGACTTTGTAACAGAATCTCTTCAAAATCAACACTGGGTTTCTCTAGAGTTGGGCTGCTGCTGCTTGACGGGCCAATATTCATAGAATTAAAGTCCTAAAGGATCTTCACTGGCTCCCAGTACGTTTCCGAGCAAAGTTCAAAGTGTTGTTGCTGACCTTTAAAGCCCTAAATGGCCTCGGTCCTGTATACCCGAAGGAGCGTCTCCACCCCCACCGTTCAGCCCGGACACTGAGGTCCAGCTCCGAGGGCCTTCTGGTGGTTCCCTCCCTGCGAGAAGTGAGGTTACAGGGAACCAGGCAGAGGGCCTTCTCGGTGGTGGCGCCCGCCTTGAGGAACACCCTCCCTTCAGATGTCAAGGAGATAAAGAACTATATGATTCTCCCAGGGGACCTACATCTATCCTTTGCTGAGCAGCGTTCACTATGACTCAGAGCAGCACTCCAACCCTCAAGATTTTGACCCGGGGAGATTCCTGGATAGCCAAGGCTTCTTCAAGAAGGTGGAGGCGTTTATGCCTTTCTCAGCAGGTACATGTGTGTGTGGGGGGGAAGGGGAGTGGGGAGTGGGGTTGGGGGGTGATCTCTCTCCTATGAGATTCATTTCCGGGCAGTCCTTCTCGGGAGGGTCAGAGAAAGGAACCTCTGCTTGGGTCCCGCTTGCGCGTTTCCCACAGGCATCTGGGGGCCACTGGGAGAACAGGATGCAGGGCTAGGGGGGCCTGATCCTGCAGGGCTCTCCTGCATTATACCTACCAAGGACAGCGTGGGAGAGGGGCTGGGTTGACAACTTATCAGCCAGTGTGGTGTAGTGGTTAAGAGCAGTGGACTCATAATCTGGTGAACTGGGTTTGCATCTCCGCTCCTCGACATGCTGGGTGACCTTGGGCTAGTCACACTTCTCTGAAGTCTCCCAGCCCCACTCACCTTGTTGTGGGGGAGGAAGGGAAAGGAGAATGTGAGCCGCTTTGAGACTCCTTTGGGTAGTGATAAAGTGGGATATCAAATCCAAACTCCTCCTCCTCCTCCTCCTCTTCTTCTTCTTCTTCTTCTTCTTCTTCTTCTTCTTCTTCTTCTTCTGTTGCTGCTGCACACCCCATTAAAAGAATATATTACAAACCCCCCACCCACTGCAAGGTGCCACAGCTAGTTAGAGGCCAAAAGAGTGTTTAAAAAGGAGCAATTATGCCTGGCGCCTAAAGATTTATAATTTATAAGCATCCCACAAATGGGGAGCCACTGCCACTTTGTCTTACTGATATTTAGGTGCAAGATGTTCTCTAGGCACCATGTCGAGACTTTTTGAACCTCCCCCCTATACGCTGATTCATCTCCACCTGTAATTAGACCCATTATGGTGGTATCATCTGCAAACTTAATAATTACAGTGGATGGGTCAGATGAAATACAGTCATATGTATACAACGAGTACGGGTAGGGACTCAGCACGCATCCCTGTGGGGTGCCAGTGCTGAGCTTCAGAGAGGTAGATGTAACAGGCCCAATCCTCACTATTTGTGTGCGATCCTTCAGAAAGTCTTTAATCCAATCACAGATGGTAGAAGAAAGGCCCAGGTCCATCAGCTAAGAATGTCCGGAAGGATGGTATTAAAAGCCGAACTATAATTGATAAACAGCATTCTGACATAATTCCCCGGTCTCTCCAGATGACTCGCTGCAAGGTGATAAGCTGTGGCTATAGCATCATCTGTTGACCTGTTTCTCCTATAAGCGAGAAATGCTTTATTGGTTTTAAAACTGTATAACAGAAATAATCCATAGATGTTAAAGACGAAATAAAAATATACCATCGTAATAGGTAAAGGGACCCCTGACCGTTAGGTCCAGTCATGTCCGGCTCTGGGGTTGCGGCGCTCATCTTGCATTATTGGCCGAGGGAGCCAGCGTACAGCTTCCAGGTCATGTGGCCAGCATGACTAAGCCGCTTCTGACAAACCAGAGCAGCACATGGAAACGCCGTTTACCTTCCCGCCAGAGCGGTACCTATTTATCTACTTGCACTTGACGTGCTTTCGAACTGCTAGGTTGGCAGGAGCAGGGACCGAGCAACGGGAGCTCACCCCGTCATAGGGATTTGAACCGCCAACCTTCTGATCGGCAAGCCCTAGGCTCAGTGGTTTAGACCACAGTGCCACCCACCGTACATTCCTTAATTAATACTTGCTTCTAAAGGAAATTCCTAAAGTGCCCCAAGAACGAGGCAGAAGAACGGAAACGTCTTTCATGGGGGAATGAATTTGGGTTTCGTCAGAGGGCTCCTTCCACCTGCCCGACAGATTTTGCGTTTCTCTCTTGGCAGGGAGGCGCATTTGCATCGGCGGAGGGCTGGCCCGCATGGAGTTGTTCCTCTTCTTCACCACCATCCTTCAAGCCTTCACCCTCCAGTCCCCTGTGCCCCCCAGCCAGATCAGCCTCGCACCGGAAGCCGTGGGCGTTGGGAAGGTGCCCCCCAAATACCAGCTGTCAGTGTCCCGGCGCCAACACTGATCTCTGCCTTCCTGTGTTGGGGCGCAAGAAGATCTCGGTTTCTCTCAGCTAATAGAGAGATGCCCCGATGATTTCCGCAATCAGTTCTGTCACCTTTTTAAAAAGAGATCCATGTATAAGACGACCCCCAATTTTTAACATAACTTTTAAAGAAAAAAATCCTAGTCTTATACATGGAAAAGTACGGTATATTTCTGACATATTTCAAGAAACAAACTCAGGGCTGGCAGGTTCCTACCAAAATTTGGCACTGATTATAACCTGATATCCACTATTACTAGCCATCTCTGGTCCTGTGAGATCAATAATCTTATTTTGTAGTCTGATTTCAGATTGAACCTCTTCATGTTCTGATGCTGTATCCAGACATGTACTATTGGATCTATAGCAGCAAGTCTCAAACTGACTACTTTTGTTTTGTTTTGTTGTAAAATATTTTGATTACTTAATAAAGTTCAAAAAGAGAAATAATATATATTCAGCAATACTAGTTCTGGACAACAAAGAGCAGTTTACATGGCGATATTTATCATTCCTGTCAAAATTGAACCCCAAATTTCTTGTGCCAACTTACTTTCCCACCATCAGTGATCATGTGTGCCAAGTTTATCACAACCTCTCCGACAAATCTCCCTCTATTGCTCAGGCCCTGTTCACATGAACAAGGTTCACAGAGAGGAACCACAGAACTAGCCGGGATGGATCACTTTTGCCCCTCTCCTCAGCTATCCTGCTCTTTCTGCTGCCCCCCAAAATATAGCAGTAGAGGCAGAGGAGGCCTCACTCTGCACCTCTGAGCAAAAACTGCCCAAGGTGAAGCAGACATTTCTGGATGCCAGAGAAGGGGCAAATTGCCCTTCTTGAAAAGATGTCTTACAAAGTACCTAAAGGGCAGAGCTCAACTGATTATATTTCTTATGCAAATATTGATGCATGTGGTCACTTGGGGCCATCAGTATATGCAAATGTCTGGCTCATTTAAGGCCACACAGAACCCTTATTCTCAATAATGATGGAACTCAACAGAGAATACCTTTATTTTTATATGCCTACTAGTTGACCCGGCCACGCCTTGCTGTGGCTGATTTGGTGAAATGGAAAAGTAAGATACAGTATGAAAGAGAAAGGGTATCCTTACTTACACTTTATCTCGTTGAAGTTCAGTCTATGTGTTCTCCGTTTGCCCCTCCCGTTTATGGCTAAACCGCGAAAATGGAGATTCCGCCTGGCGTGGCTCTATACCCGCCGGCGGAGCCAGCAGTAGTGTTTGTGGGCGGTCTGTCGATTGGATGGTGGTAGTGACGTTGGGAAAGGAGGAGGAGGGGTCAGAAATGGGTGTGTTGTGCTATACTGTTTAACGTCCACTGGAGGGCGCTATTTTTTTTTGCACAAAATCACATTTTTACCTGGGAAAGGTGTGCTATTTGTGCAATGTAAGTACATATGATCACTCCCATATGGCCATGGAACGTTGTGTCCAAATTTGAATGGAATCGATCAAGGGGTTACGGAGAAAGGCGATTGTTAATAAACATCCAACTTGAACGATTTTATATATATATATAGATATTATTTGCAAAGGGAATGCTTTGCAACATAAGAAGAGCCTGTCTGTTGGATCAGGCCAAAGGTTTTTCATTTAGTCCGGCATCCTGTTCTCACAGTGGCCAGCCAGCCAGGTGCCCATGATGGGAAACCCACAATCAGGAATTGAGTGGAAGAACCACCCTCTTCCCTCCTGTGGTTTCCAGCAACAGAAGCATTACTGCCTCCAACCGTGAAGACAGAGCTTAGCCATTGTTTCTGGCAGCCATTGACAGCCCTCTTCTTTGTAAATGTAGGAATATGTCTTCAATGCCCCTGGATCAATCTTTGGGATGGGTTTTAATGATACCGTGGTCCAAGGAGTCAGGATAGTCAGGCGACAAGAGTACAATATGTGGGCAGGAGTTCAAATCTCCCTGCTTTGGGTTTTCAAAAGCTGGTCAGTAGGACAGAGGGCCTTGCCGACAAAGGTCCGTATAGTTAAAGCTATGGTTTACCCAGTAGTGATGTACGGAAGTGAGAGCTGGACCATAAAGAAGGCTGATCGCCGAAGAATTGATGCTTTTGAATTATGGTGCTGGAGGAGACTCTTGAGAGTCCCATGGACTGCAAGAAGATCAAACCTCTCCATTCTTAAAGAAATCAGCCCTGACTGCTCACTAGAAGGACAGATCCTGAAGTTGAGGCTCCAGTACTTTGGCCACCTCATGAGAAGAGAAGACTCCCTAGAAAAGACCCTGATGTTGGGAAAGATGGAGGGCACAAGGAGAAGGGGACAACAGAGGACGAGATGGTTGGACAGTGTTCTCGAAGCTACTAACATGAGTTTGGCCAAACTGCGAGAGGCAGTGAAGGACAGGCGTGCCTGTCGTGCTCTGGTCCATGGGGTCACGAAGAGTCGGACACGACTGAACGACTGAACAACAACATGACAGAGGGCCAAAGACTTCTTCTGTTTGCTCCTTGTTTTCTGGCTGCCTCCGGCATCGTGGCCTGAAGTCTTGACTTCCACTGCCTCCTGCTCGGACCTTGGAGCTCCTTGGATCTCAAAGCCCAGCATGTGACTTTTGGGCAGGACTGGCAGAAGTCCTGGCAGGCCCCGTCTGGGCCTCTTTCCCCACTGACCCTCCATCTGACTTGGCTTCCTCCGGCCCCTTGGCAGCCCAGAAGAGCAGCTGGGCTCTGCTCCCAGGCGAGGCTGGTCAAAGATTGACGGAGATGGACCCAGGTCAGTGGCATAACTGGGGTTTTTGCTGCCCGGGGCGGTCACTGAGTTTGCTGCCCCTCTTGTCTATCATTTCGTGGGTATGGGCTGAGAGTTGTTAGGAGACCATCCCCATTTTCAGGGGCAGACTTTGGTCTTTTAAATTTCAGCGGCACCACGTGCGAGGCCACGCATCCCCGCCTATCGCTTTTTCGTTCTGCCCGGTTCAGTATATCATAGGAGAACTGCTTGCACTGCCCCGAATCTGCCTCTGCCATTCCCCTCACCAAGCTATAATTCCCGGATTGGTGCAGCACCCCTTTTCACAGGGAACCCTGGAATTGTAACTCTGGGAGGTGACTAGGGGGGGTCTCAGATTCTTCAAGGTGGGTTTGCTCTGGAGTCTCTCTCAGTCCTGCCTTTCTGAGTCCTGCCTGGAAAGCATTGATAAAACTTTCTGACCTTCTAATGCTTAACATAACGATCAGCACACTAATCTTGTGTTTCTAGCAAACTTTAATTATAGCCTCTGCTACAAAGACTCATTTGAACCTATACAATAGACCATATATGCCAAAGATAAACTCAGGATTATGGAAAGAAACAAGACACTCAGTTTTGTCATTCTCACGAGGGTCCTGTCCTTTTGATTAGAACACGGGGAAGGTATTTTGTTATGAGAATTTTAAGGTCTAAGATATAAAATAAATGTTCATAAATGTACCAGGCAAACACATGCATAAATATATAAACCACATGTCTGAAACAGTACAGGAAAACAGTCCTAAAGCCATGTTGGCTCTTTCAGTGACCTCAAATATTCCTCTGCAGTTTGGCTGGAAATCGGAAATGCCTCCCCATTGTCTCTGTGCTCACAAATCCTGCCTGAAGGGCACATTTGGATATGAATAGGGTGAGCATGTGACCTGGACTCAGGAATTAAGTATTTATCATCACAAAAGAATGGCCAGGCTCTCCATGCAAACCCATTAACAGCCAGGTAACCCCATCAACAGTATGTGGACTGAGAACTCCCAGAAGTGCAAGCTGGATTTCGAAGGGGCAGAGGAACCAGAGACCAAATTGCAAACATGCGCTGGATTATGGAGAAAGCTAGAGAGTTCCAGAAAAACATTTACTTCTGCTTCATTGACTACGCAAAAGCTTTTGACTGTGTTGACCACAGTCAACTGTCAAAGAGAATGACAGTTCTCTTTCTCAAGACAATGACAGTTCTCTTTCTCAAGCTCTGGGAGGAAGACCTTTCATCGCCTACAGACAGCCACCCAATCTTAAACAACTCCTCACCCACAACAATACTACAACCAGACTAAACACAGACACTGGCACCAGAGCCTGCAATAAACCCAGATGCCAACTTTGCTGCCACATACACGCGGACAACACCATTACTGGCCCCAACAACATCAAACATACCATCTCAGAACTATTTAATTGCTCATCATCTAACATTGTGTATGCCATCAAATGCCAACAGTGCCCTTCAGCTCTCTATATTGGACAAACAGGCCAAACCCTACGCCAAAGGATAAATGGACATAAATCTGACATCAGGAATCACAAGACAGAGAAACCAGTAGGAGAGCACTTCAATCTCCCAGGACACTCTATACAAGATCTCAAAGTAGCTGTCTTATTGCAAAGGAATTTCAGAAATAGACTGGAAAGAGAAGTTGCTGAATTGCAACTCATTACCAAGCTTAAAACCATGGAGAGACCTGGTCTGAACAAAGACATTGGATTCTTATCTCATTATACATGACAAAGCTTTTTTAACCTTCTCACCCCTGGCTTTTTCCTGTAAGACTAATTGCAGCCGTTAACAGTCGTCAACAGGTTTACCACAGCTATCAACCTTTCACCCATTTCCACCACCCCTCTGAGTAATACCCCTCCCCACCCTCTCACTATATATCAGGGTCTGGTGACTTCTGTTTCAGTGTATCTGAAGAAGTGTGCATGCACACGAAAGCTCATACCAAGAACAAACTTAGTTGGTCTCTAAGGTGCTACTGGAAGGAATTTTTTTTTTTAATTTTATTTTGTTTTGACTATGACAGACCAACACGGCTATCTACCTTTAACTTGTGAGGTAGGTTAGGCTGAGAGTGACTGACTAGCCCAAGGGCACCCAAATGAGCTTCACGGCCGAGGTGGGGGGAATTTGAACCCTGGTCTTTCCCAGGTTCTAGTCTGACACTATAACCACTATGCGACACAGCAGACAAACAGGAATTTGTAGGAAATAAACAGAGTTCCTCTTCTCAGGGAACTGTAGCTCTGGGAGGCGAATAGGGAGGGTCTCTGAACACCTCTCAGCACATTGAAACAGACTACACTTCCCAGGATTCTCTGGGGGAAGCCATGGCCATTTAAAGTGGAAACATAGAACTTAAGATGCATGGTGCGGATGTGAGCCTGGGAAGGCAGGTGGAGGAAACTCCAAAACATTTTCTTGCAAGCCTCCGCAGTTGTTCCTTAAATGGGATTGCCGATTTGCCCTGCTCCGCAGAACATAAACATGTATATCCTAGTATTAAAAAGAAAAAAGGCAATTCCCCCTCCACCTTAATGAGATTTGTTCCCAGTAACCTATCCAACATGGCAAGGAAATGCCCTTTTTATGGTTATCATGTAATCCTTGATAAGTTAACGAATTAACTTATCATGTTAATCCCCCCAGCTGGCTTTGAAATGGGTCGGAGGACCGGGAGTTACTGAATAACCAATGTGGAAAGTTTGGTGTTCTCCAGCCAGCCTTATAAGTCCAGTTGTGGCTCTCAGCGCCTCCCCATAGCCCAGAGGGGGCATCGAGGGGGCATCTCTTGGCCAGGGTCCTCCATGGAGCTGCTCTCTGGGTCTCTCTTCCTGCTCCTTTGCGTCTGTGGCGTCCTCCTCCTGGGCTTGGCATGGAAGGGCAAAGGCGGCAAGGGACGCCTGCCCCCCGGACCCACCCCGCTCCCCATCCTGGGGAATTTTCTCCAACTGGACCCAAATAACATGGTCAAGTCCCTGGAGAAGGTGAGTCTCCATTCACCTCCCTACCGAGCTGCAAGGTAAGCCGGGGGAGATTGGAAGCCTATGAGCAGCTCAGCAGTCGGGGATCCATCTTTGTAGGAATGCGAGAGCGTCAGAAGAGACTTGCTGGATCTGTCCAAAGGGGGTTCCTCTAGCCCACCACAGTGAACAGACAGGGGCCTCTGGGAAGACCTCAGGCAGGGCCTGAAGGCAATAGCCTTCCGACCATTTGTCATGCAGCGGAAATTAATGACGCAGAGTTCTTAGAAATAATAAAATCTTTACTAAGTTGAAATAAACTTCTTCATAACATAGTTCCAAATAGTTTGAAAGAGATTACATACAGACTGAACTGAACACAGACTGAGCTCTATACTGGCTGCATACTGAGGGACTGACGCTCTTCTCCCGGCAGCTGAGGGAGGCCTACGGCTCGGTCTTCACCGTCTACCTGGGGCTGCGGCGAGTCGTGGTCTTGTGCGGCTACAAGGCGGTGAAGGAGGCGCTGGTGGACCAGGCAGAGGACTTCAGTGGCAGAGGGCAGCTGCCATCCTTCTCCAAGGATTTCAATGAGCATGGTGAGGGGTCCATCCTTGCGGGGAAAGGGGGCTTGGGGCGCAGCTCAGCCCATTTCTCCATTGCTCCACTGATCTGTTGGAGGGCATAGTACGTGGATTTGCAAATTATTGTTTTTGTGTGAAGGTAACCGTGAACATTTATTCACCTTAGGGTGAAGGGCAGGTGATTAATATTGATAATCAATAATCATATTTTTATATGTTAGCTTCACAAATATATGCACACTTTACCCATGTATATTCACTTTTGTAACACGTTACTTGGCCAATGTTTAAAACGATGAATGTCGAAGAGACAACCTCTACTGGAAAATTACTGCTTTCTTTATCGCCAGGCCTCTATCAAGCAGTTCATGTTAACTTGAAATGCTGATGGATGTCATCAGGGTTCCCCAAAGTGGGTGGTAGGGTCTACTGGGGGGGCTAGTGGGATCACCTGGAAGGGTGCTAAGAGACAAGGGGTGGCAGGATTAGGGCGCTGGAGTTGTCAGTGACTACCAGGCTTTGAAAAGCTGGTGTTGCTGGATGAAGTTCCGCAACATTGTGGAATTCGTAGTAATAAACAGTTCTAATCGGGTTTTGAACAAATGTCAAATGAATTGCTGCTGCCTTGAATATCACTGTGTAACTATCTTGCTTACACAATGAACTCGGTCCAGTATACCTGCAGGAGCGTCTCCACCCCCACCGTTCAGCCCGGACACTGAGGTCCAGCTCCGAGGGCCTTCTGGCGGTTCCCTTACTGCGAGAAGTGAAGTTACAGGGAACCAGGCAGAGGGCCTTCTCGGTGGTGGCACCCGCCCTGTGGAAAGCCCTCCCACCAGATGTCAAAGAGAAAAACAACTACCAGGCAGCCCTGTTTAGGGAAGCTTTTAATGTTTAAAAGATTATTGTATTTTAATATTCAGTTGGAAGCCACCCAGAGTGGCTGGGGAGGCCCAGCCAGATAGGCGGGGTATAAATAATAATTATTATTATTATTATTATTATTATTATTATTATTATTATTATTATTATTATTGCTGTTGTTGTTGTTGTTGTTGTTATATTTATTATTATTATTCCAATAGATCTAATACATAATTGTGACAAACAAATAAATATTCTAAATAATGGTTTTTCTAGGGGAGGGGAGAGGGTGATAGGGATGAGTTCGTGGAACCAAGGGGGTGGCCCCCAGGAAAATTTGGGAACCACTGACTTATATAATAGCTCAGTGGTGCTATTAGGTCTCCACATACATACATACAATAATAATATTGCCTGGCCAGGGGTGGTCTTTGCGAACGGCGATCGGTGGAGGCAGCTCCGCAGGTTCAGCCTCACCACCTTGAGGAATTTCGGGATGGGGAAGCGGTCCATCGAGGAGCGGATCCAGGAGGAGGCTCAGTGCTTGGCAGAGGAGTTCCATAAGACACAAGGTAAGTCCCTGAGGAAATTCATAAAGATTAACGGTAAAGGACCCTTGGCAGTTAAGTCCAGTTGCAGACGACTCTGGGGTTGCGGCGCTCATCTCGCTTTACAGGCCGAGGGAGCCGGCGTTTGTCCGCAGACAGTTTTTCCAGGTCATGTGGCCAGCAGGACTCAGCCGCTTCTGGCGCAACGGAACACCGAAACCAGAGCAGCGCACGGAAACGTCGTTTACCTTCCCGCCGGAGCAGTACCTATTTATGATCAGTTTGTGCCAGGCGTCCATTAAAGTCTCCCGCCATCAGGAAGGTGGCTTCAGGGTGTTGTTCAATAAGCGCTTCAAATGTCCTTTGAATTTCATTCCATCTCTGGTCAATCAGGTTTTTCTGATAAATTGGACGTAGATATACATTGATCACCACTATCGTTTCCTCTGTTGTATGTAACTTTATAACTAGCATGAGTGAGGATTGAGTATCGATTTTTTCAGCCTGTAGGTTTATGGCCAGAGAAACGAAGGTGGCCAAACCACCTTGCGGTCTGCCAGGTGATAAAGGGTTCTGTGTTGCACTCAAGTAGAAACCCTTGTACCCTGGTAACGTAGAAGTCCTCAACAGAGGTACCTATTTATCTACTTGCACTTTGACGTGCTTTCGAACTGCGAGGTTGGCAGGAGCAGGGACCGAGCAACGGGAGCTCACCCCGTCGCAGGGATTTGAACCGCCGACCTTCTGATCGGCAAGCCCAAGAGACTCAGTGGTTTAGACCACAGCGCCACCCGCGTCCCTTGTAAAGATTGGTTGCCTCTAAAAGACTCTGTAGTGCTTGGTCTGCACTTGAGAGGCTGGCGTAGCCATTGTGTGCTCTTGCGAAACGCGGACTCTTTCTTGTAGCAGCTCGTATGGCGTATATACGATACCAACGAAGGAGGAATGGCAAGACGAAGTTAATAGAATATATAGAAATGGCAAGATTGGGAAATGAGATAAACCAGGACAATAAAATCTTCGAAGAATGGAAATGTTTTGTAGATTAACCTGAAATTCGTTGTAAGCGTATTAAAAGGTTCACAGTAAAACAGTAAATGCAGCTGTCAGGCTCCCTTCTCGGTTGTTCAATAGAAAAGCCAAGTCATTTGTCTTTTAGTTCTTTTATTCAGTGCCAAGCTATATACAGTGCAGAGCTTAATCTTATCACGTCTGTTCACTCACTAGCAGAATCCGGAAGTGCCTCCCTCCGGTTTTGGCGCCAACACCACAGTCTTGGCAGCCTAAATTGCCTCTTCCTCCTCCTACGTAATCTATGCGCTGGACCTGACGTCTCTCCCTCTGATCAAGCCTGCTGGGTGGTGCCAGGCCTCTCACTAAATCCCTGGAGCCCTGGTATTCCTTCTCTCCCAGCCACTAACTGCTTCTCCCCAGAGGGACTGCTGTTTTCACTCGAAGATGTATCTGTAGTTAAAACAGGTGGCGGCTCTCTATAAACACTAAGAGCTGGACTGGCAGGGGGAGGCAGATCCCTGACACAGCAGTAAGAGATATTGAGATATAACATTGGAGAAAAGAAAAGGAAAAAAAAAGAAATGGGGACAAATTATAATATGTAGTGGAAAAGAAGTTAACAAAATAAACCGTGGAAGGAGTTGGGAGGGAAGTCAACATTAATTGCGTGGACCGTATTTATATTTTGCATTTGGATTACAATCATACCTCAGGTTATGGCCGCTTCAGGTTGTGTGATTTCGGGTTGCGCACCACGCCAAACCCGGAAGTAACGGAACGGGTTACTTCCGGGTTTCGGCGCTCGCACATGTGCAGAAGCACTTAAATCATGCTTTGCGCATGCGCAGAAGCACCGAATTGCGTCACGTGCGTGCGCAGATGCAGCGGCGCGGTTTGCGAACGCGCCTCCCACACGGAACGCGTTCGCAACCCGAGCAATCACTGTACTGTTTCAAGTGTGAAAATGAAAATGAAATAAATAAATAAATGCATAAATAATAATACTCTTTCTTCCCTCCTGCTCTCTGTGCCTCCCCACTAGGGATGCCTTTTGACCCCACCTTCATCATCAGCCGAGCCGTCTCCAACATCATCTGCTCCATTGTCTTTGGGAACAGGTTCCAGTATGACGACGAGAAATTCCTCACCTTGACCAAGCTGATCACAGAACGGTTCCGCGTGGGCAGCCTGGCCCCGTCTCAGGTGAGGGCGGACGGAGACCCCCCCCAACATCTCTACACCTTAATTATTATCACTATCATTTTTTTAAAAAGCAAATAATAATAAAAAATAAACCATAAAGTGTCACAGTCTGGAAGGGCAAAGATGAAGCTCAGTTCCAGCGGTTCTCTTTGCAAATGAATACTTATTAAACAATAAAAGAATTCTACTCCCGTGTGTGCCATCATCGCCATTATTATTTTTACATTCTTTATTTATCATTTTGAATTGCAACAATTCAAAACACTCATATACAGCAACAAACCAACCAACTCTTGAAAGACCTACACTGGCTCCCAGTACGTTTCCGAGCACAATTCAAAGTGTTGGTGCTGATCTTTAAAGCCCTAAATGGCTTTGGTCCAGTATACCTGAAGGAGCGTCTCCACCCCCATCGTTCAGCCCGGACACTGAGGTCCAGCTCCGAAGGCCTTCTGGCGGTTCCCTCACTGCGAGAAGCCAAGTTACAGGGAACCAGGCAGAGGGCCTTCTAGGTAGTGGCACCCGCCCTGTGGAACGCCCTCCCTTCAGATGTCAAAGAGAACAACAATTACCAGACCTTTAGAAGACATCTGAAGGCAGCCCTGTTTAGGGAAGCTTTTAATGTTTAATAGATTACTGTATTTTAATGTTCTGTTGAAAGCCGCCCAGAGTGGCTGGGGAAACCCAGCCAGATGGACGGGGTATAAATAATAAATTATTATTATTATTATTATTATTATTATTATTATTATTATTATTATTACCATAAACAACATATGAAAACAAAAGCGATAGTTTGCATTTTCTGTTAAGGTCTCTTTAAGTATTTCCGTGTCTTTCAGTAAGGTTTGGAAGGTAAGCATTGAGTCCAATAAGATGTTTTAGTCAAACGGGTCCCTCCATAGTGTCATAGAATCAAAGAATCTTAGAGTTCGAAGGGACCCCAAGGGTCATCTAGTCCAACCCCGTGCAATGCAGGAATCTCAGCTAAAGCATCCCTGACAGAGGGCCATCCAACCTGTTTAAAAACCTCCAAGGAAGGAGAGTTCACCACCTCTCATGGGAATATGTTCCACTGCTGAACAGCTCTTACGGTCAGAAAGTTTTCCCGACAGTTTAGTTGGAATCTCCTTTCTTGTAACCTGAAGCCATGGGTTCGAGTCCTACCCTTTTTTGTGGAATCGGAGTTTGCAAGAGACACAACCTAAAGTTAGCCAAATGTGGTCATGCCCTTCCATTGCTCCCCATCTTCTCCCCCCGCAGCTGTACAATATTTTCCCGGAGATCATGGAGAAGATCCCTGGATCCCACCACGCGGGCAGCAAATGTTCCCAGCGGATCATCCGCTTCATAGAGGAGAGGGTCAAGATCCAGCAGGCCTCGCTGGATCCCTGTGACCCCCACAACTTCATCGACTGCTTCTTAGTTAAGATGGATCAGGTAAGGAAAGAACTTCCTCGCCTCTGTTACGGAAATTCCCGGGTCAGAGGTTGCTCAGGTCCCGGTCCCACGAGAGAAGCCCGTGGTTCGCAGCGGAGATCAAAGGAGAACAGCCAGAAGTTGGAGCAAAAGCAAAGGAGTTTATTGCGCAACAGGTTCCGATGAATCCGACCCCCGAACAAAGGGCGACAGTCATTTTTAAAGATTCCCGCGAGATCCCAGAATACAGTTCACCATACATCACAACTACATCACTAATACATAAGCAAAACGTCAAGAAGGGGTGGAGAGTAGGAGGGTACAGGAAAATTAACATACAGGTAAACAAGTTTAGCATACAGGTGATGGGTCACAGGAACAAGTAAATGGCTCTTGGGTGGGTCAAATATACATCTTGAGTGGCAACCGGGGAAGAACAATGAGAAGTATCTTGGGGCCGTCTGTCGCCTAGGAAACTTGAGGATGGGTACTTGGAAAGGATTACCCAGGTGTGGCATTTCCTGAGGCCCTAGGTCTGCGTACGTGCCCTCTCGCTTAAAGGATTATGGAGGGTTTGGAAAGAAGTTCCCCTTTGCCCATTGACCAATGGCGGGTGACAAAAGGCCTCAGAAGTCAATTCCTGAGGCTCGGGCAATGGCGGGAATCGAGGGGCTTGGAAGCCCTCCTCATAAGCTTTAAAATGAGACCAGGATGAAGGAAATCCGTTAAGGCAGTGATTTACTATGATTTTCTAAAGATTCGCGGCTTGGCTGGTGGAAGAAATAAAGTTTAAAGGGACATTTCCGAGTCTAGACTCCGTTTTGTTACAATGTATCAATATTTAATTAATAACTATCCGTTCCTGATCGAATCACCTTTGTTCTCCCAGCAAGGGCTGATAAGGAGCTGTCAACACCTTGTTAGTGGTCACTGGAGCGTGCACAGAGTTCTGATTGAGCTCAGCTCTGCAGAGGAAATGCATGGTTTTGATTGGCCAAGACGCACCCATAGGAAAGCATTGGCCATAACGAGTAATGGAGGTTGCCCGGGACGAAACAGAAAATAAAGAGGGAGAATGGCGCTTTTGACAGCAGTAGACCGGGACGGAAAACGGGGTTTTAAAGGGACATAGAGCGCTTATAGTCCCGGTTACAGGCTGAACGGGGAGAGGGGCGCAGGGAGGGGGAAAACCCTTCATCGCGAGGGCTTTATGTACATGCTTGTGCAACACAGTGTGGGGCAGGAGCCAAGAAGGGGGTTTCCCTGAGGTCATCGCCTCGTGCTTCGGGGTCTGGGACTTTAATAAAGCAGGTCCAGTCCCCCATTCGGAAATTTCCCTATCACCTCCAACATCTGCCCCCCCCCTAAAAATGTGCTTTCCAGGCTTCATAGAATAGTGAAATTGGAAGGGACCCCAAGTGTCATCTAGTCTGACCCCCCCTGCAACGCAGGGATCCTAGCTGACCTTGATCTCTTGACAGGAAAAGAATAACCCGACTTCTGAATTTTGCATGGAGAATTTGGTCATGGCCACCTTCAACTTGTTCTTCGCTGGGACTGAGACGATTGGCACCACCCTGAGATATGGATTCCTCATCATGCTGAAGTATCCACAGATTCAAGGTGAGGGCGGAAGGGGGAAACCTCCCCCCAACGTGCGAGAAACACATGAATTGCTACAGGGACAGAACAAGCTGATGATGGAAGGCAGCAGTGCAGACTGTGATGGCCTGGGATTC
The DNA here is from genome assembly GCA_034641385.1 of Darevskia mixta. Lineage (NCBI taxonomy): Eukaryota > Metazoa > Chordata > Lepidosauria > Squamata > Lacertidae > Darevskia > Darevskia mixta. Next base: position 292,394 of record JAWWNH010000128.1, read on the forward strand.
AGACTCAGACGCTGAACCTGAGGGATCCCAGCCTGCACAGGATTCCCCGCCTCCAGAACCAGCAGAGCCAGGGCTGGGGCCTGAGTCTGAAGGGGCCTCACCTGTGCTGGATCCTCAGGTGCAGGCATCTGATGAGTCTGCTCTGGCTCCTGCTGGGATGGAGGACTCATTGCCTGCAGGTGCTCCACTCCCAGCCCTGTCAGGGGAAGCTGAGGTTGCCTCTGGGTCCAGCCTCTCCTGAGCTGCAGCGGCTCAGGGCAGAGAGGCGAAGGGAACTGAGTTCCCGCAGGAGGAGTGCTCACCTCCAAGCCAGGAAAGGCGAGTCACCAGAGGATCGGGGCCGCCCTCTGCCTCGGGGCAGATAAAAGCCGGCCAGCCCCAGCCCCAAGTTGCAGGAGCAACATTGTCGCTGATCAGTTCCTGCCGGTGTTCCTGCTTGATCCCTGTCCTGTTTTCCTGCCTGAACTCCTGACCCGCCTTGGTTCCCTGCTTGCCCACCCGTTCCTGACTTCGCCTGACTCCCTGCCCTGTACCCTGCTCCAGTTATTTCGGACTGCCTTTACGTGTACCTCTGACCTTGGACCGGACTTAGACCTCGCCTTTTGGATACCCCACGGGACCAGCACACAGACCCTAAGGGCACATGTCCCCACAGAGGGGCGTGTGGGTTGTTTATATATTTGAGAAACCTCAACATCTTCACCCTGGTCTGTCATTCTGTCTTTCTGAAAAGACCTTTATAGGTCTCTGCTGGATCAAGCCAAAGGAGGCCCATCTAGCCCAGCCTCCTCTTTTCACAGTGGCTCAGTGGGAAACCTGCAAAGAGGATCTGAGCACAAGAGCCGGGGGTTGGACTACATGACCCTCAGGATCCCTCCCAACTCTACGATTCTGTGATTTATGCCCTCTCCCCTCCTTTGGTTCCTAGCGGTAAAATAAATAAACAAATAGGCATTTTCCACCAGTGTGGTGTAGTGGTTAAGAGCGGTAGACTCGTAATCTGGGGAACCGGGTTCGCGTCCCCTCTCCTCCACATGCAGCTGCTGGGTGACCTTGGGCTAGTCCCACTTCTCTGAAGTCTCTCAGCCCCACTCACCGCACAGAGTGCTTGTTGTGGGGGAGGAAGGGAAAGGAGAATGTGAGCCGCTTTGAGACTCCTTAGGGTAGTGATAAAGCGGGATATCAAATCCAAACTCTTCTTCTTCACCCGCAAGGGAAGCCCCAACTAGAACTGACTGTAGTAGTCAAGGTGTGAGATTAACAGGGCATGTAGAGGCGTGCCCAGGCTATCCCAGTCCAGAAATGGCCATAGCTGGAGGGCCAGTCATGGGTGGCAAAAGGCACTCCTTGCCACTGAACCCAGTTGGCTCTCAACTGATAATGTCATATCAAGGCCTTCCCCCTAAATTTGAAGTTGCTCTTTTTGGGTGGTGGAAACGTTCCTATCCTGATTGTGAACAGGTGCTCGGTCATAGAATCACAGAACTGCAGAGTTGGAAGGGATCCAAAGGGTCATCTTGTCTAGCCCCTGCAATGCAGGAATCTCAGCTCAAACGCTCTCTTTCCCCCCAAGAAAAACTCCACGAGGAAATCGATCGAGTGATTGGGAGGGACCGGATCCCAGCCACTGAGGACAGGAACAAAATGCCTTACATGGAGGCTGTTTTGCACGAGATCCAGAGATTCAGCGATATCCTACCCATGAGTCTTCCGCACGCTGCCACGAAAGACATCAACTTCAAGGGATACGTCATCCCCAAGGTTAGATTCCCAGCAGGCCCCTCAGCAAGGACGGAGGGATCAGGATGCAGCCTTTGGGCCCTCCATGCAATTGGTGTGAGACTCCTAGGATTTGAGCTCAGTGCTCCCCACCTCCAGTTCCAGAAACAGTCTATCTAGACTCCTGGGCTCCTAAGGGGGTATTTGGCCACTACGAGAACAGAATGCTGGAACAGAAGGGCCCCCTTTGGCCTGATCCAGCAGCCAGGCGCATATATCTATATATATGTACTGGCTTGAGAGCAGTACAAGTGAAAAGGATCTAGGAGTCTTGGTAGACCACAAACTTGACATGAGTCAACAGTGTGATGCAGCAGCTAAAAAAGCCAATGCAATTCTGGGCTGCATCCATAGGAGTATAGCATCTAGATCAAGGGAAGTAATAGTACCACTGTATTCCGCTCTGGTCAGACCCCACCTGGAATACTGTGTCCAGTTCTGGGCACCACAGTTCAAGAAGGATACTGACAAGCTGGAACGGGTCCAGAGGAGGGCAACCAAAATGGTCAAAGGCCTGGAAACGATGCCTTATGAGGAACGGCTTAGGGAGCTGGGTATGTTTAGCCTGGAGAAGAGAAGGTTCAGGGGTGATATGATAGCCATGTTCAAATATAGAAAAGGATGTCACATAGAGGAGGGAGAGAGGTTGTTTTCTGCTGCTCCAGAGAAGCGGACACGGAGCAATGGATTCAAACTACAAGAAAGAAGATTCCACCTAAACATTAGGAAGAACTTCCTGACAGTAAGAGCTGTTAGGCAGTGGAATTTGCTGCCAAGGAGTGTGGTGGAGTCTCCTTCTTTGGAGGTCTTTAAGCAGAGGCTTGACAGCCGCCTGTCAGGAATGCTTTGATGGTGTTTCCTGCTTGGCAGGGGGTTGGACTGGATGGCCCTTGTGATCTCTTCCAAATACTATTTGGAAGATAAAAATACTATTCTCCCAGGGCACCTACATCTATCCTTTGCTGAGCAGCGTTCACTATGACTCAGAGCAGCACTCCAACCCTCAAGAGTTTGACCCGGGGAGATTCCTGGATAGCCAAGGCTGCTTCAAGAAGATGGAGGCGTTCATGCCTTTCTCAGCAGGTACATGGGGGGGGGGAAGGGGAGTGGGGAGTGGGGTTGGGGGGTTGTCTCTCTCCTATGAGATTCATTTCTGGGCGGTCCTTCTCGGGAAGGTCAGAGAAAGGAACATCTGCTCGGGTCCCGTTGCGCCAGTAGTGGTTTAGTCCTGCTGGCCACATGACCTGGAAATAATAATAATAATAATAATTTTTTTATTTGTACCCCGCCCATCTGGCCGGGTCCCCCCAGCCACTCTGGGCGGCCTCCAACAGACACCAAAATACACTAAAATATCACAAATTAAAAACTTCCCTAAATAGGGCTGTCTTGAGGTATTTTCTGAATGTCAGATAGTTGTTTATCACTCTGACCTCTGCTGGGAGGGCGTTCCACAGGGCGGGCACCACTACCGAGAAGGCCCTCTGCCTGGTTCCCTGCAACTTGGCTTCTCGCAGCGAGGGAACCGCCAGAAGGCCCTCGGCGCTGGATCTCAGTGTCCGGGCTGAACGGTGGGGGTGGAGACGCTCCTTCAGGTATACAGGACCGAGGCCGTTGAGGGCTTTAAAGGTCAGCACCAACACTTTGAATTGTGCTCGGAAACGTACTGGGAGCCAATGTAGTTCTCTCAGGACCGGTGTTATGTGGTCCCAGCGGTCACTCCCAGTCACCAGTCTAGCTGCCGCATTCTGGATTAATTGCAGTTTCCGGGTCACCTTCAAAGGTAGCCCCACGTAGAGCGCATTGCAGTAGTCCAAGCGGGAGATAACCTGCGGGAAAGCTGTCTGTGGACTAACGCCGGCTCCCTCGGCCTGAAAGCAAGATGAGCGCCGCAACCCCATAGTCGCCTTTGCCTGGACATAACCTATGATAGTGCACAAAGACACCTTGACTCTTCTAGACCACCCTTTAGGCAACAGCTACCCAGGTGGCACTATGGGTTAAACCACAGAGCCTAGGGCTTGCTGATCAGAAGGTTGGCGGTTCGAATCCCTGCGACGGGGTGAGCTCCCGTTGCTCGGTCCCAGCTCCTGCCAACCTAGCAGTTCGAAAGCACGTCAAAGTGCAAGTAGATAAATAGGTACCACTCCGGCGGGAAGGTAAACGGCGTTTCCATGCACTGCTCTGGTTCGCCAGAAGCGGCTTAGTCATGCTGGCCACATGACCTGGAAGCTGTATGCTGGCTCTCGGCCACTAAAGCGAGATGAGCGCCGCAACCCTAGAGTCGGACACGACTGGACCTAATGGTCAGGGGTCCCTTTACCTTTATCTTTACTTAATAATAATAATAATAATAATAATAATAATAATAATAATAATAATAATAATTTTTATTTGTACCCTGCCCACACCACCAAAATCACAACAAATCATGAAACATAAAAGAAAAAACAATTAATTAGAATACAGATTAAAAGATTTAACAGATTTAAAAAACTGCCTTAATGCAACAGCCCATGGATTTATAACACATAGGGGAGAATCTTATAATACAATGTTATATTATAACAAGACTTTCTTTTACTGCCTATACGCCATAAGCTAACTGCATCTTGCACCCACCAAGTTTTTTATCGGCTTAATTGGGTGGGTTTTGGAACAGCAGCCAGACAGCCCTCCAGCTAGCTCTCCTCCTCCACTGACACCCAGATCATGAAGAACCTTGCACGTTGCTGAGCAATGGGGCCGGCAGGCCTGGAGGGGGTTCCCTCGCCCTCAGCGCCATTTACGTCTGCTTGGGAGGAGTCCAGAGGGAGAGGCTAGAGAGGGAAGGAGGGGCCGGACACCAACCGCAGCAACGTCTTCAACTAGGGCAGATTAGCCCAGATGAACTCTGTTGTGTTTTTGCTATTGCGAATAAAAGCTGACTGCACTTCGCGTCTCCATTCCTCTTCCTGACCTGTTACAGTCCCTTGACACTGCCCTACAGATTTTGGTTTTTTCTCCTGGCAGGGAAGCGTATCTGCATGGGCGAAGGGTTGGCCCGCATGGAGCTGTTCCTCTTCTTCACCACCATCCTTCAGGCCTTCACCCTCCAGTCCCCTGTGCCCCCCAGCCAGATCAGCCTCGCACCGGCGGCCGTGGGCGTTGGGAAGGTGCCCCCAAAATACCAGCTGTCAGTGTCCCGGCGCCAACACTGATCTCTCCCTTCCTGTGTTGGGGCGCAAGAAGATCTCGGTTTCTCTCTCAGTACCACTGCTCTCCTGAGAGATTGGCCACGTACGACAGTCCTCTATTTGAAGGCCTGCCCATGCAAGGAGAAGGAGCACCATCAGAAGAAAGGGAGTCAGCAGAGGCCTTGAGGTCACCCCTTCTGGGCAGCAGGCAGAGCAAGCACCCAACTCACCTGGCCACAGTCTCCTTCCCTGCTAGGATGAGATGGGCTGTATTTCATCATAAGCCCCTGGGCTGGTAAGATTCACGCCAAACTTTTGCTTATTGGAATTTCGCCCTTAGAAATTCTGAATCAAGATATAAATACAGCAAAAAAGACCATCTCCCAAAGATTGGATGATATTGAGTTGCAACGCAATGTTATGCTGGGCGGGGGGACATGCTCACCCAGATCCCTGGGCATTGTACCCCCACTTCAAGTACCAGCCTATCTACCAACTCTTTCTATTGCTAGTCATCATTTCGCTTTTATTAAAGCACGGTTTAATGTCTTCCCCTCAAACGTCCTTTTTCATAGATTTTCTAGGGGCCAAGTTTCGGTCTTATGTGCTTGTGATAACCGTTCGATTGAATCTCTTCATCACATAGTGTTTGCCCCTTGTATTCTGCCGCCCGAAAGACTTCCATTAACTCAAAAATTACTGGGGTATTTGGAAGAGTCTTACCTTGCTCTTCTGTTGCAAGATTCAAACTTGATTGTAACCCTACATATGGCAAAATTTCTGACATCAGTTCTGACACTTAAGAAACACAATGGATTGTTATATACAGCTTGAAATTTTAATTTAATTTTTATCATATTTTATTCAAGTGAGTATCCCTTTTAATCTATTTTACTGTTAGCATTTGTAAACCAGACTGTGCTGTTTCTGTTTTTGGTTGTTATGTCTATGGGCTTAAAGCCGAAATAAAATGAGTTGAGTTGTTTAAATCAATTGTTGCCAAGCTTGGTGTAGTGGTTAAGAGCAGTAGACTTGTAATCTGGTGAACTGCGTTTGCATCTCCGCTCCTCCACATGCAGCTGCTGGGTGACCTTGGGCTAGTCCCACTTCTCTGAAGTCTCTCAGCCCCACTCACCTCACAGAGTGTTTGTTGTGGGGGAGGAAGGGAAAGGAGAATGTGAGCCGCTTTGAGACTCCTTCGGGTAGTGATAAACCGGGGTATCAAATCCAAACTCCTCCTCCTCCTCCTCTTCTTTTCTGGAGGACCTCCCTCTTGGCACCATGAACTCATCCCCGGTGTCCCCTGCTCTGTCACCAGAATATTGGTTTGCACGACCCACTAAGGAAAGTAATAATACAAATTATGCCAATAAAGGTTGAATGGATGGGTGGGTGGATGTATAGCACAAAGGGTTTCAAAACAGCCACAATGAAGTGCACATTTATTGGGGAAAAAATAAACATTTGCAAAAATAGATATACAGTGGTCCCTCAACTTACGAATTTAATCCGTTCTGAATGGACATTCGTAGGTCAAAAAAAATCGTAAGTCGATTTCCCATAGGAATGCGTTGGGAGAAAAATATTCGGAAAAATTCGTAAGTCGAAAAAACCCGCATCTAAAATTCGTAAGTCAAGGAAACCGCATCTAAACCGGCAACGATTTCCATTCGGATGTCGAAAAATTCGTAGGCGTGCGGCCACTTTTTTTCATTCGTAAGTCGAAAAATACGGATGTCGAGTACTTCGTAAGTCGAGGGACCACTAATTCCTCGCCCCCAGAATCCGGTCAACCGAAATTCCTGGCTGGCTTGCCAAACTGTTATAAGAAGAAAACAACACTGCTCCTTTTCCCTTATGGGGTACCCAAGAGCCCGTATAGAGTCCTTAAGTGGGTTCCCTATCGGTAGGAGAAAATAACACAAGCCAACCAGAGTATATTGAGAAGCAAAGCGGCTAGTAAGCCTGATCTTTATTCAAGGAACTGTTGCAACAGGGTCCCCACTCACCACACGCAGGAGGGAGGAGAACCCAGAACAGTGGTGCGCAAGCCCTTATACAGACTTTTGAAATTGCCCACCCTGTAGCCCAAGACCACCCCCTAAAACAGCATACGTATATACATCACAGAAGGAGGCAGTATACAGCAGAAATCATGTTTGACAGGATACCTGATAATGGTCGCTGATTGCTTTACTTGGGCAGCCTGGTAATTCTTTTGTGATGGTTTAGTTCCTGAATCCAGGTCACAGGCCCACCCTATTATTCATACACAAATGCGCCCTTAAGAGAGGATTTGTAAGCAAAAGACAATGGCTTTCCCATTTCTTTTCTCCTTGCAGAGAAATATTTGAGGTCAATTTGGGAGAGTCAAAATGGCTTCAGGATTGCTCTCCTGTACTATTTCAGACATGTGGTTTATATACTTATGTATGCGTTCGCCTTGTACATTTATGAGCATTTAATTTATATTTGAGACCTTAGAATTCTTATAACACCTTGTAGCTAAAAAAAAGAATATGCAGCAAAGAATATTGCATGAAAAATATTTATACACCTTACATATGGGCGAGGGAAATTTAATTTAATAGCATTATGTATTTATATATAGCTGCTTACCAAACATGCACAAACCTTTGCCCACCACAGATGTACAATAACTGGTTGGCATCTGTCTATCTTGGGAGACAATGGAAGAGGGCACCTTTGAGGGTGAAGTCAAACCATTAGAGAATTACAGCGCCTGCTGTGGTTGTAGAGATTTGCACAGGAGAGACATGTTTTGTTGCAGATGGGGCAGATGTAGGCATCCGGATGCGCTGCTGCAGATGCACCAGGGCATTTCTTCTCTCTGTGCTCCTTCCAGCGGTCATTGCTCCAGGCATTAAGGTAATCTGCAAGGGATCCCCACATGGTGGGGCTGATGTTGCCAACTTTCAGGCCACATTTGCAGACATTTTTGCAGTATAGAGTTGGTCTCCAACGGCCCTGTTGCCTGAAGCCAACTAATTTATATGAAAACCAACAGCTATTACCAACAGCTACAGACTTTTGAAATTGCCCACCCTGTAGCCCAAGACCACCCCCTAAAACAGCATACGTATATACATCACAGAAGGAGGCAGTATACAGCAGAAATCATGTTTGCCAGGATACCTGATAATGGTCGTTGATTGCTTTACTTGGGCATTTCTGAACATTTAATTTATATTTGAGACCTTAGAATTGTGACGAGACAACTCAGAACTTTAAATACAAATGTGGACAAAGGAAATAGCTTTGAAAGTGACAAGAGCAGTAAAATGGGAAGCAAGGGATGTGTTTCATTGGAAGAAGAGAAGAAGAAGAGTTTGGATTTGATATCCCGCTTTATCACTACGCGAAGAAGTCTCAAAGCGGCTCACATTCTCCTTTCCCTTCCTCCCCCCCAACAAACACTCCCCCCCAAAAGCACTCCCCCCCCCCCGCCGGCTCCCTCAGCCAATAAAGCGAGATGAGCACCGCAACCCCAGAGTCGGACACGACTGGACCTAATGGTCAGGGGTCCCTTTACCTTTACCTATGAAGGTTTACCATCATCTGGTTTGGGACTTTGTGGTGTTTCTCTTCGTCTGTTCTTTCCATCTGCTGCCCTTAGCATCACATCACCGATCACCTGACCTGTACAAAGGGAGATTGCTAACTCCCATTGCCCCATATGAAGCAGGGGAAACCTGGGAACCCGACAGGAGGGAGTCAGCCAGTAATAAATCAAGCCCCGAGGATCTCTTTTCCTAAGAACACAAGAAGAATCCTGCTGCTGGATCAGACCAAAGGCCCACCTAGTCCAGCCACCTGTTCCCACAATGTCCAATCAGAGGCTTCTCTCCCCCGTCCTGCTGAATATCAGCTTCTGGAAACCACAAATGGGGAGTTACAGCTGCACTCAGATTCTGTTTGCAGGTTTCCCGTAATGGGCGTCTGGTTTTCCACTGTGAGAACAGGATACTCGACTAGGATGCTGGGCCTGATCCAGGGCCAAACTAAACACGACATTAAATGTTGCTTTGCACCTAACACACAGGTTTTAAAAACACAGATTCCAGTGGGCCTCTTTTTAATTACCGTATTTCCCCGTCTATAAGACGCCCCCATGTATAAGACACCCCCTATCTTTGGGGACTCAGATTTAAGAAAATGGGGGGGGGAGATGTATCCGTGTATAAGACGCCCCCTAATTTTCGACATTATTCTTTAGGGGGAAAACCTAGTATTATACACGGAAAAATACAGTATATGTCTCTTTGTGCTGGGTGGGTGGGTGGGGTGTCAGAAAATCAGAGGAAAGTAGAGTCTGGGCTGTTGTAATTTCCTGCGAAAGATACAAATTCAATTCAATTATTCCTTTATTTGACCGATAGTCAGAAAAAAGATACAAATTCATTTGCCACACTCTCCCCCTTTTAAAAAAGAAGCTCCTTTGTATCTGTCCTTTGTGACTCCCCTTTGCAGTAGAAAATTTGGATCTAAGCCCCATATCCCACCCCCAGACTTTTGATTCTCATTTATCCATTCTATACTCACAGCGGCATGACTAGAAAGAAGCTTAATTTGGATTGTTGCTTTTATCTCCTTCGAAGTCCTCATTACACAAAGCTGTAACTCTCAATCCTAGAATGAGAAATGTAGCTTACCACTTAGAAAGTGTTTCCACTTCTTGTGTTTCCAAGATTTGAATCCTTCACAATCAGCCGAAATGCCAGGATCGTACATCCGCCAAAACATTCACAACCGGGAGTCCCCACCCAAAAGTGAATCTTATGGTGGAGTCTCCCAGTTGCCTTGGTAACGGTACAGAACGCCAGAAGCCCATTCCAAAAGTAAACCTACATTCAGAGAAGAAGTTACTGGACAACCAATGAAGGAAGCGGTTGAGCCCCAACCGCCCCTTTGAAGCCAGATGTGATCTGAGGAGGGTGAAGTCTCCTCCACTGGCTAGATTTGTGCACCATAGAACTGGTAAAGGTAAAGGGACCCCTGACCATTAGGTCCAGTCGTGTTCGACTAGGGTTGCAGTGCTCATCTCGCGTTACTGGCCGAGGGAGCCGGCGTACAGCTTCCGGGTCATGTGGCCAGCATGACTAAGCCGCTTCTGGCGAACCAGAGCAGCGCACGGAAACGCCGTTTACCTTCCCACCTGGAGCGGTACCTATTTATCTACTTGCACTTTGACGTGCTTTCGAACTGCTAGGTGGGCAGGAGCAGGGACCGAGCAACGGGAGCTCACCCCGTCGTGGGGATTCAAACCGCCGACCTTCTGATCGGCAAGCCCTAGGCTCTGTGGTTTAACCCACAGCGCCACCCGCGTCCCACTATAGAACTGGAAGTTGCTTTAATTAAACCGATTCCCTTTGGAGATGTTCAGGAGCTTTACATTCTTTGTCCTTCCAACTTGTGACGCTTTCATAGTTTAGATTTTTGACGTCCCCCCCCTGCCCTCCTTTTTATTATTTCTGTACTTTTTTGGGGGTGGTGGTGGAGGGGAGGGTGAACAAACCTATAGAAATAATAATAAAGGGCAACTGAGTTCATGTCTGCAGCTGCGAGTGTGGCTTAAGGCCAAGTCCCTGCTCCCTCCTCCTTCTCTACTGCCTCCTCTTCTGGGTGCCTCAGTAAGACGCTGCAAAGGGTGTGGATCCAGCAGTTTGAGAAGGGAGAAGGGAGCAGGACAGACTGAGCAGCCGACCAAGGTAGGGATGGTGGCACAGAGAGGCGTTTGCAAGACATTTGAGCCGTGCTGGATGGGAGGCAGCCCTCATTTTTTTTTTAGCTTGGGCAAAAAGCTTGGACACCGAATGGCCGAATGGTGGCTATACGTCCATGCCAATCTTCCCGGTCAGCTGTGTGTCTCTGTCCCACCCCTCCCTCTCCCAGGACATTGTACGTGGGGGGGGGGGTATGAGAGCTTGGCAACCAGAGGCACTTTAGTGAAATGGTTTGCCAGGCACCCAGGAGTGAGGAGGAACCCAAGGGTGGCCGTTTCACATCACCCCCCCTTCTCCTGGCTGAGCTCTGCCTCCAGTCAGTGGCAGCAATGCTTCTGAATACCAGTTGCTGGAAACTTGGGGGGGGGGAGAGCTGGGAGGCATAAATAGACTGCAAAAGGAAAGGAAAGGTTATCTATATCTATCTATCTATCATCTCTCTCTCCCTCTCTCCCTCTCATCTCTATCATTTTGGACTCACAGCTGTCCATGGAGGCGCAGGTTAATTCTGTATCCAGGGCAGCTGTCTACCAGCTCCATCTGGTACGCAGGATGAGACCCTCCCTGCCCGCGGACTATCTCGCCAGAGTGGTGCATGCTCTAGTTATCTCCCGCTTGGACTACTGCAATGCGCTCTACGTGGGGCTACCTTTGAAGGTGATCCGGAAACTACAACTAATCCAGAATGCGGCAGCTAGACTGGTGACTGGGAGCGGCCACCGAGACCCTATAACACCGGTCTTGAAAGACCTACATTGGCTCCCAGTACGTTTCCGAGCACAATTCAAAGTGTTGGTGCTGACCTTTAAAGCCCTAAATGGCTTCGGTCCTGTATACCTGAAGGAGCGTCTCCACCCCCCACTGAGGTCCAGCGCCGAGGGCCTTCTGGCGGTTCCCTCACTGCGAGAAGCAAAGCTACAGGGAACCAGGAAGAGGGCCTTCTCGGTAGTGGCGCCCGCCCTGTGGAACGCCCTCCCTTCAGATGTCAAAGAGAACAACAACTACCAGACCTTTAGAAGACATCTGAAGGCAGCCCTGTTTAGGGAGGCTTTTAATGTGTAATAGATTATTGTATTTTAATGTTCTGTTGGAAGCCGCCCAGAGTGGCTGGGGAAACCCAGCCAGATGGGCGGGGTATAAATAATAAATTATCTATCATCTATCTATCTATCTATCTATCTATCTATCTATCTATCTATCTATCTATCTATCCTTTATTTCAAACATATGTATGTCACTCCCCCCCCCAAGTGCTCAAGGTGGTGTGCAAGATTCTCCTCCCCATTTTATGTTCTTGACATTCCTGCGAGGTAGGCCAGGCTGAGAAGCTGTGACTGCCCCCCCCCAGGTCACACCCAGTGAGCCGCATGGTCAAGTGGTGGCGATTTGGACCCTGGTCTCTGCCAGGTCATTGTACTGCACTCTAACCACTATGCAGCACTATCTCTTTTAGGAAAGAACGATCGCTCCAGAGAGCAGGAAAAAAGCTCCGGGAAAGGAGGGGGTTGGAGGAAGGCAGGGGTCACAGGCAGAGGCAACCTCAGGGCCTGCCCCAATTGGATGGTGTGCCCCACCCTAATCCCCAGGGCCATCTTCTTAGTTTAGATTGTTTATTTGCTTCAGTACTTCGTTTTTAAAAAAGAGACGACTTGGCAGGAAAGCGCCATGTGAGTGCCAATGAATATGGAGAAGGGGAGGGAAATGTTCCCAGGCCGATCAGCCTCTTCCCCAATGCAGTGCTGCCCATTCCTCTCTCTCTCTCTCTTTTATAATCTATTTATTGAATTTTCCAATACAAATCACAGCAAATCACATTGAAATTATTCCCGGATATACGACCAAATGACAGAAATATGCTAATGTACGCAGTGACAGCAGCAAGATTATTGGTAGCGAGTAATTGGAGAACAAAAAAATATACCAATTAAAGAGGAGTGGCAACTCAAAATGCTAAACTATTATAAGTTGGCGACAAAAGATTATGAGGTAAAGGGAGAGAGAAAAGGAATGGTTAGCATTTGAGGAATACATAATAAGTAAATAGAAAAACCACCCTCTGGAGCAGAAAAGGGAAAGTTCAATGGAAAAACAAAAGAACAATTTAAGAGATAAGAGTAGTTAATAATAAAAGGAATATGGAAGAAGTAACACTGCATGTACTGGGAAGCAATGGGGAAAGGGAGGGGGGTAGAGGGTAGATTGTATGTGTATGTAAATGTATATTTTATTTTGTTTTAATGTAACTGTTGATTGAATGCAATAAAGATATTTTTAAAATTTAAAAAAAAGAAAAGAAAAGAAATTATTCCCAATTACATTTCAAATTACAATCCAAATTAATTATACAAATCCCAATTAAAAGAAACATTCCAATTATGCCTAATTATTATAATAATTTTTTATATACAGTATATTCCTGCGTATAAGACTACTTTTTAGCCTAGGAAAACCTTCTCAAAAGTCGGGGGTCGTCTTATACGCCGGGTCGTATTTCTTATACGGCGAGTATATCCCAAACTCTATATTTTAACTGGAAAAGTTGGGGGTCGTCTTATACGCCCAGTCGTCTTATACGCCGGGATATACGGTATATGGACTTCCCATGCCTCGGACGCCGGAGCTTCCCTGATCACCTCCATCGATTGCTTTTCAAAATTCTTCCCAATATTTCCACAGCCGCTGGTTTATGCCAGCAAGCAGGCTAAATTATAATAAAGAATGTCTCTGTGTGGATGAGGTCGATCTTCTTAATTCCAAATGCCACATTCCGACCATCGCCATCTTCTCGTCCTGTTGCTCACCAAACTTCTTCACGCTGCTACTCTGCCCCGCTTGCTTTGCACATAGAATCAAAGAATCATAGAGTTGGAAGAGACCACAAGGGCCATCCAGTCCAACCCCCTGCCAAGCAGGAACACCATCAAAGCATTCCTGACAGGTGGCTGTCAAGCCTCTGCTTAAAGACCTCCAAAGAAGGAGACTCCACCACACTCCTTGGCAGCAAATTCCACTGTCGAACAGCTCTTACTGTCAGGAAGTTCTTCCTAATGTTGAGGTGGAATCTTCTTTCTTGTAGTTTGAATCCATTGCTCCGTGTCCGCTTCTCTGGAGCAGCAGAAAACAACCTTTCTCCCTCCTCTATATGACATCCTTTTATATATTTGAACATGGCTATCATATCACCCCTTAACCTTCTCTTCTCCAGGCTAAACATACCCAGCTCCCTAAGCCGTTCCTCATAAGGCATCGTTTCCATGCCTTTGACCATTTTGGTTGCCCTCCTCTGGACACGTTCCAGCTTGTCAGTATCCTTCTTGAACTGTGGCGCCCAGAACTGGACACAGTATTCCAGGTGGGGTCTGACCAGAGCGGAATACAGTGGTACTATTACTTCCCTTGATCTAGATGCTATACTCCTATTGATGCAGCCCAGAATTGCATTGGCTTTTTTAGCTGCTGCATCACACTGTTGACTCATGTCAAGTTTGTGGTCTACCAAGACTGCTAGATCCTGCTCTCAAGCCTGGTGTCACCCATCCTGTATTTGTGCCTTTCATTTTTTTTGCCCAAGTGCAGTACTTTACATTTCTCCCTGTTAAAATTCATCTTGTTTGCTTTGGCCCAATTCTCTAATCTGTTAAGGTCATTTTGAAGTGTGATCCTGTCCTCTGGGGTATTAGCCACCCCTCCCAATTTGGTGTCATCTGCAAACTTGATCAGGATGCCCTCAAGCCCATCATCCTCAAGCCACATCCCCCTTTCCAGGAGTGCCAGTCTCTAATATAAATCAAATTTCAATAAACAACCAGAACTGGCTTCTCCCTATGGAGTAGTGCTCTGCCTCACGGGCTCCCCACACCGATTCAATTCTGGCAGCTCCCAGTGCTGCCCATCTCTCAGCAGCTGGGTGAGCTCTGCCCCGTTTTTTATTGAAGTTCTTGCAATACAATAAAAGGAGCAAACCCCCCTGCAGGAAATAAAGAAAAGGAAGAAGGAAGAGGAAAAGAAGCTGCAAGACCCTCCCTCGTCACTATACCTTAACTTTCATCCTCTGCAAAGGCAGGTGTGCCCTCCCAGCTCTCACCTGGGCTCACCCCTCTCTTCTCAAAGCCTCTCGCCCGGGGAGCCCTCCCCTTACCTGCCTCTCACACCTGTATACAGCTCTTACCAAAGTAGAATGAGACAAATGACATGAGAATGATAACAAATGAGAGAAATGAGAGAAAGAAAGAGATAAAAGGACCTGCAGCTATCCACCGGTCAGATGTGTAGCCAATGTTTCTTCCAATTGGTCAGATGCTCCGTCTAAGTTATTCAATTATTCCTTTCGCTGGACGTGGTTTCCCCCCCGGCCTTCCACCCAGTGCTCTCCTGTTTACTTTTTTCTATGCAGAAAATCTAAAAAAGATTCTTCTGTTACTGCCTTCATGATTATAAAATGGTCGCTCTTTATTCTTTATCTCCTCCTCCGAAAGAAAAGCTTTTAAAAAGTTGTGTTCGTATATTAATGCATAGTTTAGTTAAAACCTTCATTCGTGTCAAAATCCATTTCCTGTGTCGTTTCCATCCAGAAACCAGCCCTGTGCCAGTCCTGTGTCCATATATCAGTCCATCAATCCTGTTTGTCCATTCCTTCTCCTCTCCTTCTAGATTCCTTTCAGATTGCACACAAAGTCTATCCTTTCTCTGCTTCGGCTCCACTCCTGTCCCCCCCAATAAATCAAACCCCCAGTATTTGGCAGCTCTGTTCCTCCCAGCCTTTGCAAACCCATGTGCAGCTCTGCCATTCCATTCTGCTTTCCAGACTGCGTTTCTGATTCAAAGATTTTTTTTCTTCCCCCTTGGCTTCCCCCCCACCCCAAGTTGAGCCTGCAATTGCCAGAAAAGGAGCTTGTATCTCCTTTTCTGGCAATTCTGGCACTTCATCAATAGATTATCCTAGAATCAATTTTCTCACCTGCACACGTATTTCCCCAAACAGTGCTATTGCCACATTAACTGTCAATAGATATATAGATAGATTAGATCGATCGATCGATCGATAGATAAAGATGATAGATAGATAGATAGACAGATAGACAGATAGATGATAGATAGATAGATAGAGATAGATAGATAAATAGATAGAGATAGATAGAGATAGATAGATGATAGATAGATAGATAGATAGATAGATAGATAGATAATAGATAATAGATAATAGATAATAGATAATAGATAATAGATAGATAGATAGATACTTTATCTATGGAGTGCCTTTCAAAATTCTTCATCTTTGTGGTCACATGCATCCACAGCGCAGTCCTCTCACAGTCAAGCAGTGTGTCCTCAAGATGCTTAGAATTCCAATCTCACCACAAGTGCAATTTTTCTTTCCAGCAAAATAAATATTAACAATGGAGGCTCAAAAGAACTGCAGGACAAGCCCAGGAGAAAACCTCTCAAAGATAGAGAACACCTTTCTTTGATTTATAGTTCAAATGGAGCTTTCTGCTTGTTCTCTATTGAGTACCTTCACTAATAACCGAAATCAGTCCTCAGATCGTATTTTGCATGAGCACTTCAATTGACATAGGCGTAGTTTCAAAGGCAGTGAAAGAAAAAAAAATAAGAGGAGCAGCACTGGATTGATCTCCAGTGCCTTAAGCGGTTCTTAGGCAATGCTGAAATTTTCTCCTGCTCCCAGATCACTCACCCAATTGATTTTCTCTATCCTGTTAGTGAACAATCCACTCTGGAGCGTCTGGAAATTAATTTATTGTTATCTCCGACTGCAGAGATACAGGGTAGATAAATAAATCCGTCATTCACTTAATTGCAACTTTCGGAGCTGCGACTGAGTTGGATAAGCTCCTTCTGGGAAGTCCATCTCTTCCTCTGCTCCTCACCTGCAGGCTGCCACTCCAACCACCTCAATGGACCTCCTGAGCACAGGGACCCTCCTGTTGGCCTCCTGCCTCTTCTGCTTGCTGCTCCTCTCGGCATGGAAGAAGAAAGAGAAGTTGCCCCCTGGACCGACTCCGCTGCCCTTCATTGGGAACCTGCTGCAAGTCAACACAAAGGACATGTATCAGTCGCTGATGAAGGTAACTCTTTGGACACCTGTCCGTCCATCCAGCAACCTTCCCTCTCACCTCCTGACCAAGCTCCCTCAATAGTTTTGCAAGCCACTCGGGGACTTGGAAGCCTAGAAGTGTGGAAGGAAGGGATCTCAAGGGACTCTGCAGTGCAGGGATGCTTCAAGTGCACATTCCTCCACCAGGCGTGAGAAGGTTCGCTTCTTGTGTCTCTAGCAGCTCATCAAGCATAGATAGAGAACTTGATAGATTCGTTGATGCGGGAATGCCCTGGAAAGTGTGGGGCACCCATTGCTTGTCATGTAGCCTCCCCACAGACAAGTCAGAACGAAGGGTGGGTACCCAGATGGGGTTGCATTACACACACACACACCACAAATGTCATGCAAATGACAAAAAGGCTGCATGGGGTGACCCCCGGAAACCAGGAGGGCATGGAAAACACACGGGGTGGTTCCACAATGGTGAGTCTCAGACGAACAGAATCATAGAAGGTTAGAGTCAGAAAGGGGTCCCAAGGGTCATCTAGTCCAACCCCCTGCCATGCAGGAACAAAAGGCAGCCTTTGCCTCTTCGTTGTGCTACTGTATTTCTTGTGAGGCGCTGAAAAATCCCAGGGCTCTCCCCACACCCAGTTTAGGCAGCGATGGTGTTGCCTTGATTGGATTAGAAAAGAGAACGAGGTGAGGCATTTGTGTTCTAGTTTCTGTAGATGATGATGATTAAGATTAAGGTTCCAGTTACAGGTAGATAGCCGTGTTGGTCTGTCATAGTCAAAACAAAATAAAAAAAAGGTAGATAGCCGTGTTGGTCTGTCATAGTCAAAACAAAAAAAAATAAAAAAATTCCTTCCAGTAGCACCTTAGAGACCAACTAAGTTTGTTCTTGGTATGAGCTTTCGTGTGCATGCACACTTCTTCAGATACCTTGTTCTTGGTATGAGCTTTCATGTGCATGCACACTTCTTCAGATACCTTGTTCTTGGTATGAGCTTTCATGTGCATGCACACTTCTTCAGATACCTTGTTCTTGGTATGAGCTTTCATGTGCATGCACACTTCTTCAGATACCTTGTTCTTGGTATGAGCTTTCGTGTGCATGCACACTTCTTCAGATACCTTGTTCTTGGTATGAGCTTTCGTGTGCATGCACACTTCTTCAGATACCTTGTTCTTGGTATGAGCTTTCATGTGCATGCACACGAAAGCTCATACCAAGAACAAACTTAGTTGGTCTCTAAGGTGCTACTGGAAGGAATTTTTTTTATTTTGTTAAGATTAAGGTTGTTGTTGTTGTTGTTGTTGTTGTTGTTAGACTAATTTCCTGTAAGATTAATTGCAGTCCTTAACAGTCGTCAACAGGTTTACCACAGCTATCAGCCTATCACCCATTCCCACCCCCCTTCTGAGTAATACCCCTCCCACCCTCTCACTATATATAAGGGTCTGGTGACTTCTGTTTCAGTGTATCTGAAGAAGTGTGCATGCACACGAAAGCTCATACCAAGAACATACTTAGTTGGTCTCTAAGGTGCTACTGGAAGGAATTTTTTTTACTTTTTATTTTGTTTTGACTATGACAGACCAACACGGCTACCTACCTGTAACTGTTGTTGCTGTTGTTATTATTATTACCCAGGACCTGGTCCTATAGACACTCTAACCAAGAGCTTTCCCAAACTCTGGGAAATGTTAGTGTGTCGGCTGCAGTGTGTAGATGTGTTGTGCGAATGCTCCCTGCGCTCCTCCTGGGGCTGGAAAAGGGTTGGTTTAACCTCCAGTTTGCTAGTAAAACTGATTTGCTTTGTCGTGAAACGATGCATGTCTAAAAGGCGTGTCACCAACACAAAACGTTTGGAAAGCTCTGCTCTGTTTTTATGCCCATGACCTGGACATGCCCTGTTGCTCAGAACCCCTCTGATTCACTCTGCGCATGATTTGGTGACTTTTGTTCGAATTCTATTTCAAAACAAACGACTGTATTCATAAATTTCTGGCGTTTCCATTCATGAAACAGGGTTTGCAAGCGTTAATTAGAAACTCCCTCAGAGTGTAGTCTCCAGTTCTGCTGTTTGATGGATGAGGTAAGGACAGGATGTTTTGCAGTCTTTCTTGGCATTGCCTAAAGGCGTTGTTGTTTATGTAAGTCGTCCCCCCCCAATTCTAAAGGGCAGGGACCAAGAGCTGTTTTTCTGCCACTGTGTGTGACGTTTTTGAAATGCTTATGTACACATGTATGTGTGTGTGTGTGTGTGTGTGTGTGTGTGTATGTATGTGTGTGTGTATTTATCTACGTGCATGTTATCCGTAACACAACTATTTGGCCAGTAGATGACCCCACCCCTACCATTCTGCTGCCGGCAGCCTCCCTCCCTGCGACTTTGCCTGGGCTGCCAACACAGCCCCCCCCACCCTTGCCACTGCACCCTTGCTGCTGCTGTACCATGGCGGTAGAGCAGCCACAGGTCACAGGCATAGCTGTCAACTTTCGGATTTGAAAATAAGGGATTTTTCCGAACTTTCGGATTTGAAAATGAGGGATGCCGTGAGGGCGGTGCAATGGCACCAAGTAGCCTCGCCACCCTGCGCTCCAGAGGCTGCGCGCGAACAGGTGAGCGAAAGAGCGAGTGCGTAGACGGCAGGCAGGCTGTCTGTCTGGTTGGGCGTGAGGGTCTGGCTGCACAAGGCATGCAAGCTCCGCCCCCAGTCGGTCTCAGACTCCTTATTGGCAGCCGAGCAACGCAGCTGAGGAGCCTCCCTGGCCGGCAGGGAGGGAGAGGAGCTGCTTCCTTTGAAATCTGGGAAATTTAAGGGATATCAACAATCCGGAATAGCAGCGGGAAACGGCATTGGAATAAGGCAGTTTCCCGCAAAAAAAGGGAGGGTTGACAGCTATGGTCACAGGTGAGGTTACAGGTGTGGTGATGGGGCTGGCGGCAGCGGGGCTGTGAAGGGGAAGGAGGTAGTTCGGAGCAGGAAGGTAGCGGGGTGAGGCCTACATCTAAACTGGGAGGGGGGAGGGCAGCATCGCGAAGGCGGGGACTTTCAGTCTCAGCAACTGATTTGCATGCAGTAAGACCAACAGGATGCAGGTGGCGCTGTGGTCTAAACCACAGAGCCTAGGGCTTGCTGATCAGAAGGTCGGCGGTTCGAATCCCCGTGATGGGGTGAGCTCCCGTTGCTCAGTCCCTGCTCCTGCCCACCTAGCAGTTCGAAAACACATCAAAGTGCAAGTAGATAAATAGGTACCGCTCCGGCGGGAAGGTAAACTATAATAATAATAATAATAATAATAATAATAATAATAATAATAATAATAATAATATATTATTTATACCCCACCCATCTGGCTGGGTTTCCCCAGCCACTCTGGGCGGCTTTCAACAGAGCATTAAAATACAATAATCTATAAAACATTAAAAGCCTCCCTAAACGGCGTTTCCGTGCTCTGCTCTGGTTCGCCAGAAACGGCTTTGTCATGCTGGCCACATGACCCGGAAGCTGTATGCCGGCTCCCTCGGCCAGTAAAGTGAGATGAGCACCGCAACCCCAGAGTCGGACATGACTGGACCTAATGATCAGGGGTCCCTTTACCTTTACCTTTTTAAGACCAGCGGGAATGAACTGCTGAGAGTCCTGTGGAGATGGAGGTTTTGAGAATAAAGAGTTAGCTCCAACACTGAACTGCGACGACCGACCCAAACGCTCCTGCAGTCTACCTGTGTAATTGGTGTCAATGAAACTAGAATTTTTATCTTGTATTTTTTTATCTTGTGAGTCGCCCTGAGATCTTTGGATGAAGGGTGGCATAATAATAATAATAATAATAATAATAATAATAATAATAATAATAATACCAGCTGCATTTGGAGGGGGGAACAGCAGGGGAGGGGCAACAAAGACCTGGGGGAACAAGAACTCTGCCTTAATCCAATATCTTGCTCTCCGAGCGCTTTATCTGATTCGACTCTTTCCCACCCAGATTCAGCTTGCTGATAGATAAGATAAGATTTCTTTATTGTCATTGTACAAGTACAAGTACAACGTTGTACAAGTGCAACGAAATTGAATGCCATCCCATAAAAACAAAACAAAAAACAGCACAAAAAAACACACATTTTCAGCCACACATGCACATACGCACACACCCATCACAACTCTCCAAGGTCATATTATCTAGTTACAGCATTTAAGATGGTACCAACTACCTGGGGAGATTACAAGCCATTTGATGTCTGAAGCCAGGCCAGATGGTGTGCACAGGGCCGGTGCGTCCATTTAGGCGAACTAGGCAGTTACCTAGAGTGCCAAAATGGAGGGGGCGCTGGCCAGCCTGCCCCCCGCCCCCTGCCGCCGCCCGGTACAGCCCCAACCAGCGGCAGAGCAAGCAGCTTGGGGTGAAAACCGCGGTGGTGGGGGCGCCAAAATGGAGGGGGCACTGGCCAGCCTGCCCCTTGCCCCCTGCCACAGCCCGGTGCAGCCCCAACCAGCAGCGAAAACCGCGGTGGCGCGGGGCGCCCGGCAGGGCAGGGGGCGGGGCACCGTACACCATGTGCAATGGCGTCACGTGGCCCGCCCCCTTGCCTAGGGCGCCAAAATCCGTGGCACCAGTCCTGGGGGTGCATTTCTCCTAAAATACTTTGTAGAATCCTGACTTGTGCATTCCCCATTCCTCAAAGCTTTCATGGGTTGTCCCTCCCTCCACACCTATAGCTCTCACCTCCTTTTCTTCCAGGTCCTGTATGAGTGTCCCGTCCCTCCGTACCTTACCCTGCAATGCACCTTCCACTCACTGGCTCATTGCTCCCCTTCCTTGAGGCACCTTGATTCAGGGAGCTCCGTCTGCTCAGCCTTTCCTGCCTTCCTGACATGTCCTGCCCACCCCCAGCCAGTGTTTAAGATTCCTTGTCTTCCTAAAAACCAATCTATTTGCTCCATCTCTCCATTTGTTCCATGATCTCACGCAATGCCTTCCCCCTCTTTTCACAGATCCGTGAGAAATATGGTCCTGTCTTCACCATCCACTTAGGGCCCCGCCGCGTTGTGGTCTTGTGTGGATACGATGCCGTGAAGGAGGCGCTGGTGGATCAGGCCGAAGAGTTCAGCGGCCGTGGAGAGCAAGCCACGTTTGACTGGCTTTTCCAGGGTTACGGTCAGTCTCTGCTTTTGTAGTCCAGAGGGCATGATTATGGGCATCTATAGGGCAATTCTAGGGACGCGGGTGGCACTGTGGGTTAAACCACAGAGCCTAGGGCTTGCTGATCAGAAGGTCGGCGGTTCGAATCCCCGCGACGGGGTGAGCTCCCGTTGCTCGGTCCCAACTCCTGCCCACCTAGCAGTTCGAAAGCACATCAAAATGCAAGTAGATCAATAGGTACCACTCCGGCGGGAAGGTAAACGGTGTTTCCGTGCGCTGCTCTATTTTGCCAGAAGCGGCTTAGTCCTGCTGGCCACATGACCCGGAAGCTGTACGCCGGCTCCCTCGGCCAGTAAAGCGAGATGAGCGCCGCAACCCCAGAGTCGGCCATGACTAGACCTAATGGTCAGGGGTCCCTTTACCTTTACCTTTATAGGGCACTTCTAGTGAACCTCCGCTGGTACTATGAAGTAAATCCAATGGCAATGGGTAGATCACTGCCAGTTTTTTTATACTGGGAGTAGATCACAGTCTCTTGGGAGTTGGAAGTGCCTGAAATAGATTTTTAAAATACCGGTACATATTTTGCAGTGGAAAGAAGTGAGGAGGAGAGAATGGCTTCCAATGCCATTAAGACAAGCCATCAAGAAGGGGGCTGGATGAGGGTTTTGGAAGCCCCCACCTCACCCCAACTCCATGATCCTATAAAGACCACAACTCTCTTTGCACACAACAACATACCCAGGCACACACCCTATGAGAGGATACCCTGGCGCTTACAATGTTCTTCCAAATGCTGTGCTGAAATTACAATTTTAGAAACCAGGCAAAAATGTCAAAATGTGACTTTTAAGGGGGGCATTCTTCATTGTCGTGCAGTTTCAGCCACCTTCTCATTCAGAGCACATGCCTTCCTCCTCCTCCTTCCTCCTCCTCCTTTGCTTCTCAGGGCTTGTCTTCAGTAACGGGGAACGGGCCAAACAGCTACGCCGATTCTCCATCACGACACTGAGGAATTTTGGGATGGGAAGGAGATCCATTGAAGAACGGATCATGGAGGAGGCCCACTTCCTGTTGGAATGCATGAGGGCAACAAAAAGTGAGCTCAGTTTTGGTATCTTTAAGAAACGGACTCATGTTATGCTAGTGGTCCAAACCAGGTCAAGACACACTTAACTTTGGGAGTATAGGAAGTGGAAACAGCTTCAAACAACCCTACTCCCTAGCCTTCATGTGAACGATGGCAGTCTACTTGGCCCATCTCTGTATTATACAACTCGGGATCAAAATCCCCTGATGGGTTTAAGAGAGTAGGATGAAATCATTCTAGATGGCTTTGCAATGTGTGGCCTCAGCCCCCTATCATCCAGGGTGTCTTGGATGCTGTGCAATGCCATATTTCCATTTCCTAGCCAGAGCTGCAGATGCCAGGTCCACCAAACAAACAAACAAACAAACAAACAAACAAACAAACAAACAAAGTGAGCTCAGTTTTGATATCTTCAAGAAATGCTGCTTAATGAGTTACAGGTGATAGTTAGAAACAGTGGGCATTTAAGTGGGCAGTTGAAGGCTTTATACGGAATATTATATTTACTTTTGGTAATGGGCGGAAACAGACGTAACTTAGCCGAAGCAAAATACATCACCAACACTCTACATCCTATCGAAGAAACGTTGCTCAAAGGAATAATGAGGTAAGAGTAGACGGCTTTGCAAAGTGTACTCTTGATTTGTTCCTGGGTTGAGTGACTTGCTTTCTAGGTGCCCCCTTTGTGTGTCTTTCTTTCTAGGTGCCCCCTTTGACCCCACCTACATGCTGAGCCGCACAGTGTCCAACGTCATCAGCTCCATCGCCTTTGGAGATCGCTTTGAATACGAAGATAAGGAGTTCGTCTCCTTGCTCAGCATGATGCTGGGTAGCTTCCAGTTCACTGCCACCTCTTGGGGGCAGGTAAATTGGAGGGGAGAGGGAGAGAACATGGGATGAGGCCATGGAAACAAGGAGAGTTGCCCCTTTCTCCTGGTCCTGAAAGAATCTAAGATCTCCACAAGGAACAGTGCTTGGGAGTGGCTGAGAAAAAGCTCCTGACCCTTGTTGGAGCAAGTTGCTCACTTGGAGCTCTCCGTGGTGCTGCAACTCCTGATCTGCCTTGCTGCTTGGCCAGGTGTGGCTGGAGCAAGTTTAGAATGTTGTTTCAGCCTCACATGACCCCACATGGAGCTGTTGAGGCTGCTAGCACTGTAAGAAATTCCTTCTCACCCTCGGATTTCTTCTCCAAGTCTCCATCCTTATGCCCGAAAGAGGAGAAGTCAGACCCTGAGGTCATGTCTGTTACAGTTGATAGCTTAGTCAGCAGTTTATGCCAACTCTGTCTGGAGTCAGGAATTCCATCTGCCTGTTCTGTTCTTGGAGAGAGACTTTCCGAGTCTGCCTTTTTTCTAGTCTCTTCCAAACTTCCGTGATATGTTTCCAACTTCCACAGACCTTCACCTCAGCTTCACTTTGTGCAATATCTGTTTTCTCTCCCTTCTGAAACCAACACAAACAGCTCTATGACATGTTCTCGGGCATCATGCAGTACCTGCCTGGCCCACAACATAAAGCCTTCAAGCAGCTCTTAGGGCTGGAAAAGTTCATCATGGAGAAGCTAAAAGACCATGAGGAGACCCTGGACCCAAATGCCCCTCGGGATTTCATTGACTGCTTCCTGGTGAAAATGCAGCAGGTATGGTGATTTCGTTCTAAGTATTGTGATCTAAGTATTTGCCTGAAAGGAAACTAGGATCCCTGAAATGAAGCCCCCTTTGAAACACTACTCAACTGTCCCTTCACCCTCATTGGTTTAATCATGACATCACTGCAGCTTAGCCAATCAGCAGGAGTGAACAAGCTTTGAAGATATATGAAGACCAGATTTTAGCCTCTACCCACATATAATCTATGAAGCATCCTCCATTACCATTTTCCTTCTGACTTAGGAGAAGAAAAACCCAAACACAGAGTTCTTTCCAAGGAATCTGGTTATGACAACCCTCAATATCTTCTTCGCTGGCACAGAAACTGTCAGCACCACCTTGCGCTATGGCTTCCTGCTTCTGCTGAAATACCCGGAGGTTGAAGGTGACTGATGAAGGGGGAGAAAAATAGGGTGGAGAAATGTGTCCTTGCCTTTCTATGGGAAGGTCTCTCTTTGCTTTCCCAGCTATGAGCTGGGATCCTTCTTTAGCTCCCCGGAAGGTGCAAATAGCACTTTTGGTCTCATCAACAGAGAAAGTCCACGAAGAGATTGAGCGGGTGATTGGCTCGAATCGCACTCCCAACATGGATGACCGTCCCCTGATGCCCTACACGGATGCTGTGATCCACGAGATCCAGAGATTTGGTGACATGCTCCCCTTGGGGGTAGCAAGACGTGTGACCCGTGATATCCAGTTCCGGGGATACAGCCTTCCCAAGGTATTGTGGTTCTATTAGTTCCTGAGGCTCAGGCCCTTTGGTACAATTTCCAGGCATAGTTTGTGGCCCAGCGAAGTCCCCCAAGCACTCTGTCTTGTTAGTGTGTGTGCACCGACTCTTGGGGTTCCTTTTCTTTGTCTCAGCACAGTTCCTCATAAATCTTCTGGCGTCTTCACAGCATCAGGAGCTCAGCCCTCTCCGGTTGAATTCCCATGACAGGAATAAATACCTCAGCCATCCAGTTGTTCTCTTGATGTCTTGATTATTTACAAGTTGCATTACACTAGAAGGGACCCAGGTGGCGCTGTGGGTTAAACCACAGAGCCTAGGGCTTGCTGATCAGAAGGTCAGCGGTTCGAATCCCTGCGACGGGGTGAGCTCCCGTTGCTCGGTCCCAGCTCCTGCCCACCTAGCAGTTCGAAAGCACGTCAAAGTGCAAGTAGATAAATAGGAACCGCTCTGGCGGGAAGGTAAACGGCGTTTCCGTGCGCTGCTCTGGTTCACCAGAAGCGGCTTAGTCATGCTGGCCACATGACCCGGAAGCTGTACGCCGGCTTCCTCGGCCAGTAAAGTGTGATGAGCGCCGCAACCCCAGAGTCGTCCGCGACTGGACCTAACGGTCAGGGGTCCCTTTATCTTTACCTATGTTTATCTAAAAGCAATGGATTGCCACAGTCACTTGCCTTTGTGGACTTTCTGAGGGTGGGCATGGCTATGATAAGCTCCTGCGCTTCAGAACTGACCACGGCACCAATTGGCCTGGTGTAGAAATCTCCCATTTCTCCCGTATCTTTTCATTTCTCTCCCTTTCTTGTTCAGGGGACTGAAGTGTTTCCCATGCTCGGGTCTGTGCTCAGAGATGCCCAACACTTTGCAAGACCAGACGTGTTTGACCCCCAACATTTCCTGGATGAGAATGGGCAGTTCAAGAAGAACGAGGCTTTTATGCCTTTCTCTGTTGGTGAGTGAGTCCCCTTCCTTTTCCAAGCACTCCTAGACCATCTATAATGGTCCAACCACTTTTGATTGATGGAATCTGTGTGGAGAGGGTAACAATGTTCAGATTTCTGGGCATTGAATGACAGGAGGGTCTGTCCTGGAGTGCAAACATAAGGGGGCTTGTGAAGAAGGCGCAGCAGAGACTGTACTTCCTGAGAGTTCTAAGGAAAAACCATCTTCCACAAAAGCTGCTGCTTGCCTTCTATCACTGTGCCATTGAGAGCGTGCTCACTTATGGCTTATGTGTGTGGTACGGAAGCTGTACTACCAAGGACAGGATGGGGTTGGACAGAGTTGTTAAGGCAGCAGAGAGCATTGTTGGCTGCTCGCTCTCCACCTTAGAGCAGATTTATGCCATGAGGTGCCACAGAAAGGCACTGGACATAGTGAAAGATCCATCGCATCCTGGTCACCGTCTCTTTGAACTTTTGCCATCGGGACGGAGATACAGGACGATGACAACAAGAACAAGCCGTCTTAGAAATAGCTTCTTTTCCAGAGCGATCGCGGCCTTGAATGGGAAGCCTGGACTTTGAAGTCATCTAATCTTACCTGTTATGTTTTATCATTGTTTTAATCAGTGTGTATGGTTTTAATCAGTGTTTTTGTAGTTGTTTTGTCTTTGCGTGGAGTGCCCTATCTGGGTGAATGGAGCAGCCAAGTAATTTCGTTGTTCCCGAAGGGGACAATGACAATAAATATATTCTTCTATTCTTCTATTCTATAACGGCACCCTGAAAAGCTGTATTTACCTTCTTCCTCTTTCCTAGGGAAGCGCTATTGCTTGGGGGAGAATCTGGCCCGGATGGAGCTTTTCCTCTTCTTCACCAGCATCCTCCAGAACTTCCGCTTAAAATCTCCCGTCCCTCCTGAGAAGATCAACATCTCGCCTATGCTGGTTGGCTTTGCCACCATTCCACATTTTTATGAAATGTGTGCCATTCCCCTCTGAAGGAGGACAGGTGTCTTGGAGAAGCGGTGCCATGTTGCCACCCACCTTGGTTGCCTCAAATGCCAAAGTTGGGGACAAAACAAAATAAAATAAAAAAAATTCCTTCCAGTAGCACCTTAGAGACCAACTAAGTTTGTTCTTGGTATGAGCTTTCGTGTGCATGCACACTTCTTCAGATACCTTTCGTGTGCATGCACACGAAAGCTCATACCAAGAACAAACTTAGTTGGTCTCTAAGGTGCTACTGGAAGGAATTTTTTTTATTTTATTTTGTTTTGACTATGACAGACCAACACGGCTATCTACCTTTAACAAAGTTGGGGAGTTCTTGAACTCATGAAGGGCCAGAACAGGTTGACCCTCCGGCCTCCAGAATCTTGCCTTTGAAGCTCCATGATCTGTGTTTCCATTGGTAGAATCCCCCCCCCCTGTATTTCTTTTGGAAGGTCCTTGACTCACAGCCCCCGTTCCTTCCCTCAGGCACCATGAATGAGCCCCTCTCCTCATCCCTCATTCCAGTGTCAGATTCCCTGTCTGCTCTTTCCCCCCATCCTGTGTTTTTTCTCCCCCCTTGTCACTTTCCTGTGCTGAAACATTCACTGTGAAGGAAGAATTGTTAACCCTGCAGCTCAGTCCATGATAAAAGGTTTTGGGAGGCAGAAGAGGTCTGCCATAATGTAGGGGACATTGCTTCTCTGGAACCTTGCAATCTCCATTCCTGGGACAGACTTTGAAAGAACTGTCTGGGTTTTCTTTTTTCTTTTTTTAATATGAATGTGAAGTTTTACTATCATCTGGTTTGGGGCATTGTGGTTTATCTCTTTGTCTGAATCTTGACCTATACCACGCTGCCTATCTATTGTCAAGCATTCAAAATTGGAAACACACCCTTGGTATTAACTTTCAGATGCGGGAAACATCAGAATATCTATCATCTATCTATCTATCTATCTATCTATCTATCTATCTATCTATCTATCATCTATCTATCTATCTATCTATCTATCTATCTATCTCTATATCTATCTATATCTATCTATCTATCTATCTATCTATCTAATCTATCTATATCATCTATCTACATCTATCATCTATCTATCTATCTATCTATCTATCTATCTATCTATCTATCTATCTATCTAATCATATATCTATCTATCTATCTATCTATCTATCTATCTATCTATCTATCTATCTATCTCTACATCTATCTATCTATATCTATCTATCTATCTATCTATCTATCTATCTATCTCTAGCTATCTATCTATCTATCATCTATCATCTATCTCTATCTATCTATCTATCTATCTATCTCTATCTATCTATCTAGATAGATATCTATCTATCTAATCTATCTATATCATCTATCTACATCTATCTATCTATCTATCTATCTATCTATCTATCTATCTAATCATATCTCTATCTATCTATCTATCTATCTATCTATCTATCTAATCTATCTATATCATCTATCTACATCTATCTATCTATCTATCTATCTATCTATCTATCTAATCATATCTCTATCTATCTATCTATCTATCTATCTATCTATCTATCATCTATCTATCTATCTATCTATCTATCTCTATCTATCTATCTATCTATCTATCTATCTATCTATCTATATCTATCTATCTATCTATCTCTATCTATCTATCTATCTATCTATCTATCTATCTATCTATCTATCTATCTATCTATCTATCTATCATCTCCTTTGGTTGGTTGGACAATATTAGGATCAAAGTATTTGAAATTTCTGGTGACCCTTGAAACAATCAAGTGAGTTAGAAGGATATGGAATATATTGTCTAATAAAAGCAAATTTGTCCCATTCTCACATGCCGAAGTTACTTTGTGGGGAAATCCTACTTTAAAAATTGGGGAAATGATGGTACCATGGAAAAATTGGATGGAAGCAGGTGTATTGACTTTGGACCAATAGATAGTTGAGGAAGATTAGTTTCATACGTTCGCTGTTCTAAGAGAACAGATCTGGCCCAATATCTCCAGGCACAACATCTCCTCACAAGTTTGTTTGGAACAGCAGCTTTTTCAGCTTCTGAGACACCCGAGATATTGGAGCAATTGGATAATTTGTTGTAAACTAAAAAGACACGGTCACTTTCTACAGATATTTATTATCTATAAGTAAGTTTCATATGCAGACTTTAAGAAATGGTTGGAATAAAGAACTGGAACTTTCAATACCGCCCAGACAGTGGGGAAATATTTTAGCCTCAGTAGCGATGGTATTGATGGATCTTGAATTGAGACTTATACAACAGAAAATAATATTCAGAATTTATTGGACTCCTTTATGTTTGTATAAAAAAGGACTAGCTAAAGTAGCTTTTTTTGCTGGAGATGTAATAAGGACAACACCTCTTTGAAATATATATATTTTTTTATGGTGTTCTATACTTGCTAAGTTTTGGGAGAAATTGCTGGACTATATAAAGAGGACTGTATGGAAAAAGTTAACATTTTTAGAGGAGAATATTATTTTAAATTATATACCTATTGTACGGAAATGGACAACGGCACAATGAAAATGGATTCTGCCCTAACAGTGGCTAAGAGACTGATACTGATGAACTGGAAGAATTAAAATATGATCCCTTTAATCAATGGTTTGACAACATGGCAACACTTGCAACTTATGAAAGGATTACTTGTAGATGTAGACTTTGTTTGGACATTTGGAATGAGTTTATGCAGAATGTAGTAGGTTAATAGCCAATTATGCATTAAGATAATAATAGCACTAATATCAAAATAAAGATGTATGGAAATGTAAGCGATTATACAAATTGTATTGCACTGTATTTTTTGCACTTTTCCTTTTGTCACTTTCTTTCTTTATAAATGATTTTTCCCCTAATAAAATATTATTATTAATAAAAACAGTGGCCAACCAGAGGTTTTTCACAGAATCATAGAATCGTAGAGTTGGAAGAGACCGCAAGGGCCATCCAGTCCAACCTCCTGCCAAGCAGGAAACACCATCCAAGCATTCCTGACAGGTGGCTGTCAAGCCTCTGCTTAAAGACCTCCAAAGAAGGAGACTCCACCACACTCCTTGGCAGCAAATTCCACTGTCGAACAGCTCTTACTGTCAGGAAGTTCTCCCTATTTTCATTGGAGAAATGTTGGAGGGGATGTCAGTGCAATATGCTCAAACCGTCTTGCCTCGGTGAGCAACCTGGCCACCAAATTCTGGACCAGCTGACGTTTCCAAACTGTCCTCAGAGAACACCGCACATATAACCACTGGCGGAGGAACGGGGAGGGACGGGGGGGAGCGCACTGCCCCCGGCACCATCGGGGAGGGGGATACCATCGCGGTCAACCCCCCAGACACGTTCCGTGCACCCCCCACCACGCCAGGCGCAACCCCCCACAAACGACAGGCCACGCCCTGGGACGCACACCATGCTCCGCGGGCAGCGGCCACGCCCCCGGGGCGCGAACCAGCCACGATCAGCCTGCTAACTGCCCCCCAGTGCCAGACTATGCAGCTTCGCCACTGCATATAACGCATCACAGCAACCTATCCTAGAGGTCACCATAGACAACAGAAGTTAGACTATCCCTGTCCAGATAGGGGCATAGCTGGGCCATCAGTTGAAGCTGACGGAATCCTCCTCCCCATTTTATCTTGTCGGTAGGCTAGGTTGAGAGGCTGTGACTGGCCCCTCAAGGTCACACCCAGTGAGTTTCATGGCCAATTGGTGGCAATTTGAACCCTGGTCTCTGCCAGGTCATTGTCCTGCACTCTAACCACTATGCAACACTGTCTCTCTTAAGAAAGAACCCTCCCTCCCGAGAGCCAGAAAATAGGTCAGGGAGAGGAGAGAGTGGAGGAAGGCAAGGAATGTAGGCAGAAGCAATATCAGGGCCTGCCCCAGTTGGACTACGTGCCCTACCCTAACCCTCAGGGCCAATTCCACATTTTAGATTATTAATTCCCGTCAGTATTTAAATTGGTTTTAACTGACTTCACAGGAAGGCATCATATAAATGCAGATGATTCCAGGGAAGATCCAGGTGCACCCAAACGCTCTCCCTGCGGGCCTGACGGGGAGGGGAGATGTTCCCAGGCCTAGCAGGCACTGCCCCCAAGGCTGGGACGCGGGTGGGGCTGTGGTCCAAACCACTGAGCCTCTTGGGCTTGCCGATCAGAAGGTCAGCTGTTTCAATCCCTGGGACGGGGTGAGCTCCCGTTGCTCTGTCCCAGCTCCTGCCAACCTCGCAGTTCGAAAGCATTTCAAAGTGCAAGTAGATAAATAGGTACCGCTGCAGCGGGAAGGTAAACAGCATTTCCGTATGCTCTGGTTTACATCACGGTGTCCCGTTGCACCAGAAGCGGTTTAGTCCTGCTGGCCACGTGACCTGGAAAGTTGTCTGTGGACAAATGCCGGCTCCCTTGGGCTGAAAGCGAGATGAGTGCCGCAACCCCAGAGTCGCCTTTGAATGGACTTAACTGTCCAGAGGTCCTTTACCTTTACCTTTTACCTTTTACCTCCAAGGCAATAAATAAATCTGTTGTTAAACACCACTTAATTGCAAGACAGGAGTGCCTGGTGTGCTCTGGTCCATGGGGTCACAAAGAGTCCGACACGACTAAATGACTAAACAACAACAACAACAATTGCAACTTTTGGAGCTGTGACTGAGCTGGACTTCCGGGAAGTCCCTCTCTTCCTCTGTTCCTCACCTGCAGGCTGCCACTCCAACTGCCCCATGGACCTCCTGGGCGCAGGGACCCTCCTGTTGGCCTCCTGCCTCTTCTGCTTGCTGCTCCTCTCGGCATGGAAGAAGAAAGAGAAGTTGCCCCCTGGCATAGCTGTCAACTTTCGGATTTGAAAATAAGGGATTCTTTCAAACTTTCGGATTTGAAAATAAGGGATGCTGCGAGGGCGGTGCAATGGCACCAAGTAGCCTCGCCACCCTGCGCTCCAGAGGCTGCGCGCGAACGGGTGAGCGAAAGAGCGAGTGCGTAGATGGCAGGCAGGCTGTCTGTCTGGTTGGGCGTGAGGGTCTGGCTGCACAAGGCATGCAAGCTCCGCCCCCAGTCGGTCTCAGACTCCTTATTGGCAGCCGAGCAACGCAGCGGAGGAGCCTCCCTGGCCGGCAGGGAGGGAGAGGAGCTGTTTCCTTTGAAATCCGGGAAATTTAAGGGATATCAACAATCCGGGATAGCAGTGGGAAACGGCATTGGAATAAGGGAGTTTCCCGCCAAAAAAGGGAGGGTTGACAGCTATGCCCCCTGGACCGACTCCGCTGCCCTTCATTGGGAACCTGCTGCAAATCAACACAAAGGACATGTATCAGTCGCTGATGAAGGTAACTCTTTGGACGCCTAAAGGTAAAGGTAAAGGGACCCCTGACCATTAGGTTCAGTCGCGGACGACTCTGGGGTTGCGGTGCTCATCTCGCTTTATTGGCCGAGAGCTGGCGTACAGCTTCTGGGTCATGTGGCCAGCAAGACTAAGCCGCTTCTGGCGAACCAGAGCAGCACACGGAAATGCCGTTTACCTTCCCTCCAGAGTGGTACCTATTTATCTACTTGCACTTTGATGTGCTTTCGAACTGCTAGGTTGGCAGGAGCTGGGACCAAGCAACGGGAGCTCACCCTGTTGCGGGGATTCGAACCGCCGACCTTCTGATCGGCAAGCCCTAGACTCTGTGATTTAGACCACAGTGCCTATCTGCCCACAAACTTTCTGCAAATGACTCTAAAAAGGCTCTATGGGTGTGACCCCTGGGTTCTTGTTTTTATTATGCATTTTGTGTTTTTATATTTTGGTTTTATGTTGCGAACCTCCCTTAGACCTGTGGGTATAGGGTGGTATACAAAGAAGAAGAAGAAGAAGAAGAAGAAGAAGAAGAAGAAGAAGAAGAAGAAGAAGAAGAAGAAGAAGATTGTACGGAAGTCAGCTATAGCTGAGAAAATAACCCAAAATGTAATGCTGCTGAAAGAAAAGGGAGAAAAATGGGTGCCTTTTATGCCATCTAGTGGGTGTTTGCTTTATACACGAGTGAAAATAGTCCACAAAATATTATACAAGCTGCATCTTGTGATCATCTGTAGTTGCAGATACACACTGGTCCCACTATTGGAATGCTTATTATCTGAAATCTCAGTTATCCGAATGCAAAGAATTATACCCAAATCTTGCTATGTGAATGGCTGATTCAGATAGCTGAACAGCTGGAATTTTCCCAATTCCTTACTTGTTTGTGTTTTGCTGGTTGGTGGCAGCTATTTTGAGCAGAAACCACGGCATGAGGGAGAGTGGCTGGAGAAATCAGGGAGCAGGAGACGCCAGACAAATGAGTTTTTCTGTCGTTTGCTTTTGCTGATTGGCTACAGCAGTTTTGGGCAGAAAGCAGGGAGGGAGGGAAGGAGGGAGGGGGAGAGAATGGAGAACTCACAGATGTTCCCATGGGAAATAATGGAAAAAATGCGGGCTAGACAATGCTACCATTCAGTGGATTTGTAACTGGCTGACTGACCGAACCCAAAGGGTGTTCATTAATGGATCCCCTTCATCCTGGAGAGAAGTGACTAGTGGGGTGCCACAGGGTTCTGTCTTGGGTGCAGTCTTATTCAACATCTTTATCAATGACTTGGATGATGGGCTTGAGGGCATCCTGATCAAGTTTGCAGATGACACCAAATTGGGAGGGGTGGCTAATACCCCAGAGGACAGGATCACACTTCAAAATGACCTTAGCAGATTAGAGAACTGGGCCAAGGCAAACAGGATGAATTTTAACAGGGAGAAATGTAAAGTACTACACTTGGGCAAAAATAAAAATAAAAAATGAAAGGCACAAATACAGGATGGGTGACACCTGGCTTGAGAGCAGTACATGTGAAAAGGATCTAGGAGTCTTGGTAGACCATAAACTTGACATGAGTCAACAGTGTGATGCAGCAGCTAAAAAAGCCAATGCAATTCTGGGCTGCATCAATAGGAGTATAGCATCTAGATCAAGGGAAGTAATAGTACTACTGTATTCCGCTCTGGTCAGACCCCACCTGGAATACTGTGTCCAATTCTGGGCACCACAGTTCAAGAAGGATACTGACAAGCTGGAACGTGTCCAGAAGAGGGCAACCAAAATGGTCAAAGGCTTGGAAACGATGCCTTATGAGGAACAGCTTAGGGAGCTGGGTATGTTTAGCCTGGAGAAGAGAAGGTTAAGGGGTGATATGATAGCCATGTTCAAATATATAAAAGGATGTCATATAGAGGAGGGAGAAAGGTTGTTTTCTGCTGCTCCAGAGAAGCGGACACGGAGCAATGGATTCAAACTACAAGAAAGAAGATTCCACCTAAACATTAGGAAGAACTTCCTGACAGTAAGAGCTGTTCGACAGTGGGATTTGCTGCCAAGGAGTGTGGTGGAGTCTCCTTCTTTGGAGGTCTTTAAGCAGAGGCTTGACAGCCACCTGTCAGGAATGCTTTGATGGTGTTCCTGCTTGGCAGGGGGTTGGACTGGATGGCCCTTGTGGTCTCTTCCAACTCTAGGATTCTATGATTCTATCTCCAAGGACAAACCCAGAGTTGCCTGATTCATCCTGCCCTCCTCTCTCCTCTGGGCATTATGTGCTCAAGGAGGCTTAGAAAACTGGATATAATTATCCCTTCCTTTGAGCATCTCTTACTCTTCCATTTGGGAAAGCCCATATCACTTTTTGCTTGCTGTCCAATTTTAGCTCTGCTGATATGGGTAATGATGATTCAATTAGGGTTTATTGGCTTTGCATCAATAATCAAAAATTTATATTTCTAATGTTAATATCTAGTAGGGTTTTTATGCTATTAACCTAATTTATCCTATTTCCTGTAATAGATAATTTCTTTTTTTAAAAATTTTTTTAAAGCTTTATAGAAAATTCTCTTAAAAATACATAAAAAAGAAACACGTAACATCAACATCATCCAATCTCACAGTCAACCAAAACAAAAGTAACAAGAAAAGAAATGGGCAATGATAATAAGTAAGGAAAAAAAAAACGAAAAAGAAGAAGAAAAGTAAAGAATATAGAAAACCACAAACCTCAACTCCACTAACAGCACCCATATAGACAGTTACAATTAAACATATAAACATATAGACAGTTTACAATTAAAAAAGTGACTTCATACCACTTGTGTACCGTCCAATTTAGTTCTCCTCATATATTTGCTAAATCTACCACCTTCTATATCAACATCTTATAACCACAATGTATAAATACATATTCTCGTAATTCTTTCTTTCCCTTATTTCATTTCATTTTTCTTTTCTTTTCATCCCTATATGCTTTTCAATCTAAGCAAATCACTAACTCTATTTTAACTCCTTCTTTTTTAAAATATTCTTCCACATATTTCCACTCCTCTCTAATTCTTTGTTTTGATATATTTCTGATTGCTGCCGTCATTCGGGCCAGATTCATTAATTCTGCTAGCTTAGTATACCTTTCCTGGATGGTTGGTATGCTCTCTCCCTTCCATTTTTGTGCAATCAAGAGTCTTGCTGCCGCACACGCATACAAAAAGATGTTTTTCCTGTTTTCTGGTACATTTTCAGGAACCATACTTAACAAAAACGCCTCTGGTCTTTTCGGGAACGTAACTTTCAACATTTTCTTTAACCTTTCATATATGCCATTCCAAAAACCATTTATTTTTTTACAGCCCCACCAGCAGTGAAAGTAGTCTCCTGTTTCTTCCTTGCATTTCCAGCATTTATCTGAACCTGTTTTATATATTTTGGCTATTTTGTTTGGTGTTAAATGCCACCTATAGACTAGCTTCATCATATTTTCCTTAATTCTCATACATGCTGTAAATTTCATGTTCTCCTTCCACAATTTATCCCACTGATTTCTATAGATCGGCCTTCCTAGATCCTGCGCCCATTTTATCATTACGCTTTTTACCTCCTCGTCTTTTAGCTCCCATTCCAATAAGTAATTATATAATTTCACCAATGATTTATCTGTATTATCTACCAATAATTCTTGCAATTTAGATTTATTTTCTGCAAATCCAATTTCTTTATGTTTTCTAAAAAGACTTTGTATTTGGCAATATTGAAGCCAGCTCGTACAATATTGTTTGATTTGTTGGTATGGTTTTAATATTATTTGGCCGTTTTCCTTCAAGGTTAGGTCTTGATATGTTAACCATTTCCCATCCTCCTTTCTCCTATTTATCACTGTCATCTCCAATGGTGACGCCCACCATGGGGTTTTAAACTCCAGTAGGTGTCTGTACTCCTCCCAGATCTTAAATATTGATTTTTTTCACCACATGACCAGTAAACTCTTTGTAGTTCCCTTTTTTTTCTTTCAGTAGGTATGTATGCCATCCTGCATTTTCTGTAATAGATAATTTGAATTAAGTAAAGGAAATGTATTTGCTATGTGCCTCAAGACACATCATTGAACGCTAAATTTTCTGTGTGCTGATATGTAGGGAACTAGGGTGACAAACTGAACTGTCCATTTGGGATACATAGGAATTTGTCCTCTGAGCTTAGATTTGTCCTCTGAACAGAGCAAAATTCTGCAGTATTAGTGCATTGGGGTGAATTTATACTGGACCAGAATCATAGAACTCTAGAATTTAAAGTTGGGTATACTATATTCAGCCATTGTAAACAGCATCCGGTTGGAAATTGCTCAACAGCTTTGATCAAAAGACTTTTGTGGCAACCCTAATTCAAAGGGACCTTGAGGGTCATCTAGTCCAGTGTGGTGTAGTGGTTAAGAGCGGTAGACTCATAATCTGGTGAACCGGGTTCGCATCTCCACTTCTCCACATGCAGCTGCTGGGTGACCTTGGGCTAGTCACACTTCTTTGAAGTCTCTCAGCCCCACTCACCTCACAGAGTGTTTGTTGTGGGGAGGAAGGGAAAGGAGAATGTGAGCCGCTTTGAGACTCCTTCGGGTAGTGATAAAGCGGTATATCAAATCCAAACTCTTCTTCTTCTTCTTCTTCTTCTTCTTCTTCTTCTTCTTCTTCTTCCAACCCCCTGCAATTCAGGAATCTCAACTAAAGCATCTGTGACAGATGACCACCCAACCTCTGCTTAAAAATCTCCAATGAAGGAGAGTCCACACCCTCTCAAGGGAGTCCATTCCACTGTTGAAGGGCTCTTACCACCAGAAGGTTATTCCTGCTTTCTTGTAACTGGATGCAATTGGTTCGGGCGTTACAATCTGAAGCAGCAAAAAATGAGCTTGTTCCCTCTTCCATGTGACAGCCCTTGAGATATTTGAAGATGGCTAACATGTTTCCTCTCAGTCTCCTCTTATCCAGTCTAAACATACCCAACTGCTTCAACTGTTCCTCATAAGGCTTGGTTTCCAGACCCTTGATCATCTTAGTTGCCCTCCTCTGCCCACCTTCCAGCTCGTAACAGTTGTTACCCCAGCCCATAGGTACCAACTCCCTCAGGCCCCGGGCGCACAAGCACCCACAAAAATCCCCAGGGAAGGCCTGGGCACCCACAAATTTCAGTACCAGGGCCATGGCACTCCTGCCCTAGCCCCAAGACACTCAGGATTGTGAGGATCACAGCACCAATTTCATTGCAGAGTAGCTCTATAATATGGGTGGCCAACTCCCAAGAGTCTGCGATCTACTCACAGTTAAAAACTAGCAGTGATCTACCCCCTTTGGGGGGTTCAGGTCAAAGTTGTTGAGCTTCTTTTAGGAAGGAGGAAGGCCCATTTTTTAGGGGTTCAGGTCAAAGATGGTGAGCTTGTTTGACGGAGGAGGAAAGCCCCGCTTTTTTGGGGGTGCAAGGCAAAAATGTTGAGCTTTTTTAAGGGGAGCCAAAGTTGTTGAGCTTCTTTGGGGGGAGCCAGTGATCTACCAGTGATCTACCACAGACGTCCAGTGATCTACTGGTAGATCACGATCTACCTGTTGGGCGTGCCTGCTCTATAATATTCATTGGTTGGCCCTCCAGTTGTTGTTGGAATACAACTTCCATCATTATCACCCCCAATTGAGGGCCATGCTGGCTGCTGGGGCTGCTGCAGGTTGGAATCCAATGTGAAACAGGTCTCATTTATTTCTTTATTTGATTATATACTGCCCTTCATCCTAAGATCTCTGGGCGGTTCATGGAATAAAATACAAGATAAAAACACAAGTAAATTATTAAAGCTAAACAGTGAAACAAATACACACACCCCCTTCCCACAGGAACATCTTAAATGGCTGTAGAATATTAATCAGCCAAAGTTTTGGTTGAAAAGGAATGTTTTCACCTGGTGCCTAAAAATATATAGTGAAGGCACAAGGCAAACCTCCCTGGGGAGAGCATTCCGCAGCTGCGGAGCCACCACAGAAAAGTTCCTGTTCTCATGTTGCCACCCTCCAGCCCTCTCATGGAGGAGGCACACAAAGAAGGGCCTCAGATGATGAATGCAAAGTCCAGGA
Organism: Darevskia mixta; assembly: GCA_034641385.1. Lineage (NCBI taxonomy): Eukaryota > Metazoa > Chordata > Lepidosauria > Squamata > Lacertidae > Darevskia > Darevskia mixta. The sequence goes on from JAWWNH010000128.1 coordinate 331,185, forward strand.
TTGTTTGTATGGGGAGAAGCGGCCCTTGTACAACCTCTTAGTGGGCACAAAAAGGACCTATGTGCAGTTGTACCAATATCATCCCAGAGCCATCTCTATCCAAATCTCCCAGGGTCCAGGTGTTGTGGTAAACTGAAATTCTGAAGTGCATTTGCTCTACACGACAACCTCTGTAGACATGACTCTTCTAAGGCTGTGCAACGAAAAACAAGGCCGTCCTTTTGGTTTTAATACCAAACCAGTGGTCTGTTCGCCTCCAGTCCTTCCCTGCCCGTTCTTGTGTTGCCCACCCCCTGGACCTCTTGTGGAGGAGGCACATGAAGAAGGGCATCAGATGATGACCACAGGGTCTGGGTCAGTCTATATGAGGAGAGGCAGTCCTTTCAGGTATTGCGGTCCAGAACCATTAAAGGCTTCATAGGGGAAAACCACCACTTTAAATTGGGTCCAGAAGCTAATTGGCAGCCAGTGCTGTCATTGGCCTTATCTGCAAACTGTCTTGGTGCAGTGAACAACTTTGCCACCGAATTCTGCACCAGCTGAAGCTGCTTTGCAGATAATAGCTATCTGCACAAAACGGCTTGGACTATATTATTCCCTGGGAACGACTTTTCATGAGGCATTTTAAAAAATCTTCTGTGCTCTACCTGGGACATTAGACACTGGATTAATAAGAATCATTCATGTTAATGTACAATCTGATACTTGCCATATGTGTGTGTGTGTGTGTGTGTGTGTGTGTGTGTGTGTGTGTGTTAGATGTATTCTACAACCATGGCAGAGGAACGAAATTCCACAAATGGAAACAGAGATAATGCAGGAGCTTCAAAAGAAAGGATGAGGGCATGGGATGGTTAACCTGCTCTGGTCCTTTACATGTTGAAGAATGCCCCCTCTTTTGTCAGTCGGGTGGCCAAGGTAGGTGACAATGGGGCTCAGTTTCTCCAAGACACCTGACCACCTTTAGAAGGGAATGGCACACATTTCATAAAAATGTGGAAGGGTGACAAAGCCAACCAGCATGGGAGAGATGTTGATCTTTTCAGGTGGGATGGGAGATTTGAAGTGGAAGTTCTGCAGGATGCTGGTGAAGAAGAGGAAAAGTTCCGTACGGGCCAGATGTTCTCCAAAGCAATAGCGTTTCCCTAGGAAAGAGGAGGAAGGTGAATATGGGCTTTCACAGTGCCATTATAGACAGCTAAGGAGTGTTTGGGAATGGAAGGGGACTCACTTACCAACAGAGAAAGGCATAAAAGCCTTATTCCTCTTGAACTGCCCGTTCTCATCCAGGAAATGTTGGGGGTCAAACACATCTGGTCTTGCAAAATGTTTGGGGTCTCTCAGCACAGATCCTAGCACAGGGAAGACTTCAGTCCCCTGAACAAGAGAGGGAGAGAAATGAGAAGAGATGGGAGAATGGAAGATTCTTCTGGGGGACAAGAAATCATTCTGAGATTTGGAGGAGCAAATCCTGTTATCTACCACCAGGCCCAGTAGTATACTGGTCAGTTCTGTACTGCAGAAAATTATCGTGATGGCCCCCATAGCCATGCACCTCTGAGGAGTCCCCAAATGCAGGCAACTGTGGTGATCCATTAGCCTCCCTCCAGTACTAATATTCAGAAGATGACGACGACAACAATGATTATTAAAATGTCCTGGTTTTGTGGCCTTTCCACAGGTATGTGGTTGGTAATAATTTTGCATTCATGAAGTTAAATTAACAGCTGCTCCATGTGAGAAAAATACCATAGCTTTTGGAGAGTTAGAACTAAGCCACCTTTCAGCCTCATAAGAAAACCCACCACCACTCCTTTGTGAAAGAAGGCACCAAGAGAAATGGGCCTAACATAGTGTCATCTGGCTGGGCTCTTCTGGTCTTATTTTGGATTTGAATCTTATAACCCTAGAGGGGTGATGACAGACAAGTCAGTGACACAGGTACCTCAGGGAAATTTGCCGGCCTACAAAACATGTCTGGAGATTGTACTGAAGGGCAGAGTCTTTGTCTCAGGAATTAGTAGAACCACAATACCTTGGGAATGGTGTATCCCCAGAACTGGGTATCACGGGTCACACGTCTTGCTACCCCTGTTGGGACCAGATCTGAGAATCTCTGGATCTCGTGGATCACAGCATCTGTATAGGGCATCAGGGGACGGTCATCCATGTTGGGAATGCGATTCAGGCCAATCACCCGTTCAATCTCTTCGTGGACTTTCTCTGTTGAGAAACCAGCAAGATGTGACCAAAAGTGCAATTTGGACCTTCAGGGAACTAAACAAGGATCCCAGCTCATAGCTGGGAAAACATAGAAAGACAAGGACACATCTCTCCACTCTCCTTTCCAGCCCCTTCCCCATTCACCTTCAATTTCTGGGTATTTCAGCAGAAGCAGGAAGCCATAGCGCAAGGTGGTGCTAACAGTTTCTGTGCCAGCAAAAAAGACATTGAGGGTCGTCATAACGAGATTCTCTTGGAAGAACTCTGTGTTTGGGTTTCCCTTTTCCTAGCCAGAAGAAAAACAAGAAAAGAGGATGTTCCACTTATTATATCTTGGGATAGGCTAAAACCTGACTGCCTCCTGTCTATGAAGTTCTCTCTCCCCTACTGATTGGCTGAGCTGCAGTGATGTCATGCTCAATCCAATGAGGGGGAAGGGACAGTCGTGGAGTGCTGAAAAGCAGCCCAATGATTGTGTGGGGAACAGATGGCTGGGTGGAGAGGGAGCGAGGAATCATACAGTCCCTTTGTGCAGAAAGGCTACAGAGACAAAGTGGAAGTGCCTGCTGAATCAGGCCCATCTCGTCCAGCATCCTGTTCTCACAGCAGCCAACCAGATGCCCCACTGGGAAAGAGGGTTTGAGCACAAAGCCCTCTCCCCTACCATGGTTTCCACCAATTCAGAAGCATTGTTGCAACCAATTGTGGAGAGCAGGGCACAGCCATCCTGGCCAGTAGCCTTCAATAGAACTCTTCTCATCTATGTGTCAAATCCTCTTTTAAAGCCATCCAAGTTTCAAAATTTTCCTGGTTGAAACAGGGTCTACAAAGTTTCCTTATCCAGAAATTGATCACAGTACTTAGAAGAACACAATCTTACCTGCTGCATTTTCACTAGGAAGCAATCAATGAAATCCCGAGGGTTGTTGGGGTCCAGGGTCTCCTTGTTTGCTTTTATCTTCCTCATAAAGAACTCTTTCATGAGCAAGAGCTTCTTGAAGGTTCTCTCTTGTGGGCCAGGCAGGTGCTGCATGATGCCTGAGAACATGTCGTAGAGCTGTGTGTGTCAGGTTTGGAGGAATGCAGAGTTAGCGGGAGGAAGAGAGAGAACAGATAGTGAACAAAGTGACTTGAGATTGATTTTGGGGGCAGACAGAAGCAGGAGTTCCTCTTTCACTTGGTTCCTCTGAGCTTGACTTCCCCTTTGTTAGGGACAAGGATGTAATGAGGACAAGGATGCAGAGGAATCAGAGGGTGTGTTTGAAGCAACATTGTAAAGTTGCTCCAGCCAGAGCCTGACCAAAGAGCAAGGCAGATCAGGAGTTGCAGCACCACGGAGAGCTCAGAGTGAAAAGCTTGTCAACACTATTCTTAAGCCTCTCCCAGGTTCTGGCCCCTTGTGGAGAACTTAGTTTCTTAAGAAAGGCACTTGTCCTCTCTTTATGTTTTATTTTATTTTTAATATTTTGTTGGAAGCCACCCAGAGTGGCTGGGGAAACCCAGCAAGATGGGCGGGGTATGTATAAATAAATAAATAAATAAATAAATAAATAAATAAATAAATATTATTATTATTTCATGGTCTCATGCTTGGTGGAGTTCCTGTGCTCCTGGATTTGTGATGTACTGGGGGCAGCATTTGGTTCGGGCGTGAAAGGCACCCGTGAGAGTTCTGGTCCAGGCTGTGGTGGTATGGAAGACTGTAATGCGGTCCTTTGTTAGTCACCCTCCCTCAGACTCCTGAATGTGATCTCACTCCTTAGCTGGTGATGCTGCAGCTTCTGATCGGTCTTGACCACTGCTGGACATGGGGGTAATGACAGAGCCCCACACAGAGCTGGCTGCCCTGCATACCATGCCTTCAGCAGATCAAGACAAATAGCACTATTCACAAACACACAATTGAAGTTCCCCCCGTCCCCTCCAATTTACCTGTCCCCAAGAGCTGGAAACGAACTGGTAGGTTTCCTGCATAGTGGTGAGCAAGGAGAGGAATTCCTCATCTTTATATTCAAAGCGGTTGCCAAAGATGATGGAGCTGATGACATTAGACACTGAGCGGCTCAGGATGTAGGTGGGGTCAAAGGGTGCACCTAGAAAGAGAGACACCCCCCAAAATCACTCAGCCCAGGAACAAGTCAAGGCTACACTTGACTTGCAAAGCTGTCCAGTCCTTGCCTTATCCATGTTATGGGTTGAAATCTAGGCCTCAAGCATGACACAGAAAACCTAACCGGAGTTGACCTTATGTCAATCTTAAGATGATGATGAGAAGAAGAAGAAAATAAGAGTTTGGATTTGATATCCCACTTTATCCCTACCCGAAGGAGTCTCAAAGCGGCTCACATTCTCCTTTCCCTTCCTCCCCCACAGCAAACACTCTGTGAGGTGAGTGAGGCTGAGAGACTTCAAAGAAGTGTGACTAGCCCAAGGTCACCCAGCAGCTGCATGTGGAGGAGCGGAGACGCGAACCCGGTTCACCAGATTACGAGTCTACCACTCTTAACCACTACACCACACTGGAGTGGTTGAAAACCACCTGAGCAAAAGGCCTCCAGGGAAAGTGCAGGACAGGATGATTTGGACCCTGGTTTGTGGTGGTGGGAGAAGGGCTGTCATATGGAGGATGGAGCAAGATCATTTTCTGCTGCTCCAGAGGGTAGGCTACATGTCGCAGATTTTTTTAGCTGTGATTCCTGAATTGCAGGGGGATTGGTCTAGATGACCCTTCAAACCCTAAAATTTTGCACTAGATGGGCCATTGGCTAGATTCAGCAGGAATTTCTTATGTTCTTATGATGTGAGGTGAAGCAGGAGTGCTCAGCTCCTGAGCACTAATTCCTGGTCTCTGAACACTTGTCTGATTGTCTCAGCAACATCCTTGCGTAAAACTGCATGACCGTTTGTTTATTAGGAATCTACCATGGATCAATTTCAAGGTGTGAGTCCAGCTTCTAATATTATATGAGAGAGGGAGAGTTTCAATTTGCAGAAAGTAGTATATGTTTTAATGGTGCTTTCCTTCATCTGATATTTTCGCCCTCGGCGTTCAATAACAGCTCTCAAAATGGCTTACAGATTACCAGCATTCAAACACTCGGTTCACTGTCAAACGTTTCTATCACCTGTAACTCATGAAGCAACATTTCTTGAAGTTACCAAAACTGAGCTCACTTTTTGTTGCCCTCAGGGATTCCAGCAGGAAATGGGCTTCCTCCAGGATCCGCTCTTCGATGGATCTCTTTCCCACCCCAAAATTCCTCAGCGTCGTGATGGAGAAGCGCCTTAGCTGTTTTTCCCGTTCCCCGTTACTGAAGGAAACCCCTGAGAAGCAAAGGAGTGAGGGATAAGGAGCAGGAATGAATGACATTGTGGCTGAAACCACAAAGGTATGGAGACCCCCCCCCCAAAAAATAGATTTTTTGCTTTTTAGAATATGGTCTGGTTTGAAAGATCCAATTTCAGCTTTTGAGAGAACATTCTAAGTGTAAGGTGTGTGTGTGTGTGTGTGTGTGTGTGTGTGAGAGAGAGAGAGAGAGAGAGAGAGAGAGAGACTCCCTTCATTAAGTGGGGTTTAACAACAATCAACTGCATAGGATCATGGGAAGGGCGTGATAAAAAGGGCATATAAATGCCAGTAATCATGGGCCAGTAAAGATATGGTGCTGGAGGAGACTCTTGAGAGTCCCATGGACTGCAAGAAGATCAAACCTCTCCATTCTTAAAGAAATCAGCCCTGAGTGCTCACTGGAAGGACAGATCCTGAAGCTGAGGCTCCAATACTTTGGCCACCTCATGAGAGGAGAAGACTCCCTGGAGAAGACCCTGATGTTGGGAAAGATTGAGGGCACAAGGAGAAGGGGACGGCAGAGGATGAGATGGTTGGACAGTGTTCTCAAAGCTACTAACATGTTTGGCCAAACTGCGAGAGGCAGTGAAGGATAGGCGTGCCTGGTGTGCTCTGGTCCATGGGGTCACGAAGAGTCGGACACGACTGAACGACTCAACAACAACAACAACAATCATGGGCTCTAGCCAAGGATTGCCCAAGAAGGGACTGACCGTAACCCTGAAAAAGCCAGTCAAACGTGGCTTGCTCTCCGCGGTCGCTGAACTCTTCATCCTGATCCACCAAGGCCTCCTTCACGGCATCGTATCCACACAAGACAACAACACGGCGGGGCCCTAAGTGGATGGTGTAGACAGGACCATATTTCTCACGGATCTGTGAAAAGAGAACACAAGGAGAGCCTGATGGATCAGGTTAAAAGGAGGCACATCTAGAGTGCAGTATCAGAGTGTCCAACCAGATGCCCATTATGGGAAACCTTCAAGCAGGACCCAAACGCAAGAGAGCTCTTCCCTCGCGTGGTTTCCAGAAACTGGGATTCAGAGGCATTGCTGCCTCCAACTGCGGAGGCAAAGCAGATCCATGGTGGCTATCAGCTATCGGCACTTCCCTCCATTCCCACATTCCATGAAGCAGAATAATGAAGAGGGAGAATCAAAGTTGCAATGAGACAAAAGAGAAGGCTGGGTGGGCAGACTGGAGTGATCTTCATTCATCATCAGCATATAATAATGATTTTATAACCACAATTCAGAAAATGGATAACTCTGCTCTGATGCATCATAGAACAGAGCTTTCCAAACCTCTCAGGTTGTTGACACACTTTTAAAGACATGTCATTTTGCAACACAGTCATTCAGTATTAGTAGCAAACTGGACGTTAAACCAACCCCTTTCCAGCCCCGGAAGGAGCGGAGAGACACCTACACCCTGCAGTCAACACACAAATGTGTTGTGACACACAGGTTGGAAAGCTGTTACAGAAAGTTACCTTCATGAGTGAATGGTACATATCACTTGTGTTGACTTGGAGCAAGTTCCCGATGAAGGGGAGGGGAGTTGGTCCAGGCGGCATCTTGCTTTTGCGGTGCATCTGCCGCCATGTTGAGAGGACCATCAGGCAAGAGAGGCAGATGACCAGGAAAAGGACTGTTGCTCCGAGGGGATCCATGGGGAGGTTGCGGGTGGCCTGTGGAGCTCTACAGGCAATGCGTTGCTGACCAGCTGGGAAGAGAAAATACCTGCCCAGCCCAAGTTGAGCCTCTTACATACCTTTGGAAGAACCCCCTCCTTGAAACTGTGCAACTTGTTTACTCTCTGCTCATCCTCGTCTTTCAAGTTTTTCAAGGACAGATAGTGGTAACAGGGAGCTGCCTGCCCAAGTCTGCACCACCACGGGAGCTTCAAGGAGTCCCAGAGTCAAACACAATTCTCTCACCGTGTTTGTCAGGATTCTGTATCATTTGACAGGGTCTCTGCTGGTGTAAGACTAAGAGGAGAGCAGCAGAGATAGAATCATAGAATTGTAGAGTTGGAAGCAGGGGCGTAGCAAGGGGGGCGGGTAAATTTTTTAAATTTTTTTTAAAGGCTATTTTCGGCACTGACGGGGTGGAGCCGCAGGGGTGGCCAGCGAGGGGGGGTGACACCACTCCTCACTGGCTGCCCCTGCGGCTCCACCTCGGCAGTGCCGAAAATAGCCCCCCCTTTCAGCGGCTTTTCCCGCCGCTGGCTGGCTTGCGGAGCCGGGGCATGGAGAGGGGCGAGGCATGTAGAGGAGGGATGACACCCCTCCTTGCTGGCCCGCCCCTCTCCCTGCCCCGACTTGCGCTCTGCCGATGGAGCAGCCAGCGCACGAAGGGGTGCAGGCTGCAGGCGGCTCCGCCTGGCGCCCGACAGCGGGAAGAAAGCGCTTTAAAAAAGAGGAAAGCCAAGGCAAGCAGGCTGCTTGCCTTGGCTTTGCTCTTTTTTAAAGCGCTTTTCTCCCCGCTGCCGGGGCAGGCAGCGAGGAGGAGGCGGCGAAGGGGTGTCACCCCATCGCTGCCCGCCTCTCCCCTCACCCCTGCAGGCGGCTCCTCCTGGGAGCGAGGGAAAGCGCTCCCCCCCCGCTGCCTGGGCGGAGCCACAGTGATGATGCGTCGTGACGTCACAGTGCGACGTCACGACGCCCTGCCCCTAGGGGTGCCTCCTCTGGTCGCTGCCCCGGAAATCAACCCCCTGCAATGCAGGAACCTCAGCTACAGAATCCCTGACAGATGGGCCTCCAACCTCTGTTTACAAACCTCTAAGGAAAGAGAGTCTACCACCTCTCGCGGGAGTCTGTTCCACTGCCAAACAGCTCTTACTGTCAGAAAGTTCTTCCTGATGTTTAGTTGGGATCTCCTCTCTTATAATTTGAAGCTGCCCTCCATAGCAGGAGAAAACAAGCTTGCTCCATCTTCCATGTGTCAGCCCTTCTGATGTTTGACAATGGCTCTCATATCTCCTCTCCTCTCCGGACTCCTCTCATATCATATCAAGAGATATCATGATCTATTTACCAACTTTCCTTGTTACTTATTTGGGCACATTTCCCCCCACCAATGGCTAATTTTTGAATGGAGAGGTGCCATAAAACCTGATCCTCCAGGGACATCTGCCTATTTCCCCTACTCTGTTAGGAGTGTTTGCAGGGTCTACATGCAACAGAAGAGCCCGATGTTGCCCAAAGATTTTGTGAGAGAGCAACAGTGCAGCTTCACGACCAATATCAAGGGCCGCCCTACATAAAGTGTGTTACAGAAATCAAGCTTGCCTGCTAGATCTCCAACAACGGTGTTGAGGAGCGGGGACAGGCAGGGATGAAGTACAAACCATTTATTTCACAGGAGGAACGTGTTGTCATTTGTCTGTGCACTCCATATATAATAGCTTTTCTCAAGAAGAAATCCGGCCAAATAAGCCAAGCAGGGAAAGGGTTCAGTTACATTACCATGCACAGCTCAGGGTTAAGCAGCCAGTTTTATTGTGAAAAATCCCATGTCCCTTTTATTAGGGCCAACCAAACTGTCACAGAATATTGAGTGAGCTTTTGAGTTTACCAGCATCTTCATCAGGTTAAGTACAGTGCAGGCAGGGAGGGACTGGAGAGGGGACAGACCACTGGTTTAGTATTAAAACCAAAAGGACAGCATTGAGAGAGCCAGTGTGGTGTAGTGGTTAAGAGTGGTAGACTTGTAATCTGGTGAACCGGGTTAACGTCCCCTGCTCCTCCACATGCAGCTGCTGGGTGACCTTGGGCTAGTCACACTTCTCTGAAGTCTCTCAGCCCCACTCACCTCACAGAGTGTTTGTTGTGGGGGAGGAAGGGAAAGGAGAATGTGAGCCATTTTGAGACTCATTCGGGTAGTGATAAAGAGGGATATCAAATCCAAACTCCTCCTCCTCCTCCTCCTCCTCCTCTTCCTCCTCTTCTTCTTCTTCTTCATTGCACAGCCTTAGAAGAGTCATGTCTACAGAGGTTGTCGTGTAGAGCAAATGCACTTCAGAATTTCAGTTTACCACAACACCTGGACCCTAGGAGATTTGGATAGAGATGGCTCTGGGATGGTATTGGTACAACTGCACACGGGTCCTTTTTGTGCCCACTAAGAGGTTGTACAAGGGCCGCTTCTCCCCATACAAACTATCCTGGACTTTGCATTCATCATCTGAGGCCCTTCTTTGTGTGCCTCCTCCACGAGAGGGCTGGAGGGTGGCAACATGAGAAGAGGAACTTTTCTGTGGTGGCTCCCTGTCTGTGGGATGCTCTCCCCAGGGAGGGTTTGCCTGGAGCCTTCATTATATATATTTTAGGCACCAGGTGAAAACATTGCTCTTCCTCCAGGTCTTTGGCGGACTAGTATCATACAGCCTTTTAAACATGTCTGTTGAAAAGGAGTGTTGGACTTTTAAGACTCCTTTCATGTGCCCAGAAAGTTCCCTTCTTCAGAAATGTGAACAGCCCAGTTCTGAACAAGAGCCCATCCCCATTTGTAGCCTAGCCAACTAACGAAAGAAGAATTGCTCTGTTGGTATTCTGAAAATGCAAGATTATTTTCTGTCTGTTCTCTCCCTGCTGCCTGTCGGGTGTCTGAGTCAACTTCCCCCAAAATCTGAAGCACACGTTGCAAAGAAACTCCTATCTGATAATTCAAGAGAGAGTATCACATGTGATATTTTGGCCAATCACAAATAATTTAAACAACACAGTTGAGAAGCAGATAAGCTGTACTTTTTAAGTTAGAAGTGATCATTCATACTCTGGGAGTAGTTATATCTTTATGTCACCAGGACTTTCCTACGGCAAAAATTGGAATTAAACGCCTTTCTGATCATGTCCCTGGGCGTGCAGAATGTGTAGATAAGAATCTAAAGTTGGGAGATAAGATATAGAGCTTAGATCCAAATGTTCTGCAGAAAAGGGGAGTCAAATGATCTATCCAAAGGAGCTTCCTCGTTTTCCCTTTTTTAAAGGGGCAGTGTGGCTAATGTGTTTGAATCTTTTACATGAAATTGCAAAAGACCCGGCCCTATCTTCCTCTGACTCAGGTGGCTATACCTCCTGATATTGTGGCTAGCTATAAAGAAGATAAAAATATAGCTGAGAAGTGGATAAAAGATACTTTGTAAGTGATAACCCTTAGGACTAGTCACATATTTGAAGGAAACAAAGATGGAAATTTGAATTTTAATAACTTTTTTTTAAAAAAACCACAGTCAGGGGGTGTAATATGGTGGGTAGAGTCAACTGTTCTACAAGAAAGTGGAGTGAAAGGACAGCTACAATGTGAAATGTGTGATCTCTTTATTCACAACATGGCAATAGCAGACGACATAAGAATTTTGTGGGATGCTTTTATAGCTGTAGTTCGGGTGTGCCTTATAAGTAGAAGTGCAGGTAAAAGAAGAGAATAGAGAACCAAGACAAAATATTTCATCTTGCAGCTTCCTCAATTAGGGGTGCAGCAGAAAAATGAACATTCACAAGAAATAAGGCAGCAAGATGTTAAACACGTAGACAAAGAATTAATTCCAGAAAATGGAAAAATGTTTAAAATTGCCATTGCTAAAATTATGGGTGCGTGGACATTAGGTTATTGTGTGTGTGTCTGCTTTTGGGTGGCCAAGGTGGGTGACGATGGGGTTCTGCTTCTCCAAGACACCTGATCACCTTCAGAAGGGAATGGCACACATTTTATAAAAATGCGGAATGGTGGCAAAGCCAACCAGCATGGGAGAGATGTCGATCTTTTCAGGTGGGATGGGAGATTTGAAGCGGAAGTTCTGCAGGATGCTGGTGAGGATGAGGAAGAGCTCCATCCGAGCGAGGTGCTCCCCAAAGCAAGAGGGTTTCCCTAGGAAAGAGGAGGAAGGTGAATATAGGCTTTCATGGTGCTGTTAGAGATGACTTGGAAGCGGCGTGAAAAGGGAAGGGGACTCACTCACCGATGCAGAATGGCATAAAAGCCTTATTCCTCTTGAACTGCCCGTTCTCATCCAGGAAATGTTGGGGGTCAAACACATCTGGTCTTTCAAAATGTTTGGGGTCTCTCAGCACAGATCCAAGCACAGGGAAGACTTCAGTCCCCTGAACAAGAGAGGGAGAGAACCTTAGAATCATAGAATTCTAGAGCTGGAAAGGACCCTGTGGGCCATCTAGTGCAGCCACCTGTGATGAAGAAATCTCAACAAAAGGTTTCATGACAGATGGCCATCCAACCTCAGTTGAAAAACCTTGATGGAAAGAGATTCCACCACCTACTGAGGGAGCCCTTTCCACAGTCCAAAATCTATTACCCTCAAAGAGTTCTTCTTGGTGAGAAGGGAAGGGGGAAAGGGCTTTGGAAGGTTAGAATTAAACCCCTTTAAGCCCCATAACCACCACCATTCCTTTGGGGAAGGCAGAACTAGAAGATGTGGAACCAACACCACATCATCTGGCTGGGCTCTTCAGCTCTTATTTTGGATTTGACTCGGATACCCCCACAATGATGATTGCAGACAGGTCAGAGACAGAGGTGCCTCAGGGGAATTTGCTGGTCCACAAAACTTGTCTGGAAATTGTACTGAAGGGTGGAGTCTAAGTCTGAAGAATTAATAGAACCACCATACCTTGGGAATGGTGTATCCCCGGAACTTGGTATCACAGGTCACACGTCTTGCTACCCCTGCTGGGGTCAGATCTGAGAATCTCTGGATCTCGTGGATCACAGCATCCGTATAGGGCATCAGGGGACGGTCATCCATGTTGGGAATGCGATTCAGGCCAATCACACGTTCAATCTCTTCATGGATCTTCTCTGTTGAGAAATCAGCAGGATGTGACAAAAAGTGTCCATTTGCAGCTTCCGGGGAGCTAAACAAGAATCCCAGTTCATAACTGGTAAAAACAAATATATTTCCCCACCCTCCTTTCCAGCCCCTTCCCCATTCACCTTCAATTTCTGGGTATTTCAGCAGAAGCAGGAAGCCATAGCGCAAGGTGGTGCTGACAGTTTCTGTGCCAGCAAAAAAGACGCTGAGGGTTGTCATAACAAGATTCTCTTGGAAGAACTCTGTGTTTTGGTTTCCCTTTTCCTAGCAAGAAGAGAAAGGAGAAAGAAGTTGTCTCACATATTATATTCTGGGATAGGCTACAATCTGACTGCCTCCTGTCTATGAAACTCTCTCTCCCCTACTGATTGGCTGAGCTGCAGTGATGTCATGCTCAATCCAATGAGGGGGAAGGGACAGTCGTGGAGTGCTGAAAAGCAGCCCAATGATTGTGTGGGGAACAGATGGCTGGGTGGAGAGGGAGGGAGGAGTCACATAGTCCTTTTGTGCACAAAGGCTACAAAGGGAAAGTGGAAGTGCATGCTGAATCAGGCCCATCTAGTCCAGCATCCTGTTCTTACAGCAGCCAACCAGATGCCCCACTGGGAAGGAGGGTTTGAGCACAAGAGCCCTCTCCCCTCCCGTGGTTTCCACCAATTCAGAAGCATTGTTGCAACCAATTGTGGAGAGCAGGGCACAGACATCCTGGCCAGTAGTCTTCAATAGACCTCTCCTCATCAATGTGTTAAATCCTCTTTTAAAGCCATCCAAGTTTCAAAATTTTCCCGGTTGAAACAGGGTCTACAAAGTTTCCTTACACAGAAATTGTACTTAGTACTTAGAAGAACATACTTACCTGCTGCATTTTCACTAGGAAGCAATCAATGAAATCCCGAGGGTTGTTGGGGTCCAGGGTCTCCTTGTTTGCTTTTACCTTCCTTTTAATGAACTCCTCCAGGCCCAACAGCTTCTTGAAGGTTTTATCGTGTGGGCCAGGCAAGTGCTGCATGATGTCCGAGAACATTTCGTAGAGCTGTGTGTGTCGGGTTTGGAGGAATGCAGAGTTAGGGGGAGGAAGAGAGAGAACAGATATTGAACAAAGTAAGATGAAATGGATTTTGGGGGCAGGCAGAAGCAGGAGTTCCTCCCTCCCTTGGTTCCTCGTTATCATGGAAGTTTTGGGGGAAAGTGACAAGGAAGTCAATTAGGAGGAAGAATCAGGAGGTGGGGAGGAATTGCTTACAAAGCCAGCTGCTTCAGTGCCTCAATCTGAGATTCGCTCTGGTTGAAGCAACATTGTAAACTTGCTCCGGGCAGAGCCTGAACAAAGAGCAAGGCAGATAAGGAGATGCAGTACCACGGAGAGCTCAGAGTGAGACACTTTCTCCAACAAATATCAAAACCATTTTTAAGCTTCTCCCAAGTTCTGCCCACTTGAGGAGAACTTAGTTTCTGCTGGTATGGAAGATTGTAATATTGGCTGTTGTTGTTAAGGCTCACTCAAACCCCTGAATGTGATCTAGCTCCTTAGCTGGTGATGCTGCAGCTTCTAACCTTGTGTCTTGACCACTGCTGGTCTTTGGGGTAATGAGAGAGCCCCACCCAGTGGTGGGTGTCCTGCATACCATGCCTTGAGTTGATAAAGAGAAATTGCATTATTCACAAACTCACGATGGAAGTCCTCCCCTTCCCCTCCAATTTACCTGTCCCCAAGAGGTGGAGGTAAACTGGAAGGTTTCCAGCATAGCGCGGAGCAAGGAGAGAAACTCCTGATCTTCGTATTCAAAGCGGTTGCCAAAGGTGATGGAGCTGATGATGTTGGACACTGAGCGGCTCAGGACAAAAGTGGGGTCAAAGGGTTCACCTAGAAAGAGAGACCCCCCAAGTCACTCAGCCCTGGAGCAAGTCAAAAGTACACTTTGCAAATCAATCCAGTCTTTAATGGTGTTTTCTTTCATCTGCCTATTTCTCCCTTGCTGTTCATCTAAAGCTCTCAAGGTGGCTTACAGAATATTAATTAGAAGAGTATAAGCATAAAAACCACAATTAATACTTACTGTAAAAACTCATGAAACACCATCAAAATTAAACCAAAAGATTCAGTTTATCAGCATTCTAAAAGATACCAAAAACTGAGCTCACTATTTGTTGCCCTCAGGGATTCCAGCAGGAAGTGGGTCTCCTCCTCGATCCGCTCTTCGATGGATCTCTTTCCCACCCCAAAATTCCTCAGCGTCATGATGCAGAATTGGCGTAGCTGTTTGGCCCGTTCCCCGTTACTTAAGCCAACCCCTGAGAAGCAAAGGAGGAGTTGTATCACAGTGTGGTACGTTGGCTTGACAGCCACAGAATGAAAGTCTTTATAGAGGGTGGTGAACACGGCACATGATATATTACATCGCAAGGGATCAATGCCTTAGGAGAGTGAGAAAAATTCTCAGGGACGATTCACACCCCGGCCAGCACCTCTTTAATCTTCTACCATTGGGCCGGAGATATAGAAGTATCATCAGTCATACCAGCAGGTTAAAAAACAGTTTCTATCCGTGGGCTGTTAGGCTGCTGAATGGAAATTAATATAGTGCAACTGACTTTCGGGGTTGGTGTGTTGTGCGACAAGCACACAGAGTGCAATGAGATTGAGTGTTTGTGGGGGGGGGAGGCTCGGTTAATTTCATTGTACACAGGTTGTACATTGACAATAAAGGTATTATTATTAAAGGGACGGAGGAGCTGGAGAATGTGCACTCAGTGGGAATGTGGCTGAAAACACACAGTGATGGAGATCCCCCCCCACCCCCCAAAATGACAAAACTTCTTCATTTTCAATTCTTGTCCAGTTTTAAAGTTCAGCTTTCAGCTTTTGGGAGAACATCCTGAGATGTGTGTGTGTTTTTCTTAGAGATAGAGACTCTCTCAGACACATTTACCTCCTCAGTAAAATGGATATAACACTAATCTACAACACAGAACCACCATTGAGACTCTCCGGTGCTAAGCTTCCTAAAAGGTGCCATATAAATGCCAGTAATCATGTGCTCTGGCCAAGAATTGCCCAAGAAGAGACTGACCGTAACCTCGGAAAAGCCAATTAAATATGGCTTGCTCTCCACGGCCACCAAACTCTTCGGCCTGATCCCCCAGGGCCTCCTTCACGGCATCGTATCCACATAACACCACAATGCGGCGGAGCCCTAAGTGGATGGTGTAGACAGGACCATATTTCTCATGAATCTGTGAAAAGAGAGCACAAGGAGAGTCTGCTGCATCAGGTTAAAAGCAATACACTTGCTTGGCTGCAGGAGTTGCTGTAAGGAGGCATGCAAGACATCATCCAAGTGCCTAAGGGGCTCCACTCTGGATTTGCGTATGCTCTAATCCTTATCCCCCAAAGATATCTCACAGGGCTGCGGGTCCAGATTCCCCAACCCTCGGTGTTTACTCCCGAATCCTTTCCCATGAATGAGTATAACTGCGAAGCAGTGGAGGTTTAGGATCAGAGTTCTCCTAGATTGTCTACCTTCTCTGGTTGATGAGCCCCTTCTGCCCCCCATTTCTCTCTTAATGCAGAAACTGCTTTCTTGACTGTTGGACCCTCTGTTGGTCTCAGTCTGCCACAGCCCATTATCACATACAAGGCACCTCCCTAACTCACTGAGGGTTTGCAACCCATCGGATACCTTCACCTGTTTCAGCCGGTGAGTTTAAGCTGCTTCCAGGAGTCTGGCCACTGTTGCATGCTGACAGCTTCTCGGAGCCATGGAGGGGAGAGGGAATTAACAACCCAAAAGGAACACGCTGTGTCCCGCACCAGATATACTGCTTCTCCCCAATATCTCATACACCTCAGAGAGAATCAAAAGCTGGAGAATGTGGTGGAAGGAGAATTATGAGATGTTGAGTCAAGTGGGGGGGGGGGAGAGAGAGAGAGAGAGAAGGATGGGTGGGTGGTTGGGTGGATTGAATGGAGTAATCTTCATTAAGCAGCAGTATATAAAAAAGATTTGATAATAACAAATCAGAGAGTGGATAACTGGCACATTATAGAAAGTTACCTTCATGAGTGAATGGTACATATCACTTGTGTTGACTTGGAGCAGGTTCCCGATGAAGGGGAGGGGAGTTGGTCCAGGCGGCATCTTGCTTTTGCGGTGCATCTGCCGCCATGTTGAGAGGACCGTCAGGCAAGAGAGGCAGATGACCAGGAAAAGGGCTGCTGCTCCGAGGGGATCCATGGGGAGGTTGCGGGTGGCCTGTGGAGCTCTACAGGCAATGCATTGCTGACCAGCTGGGAAGAGAAAATACCTGCTCAGCTCAAGTTGAGCCTCTTACATACCTTTGCACTCCTTGAAATTGTGCAACTTGCTCAGGGTCTTCTTTCAAGTCAATAAGAGGAAAGCATCCAGAGCAAAGTTCAGATGGACAGATAGTGGCACCACCATGGGAGCTTCAAGGAGTCCCAGAGTCAAACACAATTCTCTCACCTTGTTTCTAAGAATTCTGTATCATTTGACAGGGTCTCTGCTGGTGTAAGACTTGGAGGAGAGCAGCTGAGAAAGAGGCTGCAAAGGGGTGGCTGTGGCAGTAATAGAATAGTCCAGGGAGTCAATGATAGAGACAGAATCCCAGAAGTTCCACCATCTGAGTCTCCTAGAAGACATCTCCTGATTGATTTACCAACTTTCCTTGTTACTTATTTGTGCACTTTTCCTTTTCTTTTCCAAATGGCTCACTTCTGAATGGAGAGGTGCTAACATTTGAATCTCAAGTCACATCTTCTGCTTCTCTTTCTGGGGTTGGGTCAGTTGGTCGAGGGTCTCTTCAATGTCATTTTCATTTCCAGAACTGAATTAGCCTGACGACCTAAATCCAGCTGTTGCTCTCTTAGGAGTGGGGTACAGAGACTTGCTAGATAGTTGGCACAGGTTGCAACACTTTCAGCGGAGGTGTCCCATGCAGTTGATAGGTTAAATCGGAGAGCAACCATGCAGCAGTGTTTTACAAAACTTCAGCTTCTGGATCAAATTCAAGGGCAGCCCCACATAAAGTACATTGTGGTAGTCACCAACAACGGTGTAAGCAGAGCAGCAACAGGCAGGGGGGAAGCTGTCATGCAGCGGTAATTAATGACGCAGAGTTCTTCTTAGAAATAATAAAATCTTTACTAAGTTGAAAGAAACTTCTTTATAACATTGTTCCAAATACAGTGGTCCCTCGACTTACGAATTTAATCCGTTCCGAAGGGACTTTCGTAGGTCGGAAAAAATCATAAGTTGAGTCCCCATAGGAATGCAATTGGAGAAAAATATCCGAAAAAGTTCGTAGGTCGGAAAAAAACTGCATCTAAACTTCGTAAGTCGAGGAAACCGACTTCGTAGGCGCGCAGCCGCTTTTTTCACTCGTAACTCGAAAAATACGGAAGTCGGGTCATTCGTAAGTCGAGGGACCACTGTAGTTTGAAAGAGATTACATACAGACTGAACTGAACACAGACTGAGCTCTATACTGGCTGCATACTGAGGCAGACACACACACTAGGCACCCTCAATACACTCACAACAGAGACTGAGAGAAAATGGCTGCTACATTTAAGGAGAGTGAGTCACATGACCCAGAGTGACTCAACAGTTAGTAGTTAGGCTTCAACTGTTTTAGTAGGCCGAATGACTTTGCAGTCCAAACACTTCCCAGCCTGCTTTGCTGCTTTTGCTCTCATGTGTCTTTGTCACATGACAAAAGCATCACCATTTATTTCACAGGAGGAATGCTGCACCATTTGTCAACTATAGCCTATATCTATCTATCTATCTATCTATCTATCTGGTTGACAAATGGTGCTGCATTCCTCCTGTGAATATATATATATATATATATATATATATATGCTTTTCTCGGGGGAAAGCCCCCCAAATAAGCCAAGCATTGAAAGGGGCGAGTAACATGAGCAGGCATGGCCACTTTTATCTCGAAAACCCTCAAAATCCCTTTATTGGGGCCAACCTAATAGGGGAATCAGGCAGAGGGCCTGGTGCCCACCCTGTGGAATGCTCTCCCATCACATTTTAAAGAAATAAACAACCACCTGACTTTTAGAAGACTTATGAAGGCAGCCCTGTTTAGGGAAGTTTTTAATGACTGATGTTTCAATGTATTTTTAATCTTTTGTTGGAAGCCGCCCACAGTGGTTGGGGAAACCCAGCCAGATGGGCGGGGTATAAATAATAAATTGTTGTTGTTGTTATAACCCAAAATGTCCCAAAATACTGCGCAAGCCTCTGAGTCCAGCAGGACTCTTTATGAGACTGGACGTTAAGCACAGTGAGAGCAATTGGGAATTATAAGGGATAAAATATGGTTTGGTATTAAAAACATAGAATCCTAGAGTTGGAAGAGACCCCAAGGGCCATCCAGTTCAACCCCCTGCCAAGCAGGAAACACCATCAAAGCATTCCTGACAGGTGGCTGTCAAGCCTCTGCTTAAAGACCTCCAATGAAGGAGACTCCACCACACTCCTTGGCAGCAACATAAGGCCTGCCTTGATTTTTGCTGCGTAGCCTTCAAAAAGACATGGCTATGGAGGTTGTCATGTCGAGCACATGCTCTTCAGAGATCAGTTTACCAGAACACTCAGAGACTGGGGCATTTGAACAGAAATAGCACTGGGACGGTTAGGCTGAGGGCTTGTTCCAGTGGACAGAGAACGTTAGTGTGCAGTTCTCGTAAGCTCACCTGAAAAGGGACATTTTAGAGTTGGGAAAAGACTCAGGAAAGGGCAACCAAGATGATTCAGGGGATGGAGCAACTTTGCTATGATGAAAGGTTGCAGCCTTTTTGGTTTGGAGAAAAAGTAAGAGGGGACTTGATAACAATTTTACAAAATTTTGCATGACATGGAGAAAGTGCATAGACAATTTTCACTCTCTCGTGACACTACAGGGAGTTTTTGCATATTTCAGAAAAGCCCTTTTGATTATTAGGCTGTGTGTGTGTGAGAGAGAGGGGGAAGTTTGTGGTTTTTGAATAGACAGGACGGGGACCAGCTTTCAGGTTGGTGCCCAGAATATTTCCTTCTTCAGAAATGTGAACAGCCCAGTTCTGAACAAGAGCCCATCCCCATTTGTAGCCTAATCAACTAAACAAAGAAGAATTGCTCTGTTGGTATTCTGAAAATGCAAGGTTATTTTCTGTCTGTTCTCTCCCTGCTGCCTGTCAGCTGTCCGAGTCAACTTCCTCCAAAATCTTAAGCACACATTGCAAAGAAACTCCCACCTGATAATTCAAGAGAGATTATCACATGTGATATTTTGGCCAGTCACAAATAATTTAGACAACACAGTTGACAAGCTGATAAACTGTACTTTTTAAGTTTGAAGTGATCATTCATACCCTGGGAGTAGTTACATCTTTATGTCACCAGGACTTTCCTAGGGCAAAGATTGAAATTAAACGCCTTTCTGATCATGTCCCTGTGCATGCAGAATGTGTAGATAAGAATCCAAAGTTGGGAAATAGGATACGGAGCTTACATCCAAATGTTCTGCAGGAAAAGGGAATCAAATGATATCTCCCCCCCTTTTTTAAAGGGGGAGTGTGGCAAATGTGTTTGAATCTTTCACAGGAAATTGGAAGAGACCCGGCCCTATCTTCCTCTGACTCAGGTGGCTATACTGCCTGATATTTTGGCCGGATATAAAGAAGATAAAGATATACAGTGGTAGTAGTAATAATAATAATAATAATAATATTTTTTTATTTGTACCCCACCCATCTGGCCAGGTCACCCCAGCCACTCTGGGCGGCTTCCAACAAACATTAAAATACATCAAAATGTCACAGATTAAAAACTTCCCTAAACAGGGCTGACTTCAGGTACTTTCTAAATGTCATGTAGTTGTTTATCTCTTTGACCTCTGCTGGGAGGGCGTTCCACAGGGCGGGTGCCACTACCGAGAAGGTCCTCTGCCTGGTTCCCTGTAGCTTTGCTTCTTGCAGTGAGGGAACTGTCAGAAGGCCCTTGGCGCTGGATCTCAGTGTCCGGGCAGAACGATGGGGTGGAGACGCTCCTTCAGGTATACAGGACCGAGGCCGTTTAGGGCTTTAAAGGTCAGCACCAACACTTTGAATTGTGCTTGGAAGCATACTGGGAGCCAATGTAGATCTCTCAGGACCAGTGTTATGTGGTCCCGGCGGCCACTCCCAGTCACTAGTCTAGCTGAAGGATTAACACCAGAATGTATTAAGCGAATTATTGTAATATTTTGAAATGCAGTAGAAATATGAGATGATTAAAATTCCCTCCGATCTCAAAGCATGGGAAGTCAGCTAAATAATAATAATAATAATAATAATAATAATAATAATAATAATAATTTATAATTAGGCATAACATGGGTATTGTTTGATTATTGGATAATGTGTATAATTTGGACTATATAATTTGGTTTGATTGGGAAATTTTAATAAATATTATTTTTAAAAAAACACCACAGTCAAAGGACATAATATGGAGGGTAGAGTCAACTGTTCTACAAGAAAGTGGAGTGAAAAGACAGCTCCAAAGTGAAATCTGTGATCTCTTTATTCGCAACATGGGAACAGCAGACGACATAAGAATTTTGTGGGATGCTTTTACAGCTGTGGTTTGGGTGTGCCTTATAAATAGAAGTGCAGGTAAAAGAAGAGAATAGAGAACCAAGACAAAATATTTCATCTTGCAGCTTCCTCAATTAGGAGTGCAGCAGAAAAATGAACATTCACAAGAAATAAGGCAGCAAGATACAAAACATGTAGACAAAGAAGTAATACCAGAAAATGGAAAAATGTTTAAAATTGCCATTGCTAAAATTATGGGTGCATGGACATTATATTATTGTGTGTGTTTGTGTGTCTGTGTGTGCTTTTTGGTGGCCAAGGTGGGTGACGATGGGGTTCCAATTCTCCAAGACACCTGACCACCTTCAGAGGGGAATGGCACACATTTCATAAAAATGCGGAAGGGTGGCAAAGCCAACCAGCATGGGAGAGATGTCGATCTTTTCAGGTGGGATGGGAGATTTGAAGCGGAAGTTCTGCAGGACGCTGGTGAGGATGAGGAAGAGCTCTGTCCGAGCAAGATGCTCCCCAAAGCAAGAGCGTTTCCCTAGGAAAGAGGAGGAAGGTGAATACAGGCTTTCAGGGTGCTGTTAGAGATGACTTGGCAGTGGCTTGGAAAGGGAAGGGGACTCACTCACCGATGGAGAAAGGCATAAAAGCCTTATTCCTCTTGAACTGCCCGTTCTCATCCAGGAAATGTTGGGGGTCAAACACATCTGGTCTTTCAAAATGTTTGGGGTCTCTCAGCACAGATCCAAGCACAGGGAAGACTTCAGTCCCCTGAACAAGAGAGGGAGAGAACCTTAGAATCATAGAATTTAGAGCTGGAAAGGACCCTGTGGGCCATCTAGTGCAGCCACCTGTGATGAAGAAATCTCAACTAAAGCATCCATGGCAGATGGCCATCCAACCTCGGTTGAAAAACTTTGACTCCACCACCTTCTGAGGGAGCGCTTTCCCAGCTCCAAAGCTATTACTCTCAATGAGTTCTTGCTGATGAGAAGGGAAGGGGGAAATGGCCCCATAACCACCACCACTCCTTTGGGGAAGGCAGCACTAGAAGATGTGGAACCAACACCACATCAACTGGCTGGGCTCTTCAGGTTTTATTTTGGATTTGACTCGGATACCCCCACAATCCCCTTCATGGATCACTGCCTTGTTGTGGCAAAGGGGCTTGAATTACTCAGGGAAGCTATGGACAGGTCAAGAGTGGAGGTCGTAGTGGAGAGTTTGGACCAAACGTGATCCACCTGGAGGAGGAACTGGCAAGCCACTCCAGTATCCCTGCCAAGAAAACTCCATGGACAAAGACAACAGGAATATAAAAGATATGACGCTGGAAGATGAGCCCCTCAGGTCGGAAGGCGTCCAACATGCTACTGGGGAAGAGCGGAGGACAAGTACAAGTAGATTCAGAGCTGATGAAGCGGTTGGGCCAAACCCGAAAGGACGCTCAGTTGCGGATATGCCTGGAAGCGAAAGGAAAGTCCAATGCTGTAAAGAAAAGTATTGCATAGGAACCTGGAATGTAAGAACCATGAACCTTGGTAAGCTGGATGTGGTAAAAAAGCTGGATGGCAAGAATAAACATTGACATCCTAGGCATCAGTGAACTAAAATGGATGGGAATGGGCGAATTCAGTTCAGATGACTATCATATCTACTACTGTGGGCAGGAATCCCGTAAAAGAAATGGAGTGGCCCTCATAGTCAACAAAAGAGTGGCGAAAGCTGTACTGGGATGCAATCTCAAAAATGATAGAATGATCTCAATACGAATCCAAGGCAGACCTTTTAACATCACAGTAATCCAAGTTTATGCACCAACTACCAGTGCTGAAGAAACTGAAATTGACCAATTCTATGAAGACTTACAACACCTTATAGAAATGACACCAAGGAAGGATGTTCTTATTATAGGGGATTGGAATGCTAAAGTAGGGAGTCAAGAGATAAAAGGAACAACTGGCAAGTTTGGCCTTGGAGTTCAAAATGAAGCAGGGCAAAGGCTAATAGAGTTCTGTCAAGAGAACAAGCTGGTCATCACAAACACTCTTTTCCAACAACACAAGAGACGACTCTACACATGGACATCACCAGATGGGCAACATCGAAATCAGATTGATTATATTCTCTGCAGCCAAAGATGGAGAAGCTCTATACACTCAGCAAAAACAAGACCTGGAGCTGACTGTGGCTCAGATCATCAGCTTCTTATAGCAAAATTCCAGCTTAAACTGAAGAAAGTAGGAAAAACCACTGGGCCAGTAAGATACAATCTAAATCAAATTCCTTATGAATACACAGTTGAAGTGAAGAACAGGTTTAAGGATTTAGATTTGGTGGATAGAGTGCCTGAAGAACTGTGGATGGAGGCTCGTAACATTATACAGAGGCAGCAACGAAAACCATCCCAAAGAAAAAGAAATGCAAGAAAGCAAAGTGGCTGTCAAATGAGGCCTTACAAATAGCGGGGGAGAGAAGGCAAGCAAAATGCGAGGGAAATAGTGAAAGATACAGGAAATTGAATGCAGATTTCCAAAAAATAGCAAGGAGAGACAAGAGGGCCTTTTTAAACGAGCAATGCAAAGAAAGAGAGGAAAACAACAGAATGGGAAAAACCAGAGATCTGTTCAAGAAAATTGGAGATATGAAAGGAACATTTCGTACAAAGATTACCACAATTAAGGACAAAAGTGGAAAGGACCTAACAGAAGCAGAAGACATCAAGAAGAGGTGGCAAGAATACACAGAGGAATTATACCAGAAAGATATGGAGGTCTCATACACCCCAGGTAGTGTGGTTGCTGACCTAGAGCCAGACATCCTGGAGAGTGAAGTCAAATGGGCCTTAGAAAGCCTTGCTAACAACAAGGCCAGTGGAAGTGATGATATTCCAGCCGAACTATTTAAAATTTTAAAAGATGATGCTGTTAAGGTGCTACACTCAATATGCCAGCAAGTTTGGAAAACTCAGCAGTGGCCAGAGGATTGGAGAAGATCAGTCTACATCCCAATCCCAAAAAGGGCAGTGCCAAAGAATGCTCCAACTACCGCACAATTGCGCTCATTTCACACGCTAGCAAGGTTTTGCTAAAAATTCTACAAGGCAGGTTTAAGCAGTATGTGGACCGAGAACTCCAGAAGTGCAAGCTGGATTTCGAAGGGGCAGAGGAACCAGAGACCAAATTGCAAACATGCGCTGGATTATGGAGAAAGCTAGAGAGTTCCAGAAAAACATTTACTTCTGCTTCATTGACTACGCAAAAGCTTTTGACTGTGTCGACCACAGCAAACTATGGCAAGTTCTTAAAGAAATGGGAGTGCCTGATCACCTCATCCGTCTCCTAAGAAATCTCTATGTAGGACAAGAAGCTACAGTTAGAACTGAATATGGAATAACTGATTGGTTCAAAATTGGGAAAGGAGTACGACAAGGCTGTATATTGTCTCCCTGCTTATTTAAGTTATATGCAGAATTCATCATGCGAAAGGCTGGACTGGATGAAGCCCAAACCGGAATTAAGATTGCCGGAAGAAATATCAACAACCTCAGATATGCTGATGATACAACCTTGATGGCAGAAAGTGAGGAGGAATTAAAGAACCTTTTAATGAGGGTGAAAGAGGAGAGCGCAAAATATGGTCTGAAGCTCAACATCAAAAAAACTAAGATCATGGCCACTGGTCCCATCACCTCCTGGCAAATAGAAGGGGAAGAAATGGAGGCAGTGAGAGATTTCACTTTCTTGGGTTCCATGATCACTGCGGATGGTGACAGCAGTCACGAAATTAGAAGACGCCTGCTTCTGGGAAGAAAAGCAATGACAAACCTAGACAGCATCTTAAAAAGCAAAGACATCACCTTGCCAACAAAGGTCCGTATAGTTAAAGCTATGGTTTTCCCAGTAGTAATGTACGGAAGTGAGAGCTGGACCATAAAGATGGCTGATCGCCGAAGAATTGATGCTTTTGAATTATGGTGCTGGAGGAGACTCTTGAGAGTCCCATGGACTGCAAGAAGATCAAACCTATCCATTCTTAAAGAAATCAGCCCTGCGTGCTCACTAGAAGGACAGATCCTGAAGTTGAGGCTCCAGTACTTTGGCCACCTCATGAGAAGAGAAGACTCCTTAGAAAAGACCCTGATGTTGGGAAAGATTGAGGGCACAAGGAGAAGGGGACGACAGAAGATGAGATGGTTGGACAGTGTTCTCGAAGCTACTAACATGAGTTTGGCCAAACTGCGAGAGGCAGTGAAGGATAGGCGTGCCTGGCGTGCTCTGGTCCATGGGGTCACGAAGAGTCGGACACGACTGAACGACTGAACAACAACAACCCCCACAATGATGATGGCAGACAGGTCAGAGACAGAGGTGCCTTAGGGGAATTTGCTGGCCCACAAAACATGTCTGGAAATTGTACTGAAGGGTGGAGTCTAGGGCTCAGGAATGAATGAAACCACAAGTACCTTGGGAATGGTGTATCCCCGGAACTTGGTATCACAGGTCACACGTCTTGCTAGCCCTAAGGGGATCATGTCAGTAAACCTCTGGATCTCATGGATCACAGCATCCGTATAGGGCATCAGGGGACGGTCATCCATGTTGGGAATGCGATTCAGACCAATCACACGTTCAATCTCTTCATGGATCTTCTCTGTTGAGAAATCAGCAGGATGTGACAAAAAGTGTCCATTTGCAGCTTGCGGGGAGCTAAACAAGAATCCAAGTTCATAACTGGTAAAAACAAATATATTTCTCCACCCTCCTTTCCAGCCCCTTCCGCATTCACCTTCAATTTCTGGGTATTTCAGCAGAAGCAGGAAGCCATAGCGCAAGGTGGTGCTAACCGTTTCTGTGCCGCCAAAGAAGATGTTAGCTGCCGTACAAACCAGATTCTCTAGGAAGAACTCTGTGTTTGGGTTTCCCTTTTCCTAGCAAGAAGAAAAATGGGGAAAGAGGATGTTTCACAGATTATATCTTGGGATAGGCTACAATCTGATTGCCTCCTGTCTATGAAGCTCTCTCTCCCCTACTGATTGGCTGGGCTGCAGTGATGTCATGCTCAATCCAATGATGGGGAAAGGACAGTTGTGGGGTGCTGAAAAGCAACCCCAAGATTGTGTGGGGAACAAATGCTACAAAGGCAAAGTGCCTGCTGAATCAGGCCCATCTAGTCCAGCATCCTGTTCTCACAGCAGCCAACCAGATGCCCCACTGGGAAGGAGGGTTTGAGCACAAGAGCCCTCTCCCCTCCCGTGGATTCCACCAATTCAGAAGCATTGTTGCAACCAACTGTGGAGAGCAGGGCACAGCCATCCTGGCCAGTAGCCTTCAATAGAACTCTCCTCATCAATGTGTTGAATCCTCTTTTAAAGCCATTCATAAAATTCACGATCTGCTATAACCTTAGGGAGAATGTAATGAAAATGATATATAGATGGCATCAACTCCAGCAAAACTTGCGAAAATGTATAAAGGCAGATGTCAGGGAACCCTTGGAGGGCAGCGGAAAGCCCGGCGGGGTGGTGCTAGGGCCCTCCGAGGGTGAAAGTTCCGAACATCGCAGAAGCGATGGGAAGACTTCCTGTGGGAGTGACGAAGGGAAAGGGAGCTCTGGGGTAGAGAGGCTGTGGGATGCTTCAGATCCTGAACACTTACATAGGGAGGTAGGAACGGAGTTCCGTCGCCCCAATTGCTTAGAGGGATGAAACATAAAGAGGGAAGGAGGAGACTTGAGGTGACGAAATTCTTTGGTTGGGGGCGCTCCAGAAGAGTGCCACTTCCGGGATCTGAGAGTGACACGGACGGTCACTGATTTCTGAGCTCTGCACTGTATATACTTGTACAAGAAACCATTGTAAATATACGGAAGGAGAGTTGAGACTCGTTACTCATGAGAAGCCACTACAGAACTCTTACAGCAGATCACCAATCTGCTGGAGATGCAAAAAAGAGACAGGATCATACTTACACATGTGGTGGAACTGCACAATCATCCGTGAATTTTGGTATAAATTATACAATGAATTCAAAAAGTTATTTAGATTTACATTCTGAAAAAGGAGGAGGAGGAGGAGTTTGGATTTGATATCCCGCTTTATCACTACCCGAAGGAGTCTCAAAGCGGCTCACATCCTCCTTTCCCTTCCTCCTCCACAACAAACACTCTGTGAGGTGAGTGGGGCTGAGAGACTTCAGAGAAGTGGGACTAGCCCAAGGTCCCCCAGCAGCTGCATGTGGAGGAGCGGAGACGCCTTTCTCCTAGGAATAATGACAGTGGAAATCGGGAAATCGGAAATCAGAAATCAGAAATCAGAAAAGATATAAGACCATTGTTTATGTATGGAACTACATCAGCCAGAATATTAGTGGTAAGAAATTGGAAAAATGAAACAGTACCTACGATAATAGAATGGCAGACTCTTAATATTGAATACTGGCAAAGATGACGGGGAAAGTAAGAGGGCTTTCCAATCAGAAAGTATAGAAAGAGTGGAAAATATTACTTAAAAACATACTGTACAAGTAACAAGAATTCAATTGATCCTTGTAAAACAAAATGTGTAAATGTTAATTTACTAGAGTACACGAAGATAAATAAAGGGTAATAGATAAATAAGAGTAATAGAAGGCTGTGCGTTAAATGTAAATAACAATACAAGTACAATGAGAAGAATTGGAAGAGTTTTATTTAGAAATTTAATGAACAATTGTATAATAATGCAAATTTCTTTTTTTGGTGTTTTCCCCCTTTCCCCCCTCTCTTTTTGTCTTAATCTTTTCTTCTTATCTTTACATAGGTGTATATGTATGTGCATATATTTGTATTTTAATTCAATAAAGATTTACGAAAGAAAGAAGAAAGAAAGAAACAGAGGTTTCCTTACACAGAAATTGTACTTAGTACTTAGAAGAACATAATCTTACCTGCTGCATTTTCACCAGGAAACAATCAATAAAATCCCGAGGGTTATTGGGGTCCAGGGTCTCCTTGTTCGCTTTTACCTTCTTCGTAATAAACTCTTTCAGGCCCAACAGCTTCTTGAAGGTTTTATTTTGTGGGCCAGGCAGGTGCTGCATGGTGCCTGAGAACATGTCGTAGAGCTGTGTGTTTGGAGGAATGCAGGGTTAGAGGGAGGAAGAGAGAGAACAGATATTGAACAAAGTGAGTTGAGATTGATTTTGGGGGCAGGGAGAAGCAGGAGTTCCTCCCTCCCTTGGTTCCTTGTTATCATGGAAGGTTTGGGAAAAACAAGAGGCTTGAAAAGTAGGGAGACTGGAGAAGTGTCTCTCCAAGAAGAACGGACAGAAGGTACTCCTGACTCCACCCAGATATAACTTGGTGCTGATTAGGTAAGCCATAAACTTGTCACAGACAAAACCTCAGGGCCTGACTTCTCCTCTTTGAGTGATATTGAACAAAGTAAGATGAAATGGATTTTGGGGGCAGGCAGAAGCAGGAGTTCCTCCCTCCCTTGGTTCCTCGTTATCATGGAAGTTTTGGGGAAAAGTGACAAGGAAGGCAATTTGGAGGAAGAATCAGGAGGTGGGGAGGAATTGCTTACAAAGCCAGCTGCTTCAGTGCCTCAATCTGAGATTCGCTCTGGTTGAAGCAACATTGTAAACTTGCTCCGGGCAGAGCCTGAACAAAGAGCAAGGCAGATAAGGAGATGCAGTACCACGGAGAGCTCAGAGTGAGACGCTTTCTCCAACAAATAGCAAAACCATTTTTAATAATAATAATAATAATAATAATAATAATAATAATAATAATTTATTATTTGTACCCCGCCCATCTGGCCGGGTCCCCCCAGCCACTCTGGGCGGCTTCCAATAAACACTAAAATATATTAAAATATCACACATTAAAAACTTCCCTAAACAGGGCTGCCTTCAGGTGTTTTCTAAATGTCAGGTATTTATTTATCTCTTTGACATGGGATGGGAGGGTGTTCCACAGGGCGGGCGCCACTACCGAGAAGGCCCAATGCCTGGTTCCCTGTAGTTCTGCCCACTTGTGGAGAACTTAGTTTCTGCTGGTATGGAAGATTGTAATATTGGCTGTTGTTGTTAAGGCTCACTCAAACCCCTGAATGTGATCTGGCTCCTTAGCTGGTGATGCTGCAGCTTCTAACCCTGTGTCGTGACCACTGCTGGTCTTTGGGGTAATGAGAGAGCCCCACCCAGTGGTGGCTGTCCTGCATACCATGCCTTGAGTAGATAAAGAGAAATTGCATTATTCACAAACTCACGATGGAAGTCCTCCCCTTCCCCTCCAATTTACCTGTCCCCAAGAGGTGGAAATAAACTGGAAGGTTTCCAGCATAGCACGGAGCAAGGACAGAAACTCCTGATCTTCGTATTCAAAGCGGTTGCCAAAGGTGATGGAGCTGATGATGTTGGACACTGAGCGGCTCAGGACAAAAGTGGGGTCAAAGGGTTCACCTAGAAAGAGAGATCCCCAAGTCACTCAATCCTGGAGCAAGTCAAAAGTACACTTTGCAAATCAATCCAGTCTTTAATGGTGTTTTCTTTCATCTGCCTATGTCTCCCTCGCCGTTCATCTAAAGCTCTCAAGGTAGCTTACAGAATATTAATTAGAAGCGTATACGGATAAAAACCACAATTAATACTTACTGTAAAAACTCATAAAACATCATCAAAATTAAACCAAAAGATTCAATTTATCAGCATTAAATTCTCAGTTAACCATCAGCAGCTCTGATTATTTGTAAGCCATTATGCCACATTTCTTGAAGATACCAAAACTGAGCTCACTTTTTGTTGCCCTCAGGGATTCCAGCAGGAAGTGGGTCTCCTCCAGGATCTTCTCTTCTACGGATCTCTTTCCCATCCCAAAATTCCTCAGCGTCATGATGGAGAATCGGCGTAGCGGTTTGGCCCGTTGCCAGCTACAGAAGGCAACCCCTGAGAAGCAAAGGAGGAGTAAAGGGAAGGAGGAGCAGGAGAATGTGCACTCAGTGGGAATGTGGCTGAAAACACACAGTGATGGAGATTACTCCCCCCCCACCTCCAAAAAATAATAATGATGAAAACGTCTTCATTTTCAAATCTTGTCCAGTTTTAAAGTTCCGAATTCACAGAACATCCTAAAATATGCCCGGGTTTTTTTTAAAGAGAAGAGACACTCTCAGGCTCATTTACCTCCTCAGTAAAATGGATATAACACTAATCTATGACACAGAACCATTGAGACTCTCCAGTGTTAATCTTGCTAAAAGGTGACATATAAATGCCAGTAATCATGTGCTCTGGCCAAGAATTGCCAAAGAAGAGACTGACCGTAACCCTGGAAAAGCCAGTCAAACGTGGCTTGCTCTCCACGGTCGCTGAACACTTCAGCCTGATCCACCAGGGCCTCCTTCACGGCATCGTATCCACACAAGACGACAACGCGGCGGGGCCCTAAGTGGATGGTGTAGACAGGACCATATTTCTCATGGATCTGTGAAAAGAGAGCACAAGGTGAGTCTGCTGGATCAGGTTAAAAGGGGGCACATCTAGAGTCCAGTATCCTGTTCTCAGAGTGTCCAACCAGATGCCCATTATGGGAAACCTTCAAGCAGGACCCAAACGCAAGAGCGCTCTTCCCTCGCGTGGTTTCCAGAAACTGGGATGCAGAGGCATTGCTGCCTCCAACTGCGGAGGCAAAGCAGATCCATGGTGGCTATCAGCTATCGGCACTTCCCTCCATTCCCACATTCCATGAAGCAGAATAATGAAGAAGGAGAATCAAAGTTGCAATGAGACAAAAGAGAAGGCTGGGTGGGCAGACTGGAGTGATCTTCATTCATCATCAGCATATAATAATGATTTTATAACCACAATTCAGAAAACGGATAACTCTGCTCTGAAGCATCATAAAACAGAGGCAGAGCTTTCCAAACCTCTCATGTTGTCGACACACTTTTAAAGACATGTGTCATTTTGCAACACAGCCATTCAGTATTAGTAGCAAACTGGACGTTAAAACTAACCCCTTTCCAGCCCCGGGAGGAGCGGAGAGACACCTACACCCTGCAGCCAACACACAAATGTGTTGTGACACACAGGTTGGAAAGCTGTTACAGAAAGTTACCTTCATGAGTGAACGGTACATATCACTTGTGTTGACTTGGAGCAGGTTCCCGATGAAGGGGAGGGGAGTTGGTCCAGGCGGCATCTTGCTTTTGCGGTGCATCTGCCGCCATGTTGAGAGGACCGTCAGGCAAGAGAGGCAGATGACCAGGAAAAGGGCTGCTGCTCCGAGGGGATCCATGGGGAGGTTGCGGGTGGCCTGTGGAGCTCTACAGGCAATGCGTTGCTGACCAGCTGGGAAGAGAAAATACCTGTCCAGCCCGAGTTGAGCCTCTTACATACCTTTGGAAGAACCCCCTCCTTGAAATTGTGCAACTTGTTTACTCTCTGTTCATCCTTGTCTTTCAAGTTTTTCAAGGACAGATAGTGGTAACAGGGAGCTGCCTGCCCAAGTCTGCACCACCAAGGGGGATTCAAGGAGTCCCAGAGTTAAGCACAATTCTCTCACCACGTTTCTAAGAATTCTGCATCATTTGACAGGGTCTCTACTGGTCTAAGACTAGGAGGAGAGCAGCTGGGAAAGAGGCTGTAAAGGGGTGGCTGCGGCAGTAATAGAGTAGACCAAGGTGTCAATAATAGAGACAGAATCCCAGAATCAAATTCAAGGGCAGCCCCACATAAAGTGCATTGCGGTAGTCACCAACAATGGTGTAAGCAGAGCAGGAACAAGCGGGGGAAAGCATCACCATTTATTTCACAGGAGGAATGAAGCACCATTTGTCATCCATATATGTAAGTTTTTCTCAGGGGGAAGCTCACCAAATATGCCAAGCATTGAAAGGGGCGGTTGACATGAGCAGGCATGGCCACTTTTATATTGAAAACCCTCAAAGTCCCTTTATTGGGGTCAACCCAGAATGTCACAAAATACTGCGCAAGCCTCTGAGTCCAGCAGGACTCTTTATCAGGCTGGACGTTAAGCACAGCGAGGGCAATCAGGAGTTATGGGGAGAAAAAATGGTTTGTATTAAAAACATAAGGCCTGCCTTGACTTTTGCTGCATAGCTTTCCAAAAAGGCATGGCTATGGAGGTTGTCATGTCGAGCACATGCTCTTCAGAGATCAGTTTACCAGAACACTCAGAGACTGGGGCATTTGAACAGAAATAGCACTGGGACGGTTAGGCTGAGGGCTTGTTCCAGTGGACAGAGAACGTTAGTGTGCAGTTCTCGTAAGCTCACCTGAAAAGGGACATTTTAGAGTTGGGAAAAGACTCAGGAAAGGACAACCAAGATGATTCAGGGGATGGAGCAACTTTGCTATGATGAAAGGTTGCAGCCTTTTTGGTTTGGAGAAAAAGTAAGAGGGGACTTGATACAATTTTACAAAATTTTGCATGACATGGAGAAAGTGCATAGACAATTTTCTCTCTCTTGTGACACTACAGGGAGTTTTTGCACATTTCAGAAAAGCCCTTTTGATTATTAGGCTGTGTGTGAGAGAGAGAGAGGGAGAGAAGTTTGTGGTTTTTGAATAGACAAGATGAGGACCTTTGAAGACTCCTTCATGTGCCCAGAATATTTCCTTCTTCAGAAATGTGAACAGCCCAGTTCTGAACAAGAGCCCATCCCCATTTGTAGCCTAATCAACTAACCAAAACAAAATAAAAAAATTCCTTCCAGTAGCACCTTAGAGACCAACTAAGTTTGTTATTGGTATGAGCTTTCGTGTGCATGCACACTTCTTCAGATACCCTGAAGAATCTGAAGTATCTGAAGAAGTGTGCATGCACACGAAAGCTCATACCAATAACAAACTTAGTTGGTCTCTAAGGTGCTACTGGAAGGAATCCCCCCCTCCCCGACTATGGCAGACCAACACGGCTACCTACCTGTAACTACAACTAACCAAATAAGAATTGCTCTGTTGGTATTTTGAAAATGCAGTATTATTTTCTATCTGTTCTCAGATTTATCTCAACTTTACTGCTTACAGGCTTTTTGGAGCTGGCTGTTTCTTTTTATAGCCCAGGTGAAATTTCTTAAAACTCTCCCTGCTGCCTGTGAGCTGTCTGAGTCAACTTTCCCAAAACTTTGAAGCATGGGTTTCAAAGAAACTCAAGGCTGCCCATCTGATAATTAAAAGGATACCGGTAATTATCTTTGTCCTTCTCTGTATCTGCCTCTGGACCAAGACAGACATGACACCAGAGTTGCGTGAGCTATGTCAGAATCCTCTTCCCTCAGGCTGTTTTATACATATAGGTGCGGGTAACAGAAAGTAAAAGAGATAGAGGAGGGAAGATTCGATCTTGGATCTTTCTCAATCTGAGTTGCAGCATATAAGTGACTGGTCACAGGTTCCTATGAACAACTGCTGGTTGCAAGGAAAAAGTAAAGTTGCAAGGTACTAAATTTGTGGAGAGAGCTTTATAAGGGCTATTTTGGGAAGCAAGGAAAGTGAAATGGGTCAGCTACTCTCCAGAGCAATCATGTTTCCTTAGGAAAGAGGAAGAAGGCAAAGATGGGCTTTAAGGCTGTTGCTATAACTTGCTTGTGAGTGCTTGCACTAAGACTCCACTAAACCACACACCCCCTGGATAAAACACCATTGGTCTTATGGTGTGCATGGTTTGCAAAATGATTTTTCCATAGAAAGGAAAAGAGAGACTGTTTGGAGAGGCAGGGTAATTCAGGGTTACATCGGCAGCAACAACTGCAGGTGTTTTGAACTTGCACTTCAATTGGTCGACTATGTTGGGCTGTTGTGTGCTGTCACCCCTCCTCTCCCCGGGGCTGCTGAGGCCTCACCAACAGAGAAATGCAAAAAAACCCTCATTCTTCTTGAACTGCCCATTCCCATCCAGAAAGTGTTGGAGGCCAAACATGTCTGGTCTTGCAAAACCTTGGGGCAACCTTAGTAAAGTGTGCATCAAAAGGCATATGCTATTGAAAAGTAGATTTAAACAATGCATTTTTGTTATTTCTTTATTCACAACGTGGGAACAGCTGATGGCATTGGAACATTGTGGGAAGGTTTTACAGCCATGATTCGGGTATGCCTCATCAGCAGAAATGTGGGTAAGAGAAGAGAATAGAGAACCAAGATGAAATATTTGATCTTGCAGCTTTCTCAATTAGGGGTGCAGCAGAAAAATGTACATTCACAAGAAATAAAGCTGCAAGATACTAAAGATGTAGACAAAGAAGTAATTTCAGAAAATTAGAAACTGTTAAAAATTGCCATTGCTAAAATTCTGACAAGTGCCATAGCAAGAAGGATTAATAACATTAATGGATTATATAAACTAGATTTATTAAGAGAAGGCACCTGAGTACATATATTGAAAAAGCAGTATACATTGTAAGGAAAGCAGAGATAGACATGTTACCGTTTTATTATTTTTAAGTGCCACAAAAGCCTTTGACAGGGTAGAATGGTCCTTGTATCTGAGGTATTGAGAAAAATTCATAAAGGCGATTGAAGTAGTTGCGTTATCAGCTGGTTAAAGGAGAGAAATTTTCCATCTCCATACTCAAACATATTCCCAAGGATAATGGAATAGGTGACACTGAAGAAACTTTGACTTACAATGGAGGTGGCGCTCAAAGGGTGCCTTTAGTTGGCGGGTGGGGGTGGGGTGGGAAGATTGTGATGTCCCCTCTTCAGGGTCCCTGAGTCTTCCTGAGAAGGACTCAGATTCAAACAATGCACCAGCATTGACTCCTGTCCCTCCACATTGTGGATTGAGAGATGACAAGATCCCAGAGAGGCAAGATTTCCTAGGTTATGGCTGACCTTTGGCTGTAAACCCTTCCAGCCACTGTCATATCCTGCAGGGTTAACTAATCTTCCTTAGCTACTCACTGGGAAAGTGTCAGCAAATGAATGTTGGCAAACAGACCACAAAGGAAAGAAGGATATGAAAAGGTTGGGGAAGGAGGGGGGAACCATTCCATGGTTGGACTAGATGTCAGGAGGGGTGCTGATGGCCAGAAAGGGGAAAGAGGAGAGGTGCCTCGGGGAAGTGGGGTAGAGGAGGAAGAGGGCAGAGAGTCAGGGACCAGATATTTATTCACCTGTGAGATTGATTCCAAAAGAAATGCAGAATATGGAAATTCCACAAATAGAAATTGTTATGTACTGAGCTGAATCCTAGCACAATAGGATCCAAAATGCAGCAGTCTGATTGGTTCTAGAACAATAGGATCCAGAATGCAGCAGTCTGATTGGTCCGCAGGAGCCACCCAATCCAGCTCCAGGTGGAAGTGAATCA
Source organism: Darevskia mixta (assembly GCA_034641385.1). Lineage (NCBI taxonomy): Eukaryota > Metazoa > Chordata > Lepidosauria > Squamata > Lacertidae > Darevskia > Darevskia mixta. Next base: position 366,503 of record JAWWNH010000128.1, read on the forward strand.
GCGACCTGATTGGCCTGCAAGAGCAGCCAATCAGGCTCCTGGATGAAGTGAATTGAACCTGATTGGTCTGCAGGAGCAGCCAATGAGGCTCCTGGAGGAAGTGAATCCGCACCCTGATTGGCCTACAGGAGTAGCCCGGAATTAGCCAATCACGTGGGGCCCATTGTGTAAATAATGTATATATAGCAGACGTTTTGGGAAAAGATTCATTCCTTGCTACCATGAGCTGAATAAAGAGCATGAAATTCACACTTGACTCCGAGTATATTTCAGAAACAGAGCTAATGGAAATTCAAAAGAAAGAATCAAGACTTGGTATGGTTAGCCTGTTCTGGTGCTTTACATGTTGAAGAACGCCTCCTCCTTTGACACTTCGGTGACCAAGGTGGGTGACGATGGGGCTCTGCTTCTTCAAGTCCTGCTTCAGAGGGGGATGGCACACATTTCATAAAAATGCGGAAGGGTGGCAAAGCCAATCAGCATGGGAGAGACGTCAATCTTTTCAGGTGGGATGGGAGATTTGATGTGGAAGTTCTGCAGGATGCTGGTGAAGAAGAGGAAGAGTTGCATCCGGGCCAGCTGCTCTCCAAAGCAATAGCGTTTCCCTAGGGAAGAGGAAGAAAGCAAAGACGGGCTGTTATAGCCTGCTTGGAAATGTTCGGGCAAAGGCTCCTCTAACCCACACAACCATGCATAAAATAACATCATTGGTCCGTTGGTGTGCATAGCTGGCAAAGGGATTTTATGTACAGTAGAAGGGAAAAGAGACAGCGCTGGACAGACAGCGTAATTCTGGGGGGAACTCTGCAGCAGCAACATCTTCTAGCAATTTTTCTCACTTCAATTGGTCCACTGTTGTACCGGTGATTGGGCTATTATTTGCTGTAAACTCTCCTCTTGGGGGGGGGGGGCTGCTGAGGACTCACCAATAGAGAAAGGCATAAAAGCCTCGTTCTTCTTGAACTGCCCATTCTCATCCAGGAAATGTTGGGGGTCAAACACTTCTGGTCTTGCAAAGTGTTGGGCGTCTCTGAGCACAGACCCGAGCATGGGAAACACTTCAGTCCCCTGAACAAGAAAGGGAGAGAAATGCGAAGATACGGGAGAAATGGGAGATTCTTCTGTTATGAAATCAGTGACAGTTCTCCATTTCTGTATTTCCTCCCTTGGTGAAATGTGTCTCCCTCCCTCATTATTAACACTCATAAGGAATTTGTGTGTGTGTGTGTACATAAAAATGTTTTTATTAGGAGACATTTGCACTAAAATGCCGAATAATAATGCCGAAACACACTACACATTTCTGCATAAATGTAAGGAACTGGATTTAATTTTAATATTGGAAAAATGAGAAACTGAGAGAACCAAAACAGACAGATTATTCCATCCCTAGTATGGAGGCATTCAACCAAACATACAGAAAGAAAAACTCCCTCAGAGCTGCACAGCCAATCAAGGCACATGTTACTTCACTAGAGATCATGCTACCCTGCCTGGTTGCTAGGCAATAACTCATAAGGAATTTTAAAACATGCCTGTCCTCTTTGTGTGGTCTTCTCACAGGAATCTGGTTGGCTATTTTGGGGAAGAGGAATGCTAGGCATGATGGACCCAAGGTGGTTTCATCTGACAGGGCTTCTCTGCTTTTATTACGGTTTTGACTCCACAGCAGTGATGACAGATGAGACAGAGACAGAGGTGCCTTGGGAATATTAACTAGCCCATCATCCATATCTGGAAATAGTACTGAAGGGTGGGGTCTCAGGAATTAAAAAAGAAAAAAAAAAAAGTAATACCTTGGGAATGGTGTATCCCCGGAATTGAGTATCACGGGTCACTCGTCGTGATACCCCCATAGGAATTATGTCAGAGAATCTCTGGATCTCGTGGATCACAGCATCCGTATAGGGCATCAGGGGCCGGTGGTTCATGTTGGGACTGCGATTCCGGCCAATCACACGTTCAATCTCCTTACGGACCTTCTCTATTGAGAAATCAGTGGAATATAAGAAAAAGGAGACCTCTCGTAGCTGGGAAAGCTAACAGGCGTTCTCCCAAAGAAAGGAAGGCAGTTTCCCCCCTTCCGCCCCGATCTGCTGTCACCTTGAACCTCCGGGTATTTCAGCAGAAGAAGGAAGCCATAACGCAAGGTGGTGCTGACAGTTTCTGTGCCAGCAAAGAAAACGGCGAGGGTAGTGAAAACCAGATTCTTCAGGGAGAACTCGGAGTGTGGGTTTTCCTTTTCCTAGCCAGAAGGAAGAGGGGAATAAGGAGGTTTCTCTTATTAAACATTGCTATAGTCTAAAGGAGACTCTTGAGAGTCCCATGGACTGCAAGAAGATCAAACCTATCAATTCTTAAGGAAATCAGCCCTGAGTGCTCACTGGAAGGACAGATCCTGAAGCTGAGGCTCCAATACTTTGGCCACCTCATGAGAAGAGAAGACTCCCTGGAAAAGACCCTGATGTTGGGAAAGATGGAGGGCACAAGGAGAAGGGGACGACAGAGGACAAGATGGTGGGACAGTGTTCTTGAAGCCACCAACATGAGTCTGACCAAACTGCGGGAGGCAGTAGAAGACAGGAGTGCCTGGCGTGCTCTGGTCCATGGGGTCATGAAGAGTCGGACACGACTAAACAACTAAACAACAACAATAGTCTAAAGCCTTTCCTACAAGGCGCTCTTTCTCTTACTGTTCAGCTGAGCTGCAATGGTGTCTTGGTCAATCAGATAAGGGGAAATGGACAGTCGCGGACTGTTGAAAAGGTGGCTTCAATTCATGGCCCTCCAAGTTGGCATGGGGCAAGACAAGTTTCTTTCCCAAGACAATCATCACAGTTCTTAGAATGGAATAATCATACCTGATGCATTTTCACAAGGAAACAGTCGATGAAATCCCGAGGGGAGTTTGGGTCCAGGGTCTCCTCATTAGCTTTCACTTTCCTTGTGATGAACTTCTCCAACCCTAAGAGTTGCTTGAAGGCTTCCTGCTGTGGGCCAGGCAGGTACTGCATGACGCCCGAGAACATGTCGTAGAGCTGCATGTGACAGGTTGGAGGAGTGCAGAGTCGTGGGGAGGAAGAGAGAGAGGCCAGACATTCCCCAAAGTGAAGCTGAGATAAAGGTTCTGTTTGCCTCTGAGGCTCACCTAACACACCCAACCTCTGATCCTCCCTTTATGGTGGAGGCTGATGCCTCTGACGGGGCAGTGAGACATATGCTGCTGCAAGCCGATGAGGAAAGGGAGCTGAGGCCCTGCACCCGCCATTCAGCCATGGGCGTGGTCGGAAACCTGGAAATGTTTCTCTTGCCAATAGAGAATTAACTATCAGATGGGTGCCTTCCTTATCTGGGACAGGCTGTGACAGTAGGCACAGAGACAAACAGAAGTTGTATAAGCCCTTCAAGGGGCATGTCTCTGGTGCACTCCTAGACTGGTGAGGTGTTGTGTGAGGCATTTGGTTTCTCAGGCTCAGGGGAAGACATCTCTCTTGGTTCTGGTGCTATTTGTACTGTGAGCTTCTGTTGGTCAGCCTCACTCAGACCCCTGAAGGTGGTCTGCTTCTTAGCTGGCAATGCTGCAGCTTCTGAATCTGTGTCTTGATCACTGCTGGACTTTGGGGTAATGACAGATTAAGAGGAATGACATTATTCACTCACTCACTCACTCACTATGGAAGTCCTCCCCCTGCCCTCCAATTTACCTGTCCCCAAGAGGTGGCAGTGAACCGGAAGCTACCCAGCATCATGCTCAGCAAGGAGTGGAACTCCTGATCTTCATATTCAAAGCGATCACCAAAGGCGATGGAGCTGATGACGTTGGACACTGTGCGGCTCAGGGTGTAGGTGGGGTCAAAGGGGGCACCTAGAAAGAAAGACACACAAAGGGTGCACCTAGAAAGCAACACACACACACACACACACACACACACACTGTGCAAGTCACTCAACCCAGGAACAAATCAAGAATACACTTTGCAAAGCAGTCTACTCTTACCGCAGCGTTTCCCAACCGGTGTGCCGCGGCACACTAGTGTGCCGCGAGACACCGGCTGATGTGCCGCGGGAAAAGGGACCTGCAGCCCAGGGCTGCACAGGACCGTGGCGGCGGCGCTGCTGGAGCCCGGCGGCGAAGCGGAAGCCAGGGCGGCGCTGCTCCCTTGGCTGCTGCAGCAGCAGCAACAGCAGCCTTGCGCGAGAATCAGAGCCCAGGGTGCCCTGCAGCCCCGCGCTGCACAGGACCGTGGCGGCGGCAATGCTGGAGCCCGGCGGCGAAGCGGAAGCCAGGGCGGCGCTGCTCCCTTGGCTGCTGCAGCAGCAGCAACAGAAGCCTCGCGGGAGAATCCCGACCTGGTGCCCCAGCTGATGGGCGGGAGAAAGGACGCCGCGCTACAGCTGATCCCAGAGGTAACTCTGGGTCAGGAGACCCGGCGCAGCCGGGTCGGGGAGGAGCGGTGTGCCGCGAGATTTTTTTAATGAAACAAGTGTGCCGTTGCCTAGATTAGGTTGGGAAACACTGTCTTACCGCATTATTCCTTTGAGCAACTTATCTTTGAGAGGATGTAGAGCAGAGGTCTCCAAACTAAGGCTCGCAGGCCGGATACGGCCCGAGGGACTCATTTATGTGGCCCGCGGTGACCCCCGCCGCCCGCTGCTCTTACCGGCGCGGCGCGGTGCGGCTGCCCAATTCTGGGTCGGAGGAGCAGCGGAAATAGCTTGTGCACATGCACAAGCGTTATTTCTGGTGCACATCCAGGTCGGAGGAGGCTCGTGCACATGCGCACAAGCTATTTCCGGTGCTCCTCCAACCTGGAAGTGTGACGGAAATAGTGTGCGTGCATGTGTATGGGCGTGTGCTCCCCCGCCCTCTGGCCCGCAGCGCGATCGGCGCTGGAGACACCGGCTCGAGGCATGGTAGGTTTGCTGACCCCTGATGTAGAGTGTTGGTGATGTATTTAGCTTAGGCTAAGTTACGTCTTTTTCCACCCATTACCAAAAATAAAAGCAGCCGTGATAATTTTCAGTATAAAGCCACTTAACTGCCCACAGTTTCTAAAAATCACCTGTAACTCATTAAGCAGCATTTCTTGAAGATACCAAAACTGAGCTCACTTTTTGTTGCCCTCAGGGATTCCAGCAGGAAGTGGGCCTCCTCCAGGATCCGCTCTTCGATGGATCTCTTTCCCATCCCAAAATTCCTCAGCGTCATGATGGAGAATCGGCGTAGCTGTTTGGCCCGTTCCCCATTACTGAAGGAAACCCCTGAGAAGCAAAGGAGCCAGAGAAGTAAGGAGGAGAAAGAGGAGCTGGAGGATGACACCATTTTAAGCTAGACTTAAGTATGTCTTTTTAACTGGATAACCTTCCATAGTTCCAGTTAAAGGTAGATAGCCGTGTTGGTCTGTCATAGTCAAAACAAAATAAAATAAAAAAAATTTCCTTCCAGTAGCACCTTAGGTCTAAGGTGCTACTGGAAGGAAAAAATTTTTATCTCTAAGGTGCTACTGGAAGGAAAAAATTTTTTTTTATTTTATTTTGTTTTGACTATGACAGACCAACACGGCTATCTACCTTTAACTGGAACTATGGAAGGCACCACATTGAGCCGCATGAAATGGAAGTCCATCAACCTCACCCAAACTTAGTTGGTCTCTAAGGTGCTACTGGAAGGAAAAAAAATTTATTTTGTTTTGTTTTAACTGGATAACGATATTAAGCCTCCCTGAAAAATGCTGCTATATCAGTTACTCTTCAACAAGTATTCTGAGTGAGTAAATGCTATTTTTCCCTTTTGTGGGATTATTTTAAGAGGGAGAAAAGGGGGAAATACCAGGAGAATCCAGTCTGCCTTAAAGCATCCTGGATTAGTTAGGCTAGTTTTAGCCTTTTAGCTTATCAAAGCTTCCCTGCACAGGGATGCACTCTGTGGAACTCGGAAATGTGAGGAAGGAAGGATAATATCTAATAAATATATTATCTCCTACCATCTATTCACATCCCAACATTTAAGAGTAACTGGGAGAACAAAAGAGGCAAAGGCACAGTTGACAATCAACTCGCAGACTCAAGAGCTTTTTCAATATTATCTATGCTTGCAAAGCCACTAAGTTACATCAGTGGTCCTTTACTTGGCTATGAATATTCAGATGCAAATCCCATCTCTTCTATGACTTGTCTGAATGATGTAGAGAAGCCCTCTCTCAGCCTCACTTCTGTCCTCACTGAAACTGGTATAAAAAAATCTACTTCACAGGACCACTGCTAAGTTCAGTGCCAAAACAATGCTAGTAATGATGCGCTCTGGCCAAAGGTTGCCCAAGAAGAGACTGACCGTAACCCCGGAAAAGCCAGTCAAACGTGGCTTGCTCTCCACGGCCACCAAACTCTTCGGCCTGATCCACCAGCGCCTCCTTCACGGCATCGTATCCACACAAGACCACAACGCGGCGGGGCCCTAAGTGGATGGTGAAGACAGGACCATATTTCTCACGGATCTGTGAAAAGAGGGGGAGGGCATTGTGTGAGATCATGGCACAAATGGAGAGATGGAGCAAATTGCTCACCTACCTCTGCAGAGATTAATAGCTCCTGAAAGCCTAAACCTAATTAGGCAATGAAAAACACACCCTTTATGATGCACCTCTGGTTCTCCATTATCTGGGCACCAGAATTTAAGAAGGATATTGGCAAGCTGGAACGTGTGCAGAGAAGGGCGACCAGGATGATCAAGGGTCTGGAGATGAAGCCTTATGAGGAACGGTTGAAGGAGTTGGTTATGTTTTGCCAAGATAAGAGAAGACTGGGGAGAGATATGAACGCCTTATCCAAATATCTAAAGGGCTATCACCTGGAAAATAGAGCAAAGCAATGGATTCATGTTATAAGAAAAGAGCTTCTGACTTAACCTCAGAAAGAACTTTCTGATGGTAAGAGCTGTTCTACAGTGGAACAGGATCCATCAGAAGGTAGTGGTTGAAATTTGCAGTTCCTCAAATTTTGCAACGAATTTCTCCAAACAAGTATACAAAGTATGCATATAAAGTCATATATTTGTGAAAATAACATACAAAATTGCATTGTATTTGGGGGGATTCACTACATAAATGTGGATATAAGGCAGTTCTGCCCACAAAAAAGTGTCTACACTATTAGGAAAATGCACAGTGAAATTCTGATGAATTTCCACGAGGATTTAAAACACACAAACTGATGCAGAATGTAATGGACTGAGAGAAACGGAAAGAAACAGATTCATCCGCCACTAAAGGCACATAACACCAGCAGGTTACCATGAGGAAACCTCTCCTCCATGCGGGGAACTGAAATTAAGATTGGAATCATGGAATTATAGAGTTGGAAGGTACCCCAAGGGTCATCTAGCCCAACCCCCCTCAGTGCAGGAAACCAAGAGAAATGAGAACAACGAGAGAAACAGATTCAACCACCTCTACAGCCACATGACACCAGCAGGCTATCCTGAGAAAACTTCTCCTCCATCACCAGATTTGTGGTTAAATCTGGGCGGGTCTCAGATCTATCAAATTGCCCTGTAATCTACCTGCATAGTTGGTGCCAGCAAGCTGGATCTGGGTGGGGAAAAGAGTCATCCAGGCAAAGCTCTGGGAGCACAAGATCTTGGATTAAGACAGGGCTCTTGTTCTCCCAGGACTTTGTCCATCCCTCCTTGGCCGATATTTTTCCTGTCCAAATTCAGCTGGTTTGCACCACTTACATAGGTAAATTGCAGGGCCACTTGATAGCTGCTAAGATTTTGTTTTGAACTTTGATCATTTGGTTGTTTTTTGTATTTGTGTGCATTTGTTATTTGTCAACCACCTTAGGGGACTTCTTTGGTTGAAAGGGGAGTATAATAAATTAATGAGTATAATAAATAAATTACACAATATAACACAACATAACATGCCATCTGGATAATCCCTGGGCACCACCTCCCAGCCTGGACAAACTCAGCACAGTCTCCATTTCCACATACCTGGCAGAGCAGGTTCTGCTCAGTGTCGGATTTCCAATTGATTCTAAAGAATCAAATAGCTGGATCTCCTTGCGCAGTGCAATATTTATTTCTGGTTATGTTTGCATGCAACCTTCCCGTTAAGGATACCAGGGCTGAAACTGAGCACGGCGCCAACCGGGTGAAATAAGCCAGGCTGAAAGACTTCCCACATGAAAGTCCAGCTTTGGGCAGTCTCTGCCCCACACAGCTTCCAGCAAAAATGGCGTCGAGAAAGGTTGTTCCTGGCTGAGATCCAGTCTGTTTTGATTGTTTAATTGGGCTTCGTTTGTTTTTCTCTTTATGTGATTGTGTTTTTTGCTGGCTTAGCAGCTATGTAATTTATCAGGGGGCAAGGGCCTTTTTTGTGTTGGTTTACTCTCTGAGGAGCCAAGAATAGTTAACCAGTTTTAAAGGGGGTTCAACAGCCACAGGTCGGCCACCTCTTCGGACTTCTTGCCATTTTATCTTCACTGGTTTCAAACTTTATTCTAAGAACTTCTAAACATTTTATTTTTATTTTTTATTTTACCACTGCTTAACATAACTGCTTATCATCGCCTGCCAACAACCAAAATTCAAGCTTGTTTGATTGACTGCTTGCTTGGATTGGATTTTGGCTGGTGAAAGGGATCTGCACACTAAAATGCTGACTAACTTTCTTGAGGACATGAGAATTGACAGATGTGCCCATCCCTTCACTCAGGCAGAAATATAAAGAGAGAGAGAGAATAAGAAGCTGGAGAATGTGGTGGAAGGAGAATTATGATGAGATGATGAGTCAAGTGGGAGAGAGGGAGAAAAGGATGGGTGGGTAGATAGACAGGAGTGACCTTCATTAATCAGCAATACATAAACATGATTTTATAATGACTATTCAGAGAATAGGAAACTGTGCTCTGACACATTATAGAAAGTTACCTTCATGAGTGAACGGTACACATCACTTGTGTTGACTTGGAGCAGGTTCCCGATGAAGGGGAGGGGAGTTGGTCCAGGCGGCATCTTGCTTTTGCGGTGCATCTGCCGCCATGTTGAGAGGACTGTCAGGCAAGAGAGGCAGATGACCAGGAAAAGGACTGCTGCTCCCAGGAGATCCATGGGGAGGTGGCAGGTGGCCTGTGGAGCTCTACAGGCAATGCGTTGCTGACCAGCTGGGAAGAGAAAATACCTGCACAGCCCGAGTTGAGGCTGTTATGTAACCTTACCTGAGGGATAACACCCTTTTTGGAGTTATGCAACTTCTTTGCAGTCACACCTCTTGGTCTTCTTTCAAGAAGAGAAGAGCCTCCTGCCAAAAGTCCATAGCTCTTATTTTTTTGCATGAGACAGTCCTGCTTCATTGATTTTTCAAGAGAGAACTCATACAACTGGCACTATTTGGAGATTATTTTCGAGGCAGAGGATCGCTCCTCTGCATCAGTGGCCAACCCTTTAGGCAGACATGGGTGGATTCTGAGTCTCAATGTAATAACGTAGTATGACAGTTGTTGTTTAGTCATTTAGTCGTGTCCGACTCTTCGTGACCCCATGGACCAGAGCACGCCAGGCACTCCTGTCTTCCACTGCCTCCTGCAGTTTGGTCAGACTCATGTTGGTAGCTTCGAGAACACTGTCTAACCATCTCGTCCTCTGTTGTTCCCTTCTCCTTGTGCCCTCCATCTTTCCAAACAACAGGGTCTTTTCCAGGGAGTCTTCTCTTCTCATGAGGTGGCCAAAGTATTGGAGCCTCAGCTTCAGGATCTGTCCTTCCAGTGAGCACTCAGGGCTGATTTCCTTCAAAATGGATAGGTTTGGTCTTCTTGCAGTATGACAGAGAGAGACCCAAATGATTTCCACAAACACAAGCACAAAACTATCGAGAGAGGCAATTATGAGAGAGTGACCTGCCCAAGCCCACACCACTAGGAGACCTTCATGGAGTCCCCGGGACATGCACAATTCCCTCCCACTTTTCCAATTTGTTGGACAGGGTCTCTGGTATTATAAGACAAGGAAGGGAGACACAGAAACGGAGGCTGCTGAAGTATGTGTGGCCGTGATGGACTGTCCCAGGGAGCCAAGGGTAGAGATAGAAACTTTCTGTATCTCCAAGAAGACAAATACCAATTTATTTACCAACTGCCCTTGTTATCCCTTTGTTTGGGTGTTTGCTGCGGTTTGTTTCTGAATGGAGAGGTACCGGTATCTCCCTGGCACAGGGTGAATTGGTCGATGCTCTCTTCAAGGTGTCTTTCATTTTCAGAACTGGATTAGATTGATGGCTCAAGTCTATCCATGGCAGGCATAGGCAAACTCGGCCCTCCAGATGTTTTGGGACTACAACTCCCATCATCCCTAGCTAACAGGACCAGTGGTCAGGGATGATGGGAATTGTAGTCCCAAAACATCTGGAGGGCTGAGTTTGCCTATGCCTGATCCATGGCTTTCTTTCCTGCATTGTAGGGAATTGGAGTAGATGACCCTTAGGGTCCCTTCTAACTTTAAATTTCTATTATTCTAGGGCTTGCAGGGTGCAGAGGCTCAATGGAAGATCGGCACCCAGTGCAGCACTTCCAGAAGAGGTGTTCTATGTTGTTCATAGGTTAAATCAGAGAGCGATTGTGTAGCAGAGTTTTATACCATCTGCAGCTTCTCAACCAAATTCAGACCAGGGAACAATGCATTTGGGATTTCTTTGTATGGAAACCTGGAAAATCTGCATGCTCCATTAACTGTTATGCTTCCTCTTCAGTAAGGATGGGGGAGAAACTTGATTCGGTTCACATTTAAAGACAAACTTATTCACACTTTTTGATACAAGCTGTAAACTAAAATGCAGCTGGTCTTCAAAATGTGCAGTACTTAGAATTTTGAAATACACTTTCCCCAGGCATGTATGTATTCAAGCGTGTCTATACTAGGGTAATGTGTGAATCAAAAAGCACATACTATTGAAAATTAGATTTATTTATTTTTAAAAATGCCTTATTTGCAGGACGAATGGAAGAATCCATTACACCAACCTCTTTGCCCTTCATAAACATGGCAGCTGCTCTCTAGCCACGGTGAGTAGGCAGAACCTTCTTCTAGAATGAAGGACATGAGCGGCCATAAATCAGGCCAATAGGGCGGGATACCCTAGAGAAATCTTACTGAAATATATTAGCCTACAGTTGAGGAAAGCTATTAACCTCCATTTATTGGGTGGGAGAAAAACTGATTATTGAAAGGCATTTGATAGAGGTAATGGTGGGAATGCATCCTGATATTTTGGCCAATCAAAATGAATTTAGACACCACAATTGAGAAAGAGATAAACTATACTTGTAAGTGGGAAGTGATAATTCTTACCCTAGGACTAGTTGCATCTTTATGTCACCAGGACTTTTCAAAGGCAAAAATTGGAATTAAACTTCATCTTTTTTCCAAATTATTTTTATTATTTTTCCAAATTATTACAAATCAAACCAAATTAATTTAATTTAATACAATTTCTTAAAATCAGATTTCCTGCTCTGGTTCCAAGCATATCATCATCATTTCCTCACATAGCTGCATCATTTCTTATTTAGAGTCCAGTTGACATCCTTCACTTGCTCTTAAACCATTCTTCCAGTTGACTACTTTTTCCGCCTTACAAAACCGCACCTCCATTACATTTTATAAACAAGTAATCCATTTCACGTGTATACATTGTTGTTCCAGACCTGGTGTGCTGGGAGAGTTCATTACTATCTTCCATTATTCAGTTCTTTGCAGTGTTCATCAGGATGGTACAAGGTCACATTCCATTCCTTCTGCTGTTTACCAAATTAGCGTATGAGCTGATGGGAGGGTGTCCCACAGGGAGGGCACCACTACAAAGATGGCCCTCTGCCTGGTTCCCTGTGGCTTCACGTCTTGCAGGGGATGGGTTTGGCATAGAGTAAAACAATCAAACATTCCAGGAAGAACAAGTTCCATTTTTCAAGAAGCTGTTTAAATATCTCCCACAGAAAGGAGTAATTCGAAAGAGCTGGAAATAGTCAAAAATTGTCTAATTACTCTAATTTTGGCAAGTGTCGTATAAAAAAGGCTCAATGACATCAATGGATTGTACATTCATCCAGTTCAAACTGGATTTATTAAGAGAAGGCAAGAGAGTACAAATATTGAAAGCAGTATACTGTACATCCTGAATAAAGCAGAGATAAACAGGTTACCAACTGTTTTGCTACTTTTCAGTTCAACAGAAGCCTTTGACAGGGTAGAATGGCCTTAATTATTTGAGGTATTGAGAAACATCAATATACCGCTTCAACTTGGTTTCATTATCAGCTGGTTAAATGTGGGAAAAAAAACCCATCTCCATAATAATGGAACAGATGTCATTGGAGAAAAATTGACTGATAATGGAGGTGGGGGTCAAAGGGTACCCCTAGTTGCGGCGGGAGGAAGACTCAGGGTCCCAGAGGACACAGATCCAAACAATGCACCAGCATTGCCCCCTGCTCATCATACTGTGGACTGAGAGATGGAAAGATTCAGAGAGGCATTTTTTTCCTAAGTTATGGCTGACCTCCTCAGGCTGTAAACCGTGCCAGCAACAGTCCTAGCCCACAGGTTTTGAAATTCTTCCTTAAGAATTCTTCAGAATTCTTCTGAAGAAGTGTGCATGCACACGAAAGCTCATACCAAGAACAAACTTAGTTGGTCTCTAAGGTGCTACTGGAAGGAATTTTTTTTGGGGGGGGGGACTATGGCAGACCAACACGGCTACCTACCTGTAACTACTCACTATGAAAGTGTCAGCAAAGGAATGTTGGCAAACAAATCACAAGGGGAAGAACAAAGATAGGAAAGGGATAGGAAAGGGGAGGACATGACATGGAAATAAAGACTTCAGATTTGGACCAGGTGGCCAGAAAAGGGGAAGATGAGAGGGACTCAACGCTGGTACCTCAGGGAAGTGGGGTAGAGGAGGAAGAGGGCAGAGAGCCAGGGACCAGATATTTATGGACTTGTGAAATCAATTCCAAGAAAATGCAGAGCAGAGAAATTCTACCAATGGAAACAAAGATCATGGAGCTTGAAAATAAAGATTCTGGAGGTGGAAGGGTCAACCTGTTCTGGCCCTTCATGAGTTCAAGCTTTCCCCAACTTTTGCACTTGGGGCAGCCAAGGTAGGTGACAACAGTGCTCCGCTTGTTCAAGACACCTGTCCTCCTTCACAAGGGAATGGCACACATTTCATAAACACATGGAACGGTGGCAAAGCCAACCAGCATGGGAGAGATGTCAATCTTTTCAGGAGGGACAGGAGATTTTAAGCGGAAGTTCTGCAGGATGCTGGTGAAGAAGAGGAAAAGTTCCATTCGGGCCAGCTGCTCTCCAAAGCAATAGCGTTTCCCTAGGAAGGGGGAGGAAAGCAAAGACGGGCTGTTACAGCCTGCATCGAGGTTTTCAGGCCAAGACTCCTCTAACCCACAAAGCCACGGATAAAATATACCATTACAACTGAGATCTACAGGTAAAGGGCAGTATACCAATTTTAAAAGTAATGATAACAATTTTGGTGTGCAAGGATTTTTCTGTAGAAGGGAAAAGAGATACTGTTTGGAGAGACAGGGGTACACCAGCAACACTTTCTGGCTAATTCTTCTCACTTAAATTGGTCGACTATGTTGGACTTTGCTGTAACCCGCCAAGGGGCTGCTGAGGACTCACCAGTAGAGAATGGCATAAAAGCCTCATTCTTCTTGAACTGCCCATTCTCATCCAGGAAATGTTGGGGGTCAAACACGTCTGGTCTTGCAAAATGTTTGGGGTCTCTCAGCACAGATCCCAGCAAAGCAAATACTTCAGTTCCCTGAACAAGAGAGGGAGGGAAATGAGAAGAGAGGGGAGAAATGGAACATTCTTCTCGTGGTCAAGAAATTATTGTTATAGGGTTTTTGGGGGGAGGTGACCTCCCTAAACTTTATAAATTAATAAATGGCAGGTTTTTGATTATTTGGGAGAAAGCTGAATAAGAATTCCTGGGCTAGCCTATGCAGAAGAACCTGGACAAGCTAGGGCCATTAAGAAACAATACAGGGTCACTGAGTGGCTGGGGTATAAAGAATAAATTATTATTATTATTATTATTATTATTATTATTATTATTATTATTATTATTATTATGAGGGCCATTGGCAATGCCCTGAGGTGTGATGATGATGATGATGATGATGATAATAATAATAATAATAATTTATTATTTACAATGACACTTCCCCATTTCTGGGACACCGCCCTTGGTGTGGTGCCTCTGTCTCCCTGATTATTATCACTCACAGGGTAAGGACAGGTGGAACAGATGTGCTTGGGGAACTTCACTGAGCCACAAACTATATCTGGAAGGGTGGAGTCTAAGTCTGAAGAATTAATAGAACCACAGTACCTTGGGAATGGTGTATCCCCAGAACTGGGTATCACAGGTCACACGTCTTGCAACCCCCAAGGGGAGCATGTCAGCGAATCTCTGGATCTCGTGGATCACAGCATCCGTGTAGGGCATCAGGGGACGGTCATCCATGTTGGGAGTGCGATTCGAGCCAATCACCCGCTCAATCTCTTCATGGACTTTCTCTGTTGATGAGACCAAAAGTGCTATTTGCACCTTCCAGGGAGCTAAACAAGGATCCCAGCTCATAGCTGGGAAAACAAAGAGGGAGCTTCCCATAGAAAGGCAAGGACACATTTCTGCACCCTCCTTCTCATCCCCCTCCACATTCACCTTCAATCTCCGGGTATTTCAGCAGAAGCAGGAAGCCATAGCGCAAGGTGGTGCTGACCGTTTCTGTGCCGCCAAAGAAGAGGTTAGCTGTTGTACAAACCAGATTCTCTAGGAAGAACTCTGAGTTTGGGTTTTCCTTTTCCTAGCCAGAAGAAAACGTATTCACTTATTATTTCTTGGGATAGACTAAAATCTGACTGCCTCCTGTCTATGAAACTCTCTCTCCCCTACTGATTGGCTGAGCTGCAGTGATGTCATGCTCAATCCAATGAGGGGAAGGGACAGTTGTGGAGTGCTGAAAAGCAGCCCAACGATTGTGTGGGAAACAGATGGGTGGGTGGAGGGGGAGTTTAATCAAATGCTGCATGAAGAAGGACTTTCTTTGATCTGTCCTGAATCCTCCAACATTCTTCTTCCTTTGTTTGAATTTTGTTTAGTTACAGTATCCTCCCAGTGGGCGCAGAGTCTACCCTGTTTCCCCCTTTTTAATACGTAGTCATAAAGTAAGCCATGGCAGGTTTTTTTTACCTTTGTGAGAAGTAAGACGTACCCCAAAAGTAAGCCGTGGTGCGGCCATTGTTCCTGTCGCCTCCTCAGCCTCAGAACCAGTGAGAGGCGCGGGGGGGAAACGCACCTCTTGTGGAGTTCTGCCCCGCCTGCTTAGCGTGCAGGGAGAAGCACGGGGGGGGAGACGCCTCTTCCTGCCCCACCTGTTCCCTGTGCGCAGGGAGCCAGAGAACCAGCGAGAGGCGCGGGGGGGGGACCCGCCTCTTGCGGAGTTCTGCCCCGCCTGCTCAGAGCGCAGGGGGAGGCTATACCGTACCATACTGACGTAATAAAAATAAGACATCCCCCTGAAAATAAGCCACCCTGTGTTTTTTTGAGGAAAAAAAATTATAAGACGGTGTCTTAAAAAGGGGGAAAGACGGTACAAAGTTTCCTTATGGAGAAATTGATCGTAGTAACTAGAATAACATAATCTTACCTGCTGCATTTTCACTAGGAAGCAGTCAATGAAATCCCGAGGGTTGTTGGGGTCCAGGGTCTCCTTGTTTTCTTTTACCTTCTTTTTAATGAACTCCTTCAGGCGCAACAGCTTCTTGAAGGTTTTATTTTGTGGGCCAGGCAAATGCTGCATGATGCCAGAGAACATGTCATAGAGCTGCGTGTGTCGGGTTTGGAGGAATCCAGAGTTATCAGGAGGAAGAGAGAACAGATATTGAACAAAGTAAGATGAGATTGATTTTGGGGGCAGGGAGAAGCAGGAGTTCCTCCCTCCCTTGGTTCCTCGTTATCATGGAAGGTTTGGGAAACAGGAGGCTTGAAAAGCAGGGAGACTGGAGAAGTGTCTCTCCAGGAAGAACAGACAGAGGGAACTCCTCACTCCACCCAGATAGAACTTGGTGCTGACTAAGCTATCAACTTGTCACAGACACAGCTTCAGGGCCTGACTTCCCATCTTTGAGGGACAAGGAAGGCAATTTGGAGGAAAAATCAGGGTGTGTGGAGGAACTGCTTACAAAGCCAGCAGCTTCAGTATCTCAATCTGGGTGAAGCAACATTGTAAACTTGCTCCAGGCAGAGCCTCACCAAAGAGGAAGGCAGAACAGGAGTTGCAGCACCACGGAGAGCTCAGAGTGAGACATTTGCTCCAACAAATAGCAAAACATTTTTAAGCCTCTCCCAGGTCCTACCCACTTGTGGAGAACTTCGTTTCTCCTCTCTTGGTGCATTTCCTATGAGGTACTGGGAGAGGCATTTGGTTCATTTGTGGAAGGCCCCTGTGAGGGTCCTGGTCCTGGTTGTGGTTCTACAGTCCCTGGTGCTATGGGAGGTTGTGCTGTGGGCTTCTTTTGGTCAGGCTCATTCAGACCCCTGAATGTGGTCTGGCACTGCTGCTGCTTCTAACTGTGTCCTGACCACTGCTGGTCTTTGGGGTAATTACAGGGCCCCACCTGGTGCTGGCTGTCCTGCATACTGTGCTGTCCTGCATACAGATTAAGAGAAGTGGCATTATTCACAATCTCGTGCTGGAAGTCCTCTCCCTCCCCTCCAACCTACCTGTCCCCAAGAGGTGGCAGTGAACTGGAAGATTTCCAGCGAAACGCTGAGCAAGAAGAGGAACTCCTTATCTTCATATTCAAAGCGGTTGCCAAAGGCAATGGAGCTGATCACATTGGACACTGAACGGCTTAGGACGTAGGTGGGGTCAAAAGGCGCACCTAGAAATTTATATATATTAATAGTAACTGTGTTATATCTCTTTGTATTAAGATGCCTAGGTATTTAACAGATTCAGAATAAATCCGAAATGGATATTCCTTTAATGAAAGTGCAATCAAATTTTTGACCTACTGGCATCAATTCCAATTTGTGTCTTGTTTTTAAATGTATTTAATTTTTCAGTTCATTTTTTTTTTTTACAATCAATTATTCAACAACCAGCATAAAAACAAGATCCCAAAGAATCTCCTGAACTTCCCTCCTCCCCTTTGTGGGTCCTTTTGTTAACCATTTCCTCCTGCATCTTTTATAATAATCCAAATCTCTTTCATCTCCATTATATCCAAAATTCAACATTAAACTGCAAGTGTTATTCCAATCAATTCCGATTTGGACCGGTTAATAGAATAACCAGGTATTTTACCAAAAGCATCTATCGTTTGCATCAAGATAGCAATACTATTCTGGTCATTCCTGAATTTTAGGAATGACCAGATTGTAAAGAAGGCCCACCTCACGAATCTCACAATGCTATTTAATGGCACAAGCCAAGCGTTCTAAGCAAATATTAGAAAGCAATGGAGAGAGGAAAGGTGGCAGACATAATACCATTCACTTTGACTCTTGATGTAGGTGCTTCATACATTACTTTAATCCATTTTATAAAGTCCAAAGGAAATCTGAATTTAATTAAAGCTGTTTTCAGCGTCTATTGATAGGAATACAAACTGGCCTTGATTTTTATTTTAATCTACCAAATCCACCACTAATCTAATATTATCTGCAACTTGTCTCGTTTTTATAAAGCTGATCTGGTCATCCTTGATAATCGCTGTTAAAATATTTGTATCAACATTAATCAAAGATATGTTATAGACCGATAACTTGTATCTTTATATGGTTTGGGAATAACTGTAATATAAGCTTGGTTACATATTGCTGATAAAATACCTTTATCAAGTATCTCATCATGCAATTGATGAAGTTTTGGTACCAATAGATCTTATACCATTCAATGGCAATTCCAGCCAATCATTGTGTTTTGCCACTTGTCATTTTAAGAACAGTTTGCTTAATTTTTGCCTCCGATACAATATTGGTGTTAATAGCATTTGTTTTTGTATATCATCTAAATGGGGTAGTTTTATTCTATTAAAAAAGACCTTCATATCTTTCAGTTTAGTATATAATCTGAATTAATAATAATAATAATAATAATAATAATAATAATAATAATAAAATTATTTCTACCCCACCCATCTGGCTGGGTCTCCCCAGCCACTCTGGGCGGCTTCCAACAAAAGATTAAAAATACATTAAAACATCAGTCATTAAAAACTTCCCTAAACAGGACTGCCTTCAGATATCTTCTCAAAGTCAGATAGTTGTTTATTTCCTTGACATCTGGTGGGAGGGTGTTCCACAGGACGGGCGCCACCACTGAGAAGGCCCTCTGCCTGGTTCCCTGTAACTTTGCTTCTCGCAGTGAGGGAACCAGCAGAAGGCCCTCGGAGCTGGACCTCAGTGTCCAGGTGGAACGATGGGGTGGAGACGCTCCTTCAGGTATACAGGACCGATATAAAATCTCAAAAGATATTAATGATCAATTAATATAACTTTCACCTTTGTCAATTTTAATACTTGGATCACTTGGGTCACATTTTGCTATTGTGTATCTGGCTTATTTTGTCCGAGGGAAGCAGAGAGTGGCACTTTTAGCTCTTGCTCCTTGCAACCTTTGGGATGTCCAATATACAATTGGAAATCAAATGCCGCTGCAGTGACAAGGTTCAGATTATCAGCGTTCAAATGCCCAGATAACTGTCCAGTTTCTAATTATTACCTGTAACTCATTAAGCAGCATTTCTTGAAGATACCAAAACTGAGCTCACTTTTTGTTGCCCTCAGGGATTCCAGCAGGAAGTGGGCCTCCTCCAGGATCCGCTCTTCGACGGATCTCTTTCCCATCCCAAAATTCCTCAGCGTCATGATGGAGAATCGGCGTAGCTGTTTGGCCCGTTCCCCGTTACTGAAGGCAACCCCTGTGAAATATACTCGGAGTCAAGTGTGAATTTCATGCTCTTTATTCAGCTCATAGTAGCAATGAATGAATCTTTCCCCAAAACGTCTGCTATATACACAATGGGTCCCACGTGATTGGCTAATTCCGGGCCACTCCTGTAGGCCAATCAGGTTGCAGATTCACTTCCTCCAGGAGCCTGATTGGCTGTTCCTGCAGGCCAATCAGGTTGCTGATTCACTTCATCCAGGAGCCTGATTGGCTGCTCTTGCAGGCCAATCAGGTCGCTGGTTCACTTCCACCTGGAGCTGGATTGGGTGGCTCCTGTGGACCAATCAGACTGCTGCATTCTGGATCCTATTGTTCTAGAACCAATCAGACTGGTGCATTTTGTATCCTATTGTTCTAGGATTCAGCTCAGTACATAACACCCTGAGAAGCAAAGGAGGAGTAAAAGGAAGGCGGAGCAGGGGAATGTGCACTCAGTGGGAATGTGGCTGAAAACACACAACGATAGAGACCCCCCCCCCAATGAAATATTTGTTGTCTGGTTTTTAAAGTTGCAATTTCAGCACTTCGAAGAACATTCTACGTGTAAGTGTTCCCTCTCATTCATTCTCTCTCTCTCTCTCTCTCTCTCTCTCTCTCTCTCTCTCGTGTGTGTGTTTGTGTGTGAAGACAGTTCAGGTCTTTATGAGTGGGTGGGAGAACAATAGAGGAAGAGACACAGCTGACAATCAGCTGATGGAAGGCACATGCAAAGCCCATAGCTTTTTCCAAGTGCAGGCACGATCATCTACACTTGCAAAGCCACAAAGTTACATCACTGGTCCTCTACTTGGCTTTGAATATTAAAATGCAAATCCCATTTCTTCTATGACACGTTTTAATTGCCTAGAGAATACCTTTCTCAGCCCCAATTTTCTCCTCTGAAAAATGGGTATTCAAATATCTTCTTCATAGGACTGCGTGAAGGACCCTTGCTAAATTCCCTAGAAATCCTATAAAAATGCCAGTAATGATGCACTCTGGCCAAGGGTTGCCCAAAAAGAGACTCACCGTGACCCCGGAAAATCCAGTCAAATGCGGCTTGCTCTCCACGGCCCCTGAACTCTTCACCCTGATTCACCAGGGCCTCCTTCACAGCATCGCATCCACACAAGACCACAACACGGCGGGGCCCTAAGTGGATGGTGTAGACAGGACCATATTTCTCATGAATCTGTGAAAAGAGGAGGAGGGCATTGTGTGAAATCAGATGGACAGATGGAGCAAACAGGTTGGTTTTCAGGAAGAAAAGATTAAAAACTGTCTATCCTCTCTAGCATTGGCTGACCCGGTGCTATTTTTCTAGAAAAAGAGGTGCATACCCTCTAACATTTCTCTGATGAAAACAAGGACGTCCCATTCCATAACTATTTATACCCCCCACACACCTTACTGGGTTGCCCCAGACACTCTGGGCAGCTTCCCACATATATAAAAACATAATACATAAAACTTGAAACATTAAAAAAAACTTCCCTATAAAAGACTGCCTTCAGATGGCTCGGGAGTCGGATAACTCCATACCCTCCAGCATTTCTCCAGTGAAAATAGGGACATCCTAAGGAGAAGCGGGACATTCTGGGATCAAATCAGAAACTGGGATGGCTTCTCTAAATCAGTGACATCCCTAGAAAACAGGGACACTTGGAGGGTCTGGAGGTGTCAGAACTCACCATGAACGCCTCCCTTGTCCTCTTATAATGGCAATGGTGCCCATCTAAGAAGCACTGGAACTGAGTTTCAGCAAATTCCAGCTGAAAAAAACCCCTGGGCTAACCTATTGTGACATCATAGCTACAGGGAACCAGGCAGAGGGCCTTCTCGGTGGTGGCGCCTGCCCTGTGGAACGCCCTCCCATCAGAGGTCAAAGGGATCAACAACTATATGACCTTTAGAAAATACCTGAAGGCAGCCCTTTTTAGGGGAGCTTTTAATCTGTGATGTGTTGATGTATTTTAATGTTTACTGGAAGCCGCCCAGAGTGGCTGGGGAGACCCGGCCAGATGGGCGGGGTAGAAATAATAAATTATTATTATTATATTATTATCATGGAATGCTCAGAGGCAAATCGAAACAATAGAATGCTGACAACTCAGATAGGGAAGTGAGGTTTTGTAGATGGTCTCTTCCAACTCTATGATTATATGCTTTCATCCCATAAGCATCTGGTGTACCCAAACCCCCGCATGTCACAGCTCAGACCAGAGGTGGCTCCCACCATTCTCTAATCAGACTCCAGTATTCCTGCCAGGCCAGTGTTCTCTTATCTTGGATACACATCTTGCAAAACAATATTCAAACCAAACCAGGACTCTCCTTTAAAATTCACAGTTCCTCGAATTTTGCAATGAACTTCTCCAACCCAAAAATGTATATGAAAGTGTGCATACAAAGGCATATATTTGTGAAAATAACATTAAAAAAATGCATTATATTTTGGGAAGTTCCTTGGATAAAGCTGGATATAAGCCAGAATTGCCTGCAAAAATGCTTATATTAGGACAAATGCACACTAAAATTCTGATGACTGTCCACACAGATTTAAAACATGTAAACTGATAAATAAATAAGGTGAACTGAACTTAAGATTGGTATCATGGAAGGTACCCCAAGGGTCATCTAGCCCAACCCCCTTCAGTGCAGGAAACCAAGGGAAATAAGAATGTGAGAGAAACAAATCCAACCACCTCTACAGCCACATGACACCAGCAGACTATCCTGAGAAAACTTCTCCTCCATCACCAGATTTGTGGTTAAATCTGGGCTGGTCTCAGATCTATCTAATTGCCCTGTAATCTACCTGCATAGTTGGTGCCAACAAGCTGAATCTGGGTGGGGAAAAGAGTCATCCAGGCAAAGCCCTGGGAGAAGATGATCTTGGATTAAGACAGGGCTCTTGTTCTCCCAGGACTTTGTCCATCCCTCCTTGGCCAATATTTTTCCTGTTCAAATTCAGCTGGTTTGCACCACTTACACAGGTAAATTGCAGGGCCATTTGATAGCTGCTAAGATTTTGTTTTGAACACTCATGCCCACATACCTCTCTTTGGTGGGCAGTCTTCATTTTCACCTACCAGGTAGAGCAGGTTCTGCTGGGTGTGAGATTTCTAATTAATTCTTAAGAACAGAATAGCTGGATTTCTGTGGGCAGTGCATTATTCATTTCTTGGTTAAGTTTGCATGCAACTTTTCCTTTAAGGAGCTCAAGGCTGTAACTGAGCATGGTGTGAACCATGTGAAATAATAAGCCAGGCTGAAAGAACTCCCACCGGGAGGTCCAGCGCTGGGCAGTCCCCTCCCTTCAACGGCTCCCTTGGTCCAGGCTTTGTCCACATGTGCCAACTTCAGAGATGATGAAAAGGAAGAAAGGTGTGGCACAGCCTGATGAAACTGCTGGTGTTGCAGAGCAGCATTTTCCTGGACTTAGATATACGGTAGCTGCTGCAATAAATCTCTAAAGCCATTTGTGGGGGAGAAATTAGGGTTCGGTCCACATGGTAATGCAAACAGTCCTCATTCCTACTTCCTGAAACAGAGCTGCCCCTTCAAAATTGAAACTTCTTTGAATCGGATGATGCAGTCCCCCCCCCCAAGAAAATGTGTGCATAAGTGCATATATTAGGGGAAAGTGTGCATGAAAATGTTTATAGAGTCGAAAAATAACATTGAAAAATCCTCAATATTTGGAGGAATTGCTAGGGGGGAAATGTTTATTTAAGATAACTGCCCACTAAAATGCTGACTAATTTTCTTGAGGACTTTCCTTAAAACGAACCACCAACTGACATGGACATGAGACACCAGAATTGGCAGGTGTGCCCATCCCTTCACTCAGGCAGAAATATAAAGAGATAGAGAATAAGAAGCTGGATAATGTGATGGAAGGAGAATTATGATGAGATGATGAGTCAAGTGGGAGAGAGGGAGAAAAGGATGGGTGGGTAGATAGACAGGAGTGACCTTCATTAATCAGCAATACATAAAAATGATTTTATAATAACAATTCAGAGAATGGGAAACTGTGCTCTGACACATTATAGACAGTTACCTTCATGAGTGAACGGTACATATCACTTGTGTTGACTTGGAGCAGGTTCCCGATGAAGGGGAGGGGAGTTGGTCCAGGCGGCATCTTGCTTTTGCGGTGCATCTGCCGCCATGTTGAGAGGACTGTCAGGCAAGAGAGGCAGATGACCAGGAAAAGGGCTGCTGCTCCGAGGGGATCCATGGGAAGCTTGTGGGTGGCCTGTGGAGCTCTGAGTAGCTGGGAAGAGAAAGTGCCCACATAGCCAGAACTGAGGCTCTTATATAAATTTTGCTGAAGGATCACACCCCCTTTTGGAGTTATTCCATCTCTCTCTCCAGCCTCTCTATCCAGTTGGGAGGGGGATGTAGAGTTTGTGTTCCGGGCATTGGGCAATCAGGACAGATTAGAGATTCTGCTGGCATACCACCTACCTTGCTGCCTGGCAGCCTACCTGCCTGAGCTGAGACAGCTGGCTTTGGAGGTGGTGTTGAGGACTCCCAAATTGCTTGTGTTGGAAGACTTCAACACCCATGCCAAGGCGACTGACTCTGGGGTAGCTCAGGACTTCAGGGCTGCCATGGCGACCATGAGAATGTACCAACCTAGGGGAATATTTCAAGGGAGGGGGGAGGGGGACAGGGGAGAGGGTTTATGATGGGATAAAGATGGATGTAATGTGAATGGGAAAGGGGAGAATGGGAATGTAAGGATTGTGTGATGATGTGTGTAGGGAATGCATGTGCGAATATATGTTAAAGTAGGTAAGTGTGTGTAAGGTAAGATGGATGAGGGAGGGGAGGAAGGAAGGATAAGTGGAGGTGAATGAAGTATGCTAGAGAGGAGGTTTGTAAGATTGGGGATGTATGTCAGAGGGGTACTGAATGTGTTCTTTGCTGTTACTGTAATTTTCTTATGTGTAATTGTTTTTATACTCAATAAAATTCTTTAAAAAAAAAGAAGAGAGAGAATGTACTAACCTGTCACCAGCCCAATGCATGTGGCAGTCCACATTCTGGACCTAGTTTTGAAGGGTGTGATCTGAAAGTGATGGCTCTAGACATCATTCCCTTGTCATGGTCAGTTCATTACCCAATGAGATTTAGGCTTTCAGTACCCTTCCTCTTCTGCAGAGGCAGGGGACCTATGAGGATGATTCTGGGGGACTTTCCAACTGATCTGACTGGCAGCGAAACAGGTGGAAAGATTAGATCTTGGGGCTTTCTCAATTTGAGGTGCAGCATAAAAATGACCCCTCCCAATACGATACCTATTGGTTGCAAGAAATAAAGTTGCAATATGCTAAATATGTGACAAGAGGTTTAGCTTATTTAAGACAAAATTATTTTGAGAAAGGAGCAATGCAAAATAAATTACTACCTTGGCAGATATGATAAAGATGCAATACTGATGGTTTTCTCAAAAACAAGGCAAAAATCAAAAACCTGGGATGAAAGATGAGTTATTTGCTTTCTATATGTAGTCAACTTTATAATAATAAAAAAAATCCAGCTTGGGAAGATATCTTAGATTTCTTGGATAATTTGAATCTTAAAGAAATATTCTCAAACAGAAATGGATCCAGTGACAGCAGAACTAATGGATTATATCCAGAAAGCTAAGAAAAATAAGTTTCCAGGAATGGCGGGCTTTGGAATTTAATTAAGCATTCCAGGAAGAACTAGTCCCATTTTTGAAGGAGCTGTTTGATTATCTTCCACAAAAAGAAATTCTAAGAAGTTGGAAAGAATCAAAAATTGTCTTAGTACCAAAAGAGAGGAAGAGTCCAGCAAATACAGATTCATACAGATTCATTCCTCCTTCAGAGAGGAACGATGTACATGTTATGAATATGTGGGATGGTGATAAAACCAACCAGCATGGGAGAGATGTTGATCTCTTCAGTCAGGATGGGAGATTTGAAGTGGAAGTTCTACAGGATGCTGGTGATGAAGAGGAAGAGTTGTATCCGGGCCAGCCGCTCCCACAAACAATAGTGTTTCCCTAGGAAACAGGAAGAATGCCAAGATGGGCTTTCAGGGTACTGTTATAGCCTGCTTGGGTGTGCTTGGGCCAAGACCCCTGGATACAACAAGACCGTTGGTCTTTTGGTGTGCATGGCTGGCAAAGAGATTTCTCTGCAGAAGGCAAAAAAGATGATGTTTGGACAGGCAGGGTAATTTGGGGGTATATCTGCAGTAGCAGCACTTTCTGGCTAATTCTTAACCTCTTCCTGTTTCCAGGGGAAACCACTCTTTAGTGCTCAATCAGAACAAACAGCAATTTGGGTTTTTCTTGGATTGTCATTTGTCCCGCTCTATCGCTAAAGAGCGGGTTTCTCTTGGGAGCCGCCCAGAGTGACTGGGGCAACCCAGCCAGATGGGCAGCATACAAATAATAAAATTATGATTCTTATGATTCTTATTCTTATTTTTTCCTCTTGGAATGGAGCAGGACAAGGGGAAAATCACTCAGACCTCTGCTTTCTAGGGACAACACAAGTCTGCTTACCTTTAATGGTCAGGCAATGTTGTGGCCCCAGTCATGTCTGTGATCTGGCACTGGACTGGGGGAGGATTGCAGCCTGCTTGCAGATCAGCCAATGGCAGGCAGGTTTAGGCTCAGGAATTCCCCAGGGGGAGGGCCCAACCAGCCAACAGGCATCTCTTGGCTCCACCCCCAGGGGAATAAACTGAGGTCTGCCAAGCCTTCCTCCCCAGTTCTTCACTGGATCTCCCACTCTGCCTTCATGTTAGACCTTGCTATGGACTTTATTGGCCGCCATATTCAGGACCAGGCCAGAATTTTTCCACTTGGCAAATTGGCTCCAGTTTCGTGGTTTTCGCCTTCCTCGTAGCAGTAGCCACAACTTTGTGAGGTTAGGCATTGGATAAGCCTTGGTCTTGGCTGGAGGGGAGGTTGTAGCCTCTGCCTACCCCTCCTTGGTTATGGGTATCCTGTTAAAGGGATCTGCAATGAGTTGCTTCTGTCTGGATGCCTAGACGGGGACCAGGGTCATAGTACTCCTCCATGGAGAACCCTCAGGGGGTACTCCTATTTGACCTAGGTCATAGCCCCCCCCTCCCCAGATGTGATTTGCCCTTAGATGCACTCCCAGTAAATGGTCTGGAGTGGAAAATGGCTACACCCAATGCCTATGCAAAACCATTCACAGCTGTAATCAATAAAGTTGTGGCCTATTTGAACCCAATTTATGTTGTTGTCTTGTCTGGCTATTTATCACTTATGCAGTGATGTAGCCACAGGGCCTTGGCACACAAGTGAATGTAGAGGCGAGTCCCATGTTGGGCTATTATTTGCTGTAAAACACACACACACACACACACACACACACACAAACAGGGTGAAAGAGGGTGAAAGAGGAGAGCGCAAAATATGGTCTGAAGCTCAACATCAAAAAAACTAAGATCATGGCCACTGGTCCCATCACCTCCTGGCAAATAGAAGGGGAAGAAATGGAGGCAGTGAGAGATTTCACTTTCTTGGGTTCCATGATCACTGCAGATGGTGACAGCACTCACGAAATTAGAAGACGCCTGCTTCTTGGGAGAAAAGTAATGACAAACCTAGACAGCATCTTAAAAAGCAAAGACATCAACTTGCCAACAAAGGTCCGTATAGTTAAAGCTATGGTTTTCCCAGTAGTAATGTACGGAAGTGAGAGCTGGACCATAAAGAAGGCTGATCGCCGAAGAATTGATGCTTTTGAATTATGGTGCTGGAGGAGACTCTTGAGAATCCCATGGACTGCAAGAAGATCAAACCTATCCATTCTTAAAGAAATCAGCCCTGAGTGCTCATTAGAAGGACAGATCCTGAGGTTAAGGCTCCAGTACTTTGGCCACCTCATGAGAAGAGAAGACTCCCTAGAAAAGACCCTGATGTTGGGAAAGATTGAGGGCACAAGGAGAAGGGGACGACAGAAGATGAGATGGTTGGACAGTGTTCTTGAAGCTACTAACATGAGTTTGGCCAAACTGCGAGAGGCAGTGAAGGATAGGCGTGCCTGGCGTGCTCTGGTCCATGGGGTCACGAAGAGTCGGACACGACTGAACGACTGAACAACAACAACACACACACACACACACAAACAAACAAACAAAAACACGGACTCACCAAAAGAGAATGGCATAAAAGCCTCATTCTTCTTGAACTGCCCATTCTCATCCAGGAAGTGTTAAGGGTCGAATGCTTCTGGTCTTGCAAACTGTTTGGGGTCTCTCAGCATGGATCTCAGTGCAAGGAAGACTTCAATTCCCTGAACAAGAGAGGGAGAGGAATGAGAAGAGAAGGGACAAATGGAAGATTCCTCTGGATGGGAAGAAATCAGTATGAGATTTATTTATTTTTTAATTTATCTTTATTGAGATTTTAAGATTAAAACAAAAATAAACATCAAACAGAAAAATAGAAAAAAGCAAACAAATGAAACATATATCAGATCATATTTGCTCCTAACCATACATAACAAATCTAATCAAATCAAATTATATCAAATCTTGCATCTCAAATAAACATATAAAGCAAAAGAAACATATTAAATCATAAAACATAATATTAATCTACACTTTTACTACATTATCACATTATCAGTATGAGATTTAGAGTAGCAAATTACCTTCCACTAATCCTGGTTGTGGGTCGCGGGTGGCACTGTGGGTTAAACCACAGAGCCTAGGGCTTGCCGATCAGAAGGTCGGCGGTTCGAATCCCCGTGATGGGGTGAGCTCCCGTTGCTCGGTTCCAGCTCCTGCCAACCTAGCAGTTCGAAAGCACGTCAAAGTGCAAGTAGATAAATAGGAACCGCTCCTGCGGGAAGGTAAACGGCGTTTCCGTGCGCTGCTCTGGTTCGCCAGAAGCGGCTTAGTCATGCTGGCCACATGACCTGGAAGCTGTACGCCGGCTCCCTCGGCCAGTAAAGCGAGATGAGTGCTGCAACCCCAGAGTCGTCCGCGACTGGACCTAATGGCCAGGGGTCCCTTTACCTTTACCTTTACTCCTGAATGTTTCAACATCAGCCAAAGATTACTCGGTTGCATCAAGTCAAAAGACAAACTGTTCGTCTTCATATTCAAACCGCTGGCCAAAAACCACAGAGCAGATAACATTGGAGGCGGCGTGACTGAGGTAGAAGGTCGGCTCAAATGGGTGCCCTGTGGAGGTGAAAAATGGGCACAACATCACCCAAGATGCCAGGATGCATCCTGTGGTCAAATGAATAATAATAATAATAATAATAATAATAATAATAATAATAATAAATGTATTTATACCCTGCTCACCTGGCTGGGTTTCTCCAGCCACTCTGGGCAGCTCCCAACAAGATATTAAAAACACAATAAAACATTAAAAACTTCCCTAAGCAGGGCTGCCTTCCTCAGGAGAAAGAATATGCCTAATGGACACTGGTGCATTTTGCTAAAAAGGCTCCTGAATGTTTTAATAGCAGCCAGAAATATGCAAATGAAGCTTCTCTAGCTAGATGAAGCCAAATAAACCTCTGCACATGGGCAGGAACTTGCCGTGCCGTGGGAGCCAGTGCAGAACCAGCCAGCCCCATATTTCTACTGTTTAAAGGAAATACTAGGAAGCTTGGGGGCTGTCCTTTCTCTTAATTAGGCAAGATATAGAAATTCTCCTCAATTCTATTAAAAACTTTGAAACTTTCCAGAGGGACTTTTTGTCAAAGGAAGGAAAGAAGAAAAATTATTTTACATTTAAAGAATGCACTCTTATTTAATATTAAACTGTCAAGGCACAGGCAGAAAACACAGAATGGCACCTGGGTTATTTCATGTGCAAACTGTGGCCCAGAAAATACAGAGTGAATTTCAAGAGTTCCTTAAGACAATGACTTGGAAAGCTGTGGTAAAAGAGAGGCAGCTATGCCTTTTCAATAGCTGAGGGAACATCATAAGGAAAAGGGACAAGGCCATCTTGCAGTTTCACCCAGCAAGGCAATTCCAAGCCATCCTCTAGGGGAACCTTCCAAATTCCTCAGGGACTTGTGAGGCGTGTATAGTGATTAATTTATTTCAGAACGAGGCATGTGTAGCATAGCTGTCAACTTTCGGATTTGAAAATAAGGGGTTTTTTCAAACTTTCGGATTTGAAAATAAGGGATGCCGCGAGGGCGGTGCAATGGCACCAAGTAGCCTCGCTACCCTGCGCTCCAGAGGCTGCGCGCGAACGGGTGAGCGAAAGAGCGAGCGCGTAGACGGCAGGCAGGCTGTCTGTCTGGTTGGGCATGAGGGTCTGGATGCACAAGGCATGCAAGCTCCGCCCCCAGTTGGTCTCAGACTCCTTATTGGCAGCCGAGCAACGCAGCTGAGGAGCCTCCCTGGCCGGCAGGGAGGGAGAGGAGCTGCTTCCTTTGAAATCCGGGAAATTTAAGGGATATCAACAATCCGGGATAGCAGCGGGAAACGGCATTGGAATAAGGGAGTTTCCCGCCAAAAAAGGGAGGGTTGACAGCTATGATGTGTAGTGATTAATTTATTTGAGACGGTAGCTGTTTAGAAGGGCCATCGAGAAGGGATTACTCGGGGGGGGGGGGGAGAACCTTTTGAATCCTCATTAAAAAACAAAATCCTGAGGCAATTCCTGTGGCCCTCTAAAGGCCCATGGCCTTGGAAAGGTTCCCCTGACCCTCCAGGCCTTGAGGAGAGACGAAAAGGGAGAAAGGAAGAGGCAGCTCCTGGCATAAAGGCAGCCATTTTGAGCCTGGCGTTCATCTAGCCTCTTCATGGCGGGGGAGGGGGAAAAGGCGGGAAAAGGCCTCCGCTAGAGGACAGCTCCCTTGTCTCTGCTCAGTTTGCTCACATCCCTTGTCTGGTCTGAGGAGAGAGAAAAAGGGTCTTATTTCTCCACAGAAACAATCCCGGGGCTCATTTGGTTCCTCACCAGATGTCTCACCCCTTAAGTCTCTGAGGGAAGACGGAATGGAGGCAGACAAGCCGGAGGTTTCTGAGGGAAGGCGCCGGGCGCTCAGAAAACCACAATCTGACACCCAAAATGCAGAGTTTACACTACACACATCCACAAAAACCAGACCCAGTTTAATGTTATTGTGAAAAATTACAGGTGGCAGTGTGATTGCATCGCACAAATGCAGAGCCCCATACCTTGAGGTAAAACCCTTTGCAGATCTGAGCTGGAATGCAAAGAAGGAGGAGATCCTTTCCCACCCATGACAGGCTCTGGTTTTATGCGCCACAACCCTCCTGAGGCATTAGCACAACCACAAGCCCTGTCCTGTGTCAAACGGGTCTTGTGAATGTCCTGTCAGACCTGGGCAGAAACTCCCTCTCCCCCCCCCCCCGCTTTTACACACATATACTGTACATAGCAAAATGGAGACTGGCAGCTACGGCAGCCATTCACCTCAGAAAGGACAGGCAGCTTGTTCTTTTCTCTCTCTGTGTGTGGAGACAGGTGCAAAAATGGCGGCCTCACCTCACCCATTAGCAGCCTTCTCATGCCTGGCTTGGCCTTGGGTTTGGGGGGGGGGGGTTCCTGCCATTTTGGCTGCCTCCAACGTGCACTCACTTATTTTATTTCGGAGAGGGAGAGAGGTGTCATTATTAGCACGGGTTAGGGTTAGAACGGCAGCCTGTGTGTGCATTCGTAGCTCAATTTCTCTGCTGTTGCTTTCTCATAATCTTCATTATTATTAGCAGCCTGAAAATGCATGGTGTGTTGTGCAGTCTCCCATTGACTTTGGATGTGTTGTTGCTTCCAGTATCGGCAGTTCTGAGGTTAGGACCGCAGCCTGTGTCCGGGTGTGTTGCTGAATGCTTTTGTTATTTCATCATTATCACCCTAGCAGAGCATTATCCTCATTCCACATTGTGGGTAGAAGATGTGGCACAATAAATGTGTGCGTTGTTGTTGAATGCCTTTTGTTTTCTTTGCAAAACAGGAATACAGGGAGGGAACCAGAACAGGAGGGCATGCAGGGAGGCAACAGGGGAAGCAGGGACCAGCTTTCAGAACCAAGCTAAGGCACTTTACAGTTCAGTTAGGTACTAAGTATTTGTAGAAGTGCAATTCTTAAATGTTCCTAATATATTTGCAAGAGAAAAAGATGTGGCAGGGGAGGGGAGAATAGCTTGACGATGTCCGCTTGACCCCCTTTGGCCATGCCCCTGAGAACATGTTCCCAGGATCTCCTAGTTACCCTGTCAGATCTAGTGGACACCAGACACCACGGGTTGACTCTGAATAAATGCCATGGGTGCCTATAAGGGGGGTGGGATATTCTCCAGGTGACCTGCCCCTTCCCCATTGCACATCTAATATAGAGAAACCCTTGCCGCTGTGAGAGATTGCTCACACTGAGCCAGCCAGGAACCATTTCTGACAGCCTGATGAGTCCCAGGGAGCCACACGTTGTGTCTCATGTGGGGTTTCAGCCATGGTGGTTAGCAGCAGGTGATGCAACAGCTAACACTGGACTACAAATCTCCAGGCAATGTGCTCTTAGGGCTATTAAGGAGGCAGCAATTTCCACCCCATCCTGTGCTTATCACAAACTGAGCACCCTTCGTGTTCTGCTACTTTGCGTTCTTCCACTGAAACCTGTGCTGTCCATTTTACTATCTGCTATGGCCAAAACTAGGGACATGGGTGGCGCTGTTGGTTAAACCACAGAGCCTAGGGTTTGCCAATCAGAAGGTTGGTGGTTCGAATCCCTGCGATGGGGTGAGCTGCCGTTGCTTGGTCCCAGCTCCTGCCAACCTAGCAGTTCGAAAGCACGCCAGTGCAAGTAGATAAATAGGTACCGTTGTGGTAGGAAGGTAAACGGTGTTTCCGTGCGCTGCTCTGGTTTGCCAGAAGCGGCTTTGTCATGCTGGCCACATGACCTGGAAGCTGTACGCCGGCTCCCTCGGCCAGTAAAGCAAGATGGCGCCACAACCCCAGAATCGTCCATGACTGGACCTAATGGTCAGGGGTCCCTTTACCTTTTATGGCCAAAACTAAATAATTTCAGTGCATTTCAATGGAAGGGGGATGTCAAAAAGAATGCAAAAAGTAAAATAAATAAATAAATACATGAAATGGTTACGGACTTTAAAAAGCAATGATAGTGTATACCGCTTGCTTCCATTTCTGGTGGAATTCTCTAACATCCCTGTTTTCCTTTAAGCTCTCCAAACAAACTCAACTTGGCCAGCACAAGATGCCTCTAGGGCAAAGTTAATTGCTTGCCAACAGAGGAGTAAAATGATAATTGATTTGGACTGAGTCTGTAAACGAGTCAAGAGGCATAACATTGGCACTACGCTATTGTGGCTGTTAGATTCCCTCCACCCCCCAGCTAGGACTGGGACTCTCTTGTGCCAACACCCACACACTGTATTTGTGCTCCAGTCTGAAGGAAACCTTTATAAATTAAATCCATATTCTCTTGTTGATAAAATACATTTTATTCTATGTTTAACCATCAGCAATATAACATAAAAACAATAATGGGAAGCATTATCTTGCTTGATGCAGTATTTTTCATTCTATCTTTCTAGAACCTCTATTACAACACAGTATATATTAACGATGGGAAAATTTAAAATTCAGAGGAAAATCTGGTATTTTTTTCAAGTAGATTCAGTCTCAAAGAATTTGCTTGAGAACTTCCTTTTCCCCCAGCCACTCATTGATCCCACTCTCTAGCTTGTTTCAGTTCCAATGCTTTGTGCCTAAATATGCCTTAAACACCATTTGAACCCAGTAATTGAAAAGGCAGACTGTCCCCACTTCTTTTCTCCAAGAAGTCTTGGGTAGAGCATGGATTCTAATCTGTACCAATGCTTGAGCTATCAGAATCAACTGGGGTATTTATTCTTTCATTCTGGATCCCCCTGGCATTAGAGAGTGGCTGTGTTGAACCATGAAATGGAAATGACCTCTGCTGGTTAATGACTGATTGACGGTTGCTCATGCAAGAGAGAAAGTTTTGCAGAGGCATTTGCCATGCAAGTGAACATTCTGTTCAAGGCTGTTTGTGTATTTGCCAACAGGCCTTGCCAAAGGCAACCTCAGAACCACCCCAGCCCCCAGCAGGGATGGATGACAGAGAAAAACACCTTGAAACAGAAGGAGGCAGGCTCTGGTCAAGGGTGACCTCTCACAACTTTCTGGGTGTGTTTCCAATGAAAACGAGAGAGTCTGTGAAGATTTCAAAATTTTGCAGCATTTGAACCAAATAGTGTGCTCCACCATCACACAGAGCAATTCTATTCCTGACCTGGGACACACCTTTAACGCAAACAGGCATTTATGGACTAATTCTCCATTTTACCATCCATCTGCATGGTGTGAGTTCTGCTGTTGCTGCCATCCACCTTAGATAAGCTGTGACCCTATAGTAGGGACCCGGCCCACCAGTTGAAGACCAATGCCATAGAGCAGTCTTGCTCAACCTGATGCCCTCCAGCTCTTTTGGACTACAACTCATTGTAGTCTGTAGCAGCTGGAGGGCACCAGGTTGCAGGAGGCTGCCAAGTTGGGGTGCCATGTAGCTCTCTGATTGCTTGTGACTATTTGTGGTTCAAGACCTGTCCACCTCCCTCCTCTGAGTACCATCTGGAGATGTTCAGTAGGCCGACTCTGGCCACAAGGTGGCCGTTAAAGGCACAGAGTCTAGGAGATTTGGAGAGAAACAGCATCGGGACAATATTAGCATAACCTTGGAGAATGTCACTGTGCAGTTCTGGTTGCTTCACCTCAAAAACGATATTGCAGAATCGGAAAAGGAGAACCAAAACGATCAAGGAGACGGAGCAACTTCCCTATGAGGAAAGGCTGCAGCGCATGGGACTTTTCAGTTTAGAGAAGAGACAAGTAAGAGGCATCATAATAGAAGTTTCTAAAATTATGCATGACATGGACATCCAATGAAGCTGAATGCTGGAAGATTCAGGACAGAGAAAAGAAAGTCCTTCCTCATGCATTTCAGAGTTAAACTATGGAACTCTCTCCCACAGGAGGAAGTGATGTCCACCAATTTACATGGCTTTAAAAGAGCATTGGACACATTAATGGAGGAGGAGAGGGCTATCAATGGCTACTAGCCATGATGTCTATGCTCTATCTCCATCGTCAGAGGCACTAATGCTTCTAAAGATGAGTTGCTGGAAATCTCAGGAGGGGAAAGTACTGTTGCCCTCATGTCAAACTTGCAGGCTTCCCACAGCCATCTGGCTGGCCACTGTTAGAACAGGATGTTAGGCTAGATAGGCCAGTGACCTGATCCAGCAGCTCCTCATTGTGTTCTTATGGGGTTTTTTTGTAAGAATTGCCCCACTGGGTCAAACTAAGCAAATCCATCTATCTCAATCTTCTGTTCCCAGAAGCTCACAACAGAGCAGGGCAGGAGAGAGGAAAGTCACATAGCCCAGACAGTTCACAGGCTTAAAAATATGACTAAATAGTGGGGTGTGTTTCTGCATAGTTCTGGAGCAGCTTAGGGCAAAATGAAAAAGTACAAGACCCATGGTGAACAGGTGAACCCAATATGCACCTTCTCCCCTCCCTCCCTCCCTCCCTCCCTCCGGCTCCCCACCCACCCACAAAAGGCAACGGCTTGCCAAATCTGGGATCAGCGAGGCACCAAGCACACCTCATATGTTGGGGGGATGTTCCCAAAGCCGCTCAGTTTGGGGGAGAGGTCAATGTCCTTTGCAGGCACAAGGGATTTCAGAGAGAAGCTTTGCAAGATGGTGGTGAAATAGAGGAAGAGCTCCATGCGGGCCATGGCTTCCCCCAGGCAGACGCGCTTCCCTGTGGAGAGAGGGAGAAAGGAACCCAAACAAGTCATAATTTGCTTGGCCAAGAGGGGCTCCACTCTGGCTGCAGATACTACAGAGGACTTGGAAAGCCACCTTCCCTTCGGCCTTTATATTTCTCTCTCACATTATTCTCTGTCAATACTACAAAATAATAATAATAATAATAATAATAATAATAATAATAATAATAATAACCGTTCCCCAAATCAAATGGGGTGCGCATTTTGCGTGGTCGCGAGTAGCCCCCTGGGATCACATTGCAGCTCCTGGCAGTTGGGTCTGGCACCGCCTTCCCCAGGTAGGATGCCTGTGGTCTCCACCTACTTCGGCAGCCGCCCAATCCCGGCTGGGGAGGTGTTGCCAGGGGGATTGGCCAGGTAGAAGGAGAGAACATACAGTACACAATAGGAGCCATACCTGGGAAGCCGCCGTTGGATTCAGAGATGATAATAATAATAATAATAATAATAATAATAATAATAATAACAACAATTGATTATTTATACCCCGCCCATCTAGCTGGGTTTCCCCAGCCACTGTGGGTGACTTCCAACAAAATATTAAAATACAATAGTCTGTTAAACATTAAAAGCTTCCCTAAACAGGGCTGCTTTCAGATGTCTTCTAAAAGTCTGGTAGTTGTTTTTCTCTTTGACATCTTTTGGGAGGGCGTTCCACAGGGCAGGTGCCACTACCGAGAAGGCCCTATGCCTGGTTCCCTGTAACTTGGCTTCTCGCAGCGAGGGAACCGCCAGAAGGCCCTCAGCGCTGGACCTCAGTGTCTAGTACAGTGTCAGTACTATGACCACCATTGCTATCACTACCACTGCTATTATTCTTAATCATCATCATCATCATCGTTTGTTTCCCACATTTCTTCCAAAGTTTTCAGGGTGGCACACACAGGAATCATCCCATTGTATCTTCACAACAGTGCTGCAGGCTCGATTAAGCTATAAGGGAGCTGACTAGCCAAAGGCCACTTTCAGTAAGCAGTAAAAAGCAAACAGGGACAAAGACCTACCCGAAGAAAATGGCACAAAAGCATCATTCTTCTTAAAGCGTCCTTTCTCATCTAGGAAATGCTCAGGGTTGAACTTCTGGGGGTTGCTGAAATATTTGGGATCACGTAAGACTGAGCCTAATAAGGGGAAGACATTGGTGCCCTGGAAAGACATGAGACAGAGGTCCATATTGAAATGGAACTGACAGGGACAGCGAGGGCCTCATAAACAGATATGGGTCACCCTTTCATCCCCCCTTTTCCCATAGGGTTGTTCCTTTTTAACTTAACTCCCCTCTTGTCTCACCTTGGGGAGGTGGTACCCCCGGAACTGAGTGTCTCGCATCACAGTGTGTGGCACTCCCATGGGGACTATGTCTGTCAGCCTCTGGATCTCATGGATGACGGCGTCTGTGTAGGGCATGTTCATCCTGTCCTCGCTGGCAGGGATGCGGTTGAGGCCAATGATGTGGTCAATTTCCTGGTGGACCTTCTCTGTGGAGACATCGAGAAACACCTTCTAGGACAGCAACCAGGGGAAGTGAAAATGTGGCCTTCTGAGCACATCAGTGAGAGAAAGAAGCGCATTATGGATGCGAGTGGAATGGCCCTGGGATTAGGTGCCTTCCGGAGCTTAGAATTGGAAGCTGTATATCATGTAGAGCCATCAAACCTTAAACTGGAAACAAGTGGACTTGGTGCATTCAGCCTTGTTTAATGCCTGACAGTTCCTCATCATTGTTCAGTTCCTATGGGCCTGGAAGAAGCTGGTATAAAACGATGCCTGGAAGATCCAGCAGTCGTAACTTACTGCTATCTCCCTGGGACATTGTGGCAGACTGTACAGATGGCTCCAAAGTAGGGAGTAATTGCTTCAGTCCTCCTGAGCAGAAGAGTTAGCTAGAGGGAACCCTTTCAGAGATGGCCACTTCCATATCCCCTCACTCATATGCAGTGGCTACTTTTTCTCTTCTCCTCATTATTGGGTCAAAACTGAGGTGAGCAGCTGTAATTGAATCACTCCTCAACTAACCATGTGAAGGGGACAGGAATGAAGTTGTCTCCAGATGAACTTTAATGTGGGAATCAATAAATTGCTGCAGGGAAAGGAAGAATGGAAGGGGAGCTCTTTCACTGTCAAGCCCCAGGTGACCCAACCTCTACCTTCTACTTGCCTTGGTGATTTCTGTTGTCTTGGCTTCCTAATGTGGGGAATGCTCTCCCTTGCAATATGCACCTGGCCTCTTCTCCATCTCACATTGAGATATTCTTGCTTTGCCCTCCAATTCTTCTCCTCTTCTGTTTCTCAGGGCTTACTTAGATCTAATGCTAAACATGTAATTGGGAAGCCCATCGTGCTCTCTTTTCTTTTCTTTTTCTTCAAAGAAGGCATGCAAAGGTCAGCTTTCATTGGGACCACAACAGACAGAGAGCAGGTTTTGCCAGTGGTGGCTGGGTGGAAGGTAGACAGCCCAACAGCAGGTGGTGCCAGAGTCAATGACAGGCAGAGCCAACTAACCCAGCCTTGCCCCCATTTTTCATCCTCCCTACAGAGCTCTGCAATGAGGAAAATTGAGGCTGGGGAGGAAGAGAAAGCTGGCAGGTAGGGTCCACCCCTTGGACTGAACGTGTGGGGAAAGGCAGGCAGGTGGGGGCTGCCCAAGGGGGCACGGGATTAGCTGTTTCCTACTTCACTGTGATCCCAATGAAAGCCCCCCTTGCTATTAAACTCTGGGGGAAAGTCCCCATTGGCAGCAGCGGAAGCTTGCCTTCCATGACTAAAAGCAGAGTGAGGCAGCACTTTTCATAGGAACTGAAGGAAGACTTAAATCTTTCCTTCCCATGTGCTGCAGTCTCTCTCTCTCTCTCTCTCTCTCTCTCTCTCTCTCTCTCTCTCTCGTCAGCATCCTCATGATGCTTTTAGCACCATGTCTAGTTGGGTACCTCTAGTCTCCTTGTTCTGATTTTGATAGGGCTGCTAATGCATATTAGGTGCCATCATTAATCATCTTATCAATGATAAATGATGATGGCTACAAACTGCTTAAAAAACAAAAAAACAAACAAAAAACAACTAAGATCATGGCCACTGGTCCCATCACCTCCTGGCAAATAGAAGGGGAAGAAATGGAGGCAGTGACAGATTTTACTTTCTTGGGTTCCATGATCACTGCAGATGGTGACAGCAGTCACGAAATTAAAATACACCTGCTTCTTGGGAGAAAAACGATGACAAACCTAGACAGCATCTCAAAAAGCAGAGACATCACCTTGCCGACAAAGGTCCATATAGTTAAAGCTATGGTTTTCCCAGTAGTGATGTATGGAAGTGAGAGCTGGACCATAAAGAAAGCTGATCGTCGAAGAATTGATGCTTTTGAATTGTGGTGCTGGAGGAGACTCTTGAGAGTCCCGTGGACTGCAAGAAGATCAAACCTCTCCATTCTGAAGGAAATCAGCCCTGAGTGCTCACTGAAAGGACAGATCCTGAAGCTGAGGCTCCAATACTTTGGCCACCTCAAGAGAAGAGAAGACTCCCTGGAAAAGACCCTGATGTTGGGAAAGATGGAGGGCACAAGGAGAAGGGGACGACAGAGGATGAGATGGTTGGACAGTGTTCTGGAAGCTACCAACAGGAGTCTGACCAAACTGCGGGAGGCAGTGGAAGACAGGAGTGCCTGGCGTGCTCTGGTCCATGGGGTCATGAAGAGTCAGACACGACTAAACGACAACACACAAACTGCTACCTAAGCTTAATGGGTAGTATTTGGCTACAGACCTGGATTGCTATACTTTCAGGTACTGTTTCAACCCTAAACCAGCCTTTACCAACTTGGTGTCTCTATATATTTCAGACTACAATTGCTGTGCCGACTGGGTCTGATGGGCGTTGTAGCCCAAAATACCTGAAGAGCCCCAGGCAGATGAAGGCTGCCCTAAAGGAATGTGATAGTAACTAACTTGGCTTGTAGAAAGAGCCATGGCTCAGTGGGAGTAGGTCTCGGGTTCAATCCCCAATGACATCTCCAGGCCAGGAGAAGCTGTCTGGTGAGCTGCTGCCAATAAGTGTTGACAGTACTGAGCTAGATGGAACAAACGTCTGACTGGCTATAAAGCAGCTTCAGCACTTGCTTGACTTCTGCCAGTCCCAGATGTCATCCTCCATACCTTCCACTTCTGGGTGTTTCATCAAGAAGAGGAATCCATATCTCAGGGTGGAGCTGACCGTCTCTGTCCCAGCAAAGAACAGGTTGAGGGTGGTGAGGACCAAATTCTTCAGGTTGAATTCACTGGAAGGGTTCCCTTTTTCCTTTGAAAGAACAAAGAAATTAGCATGTGTGTGTGCATGTGCGCGAATGTGCACCATATACGCAAACATGGCCATTGGTGGTTTTATGGTTCAAAAGTGTGCTTTGACTACTGAAGGTAATGGGGCCCTTTATATGTCCAACTTGTCAACAACAAATTGTCGCTTTTTTGTGTTGAATATATGCTATATGGTAATTTATGGACCTGATAGGTATCTAAAGCCATTTGCACATAACAAAATATGTATTTTATCAAAGTAATTGTTGAACTGAAATACAATTTAGAAGAAGTATATTAACAGTGAAATACAATTAAGAAGAAGTATAAGGTAAAGGTACCCCTGACTGCTAGGTCCAGTCACGGACGACTCTGGGGTTGCGGTGCTCATCTCGCTTTATTGGCTGAGGGAGCCGGCGTACAGTGTCCGGGTCATGTGGCCAGCATGACTAAGCCGCTTCTGGCGAACCAGAGCAGCGCACGGAAACGCCGTTTGCCTTCCCGCCAGAGCGGTACCTATTTATCTACTTGCACTTTGATGTGCTTTCGAACTGCTAGGTTGGCAGGAGCAGGGACCGAACAACGGGAGCTCACCCCGTCGCGGGTATTCGAACTGCCGACCTTCCAATCGGCAAGCCCTAGGCTCAGTGGTTTAGACCACAGCGCCACCCGCGTCCCTAAGAAGAAGTATATTAATAGTGAAATAATTATTGAGCTCTGACAGTATGTAGGTTTTATTTTATGTTTTTTATCTTATATTTTGGAAATGTACATCCAGTTTTTCCCCCTTTAAATTCTTTTGGGGCCGTCAAGAGAGTGGGGCCCTAAGCTATATCCTGTTTAGCTTATACGTAAATCCAGCACTGACTCTGCTAATGCCTCTTGCTTGTCTGGACAGATAGGGAGGGGTGTGGGTGTTACAGAAACTGTCATGCAAAGGTCACATTCAAACTCATTGCTCAGCCCACTTTATACTCTGGCTCCATGCACCGCTGCCGTGGGAAAATGGCCCTAGGGAAGAAAAGGGTTCCCCACCCTTGGCATACACCATGCATAACTGGACAAACTTCTGCTATGTCTCCTCTGAGCTGTCTTTTCCCCCCAACCGGAAAACCCAATATTGTAGCCTTTCCTCATAGGGAAAAATGCACCAAGCCACCGCCAAGCATTTTGGTTGCCTTTCAGTGCATGTTTCTGAGTGAGGAGAGCTGCAGACACAACCAGGATTCCAAATATTGCTGCCCCTATACTGGCCGGGGGGGGTCTTCCCTCCCCAATTTCAAATAATACGGTCCAGTTTGGTTCTCTTCCCTTCTCCCTTGGCTGCCGCTGAAGTGGGGGATCCATTCTGGTACCTTCTCCATCTGGATAAGGAAGCAGTCAATGAAATCCCGCGGATTGTTGGAATCAAGTGTGGCTTGGTTCGATTTGATTCTCTCCGCAATGAAATCCTTGAGCTCCTCGATGAGGTAGTAGATGCGGTTATGTCTCCCGGGCAAGTATTGCATGACGCAGGAATACATGTCGTAGAGCTGGAAGGGGAAAACAGCCTTTGTTGCTGTATTCTGAGACCATGCACCAAGGAACACAGCTTGTGCACTGAGAGGAATAAAGAGCAGAGACTCTTGGCCAGAGATGGAAAGACGGTAAGATTCCCACTAAGGAGGACTGGCAGAAAAGGACTGGCAGAAACTACTGGACTATGCAGAGATGTCAAGATTAACTGGGAAGATCAGAAATCAGGAGGATCAAAGCTTCAATAAAGAATGGGACAAAATTGCATTATATTTGAAAGACCACTGTAGATACTTGAACTTTTGGGCAGGTTTTAAATAACTTGCAATGACTTTGGATACAATGGAGGATAGCAAACTAAAGGGACCCCTGACTGTTAAGTCCAGTCGTGAACAACTCTGGGGTTGCTGCGCTCATCTTGCTTTACTGGCCAAGGGAGCCAGCGTTTGTCCGCAGACAGCTTCCGGGTCATGTGGCCAGCATGACTAAGCCGCTTCTGGCGAACCAGAGCAGCTCACGGAAACGCTGTTTAGCTTCCCGCCAGAGCGGTACCTATTTATGTACTTGCACTTTGACGTGCTTTCAAACTGTTAGGTTGGCAGGAGCTGAGACCGAGCAACGGGAGCTCACCCCGTCGCGGGGATTCGAACCGCCGACCTTCCAATTGGCAAGCCCTAGGCTCAGTGGTTTAGACCACAGCGCCACCGTTAAAAAAAATTTACTTGAAGAACCCACGGAAGGGAGGGGGGAAGTTCTGAGATTCAGAAGAATCTTGTGCTATTTTTACCATATGTGTTCATGATTGGGAATGGAGTTGTAAAATAAAATAAATAAAATATTATAAAATAAATAAAGAGCAGAGACTCCCAGAGAAGGGGTCGATTGCCTCTCCCCATTGTCATCTTGAGAAGCTGAGGTTCCATTTTTGGAATGCTTCCCCCTTGCAGAAAGAAGGACAGGCAGACTCCCCTCCAGATTTATCCATTACCTGTGCCCAAGGGGTGCTCATCTCAATGAAGCTCTCGTTGATCATGCGCAACAAGGAGAGAAAAACCTTGTCATCATATTCAAAGCGACTGCCAAAGACAACAGAGCTGATGACATTGGAGACTGTGCGGCTTAGGAAGAAGGTGGGGTCAAAGGGCAGTCCTGAAAAGCACAAAACCAAGGGTCAGTGGCGGCGGCACCCTTTCCCCATTTCCATCTCCACAAGCCTCTGGC
Organism: Darevskia mixta; assembly: GCA_034641385.1. NCBI lineage: Eukaryota > Metazoa > Chordata > Lepidosauria > Squamata > Lacertidae > Darevskia > Darevskia mixta. The sequence continues at coordinate 408,420 of JAWWNH010000128.1, forward strand.
AGCAGCAACAGCACTGTGGAAGGAGTTGGGCGAGGCCAACACTAACCTTTAGTTTTCCTAAACTCCTCCAGCAGGTACTGGGCCTCCTCCTGGATCCGCTCCTCAATGGACCGTTTCCCCATCCCAAAATTCCTCAGTGTGGTGAGGGAGAAGCGACGGAGCTGCCTCCACCGTTCCCCGTTGGCCAAAGCAACTCCTGGAAATGAAGGCAGTGACATTCATTAGGGCAGCCATGGTTGATACAAAATCTTATCTCCTGCCCTCCATATTTAGGCCTGAACAAGGCAGGCACATATTACAACTCAGCTCCTCAACTCACAAGCCCAGGAGAGGTTCTGTCTGGCAGGAAATTTAAGAAATTCTGGTGGCAATTTACATCAACGATAACCCATCTGTGCCTGCCCCCAATAAGCTCCCCCACCTTACAGCAGACCTCACTGACTGTAGTCCTCCACATCCCCTTGCCAGTTTGAGATTCTTCTTTTTAAAGCCTTCATTGTCGCAGAACCTTTGCATCCCGGTCATCATCTGTTTGATTTACTTCCATCTGGACGTCGCTACAGGACTTTATACACAAAAACGGCCAGGCACAGGAACAGTTTTTCCCCTTGTGCCATTAAATTGTTAAATTCGTAGTTGTGTAGCGGAAGGGGAGGCCAGTTCTGGGTGGGGTTTCTTTGCTGTGTCACTGTATTGTGAGTGGAACAGTGTTTGTATAAGGTATGTTTACATTGCAATGTAGCCGAAGCAAAATTCCAAGTATGTTGGAAAATGTACTTGGCCAATAAATTATTCCTATTCCTATTCCTATTCATGAATATTAATCAACCTGCAAGTGTGATATTCTCCTAGTATATACATTTTTTGCAACCAATTCCCCCTAATATAAAAGATCTTTGAATCTTACATATGCATCTTACATCTTTGAATCTTACATATGCATTTTTATGGACACTACCCTAGCGGACACATTTTGGTACAGGTTACTCGTTTGGAGAATTGCACTGCAAAATTTGGAGAGCTGCAAATTCTGAAGGATGGCCGTGTTTTGGTTTCTGTATTGTTTCAAACAGGTCAGATTCAACCAGTTCACCTTTAAAGAGAAGGTTAAGGGGTGATATGATAGCCATGTTCAAATATATAAAAGGATGTCATATAGAGGAGGGAGAAAGGTTGTTTTCTGCGGCTCCAGAGAAGCGGACACGGAGCAATGGATTCAAACTCCAAGAAAGAAGATTCCACCTAAACATTAGGAAGAACTTCCTGACAGTAAGAGCTGTTCGACAGTGGAATTTGCTGCCAAGGAGTGTGGTGGAGTCTCCTTCTTTGGAGGTCTTTAAGCAGAGGCTTGACAGCCACCTGTCAGGAATGCTTGGATGGTGTTTCCTGCTTGGCAGGGGGTTGGACTGGATGGCCCTTGGGGTCTCTTCCAACTCTATGATTCTATGATTCTATTATTCTAAATATGAGTTTCTGCAGAACAGACTCTCCTTTACCAATCATAAATGTTTCTCCATGTTGTATTGGCAGAACCCATCAGATCTACTAGACTCACCAAAGCCATTGAAGTTCCGGTCAATAGAAGCCAGCTCCCCCCGCCCACTAAACTCCTCAGCTTGGTCCACCAGAGCTTCCTTCACCGCCTCATGTCCACACAGGACCACAACTCTCCGCGGCCCAAGGTACACCGTGAACACGGGACCATATTTTTGCTGCAGCTGCAGAAGAAACCATAGTTAAGAAGACAATGGGGAAACAGGCAAAGCAGGAGGCATGAAAGAAGGTTGTAAAAGCCTTCAATCCATCTGGGCCAACCTGGTGCCATCCAGGTGTTTTGGACTACAATTCCCATCAGCCCTAGCTACCATGACCATGCTGGCTGGGGCTGATGGGAGTTGTAGTCCAAAACATCTGGAGGGTACCAGGCTGGCATATATGGTGTGGAGAAAGTGGATAGACACACCCACACACCCTGCAATTAATTTTATAACATGCTGTCATTTAAAGAGATTCGTTAGCAAGAGATTCAGAACAGGGGGGGGGGGGAGTCCTACTTCACACAACATAGAGTTAAGTGGTGATGGTGGTAGACCATTATGGTGGTGGACACTTACTTGGGTGGCTGTAAGTAGAAATAAAATAAATTCATGCAGGGTGGGTATTTGGTCAGTGGGTATTTGCTCATAAAAGGTGATATAAAGCTTCCATTTTCAGAGGCAACATACCTCTGCGTAGCCTTTGTGGAGCAAAAAGTGGGGGTGATGTTGCCTACAGGACCCTCTGGGGGCTTTTCAGAGAGTTGTGCTCAGTCACAGATGCTGAGCTGAGCAGACCTCTGGTCTCACCTGGCTGGAGCCTTCATAGAGTATACCTGAAGGAGCATCTCCACCCCCATCGATCAGCCCAGACACTGAGGTCCAGTGCCGAGGACCTTCTGGCGGTTCCCTCGCTGCGAGAAGCCAAGTTACAGGGAAACAGGCAGGGGGCCTTCTCGGTAGTGGCTCCCTCCCTGTGGAACACCCTCCTGCCAGATGTCAAAGAGAACAAAAACTACCAGACTTTTAGAAGACATCTGAAGGCAGCCCTGTTTAGGGAAGCTTTTAATGTTTAATACATTATTGTATTTTAATATTCTGTTGGAAGCCGCCCAGAGTGGCTGGGGGAGCCCAGCCAGATGGGCGGGGTATAAATAATAAATTATTATTATATTAAAGGTGGAACATGCACTCATAACTGTTCCCTGGCTCCACTCAGGCAGTTTGAAACACAAGAATTATTGAAAACTAAGCATACAGCCCCAGCCCAGCCATGCATTCTCCCCCCATTTCCTCCTAGGCTTTTGATGGCAAAGAGAGCACAACTCACCGCCAAAAAGGACTTAAAGGGCTCGCTGGTTTTGATTTGCAGCAAGTTGCCAATGAAAGGCAAGGGCGTTGGCCCAGGGGGCAACTTGCCTTCCTTGTGCATCCTCTTCCATGCCGAGATGAGGAGCAAGCAGGAGACGCAGATGCCCAGGAAGATGCTCAGTGCCCCTCCAAGCTCCATGGCCAAGTGGCTGAGAACTCAGCTGAAGGCCAACCTGGGCGCACCCATTATATGCCCGTGCCCTGTAAGTGAAACCAGGTAGCCTGGCCTCCTGGGCTCCGTTGCAGAGCAGGAAAACAAGATTGGGTTTCAATATAACATTCATTGTGTGGGGAAGGTAGAGGATGGATGGATTCCTCTCTGAGTTCAAAGTGAGCATTAGGGGCACGTGGAAGATTTCTTGGCTAAACTGAAGAAGGTTTTTTTTTTTTTTAACTGCATAGCTTCCCACCTTCCTATCTTACAGAAGCAGGCAGATTTAGTATCAGAGTTCAAAGTCTGCAGAAATCAATGACACAAAGCCTTGCTGTCAATATTTATCAGGAAAGTTCCTTTGAGCATCCAGGAGATCTGTATGTGCTTATTATTATTATTATCATCTACTGCAGGGGTGCCAACTTGAATAAAATATCGGGGGGCCCAGGTAAGTCCTGCCCCACATAATTGATCACAAATGCATGCACACCATTTGAATGGAAAGGCCCATCGACTTTTTTGGGAGGAGGGCTCAAATATTTTATTGGGGGCCAAAGGGACCTTGGCCCCTAGGAGTTAAGTGCTATGATCTACAGCCTCTGCTTGTATACTGGGTTAGGGAAATCATTGCTCCGCCATGTATGAGCCCATTGCTAGGTCCCAGAAACAGCCTCCAGTTAAAAGTTCTATTCTGCAAGATGTTTGCCTAAGATCATGGGGAGAACTATTGCCTGCCCAGGCAGGGACAGAGCTCAGTGGCAGGTCACCTGCCCCACATGCAGAAGGTGCTGGGTTCAATCCCTGACAGCATCTCATAGCCAGGCTGGGAAAGAAGGCTTCAGCTGTGATTCCTGCATTGCATAGGGGTTGGCTAGATGACCCTCGGGGTCCCTTCCAGCTACAGTTCTGTGAGCTGCCTTGCATGCAGGAGGCCTCAGGACCAGGTTCAATCCCTGGCATATCCAGATGGAGCTGTAAGGGAGTCTCTGTCTGAAACTCTGGAGAGCCACTGCCAGTCAGTGCAGACTGGACCAGTCTTCTGGACCAGTGTTCTGACTCAGTGGAAGACAGTTCCAGCTGCTAAACTGGGGCCGGCTCCAGAGGGCGACAGCATTTGCCAAAGCCACCCAAGGGCTCCATGCCTGACAGCGCTGCCTTTCCCCTTGTGCACAGAAAACCCCGAAACATCATAGGCACAATGGGAGATTCTTCTCTATCTGTCCTTCCCACCTCTGTGTGCTTTAGAGGCCACTGCCAAGGCCCTACCTGAAGATTTTCCACCTCATCCCATAGGGTGCGGAAACAAACTCTGGGTGGAGTTAAACTGTTTTGGGCTGGGTGGTCTGACTTCGTACAAGGCTTGGGAGTCTTTTCTCATCCAGGGCAATTTCAACAAGGCACCACTTGGAAAATGCACCACCATTCAAAAATTCATGTGATGCGAGGGCTCCAGCAGCCCAAAGAACGACAAGGCACTTCCTTGCGAAATGATTTATAATGAGTTGGGGGAAAATGTTTAAAATTGCTTCCCCCAAAAAACCAGAGTCCTTTCTATTGGGAATAATCCAGACAGAAATCCCTAGGTGTCAGAAAAGCCTGTTTATGTAGGCAGCAACAGCGGCCCATGTTTTGTTAGCCCCGAAATGGAAAGTGAGTGAGGTCCCTCCTAAAGAGGGTTGGCATCTTAAGATGTTAGAATATGCAGAACTCTCAGGTTTAACATATAGAATAAGAGCGCAAGAAGAACCTATATTTAAAGAAGAGTGGAAAATATTCACTAAATATGTGGAAAACAACTATACGCAGCTGAAAAGGCTGGCAGCGTTAAGATAAATTCAACAGTGTGAGTAATAATTGCTTGTTGTAAAAGTGGGAATCTGATTTGAATGGTTAAGGTAAAATATGCAGGAATAGAGGATATGCAAAACGAACTATGTAAGGAGAAGAAGGGGAGTCATTGGATGTCTTAAAGTTTGTAAAATGTTTATTTCGAAATGTAAAATTGAAATCTTTAATCAAAATCATTTTAAAAAAAGGAACGACGAGGCATTTCCATGCTTTAGCATCAGCTGGGAAAAGGTTCCGCTGCGTGGAACTCATGGCTACCTCAAAATCAATCACAGGTGTTGTCAACTCTCAACTCAGTGGCCTTGGCCTTTCAGCCAACTGTCCTGGGTCAAGAATGCTTGGCGATTGCTTCATTTAAAACCTAAGCAAACAGAAAAAGCATTTTACAAACATTAAAACCAATGAGAGATTGGGAGGTGCTCTGCGAGCAAGAGGGTCAACAGAAGCAGGGGAGGAGGTGGGGGCTGAGCTTTGCGCCAGCAGTTATGTAAAACGAGATTGGGTTGCAGCTGGTGTTACGCAATCCCCTGCAAGGGAAAAGCTCTCCCTTTGGGAGCCTGACTTTGCACTTCGAGTGCCTTTGTTTACCTACCAATCACTCAAACCCTTGTGAACAGAGGCGAGGCAGCGAGAACGCTAAGTGATCCTCCATACCTCAGGCATGTATATGGCCCCAGCTGACTAATATTTATCAAGGCATGGAAAGACCTGAGATGCCCCTGAGAGGCAGCGCAGTGTAGACAACCTGCGGCAGGTCATTCCCCCCAACACAACACACTTTTGACAGGCTTTTGTGAGTGTTATGGAAATGATGGGGGAGGGGGCACATCTTTAAAGTTGTTACAGTGTTACAAATATTATGCCTGAATGTATCCTTTCGACTTGACAGCTCAGGGAAGATACCCAGCTTTATAGATTTGTAGAAAATCCATACTTTAACTGACTCTCCTCATTCCAATGCCATTTTAACCCTTAAAGAAAGGTGAATTTGGGCTCCACCTCCCTCCATGGACCAAGAAGCAGGAAGTCACTCAGAGTGACACGTGTAGCATAGCTGTCAACCTTTCCCTTTTCTCGCGAGGAATCCTATTTGGAATAAGGGAATTTCCCGCAAAAAATGGGGAAAGTTGACAGCTATGCACTGTAGGCAGCAGGAACAGGGCATCCCGCCATAATTCCCCAAGCATGAGAGCACATACACGGCCCCCCACCCAGGGAGTGACCAAGGGGGCAACAATAGACACCCGCAGAGGCAGTTGAGGTGTTGGGAAAGGTGTCTGATCAAGTGACCTAATGTTGAACTTGTGTAACCATTGTATACCCCTCCCCATTTGTGACATGCTAGTGATGTAGTGATGGTGTATCAATGATGCTGCTTGAAATGTATTCTGGGGGAAAGAGGGAAGTTAGAAGTGTGCATGCACACGAAAGCTCATACCAAGAACAAACTTAGTTGGTCTCTAAGGTGCTACTGGAAGGATTTTTTTTTTTTTTTTTTTAAAGAGGATGTCACCCCATGCTCGGGGTTCATACTCCTGTGGGGGACCTGTCACGCAACAATAAAGATTGTGGTCTACTGACCGCTGTTTTGCTCCAAATTACTTGGCTGGAACTTCCTTCTTTTATTGACTGCATGGACCCGCGGGGGACTTGCACCCCAACGAGCTGGGCTGTGGAGTAGCCTCTCAACCCGGAATTTCCCCCCCCCCTTAACAGAGGTATTCTATATCTGTCTTGGTACAAAATAAAAAAAAATCCTACCAGTAGCACCTTAGAGACCAACTAAGTTTGTTCTTGGTATGAGCTTTCGTGTGCATGCACACTTCTTCAGATACATGAAAGCTCATACCAAGAACAAACTTAGTTGGTTTCTAAGGTGCTACTGGTAGGAATTTTTTTATTTTGTTTTGACTATGACAGACCAACACGGCTATCGACCTGTAACTGTCTTGGTACCTTACTCCTTCTCCCACCACTGCAGCAAAGCCCCCACCCCCACCAATTTTGGCTCAGCATATCTGAGCAATATAAGTGCCCCACATCGTACCTCTCTGTGCAGTGTGCAAGTTCCTTAATAATTATGGCCTGCCGGAAAGACCCAAAGATGGCTTTTCCGCTCTAAACATAATATACATGTATGTTTTAATATAAAAACCCACCCAATTGTACTGCTGATGGTCTGGGCCTTTGGTTCTAACCATTGTTCATGCTTTCTGTTTTCAGATGCAGAGTAATGGTGGCAGCCCAGTGCGGAGTTACACAATCAGGCGCCCAGTGTTTGCCAAACTCATTGTGCCTAATCGTAACGTCACAGTTCCCTGAGAAGCCAGAAGGAGCAAGCAAGGGAAAGAAAGAGAGAGAATCTATAAAGGACAAAAGGCTGTGAAAAGGCAGGATTAGCCTTTGGGGAATCCACCCTGAACACAATGCGTAACGCTAAACCTCTCAAAGGCTTGGTCCAAACCAGTTCTTCATTATGTCCTTGAAAAAGGAGCCACTTAAGGAGATTGCGTAAGAAGAACATTCTGCGGCTTGGACAATACGTGCTGCCCAAATTGTCATGGGCTTCGGCCACGTGAGAGCAACAAAATCCATGTGTGCAAAGGCTGAAGATATCTGGCAAGGACCAGGGAACTGTTGTGCACAACTTGCCAGGAGGCTGAGGCTGGGATGTGCGGACAGAAGCCGCTTAGATCTGGATCAGTAACATCAAAACTGGGAAAAGGAACACAGGAGTCCTTATTCTAAGCCAGACTGGCTCAGTATTCTCTTGACACAAAGTGGCAGCGGTTCTCCCAGGATTTCAGGAAGGGGGAATTAACAGCCCTATCTGGAGGTGCTGCCAAGTATAGAACCTGGGACCTTTTGCATGCAAGCAGGTGCCCTACCCCTGAGCCACAGCTCTTCCCAAAAGGGAAGAAGGGGCTGTCTCAAAAATTATCTGTGGCTGGGACCAATGGAGAGTACCGTCCAAGACTAAACCCTGGCTCTGGGTGAGGAAAGTGGCAGCTGTTCCAAAAGTCATAAATAGCTCAATATGTACTAGCAAATCCTGTCAGTATCCTCATTGGATACTGCTGGTTTTTGCCAATAAGAAATTAATTTAGGTTTGGCCTGAGCAGGAGATTTGGAAAGGCTGGAACCAGAAAAGGCAGAGCCTGTGGATCTTGGTGATGAGGCTATCTGGTCCAGAGTGAGCCAGTTCCTTTCCGAACCTCAATTAAAGTGGAGTTCTTTGGCTATTGGGGAGAGCTCAGTTCTACAGATATAGCAGAGGATCTTGTCAATGGTTCTCATAAGACTCGTTTTGATAAACCTCCGGCTCATCCACACTTAACCTGTTGCCCAGCGCTTTCTCCACACAGGTCCGCGCTTTCCCAAGCACATATTTATGCCCTGCTGCCTGCTTCCCCCAGGATGCAGCAAAGGAAAGTTTGGATGAGCCCTTAGTAGTGTAAGGCAGGCGATAAAGAGTAGCCCTGAGCATAAGTTTACTTTGAAGCCAGTTTTCCATCTTCCTACAGGCAGAAATGTTAGCTGATCTCAGGACAAAACAGAGAAACCCAGGATTTTGGTGTGGCAGTGACAGAAGAGTTTAGAATCAGCCCTGAAACAAAAGGTAGCAACAAGTTCACAATCTTGTCTTATTACATGGGATTGGGGTGCTGATTTGCTTATTTTTGGTTTGCAGACACTTTTAAATGACACTGCAAATGCAAATAGCAATCTGGATATCTGGCATACCCAACATGCAGGTGCCGTGTGTGTGTGTGTGTGTGTGTGTGTGTGTGTGTGTTTCTTAGAGATCTGACTTATAAAATAATCCATTGTTGCTATGAACCCATATTGTGGTGGGTGGGGGTGGATCAAAGATGATTACATCATAGTTGTTATTTCAATTTATTTCTCGCCCAGGGCGAGAAGCGGGAGCGGGGAAGCGAACCCGGTTCACCAGATTACGAGTTTACCGCTGTTAACCACTACACCACACTGGTCAGCGCAGGCATATGCTCTGCCCATGGTCATCCAAGGACCCTGGACTCAGAAGGCCCCTCACAGGCCACACCTGCCACCTGCTCACTCACTGTGGAGCCTGGATCTCATCCACTGGGACACTGCAAGCGCAGTGCTGGACGCAGTTTTGGTGCACCAGGAGGACTTCTGAACTAGCTCCAGAATGCCCCAGGCCTTCACTACTGTCTTGCCCTGCCTCACAACAGCGACCCCACTGCCAGGAGACCAGTCCTGTGGTAGTTCCCCTGCCTCCCAGGTGCTCCTCACCAGACTGGCTGCCATAGAAACAATTCTCACCAGCATCCCCTCCCCCGCAGCTGCTTAATTTATTTTGAGGACTGGTTGGGTTTTCCAGACAAATGTACCCTCTACTGACTCTGCCACACAAGCACGACCAAACCTCAGGTGACAGCAAAGGTCAGTTTAACTTGATTAGACCCTCTCAGCCCAAATCCAGCTCTCAGTTGCACAGAGGAGCCTATGTCACAAACACACACACATGAGTTTTTGCCTCATACCAAGTAGAGCCTTCAGCTGGGCAATGGCCATCAGTTTATGCTTTCCCTGTCTCAGTAGATGGGCTATTTGTGTCCTGGAGGGTCAGGAATTCAACAGGTTGGATGGCAAAAATTGCCCCTTATCTGTAAATTTGGGCCAGTTTCACCCAGGTCTCCAACCTGCTTTCTTGGAGGGAGCGAACATTGCATATCTGAAGAAGGTATCTGAAGAAGTGTGCATGCACACGAAAGCTCATACCAAGAAGAAACTTAGTTGGTCTCTAAGGTGCTACTGGAAGGAATTTTTTTATTTTGTTTCGACTACGGCAGACCAACACGGCTACCTACCTGTAATTGCATATATTGTTTGGGGATTTCCATAGCCTACTTGTTCTCCCCGAACCCCTGAATTGTTAGAATGGGTGGCAGGGTGGAGAGGGCACCCTTGATGCTTCTAGCTGGGAGAAGCTCCTTTACTATTTCTTATTCCCCCCCTGCCTCCCACATCTGAATATGTACCGGTAGTTAGAATGGGGGACTGGTGAGAGAACGCTTAGAACATCTGGATAGAAAAGGCAAAATAAAATAAAAAAATTCCTTCCAGTAGCACCTTAGAGACCAACTAAGTTTGTTCTTGGTATGAGCTTTCGTGTGCATGCACACTTCTTCATGCACACGAATGGTCTCTAAGGTGCTACTGGAAGGAATTTTTTTATTTTATTTTGTTTTGACTATGACAGACCAACACGGCTATCTACCTTTAACTGGATAGAAAAGGGTTTGCTGGTAATTTTCTTGCATTGCTGGGTGATGGATTTATTATGACATTTTGTTGTGCTATCTTGAGTTTGGAGCCTGCAGGGGAAGTAATGAACATCAGAGCCTAGAGCAACATGCCATTATTATTATTGTTGTTGTTGTTTTTGTTGTGGATGTTTTCCGTCTGGGCTAGAAGACACCAGGCATATGAGAATTCCCTCTGGTGAGTTTCTGAGCCGCACCAGTCTCTCAGAATCCTGTGCTTAAGTCCATGGCTGCCAACTCCACTTTCCACCTCCCTCTCCTAAGCCCCCAGCACCAAGTAAAGAATGCAAAGCACAGCATGCAAGGGAAAAACAATCATTTGTGATCTAACAGTGCTAGAGAAATGTTTGCATAAAGCTTGGTGGCACATAATTTTTCCACAGTTCTGTCGTGGTCAGAGATAAAGATGACATCTAAATGCTAAGATTGACAAAAAGCATATATATATATATATATATATATATATATATATATATATATATATGGACGCGGGTGACACTGTGGGTTAAACCACAGAGCCTAGGGCTTGCTGATCAGAAGGTCAGCGGTTCGAATCCCCACGACAGGGTGAGCTCCCATTGCTCTGTTCCAGCTCCTGCCAACCTAGCAGTTCAAAAGCACATCAAAATGCAAGTAGATGAATAGGTACCGCTCCACCAGGAAGGGAAACGGCGTATCCGTGCGCTGCTCTGGTTTGCCAGAAGCGGCTTAGTCATGCTGGCCACATGACCCGGAAGCTGTACACCGGCTCCCTCGGCCAATAAAGCGAAATGAGCGCCGCAACCCCAGAGTCGTCCGCAACTGGACCTAATGGTCAGGGGTCCCTTTACCTTTATATTAAAAAATATAGTAAGTAATTTCCATGCATAATAAAATGAAGAACTGAGTATGCATATGAGTTGGAGGTTACTTCATTAGAGCAACAGTGAAATTCTATGTACATTTACTCAAAAATAAGTTCCACTATGACCAGAGGAGCTTCCTTCTCAGAAGGCACACACAGATGGCACCTTAGACCTCTTACAGGATGGGATGGTCATTTGAATTTAGCATTGGAGGCATAAATAAATTTTTGCATGCAATGAGTTTAAATCAAAACAAAACAACCCAATAGTCCAACAATTTGTTCCTTTGCTATGAAGAGGCAGTTTGAGGCAGAAAGGCAGCACAGGGCGTGAGTGAACACCTGCATGGCCACTTTGCAGCCCTTGATGCAAGTTATATAATCAGCAAATGATCCACAATTTAGCCTGCTTGGAAAATGGCAACCTGAGCAGGGAAAGCCACCAAAACCATCATCTGCTTTGTGTAATGTGTGCATGTTGCTTTGGCAGCGAGATACTCCACCCCACTTTCCAGCCAATCAGCCTTGAATGGAGAAGCACACTAAATCATGTCCCGCAGAGCTAGGCTGGCAGTCCTGAGATGTTCTCTGACACGTTTTGATCCTTCCCCAAATTGTTGGAGAATTTCAGCCCCCACTAAGGAATATCCATCTGCAGGGCGGCTGGAGGAATAAAGGCACAAGCATGGACCCAGCCCAGTATATTTCAGAAGAGTTAGTGGGACATGGGCTTGGACCCCACCCCTTCCACCAGGGGTGACACTAGGCTTTATTCCACCTGGGTCATTTTCACCATGGGTACCATTCCTCCACGCTCCCGGGCTGCTCTCTGGGGAGTAGGAGCTGCCCCGCTTTGCCGGCGGCCTCCCCCCTTCCTTACGGCGGTTCAGGGGAGGCTTGGGAGCGGTGGGCAGGCTGCACACCATTGCCCCATGCTCCCAGTGTGGTGTAGTGGTTAAGAGCGGTGGACTCATAATCTGGTGAACTGGGTTCGCGTCCCCGCTCCTCCACATGCAGCTGCTGGGTGACCTTGGGCTAGTCCCACTTCTCTGAAGTCTCTCAGACCCACTCACCTCACAGAGTGTTTGTTGTGGGGCAGGAAGGGAAAGGAGAATGTGAGCCGCTTTGAGACTCCTTCGGGTAGTGATAAAGCGGGATATCAAATCCAAACTCTTCTTCTTCTTCCTCTTCCCAGGCTGCTTCGGGAAGGGGAACTGTGCCACTTTGCCGACAGCCTTACCCCCTTACCCCTTCTTTCCGGCGGTTTGGGGGAGGCTTGGGAGCTGCGGTTGGGACAGGCGCTGTGGTCTGCACCCCCAACGGCCCTTGTGGGCAGCTGTTTCAGCAGTGATATTGTAAAGTCGCGAATATAAGCCCCACTTTAGCTTTTCAGGGTCGCAATTTGGGGAAAAGGTGTGGCTTATATTCGGGCCAATACAGTATTGATTGCAAACAGAAAACAAAAACATTTTCTGTACTAGTTGATGATGCCACTGTATTATGAGAGTCATGTTGGGTGCTTGTCAGGGATCTGCCTCCCCTTTGCAGTCCGGCTCTGAGTGTTTACAGAGAACAGCTGCCCATTCTAACGACGGACTCATCGGGGAGTGGGAGCAGCAATTCTTCAGAAGGGAAGGGGTTGCCAGGGCTCGAGATAAGCAGGGAGAGACCTGGCAGCTCCCCAGGAGTACGTCCGGGGGAGAGACTGAGAAGAAGGAAAAGACGCTTTCGCTTTCCGAGGTGGCTTTGCTGGCGGGAAAATCGTCGCACGGCACTTCCGGATTCTGCTAGTGATTGAGTAGACATGTTTATGACTTAGCTCTGCACTGTAATATAATGAGCACAGATAAAAGCTTCAAAGGCAAATGACTCGGACTCCTTATTGAACGACCGGTGAGGGGGGAGGCCCTGGCAGTGCTGAAGAACAGGAAGGGGGTGAATAAGTGGTATGAACAAGTTGAGCCATCAAAGGAAGCCTCCCTGCGAATTATTTTCTTTGCTTTTCTCGTGCGAATGCCACATAACAGGGACACCTGGCTTTATGCCCACATTCCATCATGCTTTATTTGAAAGTCCACAGCAACAGGGCAGGAGCCTTGGGTGGGGGTCTGCCCTATCGATTCTTGGGACCTGCCAGCATATAACAACCAATAAGTCCAGACGCAAATGCTGCAAGTTTTTTCTTTTCTTTCCAGGCCTAAGGTCAAAGCTTAAACACACTTTGCAAGGAGATGGAAATTCAAGAGGCACCGAAGTTCTTTGGGCTCAGCAGAGGAGACGATGGGAAGGGCAGTAATGGGGAAAGGAGGATGATAAACACAGAGAGGCATAGACCCAGCCGAAGGAACCCCAGTCCACAGGTAGGAACGAGGCCTACTTTGAGAGCAAAATCTTGAAGCCGCCCATTACAAAGGCCCTTGGGCGAGGGTCAGGAAAGGGAAGAAGACCTCTCCCCTCTCCCTGAGCGGCCAGAGAGACCAGCTTGTGCAGGAGCACAGCGGCAGGGGAGGAAAGACACGATTTGGTCTCCACTCAACGCGGGACGATGCAGAGCTTGTAGAAGGGCGGGATGGTGGCAAAGCCGCACTCCTGGGGGGTTGTGTCAATGTCCTTGGGGTCCAGAAGGGGCTTCAGCCGGAATCTCTGCAGGATGGTGGTGAAAAAAAGGAAGAGCTCCATTCGGGCCAGCGTTTCACCGAGACACACCCGTTTCCCTGTAAGGCGAAAAGGAGAAGAATCAGCAGGAAGGGAAGACATGGGTTTGGGGGTTAGAGGCCAGGTTTAGGTCAAGTCCTTGGGGTGTGAATAGAACAGCTGGAATCCATGTGAATGGAGAGGGAGGAGTTTTCCTCTCTTATAGGACTAAAACCCTGTTGTTGTTTTGGCAGATCTCTTTGTGTAAGTGTGAGTGTCATCCAGTGAAACTTAGCGACAAGAGATCCAGGATGGCAAAAGGAAGTATTTCTTCAGACTGTGTGTGTAAAATTGGCTTATGGATTCATAGAATCGTAGAGCTGGAAGGGAACCAATTCTCTCCCCCACCCCACCCCCCAACTTGTCCCTTACTTGGACCGACCAAAGTTGGCCGCCCTACCTACAACCAATACATTGGTACCTCAGGTTACATACGCTTCAGGTTACAGACTCCACTAACCCAGAAATAGTACCTCGGGTTAAGAACTTTGCTTCAGGATGAGAACAGAAATCGTGCGGCGGTGGCGGGAGGCCCCATTAGCTAAAGTGGTACCTCAGGTTCTGGACCTCCAGAAAGAATTAAGTTCTTAACCCGAGGTACCACTGTACTTCCTTCCAGCAGATTTTGCCCATATGTTTGTTATTAAAATCTCCCCATTCCTTTGCACATTTATTTATTATGGTGCGTGTTAGGGAGTAGGGTATGTGTAAACACCACAAATGACCAAGTAAAAGCCACAGTGCAATGAAGGTTTGTTTTCTGTAGGAGACCCAGGTTCACAACTTCATAAAGTGAAGGAGGAGGGGATGGGGGAGGTTCTCGTTTGCAAAAAAAAAAAATGTGTTTAAGACAGGCTTCCTCAACCTTGGCCCTCCAGATGTTTTTGGCCTACAACTCCCATGATCCCTAGCTAGCAGAACCAGTGGTCAGGGATGATGGGAGTTGTAGTGTCAAAACATCTGGAGGGCCGAGGTTGAGGAAGCCTGGTTTAAGAGGAAGGGATCTACCTGAGGAGAATGGCATGAATGCATCGTTCTTCATGAAGCGCCCATTCTCATCCAGGAAGTTCTCTGGGTTGAAACCAAATGGGTTTTTAAACTTCGTGGGGTCGTACAGGACCGTGTGAAGAACAGGGTAGATTTCTGTCCCCTAGGAAAAAGAGGGAGAGAATATTGAGATCAGAATTGCAAAGATTCAGGGAAAGTCTAGAGCAGGGGTCAGCAACCTTTTTCAGCCATGGGCTGGTCCACCGTCCCTCAGACCATGTGGTGGGCCGGACTATATTTTTTGGGGGGGGGGATGAATGAATTCCTATGCCCCACAAATAACCCAGAGATGCATTTTAAATAAAAGGACACATTCTACTCATGTAAAAACACGCAGATTCCCGGACTGTCCGCGGGCCGGATTGAGAAGGCGATTGGGCTGCATCCGGCCCACAGGCCTTAGGTTGCCAACCCCTGGTCTAGAGAGAAGCTCTCCACCCCATCCCTCAACTGGTGGATTGCCAGCCACATTTGACCACCGGCCAACTCCTCCCTGTGACATCTATAGACTGCCCTGCCTGAATGTGAAGGCACCACGTGGGTAGCTGACCCGTCAAATGGTCAGTTGATCTACAGGTCCCCGTCCCCCCACTCTACAGAAGCATCACTGTGGGCATCCGTCTGAGGTCAGGGAGGCATTCCACTGCTGGCTGTAGTTCAGCTTAAGCCAAGAGGAGGTCCAGCCTTACTGTATTTTAATGTTCTTTTGGAAGCCGCCCAGAGTGGCTGGGGAGACCCAGCCAGATGGGCGGGGTATAAATAATAAATTATTTTTATTATTATTATTACCATTAGGCAGAGGGAGCCAGCTGCTTCAAGTGTCATATGCTGGAGCGTGAGGACTAGAGGCCAGGTGTTGGAGGACAGATGTGTCCCCATGCACCCTGTAAACTAGCCGCAGGAGGATACTGTCCCATCACCAGTGTTGGAAATAAGACCCAGCAACCAGGCCTGTTAGCTTCTGTGCATGGAATGGGAGGGGAAGCGGCCTTTGAGCTTTCACCTCATGCAGCAACTTGCCTTGGGCAAGCCCTGGCCAGGATGGAGAGACCTTTGGTGCAGATTGGTGCCCCATTTCCTACATTAATTGCTGAGGCTTTTAAGAAAGGAGATCTGCAGTGTGCTGGTGCTGATGGTGGCCCTACAGTGACCCTTGCATGGAACCCAACAGTGGGACGGCCTCGTCTCTACTGGGGTAGAACATTCCCAACCCTGGAGGGACTCATCCTGGTCCACCAGTGGCTCTCCTCATTCAACTTCCTCTAAAGCAGGGATGTCCAACTTCCAAGAGACTGTGATCTAAAACACTGGCAGTGATCTACCCATTGGATTGACCAAAGTTGTTGAACTTTTTTTGGGAGGAACATTCAGAAGGGGTCTTTATAGCCACAGCAGGTACTGTAACCTTCCAACAGTCTGACTCGGCCCCCAAAGGCTCACTCCTCCATTGTTTCCAGAGACAGACGGATTCCAACAACACAATTTGCAATTACAGGTAGATAATAATAATAATAATAATTTATTATTTATATCCCGCCCATCTGGCCGGGTCTCCCCGTGTTGATAGGGGAGCCGTGTTGGTCTGTCATAGTCAAAACAAAATAAAAAAATTCCTTCCAGTAGCACCTTAGAGACCAACTAAGTTTGTTCTTGGTATGTTCTAAGTTTGTTCTTAGAACAAACTTAGTTGGTCTCTAAGGTGCTACTGGAAGGAATTTTTTTATTTTGTTTTGACAATTTGCAAGGCCATTTCACTTGATTTAATGCACTTTTCTATGTTACCTTTCACTAATATGCGCATGTTACGCACATTTCACCCTAGTAAATGTACAAATAACGTGGCTGGATAACTGCGCTTGAAAATTCAGAAGCGTGCAAAGTTCAAAGGATGTCTGCTGTGTTTCAGTTCAGGTATTGTTGCAGGAAACGCAAATTAGGTAGGATTGCCTTTCAAGGCAAATGGGCAGGCCCGGCGCTTCCATTTAGGCGAACTAGGTGGTTGCCTAGGGCGCCAAAATGGAGGGGGCGCTTGCCAGCCTGCCCCTTGCCCCCCGCCGCCGCCCCCGCTGCCCCGCCCCCAACCAGCGCCGAAAATCGCGGCGCGTAGGGGTGGGGCACCGGCACGTAGGGGGCGGGGCACCGTACATCATTGCGCATGACGTACGGTGCCCCGCCCCCTCACCTAGGGCGCCAGAAGCCCTGGCACCGGTCCTGCAAATGGGATCCAATTTCTCCCATACATCCTGCTCAGGGTGAGACTTTACCAACTGGGCCCTGGTCATCCTTTGAGGATTGGCTGTTGTGTGTGTGTGTGTGTTTTAAGTACTATGGCTAACGGCAGCTTTTGCCAACCTGGTGCCCTCTAGATGTTTTGAAATGCAACTCTGATCAATCCCAGCCAGCATGGCCATGCGAGACATCCAGAGGGCACCAGGTTGGTGAAGGCTGCTTAACGGAACGGCAAGTCTTTAAGACCTTCTTGGAGGGCGCCCAGTCCTTTTCCTTTGCCAAATGCCCGCCAATAACAGTAGCCAACATCACCTCATCCTGTGATTCTGTGCCGGATGAAGACTCAACTGTTGCAGTTGTGGGCAGATGTTGGTGGCAAGGCACAAATCTGTGAATGCTGCTAAAGGTAAAGGTAAAGGGACCCCTGACCATTAGGTCCAGTCGTGTCCGACTCTGGGGTTGCGGCGCTCATCTCGCTTTATTGGCCGAGAGCCGGCGTACAGCTTCCAGGTCATGTGGCCAGCATGACAAAGCCGCTTCTGGCGAACCAGAGCAGCGCACGGAAACGCCGTTTACCTTCCCGCTGGAGCAGTTCCTATTTATCTACTTGCACTTTGACATGCTTTCGAACTGCTAGGTTGGCAGGAGCTGGGACCGAGCAACGGGAGCTCACCCCGTCGCAGCGATTCGAACCGCCGACCTTCTGATCGGCAAGCCCTGGGCTCTGTGGTTTAACCCACAGCGCCACCTGGGTCCCTGTGAATGCTGCTAATCTCTTTTAAAAAAATAAATAGCAACAACCCATTTTGTTGTGTCCCACACACTTTTTATTCCCTCTGCCCCGCAACTGATACCTTAGGGATGATGTAGCCTCTGAATTCAGTGTCGCGGATCACAGAGTGGGCCACATTCATAGGGATGAGGTCACTGACCCTCTGCACTTCGTGAATGACAGCGTCCACGTAAGGCATCTGGCTCCGGTCTTCAATGTTTGGGGCACGGTTCTGGCCAATCACTTGGTCAATCTCCTTGTGCATTTTTGCTGTCCAATGCATTTAGATCAGAGAAGGAGCAGAGAATCAGAGTCGGAAGGGACCACGAGGGTCATCTAGCCCAACCCCCAGCATTGCAGGAATCTTTGGCCCAACATGGGGCTCAAATCCATGACCCTGAGTCTTGTAGTCCACTGCCTGAGCTATCAGTTTACTTAAGATTTCTAGCACCAAAACGCAGCCCAGTTTTCAGCTTGAACCTAGCTAAATGTTTCTTTATTTCCCCATTCCATTAAAATACAGAGAATAAAAACAGCACATATAAAAAGCCCTGCTGGGGCAGGCCAAAGGGGGGCCCATGCAGTCCAGCAACCTGATCTCACTGTCACCAACTAGACACCCCTGGAAAGCAAACAAGCCGGACCTGAATGTAACAGTGCTCTCTTGACTTGCAGTTCCCAGCAACTGGGGCCCAGAAGCATATCTGCCTCCAACAGTGAAAGTACAGCTTAGCCATTGTGATTAAGAGCCATGGTTTGTCTTAAAGGCAAAGGGACCCCTGACCGTTAGGTCCAGTCGCGGACGACTCTGGGGTTGCGGCGCTCATCCCGCTTTATTGGCCGAGAGCCGGCGTACAGCTTCCGGGTCATGTGGCCAGCATGACTAAGCCGCTTCTGGCGAACCAGAGCAGCGCACGGAAATGCCGTTTACCTTCCTGCTGCAGCGGTACCTATTTATCTACTTGCACTTTGTGCTTTTGAACTGCTAGGTTGGCAGGAGCAGGGACCGAGCAACGGGAGCTCACCCCGTTGCGGGGATTCGAACTGCCGACCTTCTGATCAGCAAGTCCTAGGCTCTGTGGTTTAACCCACAGAGCCACCTGCGTCCCTTACCCTCCATGAATTGGTCTAGTCCTCTTTTAAATCTGTCCCAGTGGCCATCACAACATCTTGTGTCTGTGAGTTCCATAGTTCATCACTGTATTTCCCAACATTCAGCTTCACTGGATGGCTCTGTTGGATCAGAACTGTTCCTACCCACTTTCTCCACACCAAGCCTAACTTTACACACCTCTGTCGTATCTC
Organism: Darevskia mixta; assembly: GCA_034641385.1. NCBI lineage: Eukaryota > Metazoa > Chordata > Lepidosauria > Squamata > Lacertidae > Darevskia > Darevskia mixta. The sequence continues at coordinate 427,534 of JAWWNH010000128.1, forward strand.
CTCCTTACTCACTCTCCCCCCTGTCAACAGGCTAGGTTGGGCTTTAATCAGCATGGCTGCAGTGTGCTGGTTCCCTTCCTTACCTTGCACTTCAGGGTATTTCATCAGAAACAGAAACCCATATCTCAGGGTGGAGCTGACGGTCTCCGTCCCAGCAAAGAACAGATTGAGTGTGGTGAGTTCTAGGTTCTTGGTGTTGAATTCGCTGGACGGGTTGTCTTTCTCCTGAAGACAAATGGGAAGCCAATGTCATTAGGATTCCCCCATGTGGGTGAGAAGTAGGGGGAGTTGGTTTCAGGGCTGCTACCTCTGTTATAGTCCTTTTATGGAAGAAGGACGTCACTTGTCTGTTGGGGGCGAAGAGAAACTCCCGTTGCTCGGTCCCTGCTCCTGCCCACATAGCAGTTCGAAAGCATGTCAAAGTGCAAGTAGATAAATAGGTACCGCTCCGGCGGGAATGTAAACGGCGTATCCGTGCACTGCTCTGGTTCGCCAGAAGCGGCTTAGTCATGCTGGCCACATGACCCGGAAGCTGTACGCCGGCTCCCTCAGCCAATAAAGCGAGATGAGCGCCGCAACCCCAGAGTCGTCCGTGACTGGACCTAATGGTCAGGGGTCCCTTTACCTTTTACTGTGTCAAGACCACATTGCAAAATTCATCCAGTGCAATAAGGCACAAGCCTGGAGGGGCCTCTCAGTTGGTGAGCAGCCGTCACTGAACTTTGCATGATAATTTTACATGCTTGCCTAGTGCACTCTAGGTTCCCCAGTGACTGAAATGGTGGCACACCTGATCATGAAGCATTTGCAACCTGTATTATTAGCAAGGTGTGTTAGCAAGCAGCAGAATCTGCAGAGCCCCTGTGGCAGTCCAGAGACGCATCTCTTTGTAAGCGATGTGCGACTTAGTGATCCTTGTGTGAACCTACAGCTCCCTGTGGCAGTCCCACCTCATTTCAGATGCCAACAGGGTACCTTTTCCATCTGGATGAGGAAGCAGTCGATGAAGTCACGAGGGGCATTGAGGTCGAGGGTCTCCTTGTTCTTCTTCACTTTCTTGGCAATGTAGGCTCTCATGTCTTCCAGAATGTCATAGATCTTGGTGTGTGGCCCTGGAAAGTACTTCAGAATGCTGGCATATATGTCATAGAGCTGCAAGAAGAAAGAAAAGGCACCGGCAGCTGACCAGGAATGCCTCCTGAGGGTCAGGAGAGATTTCTTGGAAGCCATGGAGGCCCCACTAGATAAAATATGGCTGGCTTTCAGACCCTCGTCCAGCCTGGTGCCCTTCTGCTCTCCGCATGAGATTAGACTCCAAATCCCATCAGGCACAGAGCACAGGCAGCAAGGCCAGTGCTCAGGGATGATTAAGATGATGGGAGCTCCATTGTGTGGGCAGGTGGATTCCCCCCAAACCCCAGGCGACCCCTGAGCGGAATAGTGACACAAGACAACGTGCTATGGGATTAAAATTGGCCACAACTTTATTAAGGTTCAGATGTAAGGAGACCTTGCCTCAGGCATTGGGCGTTTATCCTTCCCAGCCCCCAGCCAGGGATCTGGGAGACTTCAGGGTTATCCAGAATGTGTGTCGATTGGGCTGGCTCTGGAGAACATATGTTCAAGCAGAGAGCCCGCCCCCCCGTTCGCCGCTGCTGGAGGGGGAGAGCAAAGACAACCTCTCGGCGTATGGCCAATGCCTCCCCCCAAGACCCCTTTAACGGGGAACCCTGGTATCGCCGCCACAAAGGGGGCATGGGTCACCGCCTCCATTTGTTGTGGGGAGCGGTCATTCCAACAATATCAGGAGGGTGTCTGATTGGGAAATGGATTTGTGCTCTGTCTGCTTTGAGACCAGGTACCTGAGACCAGGCGGTGCTCATCTCCCGGAAGCTGTTATTCATCATCTGCATCAGGGCCTGGAAATCCTTGTCTTCGTAGTCAAAGCGGTCGCCAAAGACAATGGAGCAGATAACGTTGGAGACGGCGCGGCTGAGGGTGAAGGTAGGGTCGAAAGGCTTCTCTGCAAAGCCAGGGCAGAGGAAAAGAAGGAAGACTCGTTGTGCTGAAGGGGCCAAGATATCTTGGGAAGAGTGAGGAACTGTGGAACACCTGCAAAGTCCTCTCCCAAACTATTCTCAAAAGATCATCTGTAGTACCTACCCAGAACGTAAGATACCTATTGCCGACCAGGCTACTAGAATGAAGACCTTTGCTGGCTATGGAGCAGCCTTCCCAGAGAGCTCGCTCAGTGCTACCATTATTGTTAGGGATCTGCCCACCCCTGCCAGTCCAGCTCTGAGTGCATACAGGGACCCGCAGCCTGTGTTAACGACAGATTCATCTTCGAGTGAATCTGGCAGCCCCTCTTCACGGGAGGAGCAGTTAGTGGCTGGGAGCCAGGGAGTGTCAGGTGTCCAGGGAGTTGTTGAGAGACCTGGCACCACCCAGCAGACTCGCTCGGAGGGGGAGGCGTCAGGTCCGGTGCCTATCTCACATAGGAGGAGAAGGCGGCAATTCCGGATGCCAAGGCTTTGGTGTTGGCGCCAAAACTGAAGGGAGGCACTTCCGGATTCTGCTAGTGACTGAGCAGACATGATAAACTGAACTCTGTACTGTAAATAGCTTTGCACAAAATAAAGAGACTTAAAGACAAGATGGCTTGGTCTTACTATTGAACAACCGATAAGAGAATCTGACAATTATGGTCTCCTTTTTTGCATCTGGTGAACACCTTTTTACTCACCCAGGCCTTTTAAACAATTTGTGCTTTGGCTCTGGGCCCCCCAACCATGTTTCATTGCATATTTGCCACAGAGAACTATTCTGAACACTGCTTTTATTGTTTAATAGTATTGTGCATGTTGCAATTTATTACTTTAATTAAGAATATTAGAAGAACCCTGCTGGATCAGGTCCATCTAGGCCAATACGCAGCTCTCATCGTGGCCAACCAGAGTTGGTGGCCATCTGTTTCAAGAGATGATGGAGGGCACCTCTGTAGAGGAAGTCAAACTGCTATTGAGGTCCTGGGCTGCCCAGATGACAAGACCCTCTTCTTAGCCGTACTGGTGTGGTCCAGAGGAAAGCAGAGCAATATGTTTGGCACCAGCTTGCCTGCAGGAGTTGCTGGAAGGAAGCATACCAGGCGCCATCCAGTCATCTTAGGGACTCTACTCTGGATTTATGCAAGGTTTTTCTTCTCCCAAAGATATCCCGCAAGGCAGCAAATGTTTAGGCTCTGTTTTCCTTCTAGCAGATGGGCTACCTTCCCAGGGTGATGACCCCCATCTGCCCCTCACTTCCCTCTACAGCACAGAACAAAGAGTTGAGCAATTATCTAACATTTGGGAAGCATCTGAAGGCAGGCCTGTATAGGGAAACTTTTTAAGATTTATGGCTTTACAATGTTTTTATATATGCTGGAAGCCACCTAGAGTGGCTGGGGCAACCCAGTCAGATGGGCAGAGTACAAATAAAATAAAATAAAATTACCACCATTTTTGTGACCTGCCAAGAGAACCTCTGTTACTGGACGGCCAAATTAAAGAAGAAGAGGAGGAGGAGTTTGGATTTGATACCCCGCTTTATCACTACCCGAAGGAGTCTCAAAGCGGCTCACAATCTCCTTTCCCTTCCTCCCCCCCAACAAACACTCTGTGAGGTGAGTGGGGCTGAGAGAATTCAGAGAAGTGGGACTAGCCCAAGGTCACCCAGCAGCTGCATGTGGAGGAGCGGAGACGCGAACCCGGTTCCCCAGATTACGAGTCTACCGCTCTTAACCACTACACCACACTGGCTCTCACATCCATGCCTAAGAGCTTTCTACTGGTTAGATGGCACAGGGCTCCCTCTGCGGAGCATTTTTTCTCAGGCTATGTAAACAGCTTAAAGATTTCTATTGAAATATGAAGTGGTATATAAGTTAAATAAATAATTAGTTTTGAAAAGTGGAAATTCCTCTTCCTGTACAGCACTGTTTCTCTCTCTTATCTCTACTTACCCATATCTTGGGGGCAATGTATGTGCTCTTTCCTCCCTGCCTGTTATCCTTCTTGAGCCCAGAAATTGTCATTGTCTTTGGGACAAAAAGCCTTCCTGCCCCCCAGCCTGTCTGGGCTTCCGAGCTTGTGCTTCTGCCCAGCCTGGTGGGGCTGCCCTCCTCCTCCCTGCCCTTCTCTTGGCCTACTCACGGTTGGTCTTTTGTAATTCCTCCAGCAGGAACTGGGCTTCCTCCTGGATCCGATCCTCAATGGTTCTTTTCCCCATGCCAAAATTCCTCAAGATGGTGAGGGAGAAGCGGCGCAGCTGCTTCCAGCGCTCTCCCTCAGCAAACACCACCCCTGCAGGCATGGGGAGGAGAAAGGGGAGAGGGGTTGAATAGCAGCCAGGAAACAGCAGGCACAAGACGGACCACCCTGGGTTCCTCCTCCTCACCATAACCATCAAAGGTCCTTTGCAGCGTGGGGTTGGTTTTCCTCCCGCTAAATTCTTCTGCCTTGTCTATCAGGGCCTCCTTCACAGCATCATGCCCACAGAGGACCACAATCGGGCGATCTCCAAAGTAGACAGTGAACACTGGGCCATATTTGTCACGCAGCTGCATAGGAGAAAGGCCAAAGGCTACTTTTTAAAATTAAAAAAAACAGAACAGTCTTTAATCCACTGCTTTTTCTTACAATTCATTGGCACTGTTATAAAAGCTGACGGCATAAATGCTGGAAACAGGCTGCGCCTTTGTCTGATTCAACAGGGCGGTTTCAACATTCATCTCTGTGTTAAAATATGAGCACAGAAATATAAATAAAATAAAATAAATATAAATATAAATAAATATCTGAAGAAGTGTGCATGCACATGAAAGCTCATACCAAGAACAAACTTAGTTGGTCTCTAAGGTGCTACTGGAAGGAATTTTTTTTATTTTTTATTTTGTGTTAAAATATGTTCACTGAATTCCCTCAGACTCTTATTTCGTGAGAAGGAGAGATATGCCAGGCAGGTTTTGCAGATTGGGCATCTTTATCCTCTTAAATGAGGTGCACAGCCAGAGGAAGTAACAACATTCAACAAGGAGGCTTTCAGCACATGCTCAGAGGGCCTCTAAAAAGGTAAAGGACCCCTGACAGTTAAGTCCAGTCGCGAACGACTCTGGGGTTGCGGCGCTCATCTTGCTTTACTGGCCAAGGGAGCCGACGTTTGTCCGCAGACAGTTTTTCCGGGTCATGTGGCTAGCATGACTAAGCTGCTTCTGGCGAACCAGAGCAGCGCATGGAAACGCCGTTTACCTTCCCGCCAGAGCAGTACCTATTTATCTACTTGCACTTTGACGTGCTTTCGAACTGCTAGGTGGGCAGGAGCAGGGACCGAGCAACGGGAGCTCACCCCATCGCGGGGATTCGAACCGCCGACCTTCTGATCAGTAAGCCCTAGGCTCAGTGGTTTAGACCACAGCGCCACCGGCAGCCTCTACCTGTCACCAAAATGCACAAGGGGACAAAATGCATGAAAGCAAGTTTCCATTCCTGTTTTGATAAAATTTTGAGATTGGCATGTCTCACACAGACTGGCTCTGCAGGTGTCAAGATGCTCATGGGACAGTTCTGCAAGGTTAAATGTCATTTCTGACTAAACTCCCTTGTGGTGTTTGAACAAAAATGGTTTTGATTTTGTCTTTTGAAATGGCTCTGACCCAGAAGGCTCTAAAACACAAAGGCTAAAATTGCAATTCTGGGCTTCATCCACAGAAGTCTAGTGTCCAGATCAATGGAAGTCAAAATACTGCTCTATTCCACCGTATTCAGAGCCCACCTGGAGTCCTGTGTCCAGTTTTGGGCACCACAGTTTAAGAAGGGTTTTGACAAGCCGGAAGGCGTGCAGAGGAGGGCAACTAAGATGATCAAGAGTCTGGAAGACAAGCCTTATTTATGAGGAATGGTTAAGGGAGTAGGGCATGTTTAGCCTGGAGAAAAGAGGACCAAGAGTTGATATGGTAGCTATCTTCAGACACAACTAAACAGCTATCACATGGAAGAGTACAAATATTTAAATAAATGAAGACGTTTGTGGAATATGATGCCAGCAACACCTGAACAAAAAAGCCTCACTATGTTGACACACCAGTGTTTCATCACCAAGGGGAAAAAGCTGAGCATTGAAAGGGGGGGCGGGTTGCTTAACAATTTCCACTGCAATGCGCAGTTCTTTCTCAAATGCAGAGCAAATGGTTAAAGCCAAGCTCAACCTGTCTCCCTACCTATCTCCCAACCTCAATTCCAACCCTCTCAACCCTCTAGTCTCTCTTCAAATCCTCCCCTTTTAATGCTGACTACCAGAATGCAAGTTTTAAAATAATGAAGTTTTAAAAGAAGGGGAGTGTTGTGAAAGATAACATGTAGGATTGCTGTTGAGTTGTTGTTTTTTTAAAAAAATGCTTTCGGAAGTTCGCAAGAATCATGCTTAGCTTGCTGAGTGCTGAAAGTGCATCTCAGCTTTTGGTCCTCACAACAACCTTACAAAGGTAGGCAACTGGATTTACTACTGTTACTTCTACTTGCAGTAATGCTCTTTTTGCACCTCCGCTTTCCCCAGGAAAACCTGCTCTTTAACGCTGAATCGGAACAAACAGCAATTTGGTTTTTTGAGGATTGCAGTTTGCTCGATTCCGTAGTAAAGAGCAGTTTTCCATGGGGAAAGCACCAGGGCAAAATAGGGAAAGTGTTCAAACAGGGAGCTTTCAAAAACAGACCTGTGCCAAGAAATGGCAGCGCAAAGGTGAGAATTGATAAGCCCTAACAGGGTTTTTTGTGTTATTTAACTAAGCTGGCATCAGGCAAACATCAGGCAAATGGGTGAACATATGGATCCAAAGAAAACAGAAGCAAAAGATTACCAAGTGTGTCAACGCTCCTTTTTTAAAAATTAAATAAATTTGAATACAGTCTCTGCAAAAAAATAATAATAAACATAGCATTGAGTTTATCGTGCCATTTTACATCATCTTAAAACATTAATGGGTCAATGTAGGTTGTCCACAGACATGTTTGTGAAATTGGTGGGAGAAATTTGCTGTCTACTTCCCTTGTGTATGAAAAGAAGGGGGACCAGGTTTCATCAAAGTTGTCTCTCTTTATAAAAACCTTTTGGATGGACAGAAGAAGAGGAGTTTGGATTTGATATCCCGCTTTATCACTACCCGAAGGAGTCTCAAAGCGACTAACATTCTCCTTTCCCTTCCTCCCCCCCACAACAAACACTCTGAGTGGGGCTGAGAGACTTCAGAGAAGTGGGACTAGCCCAAGGTCACCCAGCAGCTGCATGTGGAGAGGGGACGCGAACCCGGTTCCCCAGATTACGAGTCTACCGCTCTTAACCACTACACCACACTGGCTCTCTGACAGGGCAACCGTCATCTAATCTACCCAACTAGAGGCAGGTAGGCAGGCAGGCAGAAAGAGGGATAGAAGGAGAGAGATGGAGGAAGAGACAGGAATATCAAGAAAGCCACAAAGAAGACACAGAGTTGCTCAGTTGGGGAAGCACTGTATTTTGAGCATATTCCTGTGCAAGAGAAAGGGTGGAGACGGAAGAGGAGAAAGATGGAGGCAAACTGCATCTCAATTATTTGAGCTTCCCTTTGACTCCTGAGTGCTGCTCTTGCTGCTCTGTTCCTAGAAGGGCTAGGGGAGAAATCTGGTTCCATTTTCATTGGAAGGCTAATCTGCCAACCTTTCACTTTCCAAAACCATGCACAAACTGAAGCACATGGATCCAGGTTTTGCAATGCAGATCTCCAGCCAAACAATGACAAATGAAGATACCACAGGAAAAGGTGAATGCAAATGAAAATATTCAGGGAAATCACTTGAAAAAATGTGCACATTAGTCAAAACGGCATGTGGGGGGTGTTTATAAGGAGACATTTGCACTAAAATGCTGATAAATTTCCATGAAGATTTATTTTTTTAAAATAGTTTGCAAATTTCTCCAGAAAAATTGAGAACTGAATTTAAGATTGGAAAACTGAGAAGCAGAGAACCCAAACTGACTGTGCCTTCTGTCCCTGGTTCCCAGAGGCAGTAAACTCACCCTGAGAAGGGATTTCAAGGTTTCCGATGACTTGAGCTGCAGGAAATTTCCAATCACTGGTAGCGGCATGGGTCCGGGGGGCAGCCTCCCAGGGCGCGATACGCTCCTCATTGCTGCCGAAATGAGGAGCCAGGTCAAGCAGATGACAAGAAGGAGCGTTGCAATGCTGGCCAGGTCCATGATGGGGGTCACTACCAGTCTGTCGCAGTGCCGACAACTGTCCCATTTTGACAGGGTTCTAGATACTGAATCAAGGCTGGATTTGGCCCCACCTTCTGCATTATGTAACTGCACTAGGCCAACCTGTTGAGAGCTTTAATCCCAAATGTTATGCCAAACGTTAATCATCTATTTCCTGGTTATCAGGATTGTGAATATTTGTTCCAGGAGCACGACTTTGTGTGCATGTGGGTAAACAATTTCCATGCCAATTGCCTTTAAACCTTTTAATCTAGTGTTTTATAGTCAAAGGTTACGTTGTCCGCCTTTGGACTCCTGATCATTGCTTATTGCTTCCACTGTTATTAAATTTTATTTTTTGAAGATGATTGCAAGACTAAAAGCCTCCTTTAAGTGGAGGGGCTGGAATGAACAAGGAGTGAAGGAAGGCCTGGCCAGAGTAGAGAGGGAAACAGCCAGAAGCTGGGGAAGGTTGCTCAAAGTTAACATATTCTATGTTACAGCTAAATAAAAAATTGTTTTCAGCTTGCAGTTTCCAGTTTTCTTCACTAATACAAGGAACAACACAGGGATATAAAAAATGTGGCCAGCTGACTAAAGTACAGCATACAACAGCTGGATCTTCCAGCAGGGATTTAATGGTCATCTGCCAATGGTCAAATGCAAGCCAGAACCAAATGCAAACTGGTCAAATGACCAGTCTGCAATGCCAGGCTCCCAGGGTGACACACAATAAAAGGCAGTGTTTAACAAACTCAATGCAAGCATTCAATTGTGAGGACACTCATTTTGGGGGAACTCCAGCTGTACGGAAGTGGTACAGAAGCTGTACTACCAAGGACAGGATGGGGTTGTGCAGAGTTGTTAAGGCAGCAGAGAGCATTGTTGGCTGCTCGCTCTCCACTTAGAGCAGATTTATGCCATGAGGTGCCACAGAAAGGCACTGGACATAGTGAAAGATCCATCGCATCCTGGTCACCGTCTCTTTGAACTTTTGCCATCGGGACGGAGATACAGGATGATGACAACAAGAACAAGCCGTCTTAGAAACAGCTTCTTCTCCAGAGCGATCGCGGCCTTGAATGGGAAGCCTGGACTTTGAAGTCATCTAATCTTACCTGTTATGTTTTATCATTGTATGGTTTTAATCAGTGTTTTTGTAGTTGTTTTGTTTTTGCATGGAGTGCCCTATCTGGGTGGATGTAGCAGCCAAGTAATTTCATTGTCCCCAAAGGGGACAATGACAATAAAATATATTCTATTCTATTCTATTCTATTCTATTGAACTCAATATGATTGGGGGGGTCACTCAACACGTTAAATGGAGACAGGTGGGTTCTGGTTTCACCACATCAGTAGCGCATGAGACTCTTGATCTCAGAGTTGTAAGTTCAAGCCCCATGTTGAGCAAAAGATTCCTGCATTGCAGAGGGTGGGCCTAGGTGACCCTTAAGAGTCCCTACAATTCTATGATTCTTTGTGCATAGGCCTGGGCTACAAAACTGCATTTGATGGGGGTGGGGACTAATGCAGCAATTGGCAAGAAAGTCAAGTGAATCCCACAGAAGTTAAACAATTCTGGAACGAGCAATAAGATTTATTTATAAAAATATTTATATACCGGTGTTATGTACTGAGCTGAATCCTAGAACAATAGGATCCAGAATGCAGCAGTCTGATTGGTCCGCAGGAGCCACCCAATCCAGCTCCAGGTGGAAGTGAATCAGCAACCTGATTGGCCTGTAGGAGCAGCCAATCAGGCTTCTAGAGGAAGTGAATCCGCAACCTGATTGGCCTACAGGAGCAGCCCAGAATTAGCCAATCATGCGGGGCCCATTGTGTAAATAATGTACTGGTATATATAGCAGACGTTTTGGGGAAAGTTTCATTCATTGCTCCCACAAGCTGAATAAAGAGCATGAAATTCACACTCGACTCCGAATATTTCAACCACTATGCCATAAAAATCTTCAAAGCAGATTACGGCAACGCAACATTAAAAACCATACAATAAAAATCATAAAAAAGTTGTTAAAAACAGACATCAATTAACCACTGTGGAAAGATGCATAAGCCTGGGGGAATAGAAAAGTTTTCAGCAGACATTTAGAACTTGGCACAGAAGATCCCTGCTGAATCTCTGTTGGCAGTGTTCCACAGGACTGGGCCAAAGATGGCCAAGTCTTGGTTTCTCCAGTGAGCCTCACCAAATCAGGGAATGATCAGTGACGCTCCTGCAGATGATCCAGTTACAGGTAGATAGCCGTGTTGGTCTGTCATAGTCAAAACAAAATAAAAAAATTCCTTCCAGTAGCACCTTAGAGACCAACTAAGTTTGTTCTTGGTATGAGATCCTGAGAGATCTACATTGGCTCCCAGTACGTTTCCGAGCACAATTCAAAGTGTTGGTGCTGACCTTTAAAGCCCTAAACGGCCTCGGTCCTGTATACCTGAAGGAGCGTCTCCACCCCCACCGTTCAGCCCGGACACTGAGATCCAGCGCCGAGGGCCTTCTGGTGGTTCCCTCACTGCGAGAAGCAAAGCTACAGGGAACCAGGCAGAGGGCCTTCTCGGTAGTGGCGCCCGCCCTGTGGAACGCCCTCCCTTCAGAGGTCAAAACGATCAACAACTACATGACCTTTAGAAAACACCTGAAGGCAGCCCTGTTTAGGGAAGTTTTTAATCTGTAATATTTTAATGTATTTTAGTGTTTGTTGGAGGCCGCCCAGAGTGGCTGGGGGGACCCGGTCAGATGGGCGGGGTACAAATAATAAATTATTATTATTATTATTATTATTATTATTATTATTATTATTATTATATGAGCTTTCGTGTGCATGCACTGAAGAAGTGTGCATGCACACGAAAGCTCATACCTGCAGATGATGTCAGAGATGTGTCTGGCCCTCAAAGGTCACCCAAGCTGACACCAAGAAAACTTCTCCTGGGTGAGTAACTTTGCACAGCAGTAAAGGCCCCCTCCCTGTCACTACCTCCCTGAGTTCACACCACAAGCCCGTGGTGGTACAGTGGTTAGAGCAGGGCTGTCCAACACAAGGCCCAAGGGCCCGTCCTCAGCAACATTGGACACACACCAGCTGCCACAGCCTTCACATTGCATTCCCAAACTTGGGTAAGTGAGGAGCTGGGCTTTGGGAAGGAGGTGTGAGGGATCTGGCTGTTAGGAATACATTCTTCACGAAACAGATTAATAGTTCCTGGAAACTTTTTAAAAAGCGTTCCAGAAGTTTCTTCGGCATTTGTGGCATCGTCGGTTAGGACATTCAAATTTTCGCAGCATAGCAAAAGTACCTGGATTGAGTAAAGGAGTAAAAATGAAAAATTGTTCCGTTTTCCTTGATTGCAATGCGTGCGAGAATCAAAGAGTAAACGTAGGTCTTAGCCTAAAAGTGACAGGGTTGGCAAGAGAGCATTTGCCCCACCGGGATCGCACTGCCAGGGGCTGTGCACCCCCCGCTCCCCTCTTCCTCCGCCAGTGGTGGACTCTCCTTCCTTGGAGAGCAGAGCTTGGGAGAGCTTCCTTTCTAAGCGGAGGTTGGATGTCCATCTGTCCTGGATGCTTTAGTTCAGATTCTCGCATTGCAAGGGGTTAGACCTGGAGAAGAGAAGGTTAAGGGGTGATATGATAGCCATGTTCAAATATATAAAAGGATGTCATATAGAGGAGGGAGAAAGGTTGTTTTCTGCTGCTCCAGAGAAGCAGACACGGAGCAATGGATTCAAACTACAAGAAAGAAGATTCCACCTAAACATTAGGAAGAACTTCCTGACAGTAAGAGCTGTTTGACAGTGGGATTTGCTGCCAAGGAGGGTGGTGGAGTCTGCTTCTTTGGAGGTCTTTAAGCAGAGGCTTGGCAGCCATCTGTCAAGAATGCTTTGATGGTGTTCCTGCTTGGCAGGGGGTTGGACTGGATGGCCCTTGGGGTCTCTTCCAACTCTATGATTCTATGACTCTATGACTAGATGACCCTTGTGACCCCTTCCAATTCTACAATTTTGTGAGTCTATATTGTTGTAGCGTGGGGCTAATGATTTCAGCAAGTGATTTCAGCTCTCTGACATTGCAGGCAAGAAGACAGCGTCTTCATGTAACAACTCTTTATTCAGGCAACAAGACAAGACTGAGGGAACTCAGGGTAGGAAAGTTACATTTACAGGGGAGAGAGACTGGCAAGGAAAAGATACATTTTGGAGGGAACAATCTCAAGCAATCACACAACAGCTTTTTGGTGGGAACCAATAACGCTGAGGATCCAAATGCAGCAGCTTGAATGAACCAATAGTAGCTGTTCCTTCTGGAACAGGAATGCAGTTACTTTACAGACAATAGTAATACAACCTTTGAATCAATACACAACATATATGACTCAATGCAAGGTGGCTTGCTGTGTCCTTATGTTCCTAGACTGCCCCTACAGCTTTGAGGTGAATTCAAGGTTCCACAGATGATGTACTAAGAGCCTGGATGACTTGGGACAAAAATACTTGTTCCTTTGCACCTGCCACCAGCAACAGTGCATTTGGCCAAGACATTGGGATGGGCCTTTTCCGTGATGGCCCCCCCACTTCATTGGGCCTCTCTCCCTCTGGCTTTCAAAGGCCACGTTAAAACCTGGCTGTTGATTCTGGCCATTAGGCAGTTCCTGCCTCTGTAACTGGATACTGTCTGAGGAGTTCTTTCTGTTGCAAATTTAGTGTTTTGTGTGTGTGTGTGTTTTGGTTTTGTGGGATTTTTTATAAATGGGCTGGGGGGGGGGATGCAGGCTCTTCTGATCATCCCCTGAGGGCCCCAGTCCTGCCACTCCCCACCTGGCCTAGGGCGGGGCCTGGTGGGCTCTATAAAGGACCGCTGCCGCCGCCGCTGCTTGGCAGAGAGGGCTCAGTTTTATTTTGTTTTTTGTTTAAATTGCTGTTATTTTTTTATAACAGTTCTAAGTTATAAGAGTTCTAAGATGGCGGCGCGCATAGATGCAGCAGCCGCTCAGTGCTCTCCCTTATTTTTTTTAGTGTTTCGTATGGCTTTTACTGCTGTTACTCGTGTTGAGTACATTTTTGGTTGGGGAAACAATTGTTTAAATGGAAAATGAATTTTATTTTATTTTTTTTTATTTTTTTTTAAAATTATTATTATTTTAAATCCAATTTCATTGTACTTGTACAATGACAATAAAGAAAAAAGAAGAAGAAAAAGTTCTGGAATTTCTGTGTAAAATTGATCCCCTTTTCTTGCCGTTCTCCAGCTGATTATTTGCTCTCACGCTGCCGTGATCTGAGGCGCCTCTCCTTTGCCCTGCTTACCTTTCATGGCACACTCTGTTTACCTTTAGCCCTTTCTAGCAAACATTTTTATGGATTGCATAAAATCTCTGAATGTTAATCAGTTGTGATAAGCAAATTAAATTCAGGTTTGAGCTGATCTGACCAGCTGGCACAAAAAGGAGGGGACCTCTTAGCCTCCATTTCCTATTTGAAAAGTGGGGCCGAAAGGGGGCAGGGGGATTCCAGCAGGGGTGTGCACTGATTGGAAACGAAGCAATGTAGAATCGTAGAGGTGGAAGGGACCATGAGGGTTGTAACGGTTTTGCACTGTGTGTTACAAGAGTATTTGTTTTACCCCAACCCATCATGGGTTAAATCAGTCTCAAGCCTGAACTGACTGAATATTCCATTATGGGAGGGGCAGTTGAAGGTTGGAGGAGTGGTGTGGCAGTTGAGGCGGTTGAGAAGGGGTTTGGAAGAGGGAGTGTGGGGTGGTGTAGGAGAAGAAGCTGGGAGAGTAGGAATAACCTTGACACTCCAGATGTTTTGGGAATACAACTCCCATCATCCCTGACCACTGATCCTGTTAGCTAGGGATGATGGGAGTTGTAGTTCCAAAACATCTGGGGTGTCAAGGTTAGCCATCACTGGGTTAGGGAGATGTATTGATATAGGTTATATGCATAAAAACAAAGATATTTACTCTGAAAATTAAGTCTGTACACGCTAAGCCTGACTGCAACCATTACGATTTCAAACAATAAAGAAATTGCATCTTCAAAGTGCCAAACATGAAAGTCGTCTGAATTACTATCCAGCCAAAGTACATGAAAGGCCCAGGTGGGGAATAACCTTTTAAAAGACTATACTTTCCCTCAAAAAGGAACGGAAAGGTAGTGAGCACGAAGGGGTCGCTGAGAGGGCTAAAAAGGGAGAAACGACCCAGGTTGTCACTAAGTTACCTCAGGGAAGAGGCGAGCTTGTCAGTAGGGGTTCTATAGAGGTTAAAACCCTGTTACTGGAAGTTACAAGGGGAAGTTTCTCATATAGCTTAGGAATAAAAGTGTACCTGGTCACGGTTAAAGGCTGGAAAGGACCTCTCTCTTATTGTTTTAGAAGACTGTCAAGAGCTAGAGGGTTTACAGGAAGGGTCTTGGTTGCCAAGGCCTTTGTCGTTACAAGGGTCATCTAAGTGTTATGATTTTTGTCCAAGCCGAGCAGAAACAGCTGCAGCAAGGTCTGGTCTGACTTTTGCCTGTCTCACTGAACCGTGAGAAAGCTGCTTTATCTTTCTGTACATGGAATGTTTATGTATCACATGTACTATTGTAATCCCAGCCTTTGTGCTTTTTCTCTCTTCTGGCTAGTCCTCAAGCTGGAAGGATGGCTTTATGGCAGCTCCGTCTTAACGGGCTGGCAGCAGAGAATCTCTCTGCACTATTAATAAAATAAATAGTTTTAGCCTTATTTATGGCTTGTGTGTGTTGGTCTTCAATCTGGGAACAATCACATATTACTGCACCACCGGACTCTCAGTAGCCGGGGATGTGCGCACATGGCTTTGCTCTGGCTTTGGGGCAGTCTCACAAACTGCCCCAGGCGGTTTAACTGCTAACACTAAGTCCAACCTCCTCCAAGGCAGGAATCTTTTGCCCAGTGTGGGGCTTGAACCCATGGCCCAGACATTAAAAGTCTCATGCTCTAAAGACTGAGCTTTCCCAGCTGGCCAGCCCTTTGCAGGCACAAACAGGATTGAAAGTGGCCCTGTGCATTAGCCTCCTCAATATCACCAAGAGCACAAACCATGATGGATGTGCAATAAAAAGGACATCTGGGAGGGCCTAAAGACACTTCTTTGATTTGTGCCAAAATCGCGATAAGCACCAAACATCAAGAGCACCCAAGTCTTGAATTTTGAGATAAAACTTCACTTGCAGAAAGTGAATTTCACACTCCAAGTCTGGCGTGGTAAAATGGGAAATGTTTGCAAAATAGGTAGGGACATCCATCTGAGCTTTGGCTCTGTCATTCAACAGGCTTTGGCCTCTAATTATTATTATTATTATTATTATTATTATTATTATTATTCTTTCTACCCCGCCCATCTGTTTTGATTTTTGTACAAGCCGGGCGGAAAACAGCTGCAGCGAGGACGGTATGACTTTTGCCTGTCTCACTAAACCGTGAGAAAGCTGCCTTATCTGTTTTCCTACATGTGATGTTTATGTTTCACTGTACTATTGTAATCCTAGCCTTTGTGCTCACTCTTCTGGCTAGACCTGATGCCGAACGGACTGTTTTATGCTGGCAGCAGAGATTCTCTCTGCACTTTCTTACAATAAATAGTTTAGCCTTAATTATGGCTTGTGTGTGTTGTTCTTCATGCTGGGAACAAAATAAAAAAATTCCTTCCAGTAGCACCTTAGAGACCAACTAAGTTTGTTCTTGGTATGAGCTTCCGTGTGCATGCACACTTCTTCAGATACACTGAAACAGAAGTCACCAGACCCTTATACAGGTGAAACTCAAAAAATTAGAATATCGTGGAAAGGGTCATTTCTTTCAGTAATTCAACTTAAAAGGTGAAACTAATATATGATATAGACTCATGACATGCCAAGTGAGATATGTCAAGCCTTTATTTGTTATAATTGTGATTATTATGGCGTACAGCTGATGAGAACCCCAACTTAACAATTTCAACTTTGGGGTTTTCATCAGCTGTACGCCATAATCATCACAATTATAACAAACAAAGGCTTGACATATCTCGCTTTGCATGTCATGAGTCTATCTCATATATTAAACTCCAGTAGCTAATGAAAACAGTTGCTTACATAAATGGACTTTTCCACGATATTCTAATTTTTCGAGTTTCACCTGTATATAGTGAGAGGGTGGGGAGGGGTATTACTCAGAGGGGTGGTGGGAATGGGTGATATGCTGGGAACAATCACATATGACTGCACCACCGGACTCTCTGTAGCCGGGGATGTGCGCACACGGCTTTGCTCTGGTTTTGGGGCAGTCTCACAAACTGCCCCAGGTGGGGTAAATGCTGACACCATCTGGCTGGGTTTCCCCAGCCACTCTGGGCAGCTTCCAACAGAATATTAAAATACAACAATCTATTAAACATTAAAAGCTTCCCTAAACTGGGCTGCCTTCAGATGCCAGCTCTTTTCTCACAGTTCTCGTTTCTGTGTCACTCACACCTCCTGGCAACCCAGGAGCGCCCTTAGCGTGCCAAATGCCATGAAGGGAGGATTTGTTTGCAGTCCTCTCCTCCAGTTCCACCCAAGCATGGATAAATCTGCCTTGTTTTTATCCTCTCCTCGGTCCACTTCAATCCTTTGAGATTATCCTCCTTATCAGCAAGTCTGGTCAAGAAGAGCCTACAGGCCTCTAGAACAGAGCTAACTTTTTTCTTTTCTCTTTGTCTGAGAGGGCCGCATACACCCTCTTGGGGCCACATGTCAGCTGTGTGCATAGCTACCCCAAACTCACACACACAGACACACATGCACAACGGATGTGCCGATCAGCTACCCTGTTTCCCCTTTTTTAATACGTAGTCATAAAGTAAGCCATGGCAGGGTTTTTTTACCTTTGTGAGAAGTAAGACGTACTCCAAAAGTAAGCCATGGTGCCGCCACTGTTCCCGTCGCCTCCTCAGCCCCTCCTGCGTGCGCAGGGAGCCAGCGAACCAGCGAGAGGCGCGGGGGGAAACGCGCCTCTTGCGGAGTTCTACCCCGCCTGCTCAGCGCGCAGGGGGAGGCTGTACTGTACCATACTGACGTAATAAAAATAAGATATCCCCCCAAAATAAGCCACCCTGTGTTTTTGGAGGGGGAAAAATTATAAGACGGTGTCTTATAAAGGGGGAAAGACGGTAAGGAGGGAGGCTGTGGCCACTTCATGCTCACTAAATGATCCCTCTGGTGGTTTGAAAGTTCGTTTTGTTTTGGTTTTTTAGTGAATTTTTAATTGAATTAATATGCAAATACAAACAAAGCAAAACATACAAATATATCAACTAAAGACAAAAGAGAAAAAAACAAAAACAAAAACAAAAACAGAGCAAAAGCAAAAATTAAGAACATAAATATAATAAAAAGTAACTATAATAAACACTTAAGACAATTTAAATTATCACCTATACAAAAATAACATGTACTTCTTCTAATCATTATTTGTTCCTATGATCCTATCCCAGGATGTCATTTCTCCCTTCTGGAATGAATCTCTTTTATTATTCTTTTATTTTTAGACTTCCGTCAACCTTAGACTTGTGTCACAGTAGTTCGTTTTCTCTAATTAGGACAATTTCTCTGTATTTCAATATATTCCTCATCTTGGTATAAGGAAACATTTTCCCATTTACGGATTTATTCTAAACACAACCAAATCTTGGTTGTTGAACCGTGACTCATTAGATAGGTATTTAAACATTCCCACTCCTTCTGGACTATTTTATTTGACTTGTTCCTTAAGGCTTCTGTCAACTTTGTTCCAAGTACCGGGTACTTGTTCAACTTTTGTTGTCATTCTTCTCTTGTAGGTATATGGTCATCCTTCCAGTACTTGGCTATTAATACCCTAGCCGCCATCACTGCATAAAGAAATAATCTCATTCTTTATTTTGGGATATTATTGGTATTTACTTCTGCTTCATTGACTACGCAAAAGCTTTTGACTGTGTCGACCACAGCAAACTATGGCAAGTTCTTAAAGAAATGGGAGTGCCTGATCACCTCATCCGTCTCCTGAGAAATCTCTATGTGGGACAAGAAGCTACAGTTAGAACTGGATATGGAATAACTGATTGGTTCAAAATTGGGAAAGGAGTACGACAAGGCTGTATATTGTCACCCTGCTTATTTAACTTATATGCAGAATTCATCATGCGAAAGGCTGGACTGGATGAATCCCAAACCGGAATTAAGATTGCCGGAAGAAATATAAACAACCTCAGATATGCTGATGATACAACCTTGATGGCAGAAAGTGAGGAGGAATTAAAGAACCTTTTAATGAGGGTGAAAGAGGAGAGCACAAAATATGGTCTGAAGCTCAACATAAAAAAAACTAAGATCATGGCCACTGGTCCCATCACCTCCTGGCAAATAGAAGGGGAAGAAATGGAGGCAGTGAGAGATTTCACTTTCTTGGGTTCCATGATCACTGCAGATGGTGACAGCAGTCATGAAATTAGAAGACGCCTGCTTCTTGGGAGAAAAGCAATGACAAACCTAGACAGCATCTTAAAAAGCAAAGACATCACCTTGCCAACAAAGGTCCGTATAGTTAAAGCTATGGTTTTCCCAGTAGTAATGTACAGAAGTGAGAGCTGGACCATAAAGAAGGCTGATCGCCGAAGAATTGATGCTTTTGAATTATGGTGCTGGAGGAGACTCTTGAGAGTCCCATGGACTGCAAGAAGATCAAATCTATCCATTCTTAAAGAAATCAACCCTGAGTGCTCATTAGAAGGACAGATCCTGAAGTTGAGGCTCCAGTACTTTGGCCACCTCATGAGAAGAGAAGACTCCCTAGAAAAGACCCTGATGTTGGGAAGGATTGAGGGCACAAGGAGAAGGGGACGACAGAAGATGAGATGGTTGGACAGTGTTCTCGAAGCTACTAACATGAGTTTGGCCAAACTGCGAGAGGCAGTGAAGGATAGGCGTGCCTGGCGTGCTCTGGTCCATGGGGTCACGAAGAGTCGGACACGACTGAACGACTGAACAACAACAACAACAATTGGTTAAAATTCCAAGAAGGAATGTTTCCAGGTTTTTTTTTAATAAAATGTAATTTTTAATAGTTTTTTTCATTTCCTTGTAGATCGTGTCCCAGAATTTTATTTTATTTCCATCTTTATGTTCTTTTTATATAAAAAAATTCTTTGATTTTTCCGGGGTCAACTATTTCTTCCCTATTATTTTATTTATAATTCTATCTGTTTGTTTTTTTCTTTATCAACCAAGCTAACATCCTGCCGGGCTTTTTGGCCGATTAAAAATATCTTTGTCTCATCCATTTAATTTTGTTTTCTACTTCTTTAAGAAATTGGAAATGTGTGATTGTAGGATCATTATATTTTGATTTACCCTTTCATTTTTTGGATTTTTAATCAGTTCTTTTTCATTGTCTCTTATCTGACTTATTATTTCTTGTATGTTATTTTCCTTTTTCTTCTTTATCCTAGCCATTTGTTGTATCCCAAAACCCCTCATGTAGGCCTTGCTTATGTCCCAAATTAGATTTATATCTGATCCTTGTTTTTTATTAATTTCAAAGAATTCTACCAGCGTTTCTTTCGCTCTTTCAACTATTTGTTTGTCCCTCCAGTTCGTTTTGTTTTGTTTTGCTGCAGCTACTGTCAAATTCAATGATGTCTAGGAGGAGGGGCATCAAAATTTGCTTGGAGGTTGGTATCAAAGCCCTGAGCAGGAGGCAAGCTGCTCCCCCCCCCCCGGGCCGCCATAACCTGGATTTAAAAAGAAAAGGCAATGGATTGGATAGAGTTGCTGGGTGGAAAATGAAACTTTTGGTTCTTCTAAACCCCTCCTTGAAGGCCTCTGCAACCTTCCATTTCCCATCCACAAGCTCCATTTTGCAGTCATACTTTAAGGACTGAAAGAAGAGAGGTGCTTGTGGCATCTTAATTTATTATTTATATATATATATATAATATATTATTCATTTTCTCAACAACAATACAAACAAAACACAACAGACATATACAACTTAACATTATAAACACAAAACATAAAAAAAGAAAATTAATATTTTCTTAACCTTTCTTCTTTAACATTTTAAGAGTGACTCCCCCCGATCTCCACCTTCTGAATTTCTTTGCCTATCTACTTTGGCAGTCTCTTTTCCACAGTCACATCTTATTACTTCTTTCTAACATCCTTATTAAATTCATTTCAAACATCATACCGAAAATCTAATATAACTTCCATAAGGTAAGTACTAATCTAAATAAAACAGTGTTTTTTCAAATAATCTCTAAATTTATTCCATTCTTCTTGCACCGTCTCCTCCTCTTGGTCACGTAATCTCGCTGTCAGTTCGGCCAGTTCCATATAGTCCATCATTTTCATTTGCCATGCTACCATGGGCATCTCTTGCGTCTTCCAATATTTGGCAATTAAAATTACCGGTATTTCTGCTGTTGTGGCATACAGAAAGAAAGTAGTGTCTTTTTGGGGGGTTTCATCCCCTATAATTCCCAATAAAAAGGCTTCTGGTTTTTTAATCAAAGTGTTTTTTAACACTTTCTTCATTATAAATCTTTTCCCAGAAGTCCTTTATTTTGGGGCACGTCCACCACATGTGATGAAAGGTTCCTTCTTTCTCTTTGCACTTCCAACATTTGTTATCTGATGTATGATACATTTTTGCAAGTTTTAGCGGCATCTTAAACTTTTAAGGCACCTAGTGCCCCCTGACTTCCTGGATTACAATTCCCATAAGCCCCAGCAGCATAAGACCACGCTGGCTAACTCTGAGGGGAGTTGCAGTCCCAAACATCCAGTGGGCACTAGCTTGGGGGAGGCTGCTTTGATGCTTAAAAACTTGCCTATGTATGATGGCCTTGGTCTCAGAGGTTGCACAAAATGGTTGTTTCTGCTGCAACAGCTGCTCCTCTTGCAGCTGTTGCTTTTAAGCAATACTTTAAAAAAAACCAAATAGGTGCAGGAACTCGCCATGAAGAAACTGCCATCTCATGCACCAAAGGCAATTTACATTCTGGGAGTTGGGAGCAAAGGGCATGCAGCCATAGACAGCATTTTCAGGGCTGGGCTGGGTACAAATTATGTTTGCCAAGGCTACAGGTTCTGCTATAAAGGTGAAGATTTCCAAGATTTGCACCAGTCACGCTAATTTCTGTTTGCTTTCTTCAGCCCCGCTGTGTGAGGGAGGGTGTGGCTCTCTTAGTTCCCTAAGTCCCCAGATAAACCTCCCTCTCCATTTGCTCTGGGCATGATGGAACTGGCAGAAGGCCTCTTGGCCTTGCTGGTGGTTTGCTTTTCGGCATTGGTCCTCCTCTCAGCATGGAGCCAAATGGCTCAAAGAAGGCAGCTGCCCCCGGGGCCTACGCCCCTCCCAATTCTGGGCAACTTGCTGGATCTGAAGACCCATGACATGCTCACGTCGTTCAAGAAGGTAAGCTGTGGCGATGGCACCCGTCTTTGCAGAGGTCAGACTATTTGTCCAGTCTTGTCCACTCTGACTGGCAGCCCCAGCTCTCCAGAGCCTCAGGGCAAGAGATATCTTTGTCATCACCATCTGTATGACCTCAGCCTTTGAGTGGCCATGCCAGGGATCGCACCCAGGGCCTTATGCATGAGGACCAAGCGATCTACTGTTGCCCCTTTCCATTGAGGCTCTCCTGCCTCAGGACAAGTGCCAAGATGAGAATCATGAGGGCTAGAACCTTGTAATTAAAAAAGAAAGAGAATTAAAGCTGGGAGAACAAGGTGACCAAAAAACAACAACAACCCTCCTCTCAGGGTTGTTGCCAGTGTGGTGTAGTGGTTAAGAGCGGTAGACTCGTAATCTGGTGAACCGGGTTTGCGTCTCCGCTCCTCCACATGCAGCTGCTGAGTGACCTTGGGCTAGTCACACTTCTCTGAAGTCTCTCAGCCCCACTCACCTCACAGAGTGTTTGTTGTGGGGGAGGAAGGGAAAGGAGATTGTTAGCCGCTTTGATACTCCTTTGGGTAGTGATAAAGCGGGATATCAAATCCAAACTCTTCTTCTTCTTCTTCTCATTCTGTTCAGAGCCACTTTCTCTTTCTATTATTTCCTGCTTTTGTTAGGCTCTGCTCTGAGTTCTCGTCTGTCTAACACATAAAACTGCACTTTCCACTGTCGGTATCTCTCCTTTTTTGCTGACTTCGCTGGACCTCTGACCCTGTGCAAAGTCATAGGCCTATCCCATTTCCCCTCTTTGAAGGAATACTTTGCAATCTATCTCCTTTGCTTTGTTTTCGCCTCTAAATCTCTATACCTCTCCCTCACATGCTTCCTTTCCTTTCTTGCATGTCTTTCTATCTGCTTTTAGATTGTAGGCCATTTCCACTCACAAGTCTGGCTTATCTTTTGAAGGAGGAGAGCAAACGGATGGATGCAACCAGCCGCGAATTCCAGTCTCTTTTAATTAACCGAAAGTGGGCCACAGATGTGCATTAATAAACTGGGATTAATACCCACCTCTGGCTACAGCGAGATAAGCCTGTGTGCCCATGGAGTTTGCAGAGGTGGTGGGTATCAAATTTCCCAGCCACCGCCTGTTCCCAAGAGGTGCAGCCCTTTGAAAGGGTATCGGGTTACCCTCTCACAGAAAATGTGCCAAGGCTTGTCAGGGTGGTGGGGCGGGTGGGGCTCTTTCTGGGGGCAGAAGAAGAGCCTTGTGGTGAGAACAAAGACAAAGGGGGATTTACCACCGCTGCTCCAGCGCCCTTGCGTCATGATCTGCGGCATTTCGGGAGGTAACGCAATAGCACCAAAACCGATACCAAGGCGCCCTTGTTGGTTCAGGTTCCAATGCCATGAATGCAGCCAATCCGGGTGGAGTACCAGGTTGGGACCTTGCTCCATGGCGGAGCGGGTGCTCTGCATGCCGACAGGGAGCAGCGGTGGGAATGTCCTTCACTTAAGGCCTCGGAGAGCAGCAAAGATAGTCAAGTAGAAAGCCTAGATGGCGGCAAGATGTTGCAGTGGGCAGCACTTCCCATCAGCTCCAGCCAGCACAGCAGTTGTCCCATCGTCCCCAGCATTATGCAGCCACGCCGGCTGAGGCTGATGGGAGTTGTAGTTCAAAACATCTGGAGGGCATCGGGTTGGAGAGGGCTGTGCTAGATTAGTCGTTTAGTCGTGTCCGACTCTTCGTGACCCCCTGGACCAGAGCACGCCAGGCACTCCTGTCTTCCACTGCCTCCCGCAGTTCGGCCAGACTCATGTTGGTAGATTCGAGAACACTGTCCAACCATCTTGTCCTCTGTCGTCCCCTTCTCCTTGTGCCCTCCATCTTTCCCAACATCAGGGTCTTTTCCAGGGAGTCTTCTCTTCTCACAAGGTGGCCAAAGTCTTGGAGCCTCAGCTTCAGGATCTGTCCTTCCAGTGAGCACTCAGGGCTGATTTCCTTCAGAATTGATAGGTTTGATCTTCTTGCAGTCCATGGGACTCTCAAGAGTCTCCTCCAGCACCATGAAGGAGGGGGTATTATTTATTACTTATTAAATTTGTTAGTTTTTAATTATACTTTTCAAGTTTATACATTTCATTAGTTTTACAATCAATTTAACATTTCAAACATTTAACATTCTTCCCCCCCCCTTTCTGCGGTTCCTTAAATTTGTTTTTTAATATCTTCTGCATATCCAAATTCATTCAATTTACTCATTTAATTATCTACTTTAAATATATTATCTTATGAAACTGCAGGTTATTACAATAATCCTGCCAATGTCTTTATCAGTTTGCAATTTATCTGTAAATATTCAATAAACCATTTCCAGTTTGTTATCTTCATTTCTTATTCTTCGGTAAGTTTTGCCACTTCTGCATATTCTTAGGGAATTTGTTAGGCTATTTATCTTGGCTCAAGACAACCCAAAATGACTTACAACCAATACGATATGTCTCAGGGAAGATCACTAATGACCCTGCCTGGCTCCCATTGCAGCTAAGAGACCAGTATGGACCCGTGTTCACCGTTCACTTGGGCCCCCGACGGGTGGTCGTCTTGTATGGATACAAGGCCATCAAGGAAGCCCTGGTGGACCATGCCGAAGAGTTCAGTAGTAGAGGGTACTTGGCCACAGTGGACGACTTCGTTCAGGGTTTCGGTGAGTTCCAAAGGGATTGGGTCAGTTACATGGAGCCACAGCAGAAATAAGTCTGTACCCATAGCAGCCATGATGATCAGATCCCTATATGCTAAGAACCAGGCCCAATCAGTGACAGTTGCTTTGAGACTCTTTCAAATGAAAGTCCTTCCCCTCCTGTTGGTGGGCATTTCCCTGGGTATACGTCGGGACTTTCTTAGATTGGAAGCTATCCAAACCAGATTTCTTAGAGCCATCCTCTGTAGCAGGGGCGGTCATGAGACTAGAGGTGGGTTGGCAGTCTTTTCGGTACGTGGCCTTGAAGACTAAACTCTGGCTATGGCTCAAGTTATGTTTTAACCCGGTGGGCTTGGCCCCCCTGATATTGAGGGATGATTTTCAATCATCGTGGGAAAAGGAGAATATAAATGAAGTGCAGACCTGCGGATTGTTGCATCTCTTCCTGGAGTCTATGACATTTAGCCAAGCTAAAGTTGTGATCTCTCAAAGACTGAGGGATATTGCTAGGCAAGAGGACATTGCTCTTGTGAAACCTGGGATGTATTTGGGGGAACAGATATCTCAGATTTCACCAGCCCCTTATCTGGCAGAAATCCTCTATGTGGAATACCGTAGGCTCCTTACAGCCGCTAAGTTAAACGTTCTGGAATCGGCGGTTTTGTGGGGAAGGTTCAGGGGAGTCCCATACGCCCAGAAACTTTGCCCCTGTGCTCTGGGAGTGGTTGAGTCAACTGAACATATTCTTTTGATCTGCCCATTCTATGCAGATAGAATATACAGAAACTTATAGCTCCACTCCTATGCCAACATAGCCCAGTAGACAGAGAAAGACTGGTTTTGTAGTTGCTGAACAAGTTCACTGGAACAACAACCTTCTCGGTGGCCAAATTTTTCTTTATTTTTTTTTATTTTTTGCCTTTAAGCATCGTAAGGCTAAAACTGACTGTATTGACATGGGTCTAAATGTATAATATACTTTTTGCTGTTTCTAAGTGTCACGCTTTTCCAGATGTTTAGGCGTTTTAACTTTTGTATGGATAATATGTGCTTTCTGACTGACGGTTGAATAAATTTTATTGATTGATTGATTGAAATAAGTCTGTACTAGTCTTCCATATTAGTATATTTGCAGGGCCATTCCCAGTAAGCAACCCAACTGAAGCATGTTTTGCTACTCTAGAATCTCAACGGCCCGATGTCTTCACCTTCACCCGCTTTTGCAGTTCTTCTTATTTATGTAGCCCTCTAAGGAGCTCTGACCACAACACCTCTTGGTGTTGGACAGCATCTCAGTGCTTGCAAACAACCCTGGTTGCCTAGAGCAGACCCCTTCAACCTTGGCACCCAGATATTGCTGGACTACAATTCCCATCATCCTTGCTGAGCTGGCTGGGGATGTTGGGAGTACCAGTCCCAACTGTAGGATATATCCAGCCTCGTATAACCAACAGGTTTAACTCTAATTAATGTTGGCATTTCACCCCTCCCATTGTGAAAATCTGGTGAGCTGATGTTAAGAGAGAAGGGGGCGGGAACTGTTTCTTTGATCTTCCGTTCCTGACTCTGTGCTGAAAAGAGTGTGTTGCTATCTCTGCTGAAGATAAGATGACTGAGTGGCTAAGTGAGAAGTTGTAACACTCACATAGCCTGTATGTTCTGTAAATATGCTGTGGCTTGTAGAAATAAAAGAAGGATTACTTCTAAAGACCTTTGCAGCCGCATCGTATGCTTACTGCTGAATTTGGTGCTCATAGCATACAGTTGTGAGCATGGTTTCCGGATTATGCTGAAGGTGTTCCAGTCGTCCTGCCTAGGCATAGGGGCTCAAGACGTGGACAGATCCTGGCATTAATCCACAATTAATGGATGGAGGGGTTAAGACCGCAGAGTAAGCTACCATGCCAGGCTTAGCTAGGCCACACACCCTCACCTTGGGAGAAGGTTTACCAAACACTTTGTTCTCTATGGTTCCACCATGTGAACCCAATCACTAAGGAGGTCTAACCTGGATGCTTTGACTGCATGGCTTTAGCATGCCACCTTTGTATTTCTATACAAATAATTTAGAAACGTTTAGCACTTTTTTTGAACCCAAGATACTACCTCTGTCTTTTCTGGAGGCAACTTTTGAAGTGTCTGTAAGTAAACCATTTTTAGCTTATCAGCCAGGCGGTCTCCTTCTCAGCTATGGGAAGCAAGGGAGCTTTGGAAGAAGGGGATATTTTAAAGGTCTAACGGCCTTTATTTCCATGCTTTACTTTGCTGCATGTTTTATGATTTTAAATCTTTGCTGGGGCTCTATGAACCACCCAACATGAGAGCAGATTAATGCACAAACAGGGCCACCCAGAAAAACGAAAGCAGGGGAAACAAATCTGGAAGGATGGAATTTGTAGAGTTCTCCATTTGCTGTCATTGGTTTCTGAGGGGGTTGGGTTTTGTTTGTTTCTGCATTTTCAGGGATTGCTTTTGCCAACGGGGAACGCTGGAAGCAACTCCGTCGGTTCACACTCAGCACCTTGCGGAATTTTGGAATGGGGAAAAGGTCCATCGAAGAGCGAATCCAGGAAGAGTCCCAGTTCCTGTTGGAGGAGTTCAGAAAAACTGCCGGTCAGGATATTTTCCTCCTTTCTTGTACTGTGAAATAGGGGGAAGGCCGTAGCTCCATGGTAGAGCAACTGCTTGGCATGTAGGTCACAGGTTCAATCCCCAATGGCATCTCAAGGTAATAATGATAATACTTTAATATTTATACTCTGCCCATCTGGCTGGGTTGTCTACACCGAGAGAGTCTGATGCAGATCATAAAGATACTTTTTGTAGGATGTTGGGATGGCACCAGTTCCATAGAGGTGCATCATAGTCTTACCATGCCAACAGCACTGTGTGAGTAAAATTGCTTTGAGGTTTTATTACAATCAAACAGTATATAGCTGTTATATTATTTATGCATATCATAAGTAGCAGTGGCTAGGTACATGTCCATGCTTCAAGTATGGTTGTGAATAAATAGGACTTAAAGCCATTTTGTGTTGAGTTTTTGGTTGTAAAACTGGGGCAGTAAATGTTAGCAGACCTGGCAGCTTGAATTGGAGTTTCTGAAGTTCAGAGGCTTTATTCATGCAGGAACTATTTACAGGGTGAGTGCAGATGGAAGGAGAGAAATAGCAGACATCTTGTCTGGTGAGAACAGCAAACAAAAATGGCTCAGATTTTAGGGGTGGAGTTAGCTTAGATATAGTAGAAGCAGAGGGTGCCTAAGTCACTAGACAAACAGTGCCCTCATGTGCTTTAAAGTAACATATGCATCAACTACAAACTCAAGAGAGGGATGCATCCGAAAGCAACCCTGTATTGGGAAATTTTTAATGTTTAATGTTTTACAATTTTTTATGTGCTCTAAGCCACCCAGAGTAGCTGGGGAAACCCAGCCAGATTGGGATATAAATAATAAATTTATTATTTTTATTATTAAATGTATTTGCTTTCATCCCACAGTAAAATGGTTGGCTTTTTTCCATTTGAAAGGTTCTTGAACCTAGGAGGGTCAAAAAGTCACTGGGAAGTTAAAAGTACAAGCAGGGGGGAGTTCAGGAGGTAGTGCACACAAGAGTTCATCTTAGAAACCTTGCAATTAAGGGGAAATTGAAACATAACTGCCAACATTATTCTGCCCCTGATTGGCTTCAAGGTTGGAAGAGGGAATGAAAATTGTATATAAGTTGCCTAGGTAATTAGTAGAAAAGAATTGAGGTGAGAAATGTGAAGAGCAGGAGTTGAAAACCTGTTACGTAGACGTAAGTGACTGAAACACTTTAAGAGAGCTAGAATAATGGAAAGTGTTGGGTGAGCACAGTTGGGAACTGCAGCATGAAGGAGTCTGGAGAAGACCACAAAATACCCAAGGTTGAACTGAGGGGTGCAAACTTTTAAGTGTTGGCTTGATTAGGAAAATGATCTACAACAGCTGGATGTGTTTCTGGGATGCTTTCCCCCAGCTCTTCTGCAGTTCTTGTAGGTTTGAGACAGCTATTAAGAGCTTTGGATTACTAGGGTAATACAGAACAACTGGCAAGTAACTTTGATAAATCAATTTTTAGTCTTTACCCGAAACTTGTGTAAACATCGCTGGCAAATCGACGGACATAAAATTGAACAGGTCAAATTTTATAAGTGTTTGGGAGCAATTCTACAAGTTATCAGTTCCTGGAAAACTCAAGTGTCAAATGCGATTGCAAATGCACAACTGAGTTATAACTCATTCATTTCTATTTTTTAAGTCAAGGGAGGCAGCATGTACCCTCAGCAATCGAGGTTTAATGTTAGTATATTGCCACAAATGATATGTGGAGCATAAGTGTGTACATTTAACTGCTTTAGAATCTGTCCGAACAAAATTTCTGAGAACTGTTCTCAGCTTTCTAATATGTGTGCCCAATGTAGTTTTACAATTAGAGACTGGAGAAATTTCTATTGTGTCTCAGATCTTGATATAAGTTAAATATCTGGTTAAAATTGTTATCCATGCCTGAAGGACTGGCCCCTTGACCCTTACTGATACATTTCAGTCAAGGTGGAAGAAGATAGTAAATAAGAAAGTACTCAGTCTAGGATTCTCACCGAATGCCATTCTTGCCATGAGTTATGTAAAAGCCAAAGAAAACATACACCAACGCATCTGGGATATCAAGTTGCAAAATTATATAAATGCAGCTTCTATTTTTCCAACAGAGGGCAGGCTCTCATTCTTGCTGATCATCTGATCAATCTGACTACTGTATTCCAAAATTTAGGAACGCATTAAATTCAATGTGCTTCCATCTGCAGAACTGAAGGGCATTATCCAGGGCTATCAATGGCCAGAGGGTTTATTGACGAACATTGCTAATACATTCACAGCAAACTGAAGTCTGGAATGAATGCAATGAGAACAAGCGATCTCCTAAACCCCACCCACTGAATCCCGACTAACCTCCAACTTCTCTGCCTTCCAACCATCAACCATCTTATTCCCAGTTGCTGTTCTCTGCTCAATTCCCTCCTTTCTCTTACCATTGCATTTACATTGTCTACTCTGCAGACTGACTAAGGCCCAGACTTCCAAAGTTCACCACTAGCAAAAGACAAGGGTTGAATCCTGGTTTTCATGTCATGGCTCCCATTCTCCCCGCAGGTTCCCCTTTTGACCCCACGTTCTTCCTGAGCCGGTCCGTTTCCAACGTCATCTGCTCCATTGTTTTCGGTCGGCGCTTTGACTACGAAGACAAGGACTTCCTCTCGTTGCTGGCCAAGATCAATGAGAATTTTGTGCTGATGAGCAACACCTGGGGCCAGGTGAGAACTTTGGCTGGGGAGTGAGTAAGGTGGGCTGAGAAGTTGCCCTGCTAGGGGGATCCCAGAGGAACCGTCTCCTTTCTCGTCACTGGAGGCCGAGGCTGGCAGCAAATCCAGCCTGATGAATCTTTAACTTAGTTGGGATCTGAGCAGCACACGGGTTGATCGAGTTCGGCCCTTCCGCACAAAATGTTGTTGAGTCACTTTCCTTGGTAGGCTTCCAGGTCTGAGAGGAGAGGCAAGATCAGGTGACGCTGTTGTTTTCCTACTTTGGGAACCTTAATGAGGCAGCAGGACAAACCAAAGGAAGGTTCACTGTCGTGCTTTTATAATGTATGGAGTTTTATTGCCACAAGTTTGACAAGTGTTCTGTTTCCGCCTATCTAAGGTGCTTCCAGATGGGAGGCTTAGCTTAGCAAACATTCAGACATCGACAACCATTTCTGCTTTTAATTTGGCAGATTTTCTGTGGGAAAAGGCAAATCCAGATGAAATGGGAGGAAATGCAGGCTGGCATATCAGCTGTAGATGCTGATGCAGCTAAAATCTTGCACGCTTGAGGAGTACCAGCCCCATCATCAGTCACCACTTAGAAAAGCATTCACAGCTTTGCGTCTTCAGTGTATGCCTTCTGCATATCTAACGGGAAGATTTAATGACACCCCTGTGTACCAAAGACTCTGCATCTGTGAGTCGGGAGAGGTGGAGGACATTCAACACTATTTTTTTTACAATGCCTTTTATATACATCCCCTAGACAAAAATCCCTCCATTACATCCTTTGCTCTGTCTCCAACCGACCTCCCCTTGAGCAAATCTCTATTTTGCTGGCTGGCAATAACATATTTATTACTGCACAGGTTGCAAAATTTGCCCTGGCTGCAAGTAAGTTGAGAGCTAGGCACCAAGGTAAGTATAGTAAGGGGGAGTGTGAAAAGGTGGAGTGCAGGTGTGATTTTTGCATTTTTGTATGTTTGCTTTGCTGCTCAGTTCTAAATTAATTATTTGTATCCTACGCATTGTGACCAATTGTGACGGCTTTTAGCTTTTCGCAATAAAGATTTCATTCATTCATTCATAATCAGCACGGAAATACCCTGGGAGAGTTCTGAGTGGCTCTTCTTGAGACCATCCCACCTTTTCCAGAGGAGAGACCCCAGGTTTAAGACCCACTGAAGACGACTTGCTAAAACAGATAAGACTACTTGGGGGGGAAGCATAAGATTTTTAGGAGGAGGGGAAATGAGACCACCGTAATTGGCCTCCTGGGAGCGACATCCAGGAGCAGGCAGCACCAAAAGAAAACTGGTGACACCAAAGATGTTAGCGAGTGATCGAAGGTGATGGAAATCTCTTTGGTGGGGAAGTTTTTGAAAATCAGGAGGAGTATCAAGAAGATGGAGAACACAAGAGACTCATCCAGCCTCCCCAACCTTGTGTTTTCCAGATGTTTTGGACTCCAAGTTCTCTCAAATTCCAATTCCAGTGGGGCAGAGCTGCAGCAATAGCCTCCAAACAGTGGGATCAACTGCTGCTTACCAGGACAAGTAGGGGCCGAGTGGGGGCAAGGTCTGGGCTGTACAGATACATAATAGTGGAGGCTTCGCCACCATCTCAGCCGTCTCTCCTGGACTCCACCATCATGGAGGGCACCAGGTTAAGGAGGGCTGCCATAACCCTAACTCAATCTCTATTTCATAATGAGCCATCATTGAGGAAAGGCTGTGGGTGTCAGAAACAACATCAAGGTGCTTGAAGGACGAATGCTTGAAACGTGACAGATCATTGCTCTTTGTGCAGCTGTACGAGATGTTTCCGTGGATCATGAGGTTCCTGCCAGGGCCCCACAAGAAGATGTTCCGGAACTTGGATGACATCTACGACTTTGTGGCCGAGAGGGTCAAGGTGAACGAAGCGTCGCTTGACCCCGACAACCCCCGGGATTTTATCGACTGCTTCCTTATTCAAATGAAAAAGGTAACCTCCTTTTATAACTGTGGGTTATAGAAGGCCATTTGCCCATAGCAACAACCTTCTCCATCCTCAACCAGCCCAATGAAGATGACTCCCTTGAGGGTCTTCAGAGGTGAAATGAGGCAAATGGAGACCACGGAGGGAGGGGAGGGAGGGTGGTCTACAGGCAGAATAGTTGGACTGATATCCTTCAGGCACCAGGGCAATACTTCATTGTCTACCCCCCTGAGATCATCTTCTGAGGCCCTTCTTTGTGTGTCACCTCCTCGAGAGGTCCGGAGGGTGGCAACAGAGAATGGCACCTTCTCTGCAGGTATGCTCCCTAAATTAATAGAATAATGGCGGTGGCCTACCTTGCAGGCCTGTTGTGTTTGAGAGAAGCGTGTGAACACCTTCAGGGCGTTGCCTTTTTAAGACTGGATTTAAAGACGGAGTAAGAGATCAGTCATTTTGTGGAGATAACCAATTTGAAGAGCATGGTAGGCAGTTTTCCACCTGGCCTATGAGGCAGGGACCAGACTCACCCATCTCTGCTTCAGATTCCTGGGAGGCCGGAGGGACACTGCCCTGCTGCGAGGACTGAAGAGACCGGATTCACTGGAACAAACTTTGGGGTTGGGGCAAATGTCAAAAAATGCTTTTAAATGTTTTAAAATAGAATCATAGAATCATAGAATCATAGAGTTGGAAGAGACCACAAGGGCCATCCTAGTTTTTAAACTGTGGCATTTTAAATTTGGGTTTTTTTTTGTTTTTGCTCTGTTGGTGGTGGGATAAACTTTATTCGGGGCTGGGGATTAGTTTAATTTTAGTATAATTGTTATTATTATTATTATTATTATTAGTTTCTACTGTTTTATTGGTTTATTGTATAGTTTGTGTTCTGTTCTTAAGGGGAGCGGGTCAGGGTTGCCTGGGAGTGGACCCCAGGCAACAGAATGGCTGGGGCAGGTTCCACAGGGGGGGATACACTGGGACACCCGATCTCAGTGATCACGGGCAGGAGGAGGAGCTACGCTAAGACCAGACCATGTCATTACCGAGGAGGCGGGTTTAGTCGTTGTTTGAAGACTATGTTGGGTTTAAAAATATACCTGAGCCGGTCTGATGTGGGCACTGTCTGTTTAAGAAATAGTAGTTACAGGTGCCGGTGTTTTGTTTTTAATTGGCCGAAGCGTGGGCGTTACTCAGTGTATTTAAGGCTCTGTTGCAAAGAGTTTAGTGCTCCTAGCTTTGGGAGTGTTGGAGGCTGGGAGTATGGGAGTGAAAGTTCTTAGATAAAGTACAGTTGGTTTAGTGTAACAGAGTCTCTGGAAAAAGGCTAGAAACAGACAGAGTTTTTACTTTGTTTATGTAAATTAAACTTTAGTTTAGAAAAAGCCTTTCTTTTTTTTTACTCCTGGTGCCTGCTTTAGCCTAGTCAGTTTTTCCATTGCGTTTATTCTTTAGCTCTGCTGGAAGCGTACTCTAATGGGCCACTGTTTACTGGTGTGTGAGTTCTTCTTTGGTTCAGTACCCAATTTATTTTTTCTCTTTTAAACTATCCCTGCCTCCGGGAAGTTTAGGGAAGTTCTTAATATTCTGTTGGGAGCCACCCAGAGTGGCTAGGGAAACCCAGCCAGATGGGTGGGGTATAAATAAATAAAAATTATTATTCTTGTTCAAGGAAAGCAAAAACCCTCTGAGCGAGTTTCATCTCAAAACGATGATCATGACCGTTCTCAACTTGTTCGTTGCTGGGACTGAGACCGTGAGCTCCACACTCCGTTTCGGATTCCTGATTCTGCTGAAATATCCAGAGGTGCAAGGTAATAGAGGACGGATGCAAGCCAAGAGAGCATTTGCAGGTTAAGTTTTAAAAGGGATGCATTATCTTAGGAAGTGGGGTTGGCCATCTTTTGTGGGCCAGCAGTGGGTGATGCAGTCTTAATTTGAGGCTTCTCCAGAGGGAGAGAAAATAGGGAGTTGGTGGAGGGCACAGAACCTGGACAGAGGTCAGTCTGCCACCCCTCAAGAGTTAGTAATAACCAAGGCAACACGATCACCAATGACAATAATACGATATCTCTATAAACTCTTTATAAATTCTGTACAGAACATAGTACGGTATGAAAATGTGAATTATGCACTCTCTACAACACCACATAAACAGAAATCTTATGAACCTCTGAAAGACACAAAATATGTACTCTTAATGGATTCTCTAGAAAACCCAGAACCAACTAAACAAGAGTCTATAAGTCTCTGAAAGTCTTTGAAGACAATGCAAGTCTCTGAGGAAGCAATGAATCAGATTCTTATCTGATGAAAACAAGCTGTGATGCTTTGTTTATGGCGTCCAACGCTGTCGAAGTAGTCCGCAAACAGACATAGTGAACAGTGATTCCGGATATATCAACTGTTTCGTTGAATTCTTCAGCACAGCAGAAGGATACAGAATTGCTTCATAAACTACAAAAGAATTATTGAAACGATGACCTGCATATACATGGCAACTGCAATAACTCAAAATATTTTTAAATATATACATAAAGTCTGATGTCAAAATAATGTAAAATGAAAGCAGCACCAGACTTCGTCACATTATATGTACATAATTCCTCTCTGCACTCTTTTATACGCAGATTTTGACTGTTCCTGAGTGCCCAACAACTTAATCTAATTAACAATCAGAGGCAAATGTCTCCCTGAGAATAAAGGAGAGAAGGGAACTCCCTCAATAAGGTGCTGAGCCAATTGAATCTATCAAAAATAAAATCGCAAAGATGGCAGGGAAGAAACCACAAGGGACAACAACGCAGACAAATGGAGGACAACTAAGAAGACAGTCAAGAGCGGCAACAGGGGAGATAGATGTCCTGGCAGATATCAGAGAAGCAATAGCAGAAATGAAGAAATCTCTAAATGAGAAAATGGACTCTGTAATATGCAAAGTGGAATCGAACTCAAAAATAATTGAAGAAATGACAGGACAAATAAAGGAATTGCATATCAAGAATAAAGAGCTGGACAAAAACTTGAAAGAAGTTAGCACAAAAGTACTTAAACATGATGAATCAATGAAGAAGTTAGCAACGGAAAATAAAGAAATAAGGAAAACCCAGGGAAGGGAAGAAGAAGAAAGAAAGGAAATGAGGAAAATGCAAGAAGAACTTGCTGACCAGATAGCTATGCTGGAGATGAAGCAAAAGGCCCATATTCTCCGTTTGAGGGGTGTACCGGACTTAGGAAATGAACTGGTTGAAGAGAGAATTGCAAAGGAATTAGCTATCTGGCTGACAGTGAATGAGGATGATTTAACCCTGGACATTGATAAAAGCTATAGATTGAAAGTGGATAAATCAAAAGGTGTTAAAGGAGTCAAGAGACCAGCAGACTGTTTGATTTTCTTTAATTCAATGTTGCTGAGAGACAAGATATTGCAAAAAAAGAAACAAGTGGACTTGGTAATCGAAGGAAGAACCATTGCAATTTACAAGGAGATTCCTAAAAGATTGATATTTAAGAGAGGCTCTAAGAAAACGTGGAATTTGGTTCGCATGGGAGTTCCATGAAGGTGTCTCTTTCATCTTCAAGGAAAGGAAGAAAACAATAAGATCTGCAGAAGAAGCGGAGAGATTCTGCAAGAGATATAAAAAAGAACTTTTCATAGAGGAAGAAGGGTTGAAAGAGAATGACGAACAAACTGAGGAGTGAAGCGGGGAAGAACTGATTTAATTAATTGTATCTTTGTGTTTAAGATCGTTATTTGTTTTGTTTTCTTCTTTTGTATTACTTGATTGATTATAGGCTGATTGACATAGCCACCCGGCCGAATCTGACTAGCAGGGGAAAATCTGATAAATCTTCTCTCTTTTATATAAGTTAAAGTAAGAAATAAAGGAATGAATCTTAATATCTCATGGAACGTAAATGGTTTAAATAATAAGGGTAAAAGAAATAAGGTCGAACATATATTAAAGAAAGGAAACTGGGATATAGTGTGTCTTCAAGAGACTCATGTGTCAAAAAAGCATGAAAGAATATTATGTAATAAGAGATTTGGTACAGAATGCATAGCATCAAATGAGAGGAAAAAGAAAGGAGTGGTGACTTATGTGAAGAATGGGATCAAAGCAGAGATCTTCCAGGATGAGGAAGATAGAATAGTGGGAATCAAAATATGCACAGCTAAAGGGAATTTGATAGTGATTAGCATTTATGCCCCAAACGGATGTAAAATTAATTTTTTTCCAAAAAGTAGGGAAGTTAATGGAAGAAGCAGTAAATGAAGAAGAAATTGTGCTAGTGGGAGATCTCAATGGGGAGGTAGATAGATCAGGCAATAGAAAGAAAAATAAGGGGACACTACCGGAGTCCTTCTTCCACATTGTAAAAGGTTATGAGTTGTGTGATAGCTGGAGAGTTAAACACCCAGATGAAAGGAAATATACATATTATTCAGATGCTAAAAAATCAATGTCCAGAATAGACTCAATGTGGTTGTCAGCAAGGCTGATGTTAAAAGTAAAAAAATGCACAATCATGGAAAAATCTTTGTCAGACCACAACCCAATTATGGTAGGAATAAAGGAGAGTGAGATGAAAAGGAATAGATGGAGGCTGGATGAAAGCATACTAAATGACGAAACCTTTGTAAAGAAATGCAAGGAATTAATGAAAGAATTCTTTAATAACAACACTGAAAAAGATACAGACTTATTAACAATATGGGATGCTAGCAAAGCATATATTAGAGGGATATACATTCAGCAAAAACATTTTATTCGGAAAAAGAGGGAGGCAAATATGAACAAAATTAAAAAGGAGATTGGTGAAAAAGAAAAAGAATTGGTAAGGAACCCAAAGAAAGTAGAAGTTGTAAATCAAATTAAACTGTTACAAAGTGAATTAACAATAATAGGGAGTGAAATAGAAAATAAAATTAAATGGGCGAAACAAAAAACATTCGAATCGGGAGGGAAAATAGGGAAACTATTGGCGTGGCAATTAAACAACAAAAAGAGAGAACAATTATAAGCATTAAAGAAGGGGAAAGGAACTGGACAGAATTAGAGGATATAAAACGATGCCTGAATAACTATTATAAAAAATTATATCAAGGAAAAAGTATAGAGGACAAGAAGTTGGGAACATATTTTACTAATCAAATGACACAAATTAAAGAAGAGGAAAGGATAATTTTGAACAGCCCAGTCACAAAACAGGAAGTAGAAAAGGTTGTAACTAAACTTAAACAGGGGAAATCGCCAGGGACAGATGGGTTGACAGCGCAACATTATAAGATATTCAGAGAAGAATTGACAGAAATATATAGTAAATTGGTAAATAAAATTCTGAAGCAAGGAATACTTCCCAAGACATGGCAAGAGGCATATATAGCCTTAATTCCCAAAGGAGAGGAGCAAAACCCGCAGGTAGGGAATTTTAGACCGATATCCCTACTAAACGTTGACTATAAGATCTTCGCAGAGATCTTAGCGAACAGGCTAAAAGGAATCCTAAATCGAATAATTGGAAGAAACCAGCAAGGGTTTTTACCGAGACGAAAGATGTCTAATAATATGAGGATAGTGCTGGATTTAATTGAATATTTAGAATGGAATCCTAGCAAGAAGGTGGCCCTCATTTTCTTAGATGCCGAAAAGGCATTTGATAACCTGGAGTGGGATTTTATGAAAAGAACATTAGAGGAGAGTGGGATAGAAGGGGATT
The DNA here is from genome assembly GCA_034641385.1 of Darevskia mixta. Taxonomy (NCBI): domain Eukaryota; kingdom Metazoa; phylum Chordata; class Lepidosauria; order Squamata; family Lacertidae; genus Darevskia; species Darevskia mixta. The sequence continues at coordinate 464,973 of JAWWNH010000128.1, forward strand.
TCCTGAGAGGTGTCAAACCAATATACAATAAACAAGTGGGAAGATTAATTATAAATGGAGAAGTGTTAGAAGAATTTGATATAACAAAAGGAACCCGTCAGGGATGCCCACTATCACTGCTACTATTCATTCTAGCAATAGAATGTCTAATAAAGGACATGTGCCTGTGATATGTGCCTTATGCGGCCTAGGACCCTCGTACCTACAGGACCGCCTCTCCCAGTATGCCCCGCAAAGGACCTTAAGGTCTACAAATAATAACCTGCTGGAGGTCCCGAGCCACAAGGCTGTCAGACTGGTGTCAACCAGGGCCAGGGCTTTTTCAGTTCTGGCCCCAACTTGGTGGAACACTCTGTCACAAGAGACCAGGGCCCTGCGGGATTTGACATCTTTCCGCAGGGCCTGCAAGACAGAGTTGTTCCACATGGCCTTCGGGTCGGACACAGTTTGATGGTTTCCTCCCCTTGGTTTTGTTTATGGGCGCTAAATGAATCGGCATTTTAAACTGGCTTTTAACTTGTATTTTAATTAATGGTTTTTATATTCTACTGTAATTTTTGTTGATGTTAGCCACCCTGAGCCCGGTTCTGGCTGGGGAGGGCGGGGTATAAATAAAAATTTATTATTATATTATTATTATTATATTCGCATGTTCTGTTGATCAGAATGTATTATTTAGAACTGATGAAGCAGTGGTGCGAAACCTGAGCAATATCCGGAGGACAGGTTTTCTCCTTCGTTCTTTCGTTGCTTCTTCTGCTCAGATGCCATTTATATTGAGTTTGGATTGATGGTGACACCATTAGATTAAGACTATCTTTTTCTTCTATCATCGTGTCCAGCAACTGACATTGTCTTGTTCATCTGTTACAGTCCACTCACCATCAACCTTACAGGAACTTTTCGTTGGCACTGGGATTTTGTCATTACACCTATCTATTGCTGAATGGTTTTATTATATAAACTTTATACATTTTATTATACATGCGATATGTACATGGTTTCATTTATTATTCGGCTTTATTGTAAGATTATCGGTTCCTCATAAGAGTTTTGTATGTAATCTTCATTCTAGTGTCAGCCATTGTGTGGTGGTTTCTGTTGTCTTCGGTTCATATTATCACCACTGTGATACTGTATACAAAAGATTCGAGCCTTTGAGGATGATATAATATTAATGATAGAGGAGCCAAAAGAAATGATAGACAACCTTAAAGGAAAACTACAAAACTATGGGGAAGTGTCGGGATTTAAAATCAATGGGAAGAAAACTAAAATAATTACAAAAAACATTGAAGGGAAGGAATTGACAGAATTAAAACAAAAAGTAGATTGGGAAATAGTTTAAAAAGTCAAATATCTAGGGATAATAGTCTCAGACAAGAATATTGGTGTTAAGGCCTACCCGTCCGCATAAATTGGCAACAAAATGGAGTGGTCCTGGAGAGATCAAAGCCAAACTTAGTTCTGTGCGCTATTTGGTTGAGTGTAAGGATTTGCACCCAGGGCCCAGGGAATATCACGCTAATTCCCTGAAGCTGTATTGCAATCCAGAGTCAGTTAATGTGTTTGCTATTTCCAGCAGTCAAAAATTTGCACCCAATGCTCCTATTGATCTTTTGGAGGAGTATAGGCAGGCTGGCAGTCTGTCTGATGTTTTGAAACTGCCTACTTTAACGGAACAGCAAGCTAAGGAGCTCTTCGTGGCCTTAGCTCCTTTTGAGAGTATTTTTAGCTCCAAGCCAGGTAAGACTCACTTGATGCAACATCATTTTGATACCAGAAGTGCTGCCCCTATTGCCTCCCGTCCTTATAGAGTTAGTGAGAGTTAGTGAGGCCCATGCTAAGAATATAGAGGCAGAACTCCGAGAAATGCTGGAATTAGGGGTTATTGTGCCCAGTCAGTGCTTGGTGTTCCCCAGTCGTGTTGGTCCCCAAATGAGATGGGGAGGGTCAGGTTCTGTATTGATTTCCGAAAAATTAATTTGGTCATGACGCAGGATACATTCCCTCTGCCCTGAATAGATGCCCTAATTGAGAAATTGGGCAGAGCCAAATTTATTTCTGTGTTTGATTTGACAAAAGGGTACTGGCAGATTCCTTTAACCCCGGAGGCTTCTGAGAAGTCTGCCTTCATCACCCATATGGGTCTATATCAGTTCATGGTCCTCCCATTCGGTCTAAAAAATGCGCCCGCCGCATTCCAACGCCTGATGAATACCTTGACACGATATGAGTGAATTTTGTTGTGTTTACATAGATGACCTTGCGGTCTACTCTGACACGTGGGAGGGGCATCTTCAACATGTGCAACGGGTTCTGACGCGATTGCAGGAGGCAAAGTTGACGGTGAAAATGTCTAAATGTCAATTTGCTCAGGGGGAGGTGGTCTACCTTGGGTTCAAGGTGGGGTCTGGTTACATCAAGGCTTTGGAGGCCAAGATACAGTGTGTACAAGAGTGGCCTCGGCCTCAGACAAAGAAAGATGTGCAAGCTTTTATCGGATTGGCCAATTATTATCGCCGGTTCGTCAACTATTTTGCAGTTCTTGCTGTTCCTCTTACTGACCTGTGTAAAAAAATCATTACCTGTGAAAGTAAACTGGACCGAGGAGTGTGAATGTGCCTTCCATTTGCTAAAGCAGGCTTTGGTAAGCTCTGATGTTATGTTGGCCCCAGATCAGAGTAAACCCTTCCTGGTTTAGACAGATACCTGTGATACTGGGTTGGGGGGAGTTCTGCTCCAACAAGACCATACTGGGGATTGGAGACCAGTTGTTTACCTAAGCAAAAAATTGCTACCTCGTGAACGAAGTTACTTGGTTATTGAAAAGGAGTGTTTTATTTTTTTATTATTGCAAAGTGATGCGGAAACATGGAGAACTGAAATTTGGAAAACTTAAATTGAAAAGATTCACCCCTCCCTACGTGCATATGGCTAATTCTGAGCAGCCTCACAAAATTCCAGAGTTCTTGGGGGGGGGGTTAAAACCAGTTTCAAACCGCATTTCCACACGTAGCATTAATGGAAGCCCAACACTACTCTCTGCCTGTCTCTGCTGCAGAAAAAGTGGTCCGAGAGATCGATGATGTGATCGGGAGGGACCGCGTGCCAGCGGTGGAGAAGAGAGCCCAAATGCCATACACGGATGCGGTGATCCACGAGATCCAGAGGTTTAGTGACGTCATCCCCACCAACCTGCCCCACGCCCTGACCCGGACGGTGCAGCTCCGGGGCTACACGCTGCCTAAGGTGAGCCATTCCAATGAGAAGCACCAGGGAAGGTGGCCAGTTGCCCTGCCTGGCTGCCATTGAAAGGAGAGTGGAGTTGTGAGGCTGGCAAGGAGCTCCTGAGGAGCAAATACTGCCCTTGGAGGGAGGGAGGGAGGGAGGGAGGCCAGGTCAATCAGGGGCAGGCAATCTCTCCAGGAAAGTGAGGGGTTGGCACCCCTGTGGTTTGCACTGCCCATTCTATTTGGTTCTGCTAAGAGGCTTCCGGTTGCCTTCTGAGTTAAGGCTGTGGCAGACCCTCCTCTGTACCTCCTTCTCTCACCTGCCTCTAGGGCACAGATGTCATTCCCTTGCTGACCTCTGTGTTGAAAGACCCCGAATGCTTCAGTGACCCCGAGAACTTCAACCCAGCCCACTTCTTGGACGAAGACGGTCGCTTTAAGAAGAACGACGCCTTCATGCCCTTCTCCACAGGTACCAGGTTGGGGGGGGGAGGCATTCATAGGTTAATTGGTGGGGGTACTTGGCCTGACCGAAATTCTATTTCATCCCTCAAATCTCCCTTTAAGAGGCTCCATCAACCCAGGTCATGGGGGCATGGAGGGGGGTTGCAGTGATTTTTAGGAAGTCATTAGTTTGCACCAGGCGTCCTATTGGGAAGACCCAGTTTTCTGAGTGCATGTTCTAGAAGTTGGGCAATAGGGGCACAGTACAGGATTCCTTTTGGTGTACCGACCTCCCCGCAGAGCCAAGGATTCCGTGCCCGAGCTGCTTCAGGTCATGGAGGATGTACTCTTGGAAACACCTAGTTTGGCTGTCCTAGTTGATTTTAACATCCATGCCAACACGACCTTACAAGGGGCCGCTCAGAACTTCGTGGAAAGCATGGCCTCCATGGGGCTGTCCCTGAATAAGTCTGGCCCAACTCATAGTTGCAGACATGCCTTAGACCTGGTGTTCACCTATATGGATGTTGGTGATCTGACATTAAGTAAAAGTGAAACAAAAGAAGTGCCATGGTCAGATCACTTCCTGGTGCAACTGGACTTCTCTGCAACCCTTCCCCTCTACAGGGAGGTGGGACCGATTCGGATGGTCCTCCCCCCCCCTTAATGGATCCAAATTAGGGGATGTTTTATCCCATGTTGATGGCCTTTCAGCTGATTCTCTGGTGACCCGTTGGAATACGGAGTTAACCAGGGCTATTGACTGTCTGGCTCCGAAGCGCCCTCTCCGATTGCATGGAGCCTGGACAGCTCCATCCTTTTCCCCAGAGCTGAGGGTGATGAAACAATCGCTGAGACGGCTAGAGCGCGGGTAGCAGAAAACTCACTCTGAATTGGACCGGACACAGGTTAGAGCTCAACATTGAGCCTACCAAGTGGCTTTGGCGACAGCAAAGAGGACCACCTTCACTGCCTCTATTGCATCTGCAGAAAACAGCAAAAAACCACCAAAAAAACTTGGGTTACGTACAATAGTAATTCAAACCACAACAAACGTAACCTGCTGAGTATCACAAATATAATGTCTTATTTATTCTGTCATCACCATCAAACGGGATATAAAGTTCAACTAAATACTTAGCAAGGGTTGCAATACAAAATAATGTGTGATGGCCTGGGATTCAGACGCTGAACCTGAGGGATCCCAGCCTGCACAGGATTCCCTGCCTCCAGAACCAGCAGAGCCAGGGCTGGGGCCTGAGTCTGAAGGGTCCTCATCTGTGCTGGATCCTCAGGTGCAGGCATCTGATGAGTCTGCTCTGGCTCCTGCTGGGATGGAGGACCCATTGCCTGCAGGTGCTCCACTCCCAGCCCCGTCAGGGGAAACTGAGGTTGCCTCTGGGTCTGGTAACCCTCCAGCCTCTCCTGAGCTGCAGAGGCTCAGGGCAGAGAGGCGAAGGGAACTAAGTTCCCGCAGGAGGAGTGCTCGCCTCCAAGCCAGGAGAGGCGAGTCACCTGAGGATCGGAGCCGCCCTATGCCTCGGGGCAGATAAAAGCCGGCCAGCCCCAGCCCCAAGTTGCAGGAGCAACATCGTCGCTGATCAGTTTGTGCTGGTGTTACTGCTTGATCCCTTTCCTGCTCTCCTGCCTGAGCTCCTGACCCGCCTTGGTTCCCTGCTTACCCACCCGTTCCTGTCTTCGCCTGACTCCCTGCCCTGGACCCTGCTTCAGTTATTTCGGACTGCCTTTACATGTACCACTGACCTTGGACCAGACTTAGACCTCGCCTATTGGATACCCCACGGGACCAGCACATAATGAATCAGAAGGCTATTACTTCTGTTAATTAAACTACATGAAAATAATACCCTTCAGATAAGACTTGCACAGGGTGGCAGACTCTCTAAAGAAATTCCAGTTCAAAAAGCGGTCAGACAAGGATGTTTATTGGCTCCATTTTTATTTAACATTTATGTTAATTCTCTTATCACATGCTTCCATGTAATTAATACTCATGCCCCGGTGTTCTCAAGTGGCAGAAAAGTTCCAATTCTAATGAATACTGATGATGCTGTACTTCTCTCTCAAACTAAAGTTGGCTTGAAACGAGCTTTAGAGAAATTTAATGACCAATGTAACATCGAATTGTTAACAATTTTTCTAAAACTAAAATTGTTCATTTTGGCCGCTCTTTCAGGAAATACAATTGGATTATGAAGGGAAATGTCATAGATCAAATTAAGAACTTCCAATATTTAGGCATAACCTTCTCTTACAATGCCAAATTTTCTGTACACCTGACCGCATCAGCCACTTCAGCTGAGAGAAGTGCAAATGCCAACCTTAGATTATTTAGAAGGCAAGGTGCTGGCTTCCTTCCTATCGCCTTAAAAGTCTTTCAGGCAAAATCTCTGGCCCAACTTTTGTATGGCTCACGGTCTCTCTGCCAACCTTAAGATTCTCAAAACAGTCCAATCAAAATTTCTTAGATCCTTATTTGGTACCCCTAAGAGTACATCTAATGTAATATTAATACAAGAGGCAGGTCTTCCCAGAGTTGAACTAAAAGTCTGGGAACAGGCAATATCCCTCTGGTTGAAAATTCATTATAATCCAAAGGGAATGTTATCCCATTTCCTGGCTGCAGCCCCTTATCCACCTTGGCTTTCGCAAATTGCTAACAAGATCAAACAAATTGGTCTAAACCCCGAAGACCTCTTTAACGGAACCCGGAATAAGGCAAAAACAACCATTACTCAGAGACTCCTTGACATCGAATTGCAAACAGAAGGCGCTTTACTTCCTGAGAATTACACGTGTCTAAAATCTTGGCCCAGCTTTTCAGCTGCCCCTTATTTATCTACCATTACCTATGAATCTTATAGATGGGCATTTTCCAGAGCCCGTTTTGTGGGTCCTATTATACGGTAAATTCCTGCGGGTACCTATCCATGAGCGCCTGTGTCCATGCATGACCAATAAGGTGGAATCTGTTACTCACATTCTTCTATTCTGTGAATTAGAAGTGAAGAACGGTCTTGACTTAAATTACCCCTTTTATCAAAATTTACACCCCTGCAATACTACTTGGAATTCACCCCTGAAATTCTTCGCAAATTTCTTTTGGAAGACTCTCTGAGCTCAGTATCTTATGCTGTGGCCAAATTCTGCACCTTAGCTATCAGAAAACGTAAATCTCTTTTATTGAAAAACACACTATAAATTCCTTTTGCGTCCTTGATCTTCTGTTCTGCCCTTTGGATTTTGATTCTTTGTGGTGGTGTTGCTGATTCTTTTGTTTGGAATCATGTTGTTCTGTGTTGCTGGCTCTTAGAATCATAGAGTTGGAAGAGACCACAAGGGCCTTGTGTAATAAATAAATCATTAAATAAAGGGTCTTGCTGTAATAAAATTGATTGATTGAAAATAACGAACATATATATATATACAGATCTGCAGCAGGAGACTCTTCCAGGTGGTTCGCAATCTATCAGAACCACCTTCATCATCGGGGCCTGGTAGGGACCCCAAGATCTCCTGCAATGCTTTTGCAAAGTTTTTTGCAGATAGTCGCTCAGATTCGGAAGGAGGTAGACTCCACTGTGGGAGCAGGGCCAGGGTGGGAGAGTGCTGGAGCCCTGTCTAGTCATGTTTCATGGGATCAATTTCAATCTGTTGCCTCCGAGGGTGTGGATAGGCTGCTTGGACGAGTGAAACCAACCACCTGTCTTCTTGATCCTTGTCCATCCTGGCTGATAAAAGCAAGCCAGGAAGGGCTGGGCGATGGGCTCTGTGGGGTGGGTGAATGCTTCCCTCTGTGAGGGAGCCTTCCCAGGCCCACTGAAAGAGACGGTCATTAAACCGCTTCTTTAAAAAAACCTCTTTAGACCCGGCCACACCAGGGAGTTTTTCATCTGCCCCTCCATCCCTCATTATCCAGCTGCCACAGAGCCTAGTTTCCAGCCAATATCCCACATACAATCACCCCTCAGGTGGCAGAAAAGTTGAATTGTTTCTCACCTGGCTTAAACTCCAGCCTTTCACAGTCTCTTGCTCTGTTGACTTGTGCACAGAGGCACGGCTGTTTTAGAATGCTTATTGAGCCTTGTGACTCAATAAGATAGCCTTTAAAATCTTATTAAATAAATAAAAGTAACACCTAGAAAGATTTTGATTGATTATTTATGGGAGGTCAAGCCAGAGTTAGAAAGATCAATAAACTACCTTTACTGCTACCTTGGGTTTTCTTGGAGGTGGGGGCAGAAAGGGGACATTGCTGCTTTATCTGTGCTTCCTATCACTGGAGAGGAGACCAAAACAGCAGTGCCGCAAATGAACCTGAAAGGAGACCACTCCACGTCAGTCGGAGTTTTATACATCCACGGACCTTGCCACTTGCAGAAGAAAGAACCAGATTCCCTCTAGTGGGCATCTGTGGGGTGACATACCGGTAGTTGTAGGACAAACAGAATGTGCATAGGAATGGCTCGTGCTTAGAAGCGTTTTGTCACTTCAGACCGGAACGCTTTTGACCTTTGTTGACCAGAGATTTAAAAAAATCAAAATTGACCTTGTCCTGCATAAGGCTGCCTCTTATCTCTTTCTGTTTATCTTCCCCAGACAGAAGCTGTGTGCCTTTAATGGCAGCATTCAAGGCAGAGGGACTTTCCCTGACAGGATGGGAAGGAGAGCTTTTAGCTGCTTGGTTTTTTGCCCCCGGAACTGCTGCAGGGCATCTTATAACAATCTAATGCATTACAAAAATGTGATAATAAAACATAACTTTAAAATAGACAACCTACATCAAAAAAGTAACATTCGACAATCATTAGAATAGTATTAAATAATAATAACATATAAAAGTTAAACAGAAATCCACTCAACACTTACAATAAATAATTTCTAAACAATAAAACGGCAAGCCACAGTACATAAAATACAATACAAATTGAGAGGCAGAAACTAGAGGGTGGCGCGAGGCAGGTGGAAAGAGGCCTTGCCTGATTGGAGTCTCTCCCCCCTCACAGTTCTTCCTCTGGGACTTTGCATCTGGCAAAGAAATGGGAAGAGCTTGTTTGCAGAAATAGAGGGGTAACTTCTGCACCATCAGAAGACCAAATTTTTAACAGGGAATGGGGAAAATTTACAACTTTTATCTTAAAGACCATTGTAAACAGTTAAAATCGTTAGTAGGGTTGGAATATCACTTGCAGTTTAAGGTTGAATTCTGGACATAATGGAACAGGCAAAGGATTTGGAGTATCATAAAAGATGCGGGAGGAAGTGATTAATAATAGGACCCACAAAGGGGAGGATGGAAGTCCAGGAGATTCCTAGGAATCTGGTTTTAATTACTTATATATCTCTGTAAATTTTTAATTTGAAAAACCAAATAACAATTTTTTAAAAATAAATAAATAAATAAATTTGCACCATCGAACACCAGACCACAGCCATAAAGTGCTGCTTGATTCTCTCCACAGGGAAAAGGATCTGTGCCGGGGAAAGCCTAGCGCGCATGGAGCTCTTTGTCTTCCTGACTTCCATCCTGCAACATTTCACGCTCAAGTCCCCCGACAACCCCAAGGACATCGACCTCACAGCCACAGCAAACGGTTTTGCAAACATCCCACCCGCCTACCAGCTCTGCACTGTTGCACGCTGAGGAACGATTGGTTGAGAAGCGGGGCAGGGAAAGGGGCAACAAATTTAATTGAGTGTGGGGGTTTTTCGGGGGGGGACACTAAACATTACTGGTGTTGCCTGGGAGTTAGTGGTCAATGTGCAATAATCCATGGAATGAACCCACACAAATGAGGTTTCTGGACTTTTGGAATGGAAGTTTCAAGGTCTAAGTCAAGCCTCCTGGCTTGGTTTTTCTTTATCTGAAAGTGGTCAATAATGCTACTCAGAACCAGGTTGGTTTCAGAGGTGTATGTTTGCAGTTTGACCTACCTAGCTGCATACCTGTGGTCTCTTGACTAATTAAAAGGGGAGTTACTTTCTGCGCCAGGTGCAGGAAGGAATGTAATAGGATAATTGGTTAAATGAAACTGTATTTAATTTGATCAAATGTCTTGTAAGCTGCCGGTGAGGAGGAGCAATGGCTTGGAGCGTCTGGCTGTTGTGTTTTTGAAAATAAAAGTAAGAAAATGTGAAGAGCTTTCTTATTTCTACGCCCCATGCGCTGCACACACTCGGTGTTGGTGAAGTGACTACATAGTTGCATGAGCACTGTTCCACAGTATTTTTCATTTTCATGTATATTATATCTATTCAAAAAAAGATTGGTTAATGAAGAAATTACATATCGTTCTACTAACAAGTGTTGAACTAATTCATTGATGAAGAATTCAACGAAATAGTAGTTGTCCAACTCTGAACAGTGTTCCCGGATAACATCCGAATTAGACATTTGCTGATTATACAAAGCTTCACAGCTTGTTCTACGCTGGGTAAAGTCTGGCATCGTGATTCATTTAAGGACTTTCAGAGACTTCAGTTTGTTTTTGATGTTTTGAATCATTTCATGAAGTTTTTCATATTGTATTTGTTTCAGACCACACCAGCACCATCTTCTCCCTGAATGGTTAGGGTAGTCACCGCTGGCTGTTGTGGAGCGGGAGTAGTGCCTGCAGGAGACTATCAGGCCATAGCCTCCAGAAGATCAAAAGTGATTATGAGGCTCTGGGCAGGAAGCTGAAGCAATTAAATGCACAAATTGTCATCTCATCTGTCCTCCCAGTTGAATGCCGTGGCCCAGGAAGAGAGTGGAAAATAGGAGAAGTGAACAACTGGCTTCGCAAATGGTGCCGGCAGGAACGGTTTGGATTCTTAGATCATGGCCTGCAGTTTCTTGAAGATGGACTTCTGGCAAGTGATGGGCTGCACCTCACAAGGGTTGGGAGGAATGTTTTTGCCAACAATCTCAAAAACCTCATCAGGAGGGCTTTAAACTGACTTATGTGGGGGAGGGAGACAGTGGTCCTGAAGGTAGGAGTCTATCAAATGCTGAAGATGATCATCCAAAAGTCAAGGACCAAATGGAGCAAACAGCACACAGACCTAGTGGTGGGAGGAAAAAATCCTTAAGTAGGAGACTAGGGGGAATGATCAATGGTTTTCAATGTCTGTATACAAATGCACAGAGCATGGGAAATAAACAAGATGAACTTGAGCTCTTGATACAGCAAACTAAATACGACATAATAGGCATCACTGAAACCTGGTGGGATGAGTCTCATGATTGGAATGTAGTAATAGAGGGATACAATCTATTTCAGAGAAATAGACCAAACAGGAAAGGAGGAGGAGTGGCATTATATGTCAGGGATGTGTATACCTGTGAAGAGATCCATGATTTAAAACTTCAAAGCCAAATTGAGAGTATCTGGGTCAAAATTAAGGGAGAGAAAAATAACAGTGATCTCATTGTGGGAGCTTACTATAGATCCCCAAGCCAAACTGAGGACATAGATGATGCCTTCCTGGAACAGATGACCAAGCATTCAAAAGGAAATGAGATAGTAGTAATGGGGGATTTCAACTATCCTGATATTTGTTGGATGTCAAACTCAGCCAAGAGCATAAGGTCGAACAGATTCCTCACTGGCCTTGCAGACAATTTCATTGTCCAGAAAGTGGGAGAAGCAACAAGAGGATCAGCCATTTTAGATCTGGTCCTAACCAATAGTGATGACCTGGTTAGTGGGGTAGAAGTGGCAGGATCATTAGGTGGGAGTGATCATGCTCTTCTGGAGTTTATTATACATCAGAAAGGAGCAACCAAGCATACTAAGACTCAAATTCTAGACTTTAAGAAAGCCGACTTCAGAAAACTTAGGGAAATGCTGGATGTGATCCCATGGTCAGTAATACTAAAAGGGATGGGAGTTCATGATGGATGGGAGTTTGTTAAAAGGGAGATATTAAAAGCACAACTTCAAGCAGTACCAATGCGACGAAAACATGGAAGGTGCCTAAAGAAGCCAGGGTGGCTATCTAAAGAACTTTTAACTGAGTTAAGATTTAAAAGGGATATGTACAAGAAATGGAAAAAGGGGGAAACCACCAGAGAGGAATTCAAACAAATAGCCAGCACATGTAGAGACAAAGTCAGAAAAGCTAAAGCACAGAATGAACTCAGGCTTGCTAGAGAGGTTAAAAGCAATAAAAAGAGTTTTTATGGGTATGTCCGTAGCAAAAGGAAGAACAAGGAAACAGTGGGGTCACTTAGAGGAGAAGATGGTGAAATGCGAACAGGGGACGCAGAAAGGGCAGAACTCCTCAATACCTTCTTTGCCTCAGTCTTCTCCAAAAAAGAAAACAATGCCCGACCTGAAGAATATGGAGCAGATGATTCAGCAGGGGAAACACAGCCCAGAATAAGTAAGGAGGTAGTACAAGAACACTTGGCTAGTTTAGATGTATTCAAGTCTCCAGGGCCAGATGAACTACATCCCAGAGTATTAAAAGAACTGGCAGAGGTGATTTCAGAACCACTGGCAGTAATCTTTGAGAATTCCTGGAAAACAGGTGAAGTCCCAGCAGACTGGAGGAGGGCAAATGTTGTCCCTATTTTCAAAAAGGGGGAAAGAGAGGACCCAAACAATTACCGCCCAGTCAGCCTGACATCAATACCAGGAAAGATTCTAGAGCAGATCATTAAGCAAACGGTCTGTGAGCACCTAGAAAGGAACGCTGTGATCGCTAAAAGTCAGCATGGGTTTCTGAAAAATAAGTCATGCCAGACTAATCTGATCTCATTTTTTGACAGAATTACAAGCCTGGTAGACGAAGGGAACACTGTGGATGTAGCCTATCTTGATTTCAGCAAGGCCTTTGACAAGGTGCCCCATGATATTCTTGTAAAGAAGCTGGTAAAATGCGGGCTAGACAATGCTACCATTCAGTGGATTTGTAACTGGCTGACTGACCGAACCCAAAGGGTGCTCATCAATGGCTCCTCTTCATCCTGGAGAGAAGTGACTAGTGGGGTGCCACAGGGTTCTGTCTTGGGCCCAGTCTTATTCAACATCTTTATCAATGACTTGGATGATGGGCTTGAGGGCATCCTGATCAAGTTTGCAGATGACACCAAATTGGGAGGGGTGGCTAATACCCCAGAGGACAGGATCACACTTCAAAATGACCTTAACAGATTAGAGAACTGGGCCAAGGCAAACAGGATGAATTTTAACAGGGAGAAATGTAAAGTACTACATTTGGGCAAAAAAAATGAAAGGCACAAATACAGGATGGGTGATACCTGGCTTGAGAGCAGTACAAGTGAAAAGGATCTAGGAGTCTTGGTAGACCACAAACTTGACATGAGTCAACAGTGTGATGCAGCAGCTAAAAAAGCCAATGCAATTCTGGGCTGCATCAATAGGAGTATAGCATCTAGATCAAGGGAAGTAATAGTACCACTGTATTCCGCTCTGGTCAGACCCCACCTGGAATACTGTGTCCAGTTCTGAGCACCACAGTTCAAGAAGGATATTGACAAGCTGGAATGTGTCCAGAGGAGGGCAACCAAAATGGTCAAAGGCCTGGAAACGATGCCTTATGAGGAACGGCTTAGGGAGCTGGGTATGTTTAGCCTGGAGAAGAGACGGTTAAGGGGTGATATGATAGCCATGTTCAAATATATAAAAGGATGTCATATAGAGGAGGGAGAAAGGTTGTTTTCTGCTGCTCCAGAGAAGCGGACACGGAGCAATGGATTCAAACTACAAGAAAGAAGATTCCACCTAAACATTAGGAAGAATTTCTTGACAGTAAGAGCTGTTCGACAATGGAATTTGCTGCCAAGGAGTGTGGTGGAGTCTCCTTCTTTGGAGGTCTTTAAGCAGAGGCTTGACAGCCACCTGTCAGGAATGCTTTGATGGTGTTTCCTGCTTGGCAGGGGGTTGGACTGGATGGCCCTTGTGGTCTCTTCCAACTCTATGATTCTGTGATTCTGAGGAGCTAGACCCAGAAAATATGGGAGCTGGAAATGGCTGAGTGCGAGGCTAGGGAAGCCTTTGTTCCATTCTTAATTGCCAAGCCAATAATTTCCCGGATTTATTAGCAAATTCTAATTTATTTTCCATTCTACTTCTTGATTTATAATTCAGAATTTTCTAATATTGGAAATTTCTAAGAAAAGTAATAGATCTATCAACAATGGGAGGGCGATTCTCCAAGGGCATAAAGGCTATGAGAAACAACAAGCCAGTCTGATAATAGTGGGAAAACAGAATATATTCCCATAGAAAAAGGCACAAGACAAGGCTGCCCACTCTCTCCCCTACTATTCATATTAGCTTTGGAAATACTCAATTCAGAACTGAGAAAGGAAGAAGAAATTAAAGGGATTGCAATAGGAAAAGAGGTTTTCAAGCTGAAAGCCTTTGCAGACATAATTTTAACAGTGGAAGATCCGAAGTTGAGTATCCCTAAAGCATTGGAAAAGATAACAGAATTTGGCAGGTTCTCTGGTTTTAAGCTAAACAGAACAAAGACCAAATTCATGGTTAAAAATATTCGGCATCAGGAGAAAAAGATATTGCAGGAAAAATTGGGTTTACAGATAGTGAAAAAAGCGAAATATCTGGGAACTGAAATAACAAAGAACATTAATCTCTTCGATGATAATTACGGTATTAAAAAAAACTTGGAAAGAAATTAGAGATTTGGACCAGGTTAAAGTTATCATTTTGGGGAAGAATCTCAGCAATTAAAATGAGTGTACTCCCCAAAATGCTTTTTCTCTTCCAAATGATCCCGATCATAAAGCTAAATGCTTTGAGGACTGGAGTAAAGACCTGATAAGGTATATCTGGCAAGGTAGGAAACCCACAATAAAATACAAAGTGCTGGCGGAGAAGAGAGAAAGAGGTGGGTTTGCACTTCCTAACCTAAAATTATACTATGAGGCGGAGTGTCTAATCTGGATAAAAGACTGGATTTTATTAGAAAGAACAGATATTTTGGATTTAGAAAGCTACGGCAACAGATTTGGGTGGCATGCCTACCTTGGTTATAAGGCGGCTAAAGTCCACAGAGGGTTTACCAATCACGTTCTTAGAAATGCTTTATATAAAGTATGGACTACACATCAACCATTACTAGAACCACTAACTCCATGGTGGCTGTCCCCGCTGGAGGCTTCGTCATAAAAAAAAAAAATGAATATGGAGAGCAACTGGGCAACCTATAGACAATTGTTGATAGAAGACCAAGGTTGTCTCAAGTTGAAACCGTTTGAAGAGATTATATATTTTTTAAAAAAGATACTGTCTAAATAATCTTTATTAGTTTTCCAAACTTCATACTTCAGATACATATTGTTTTTCATTGTACATTTACTGTTTACTCCTATGAGTTGACTTCCTTCCGTCTTCTGGCTTCTTTTTGTCCCTTCTAATTTTCTCACATCTCCTTTGTCCATTCTAAATATTGTAGTTCTAATTATGCAATTGTCCATAAATTGTCTACAATTAAATATACCTTTCTATACATACAATTCTTGTCTATCTGTACACCATTTATAAATACAATTGGTTTCTTAATTACAATGTACTTTTTTGTTATTATTGTTATTATTCCAATAAATTTTTTTTATGAGGTTTCTTTCTATTCTACTGGTTTTCTATTTCACACAGATCTTACCTATATACAACATAAATTTCTTCCATTCTTTTAGAAATGTTTCATCACCCTGTTACAGGTAGGTCTGCTATAGTCCAAAAAATAAAAAATAAAAAAAATTCCTTCCAGTAGCACCTTAGAGACCAACTAAGTTTGCTCTTGGTATGAGCTTTCGTGTGCATGCACACTTCTTCAGATGGTTAATTTGGCTATTTCCACATACTCCATCACTTTCTGTTGCCAATCTTCCACTGTTGGCATTTGCTGTCATTTCCAAACCTGTCTGGCCACTGTTGTTGCGTATATAAATAGTTTCTGGTCATTCTTTGTGATATCTTCTCCAACCATTCCCAACAAGAATGCTTCCGGTTTTTTCTGGAACGTGTATCGAAAGATCTTCTTTAATTCATTACTGTATATATGTTGTCCCAATAAATTTTCACCCTGTCACATAACCACCACATGTGGGGAAAAACTGCCTTCTTTCACCCCACATTTCCAACAATTTTTGCTTCCTGTTTTATACATCCTTGTTAATTTGGTTGGAGTGAGGTACCACAAGATGAAGTGAAGGGTATAATGATTAAATGGAAACAAGATTTTGGATAATGAAAGATTGGGAAAAATTATGGAAAATAGATTTAAAATTCACGGTGTGTTATTTGATAAAGGAAAATTTTATGAAAATGATCTGTAGGTGGTACTTGACTCCTAGGAAATTGGCAAAAATTAAAACAAGAAGAACACATGTTGGAGATGCAAGCAGGGGGAAGGAACCCTATTTCATATGTGGTGGACCTGTCCCCGAATTAAAAAACTCTGGGACATGGGTCTATGAAGAATTAAAGAAAATACTTAGACAAACATTCTCTAAGAGCCCAGAGGCCTTTTTACTGGGCATTATGACAATAAACATCCCAAGAGAAAGCAAATGAGTATTTCTATACTGCGGCTAGAGTATTAATTGCCAAGTATTGGAAAGGGGATTTGATACCAACTAAGGAAGAGTGACAAACGAATGTGTGTGAATATGTTGAGCTAGCCAAAATGACAGAAGCAGTAAGAAACCACTCAAACCTAAGGGTTAAAAAAGAATGGGAAGAACTGTGAGGGGGGAGAGACTCCAATCAGGCAAGGCCTCTTTCCACCTGCCTTGCCCCACCCTCTAGTCTCCGCTTCTCAATTTGTGTTGTATTTTATGGACTGTGGCTTGCTGTTGTTTTATTGATTATAGCTTAGAAATTACTTATTAACTGTTGAGTGGATTTCTGTTTAACTTTTATATATTATTATTTAATACTATTCTAATGATTGAATGTTACTTTTTTAATGTAGGTTGCTTATTTTAAAGTTATGTTTTATTATCACATTTTTGTATTTCATTATATTGTTATAAGATGTACATTTTTTTGTTTCTTCAGCTTGTAAACCACCTTGAGTATTGTAAGATAGAAAGACGGTATACAAATTAAAAATGATGAAATGATGTGTCAAGAATTATATGTGTAAAATCAAAACTTGAGTGTGCCTAGAGTAAATTTCACAAAATGAAAGACAATTAGAGAAAAAACGTACTGTGAGCCAATGTAGGTCTTTCAGGACCGGTGTTACAGGGAGAAACTCAGAGCGTAGAATGTGGAACGTTTCAGTCACAGCAGCCATCTCACATGTGGGACATAAGGGACTTTGATAAGTGTGCTGTTAACTGCTGTTTCTGTTAACAGTTGAAAATACCTTTGCTACCGTAATGCTTGTACCCGGTCAGGGAATAAAATCTCTTGACCAAGACTTCAGTTTGGCGAGTCATCTTTAAAACAACGACTTTGTCATTGTTCACCACTTCCACGAGAGAAAGGTGATAAAACCTCTTTAAACTGTTTAGCAGAGTTTACCTAACCAGTATGAAATCCTGCTACGGCTTATTTTATGGCTACGTCTTATTTTAGGAGAAACAGGGTATCTGTGCAGTGAAAGCGTGTGGATGGTAACCAGTGCTTTTTTTCTAAAAAAAAAAAAATGTTTAGGGGTACTCTCTTTTACTCAAGAAAAATCACCATTTTATAGTTCAAATCTGGAAAAAATACAGTAAATGGACAAAAGCATGAAGGTTCACAAATTGTTTAGGGGTATGCATACCCCTGCATACCCCCCCCCCAAAAAACTAGCACTGACTGTAACCTCTAATACACTGCCATGTATTATGGCAATCACATGTATGGATGCCATATGCAACAAACTTTCCCCTCTGTTCCTTGACTTTCTGGAGACCTGGAGCAATCACACATACTGCCCAGCATTGTAATTATGTGGTTTTTTAAAATTGAATTGCTTCAAATGTATTGCATTTTTCAATCATGTTAATATAGTTATAAAACTGTTACGGAATGTTTACAAGGCTTGTTGGCTGCAAATAAGGAGCAGTAAAAGAGAAAGCCTTCTCCACTCAGGAGCCTCTGGGTCAGCAAACTGCCTAAAATGGGGAGACTATCAATACCCAGTGCCCTAGAGCAAATGTCTTACTTGGCTAGAAAAAATCTGATATATGGAACTCAGTCACAAGAAACACTACGGCTATTTCTGAAGTTGGATTAGAGGTCAGCATGAACTCGTGATTTCCAGCTGGTTATGCCAAACCCCACCTCTGTCTATTGCCATTTTGTTTTGGGACTGGTAGACCTCAGTAACTTCCAGCTCTTTCAGGCAAGCGCAGTGAGGAAGGTCTCAAACTCTGCACTAGAAGTTGCCATTCTTCAGATTTCAGCCCCTTCCAGACGACAGACTTTCTGACTCTTGTGTAAGAGAGCCAAACTTCACGGCCTATTATCTTGCATATATACCACAGCTGGAAAGGTCCTTTGACCCATCAACTATAACCTTAAAGGTGCATCAACTTTTTTCCTAGTTCTAGAAGAGCTCAATCTTTCCTCTGTAAATTGCACCACTTTGCTAGGTGGACTGTTGTTGATTCTTGGTGAGCAAAACACAAACTGCTTTCAGTTCCACCTTTTAAAGCTTCCCACCTGGATAGCTAATTAAAAAGCTTTGTTTTAAACTGTGCCTTCCTTCCCCCCCCCCCCATTTTCGGGGGTATTTTTTGCAATATTGTAAACTCCCTAGAGATTTATTTTAAGTAAAAGTAAAAATTCACTAAAAAAATTTTAAGTAGCTAGCTCTATTAAAGGAATACCCCTTCATGTTTTTCGGTAGGAAATTCCAAGTTTAAGCTTCCCACTCCCAGGTTTTTTTTAAGCTTTAAAAAAATTATTTGCAGTCCTTCAAAAAGTGTTCTTAAACAAGTTTATATATATATATAAAACACACAACCAGCTTCAAAGGCTGGAGCAGAAACTTCTGTGTTAAGGAAATGCTGTAAAACCTTGCTAAACTAATCCCTCTCCACTTTTCAGAAGCCTTAGACCAGGGGTGGCCAACTTCCAAGAGACTGTGATCTACCCAAAGAGTTACAAACTGGCAGTGATCTACCCCCTTTTTGGGGGTTCACGTAAAAGTTGTTGAGTTTCTTTAGGGAAGAGGAGAGCAACGTTGAGCTTTTTTTAAGGAAGGGAAGCCCTGTTTTTGGTGGTTTAGGTCATTTTAGGGGTGCAGGGCAAAGATGTTGAGCTTTTTTAGGGGAGCCAAAGTTTTTTAGCTTCTTTGGGGGGAGCCCCTGATCTACCGGTGATCTACCACAGACGTCCAGTGATCTACTGGTAGATCACGATCTACCTGTTGGACATGCCTGCCTTAGACCATCAAGCTATTTTGTTACCCAGCAAACTCAATTCCACACAGCCTTCCTCCCTTTAGTCTCCCCCGCGCAAAGCGAATGGAGAACTGCGCTCCCTGCCCAGCCTTTTATAGCAAACACGGAGCCTTGAGATGGCAGAGGACTCCGACCCCGCCCTCACCTCTCCTCCAATCGCGTTTCTCCTCACACCTGCACAGGTGTAGCGAATGAAGGAGGAGGCAAAATCAGGCAGGAAAGGGAGAACCGCTTTGCTCTGCGTCGGCAGCTGGAAATGATTTAATGGAATGGCCGTGTTACTGCCCATGATTTCTGCATCAGCCTCCAATGACACCAACGGGACTTACTTTCGAGTAAGACCCTCCTGTCGGGTGCTGCAGCTTCCGAAGTCCCTAGACTGCAACGGAACTCGTTTCTGCATCATTACGCGTCTTCCAGGCGCTTCACGTGCGCTTGACCTCGTTGCGATCCTTGGAGGAACCCTGCCCTTATAGAGCAGATGTTTTGGATTGTGGGACTACCTCAGCTGCCAAGCCCCGTTTACTAGGGGGGCAAGGAGCGCTGATGGGCTTGCTTCTGAGTAAAAGGTGCGCAGGAATCGCGTTCACTTCCAAAAGACCCATTGTCGTGTACAAGGCACCAGCATTTCCCCAATCCCTCCATGCAGAATAAAACAAGCAAGTTCTCCTAAGGGAAGCAAAATCTGGTTGTGGAGTTTAGGCTTGAATCATGGGTTTTTAAAAGTCTTTCTTCTAAGGGAGGACGCCTGGTGGTTACTCAGCAGAAAGACATACAGGTACTGTACTGATTTCAGAGGTGCAACCGGAATTGTTAGCCTGTCAGATTACAGTCTTGCAGTCTGGTTTTGAAACACCCTTGCTCAGAAGTTAAATCCCACAATTTCCCCCAGTTTACTCCCAGTTTAACAGGAATAAGGAAATTCATTCAGAGTTGTTGCCTTAACTACTTTTCAAAAGGTTCCCACCTGGTCTTTTGGAATAAGGCTGAGCGACAATGAAGCTGTTACTGCAACTGCCCCCCCCCCATAATAGGGGTTCTCCTAACAATTCTCAGCACCCAGAACAAACTACAGTTCCCAGGATTCTTTGGGGGAAGCCTTGTTGTTTCAAGTGGTGCAATAATGTTTTAAATGCACTGTGTGAATGAGGCCCTTGTGTGCCCAGGGTGCTAACACAATGTCTTCCACAAGGAAAGCATTTGTTCCTGTTCTGAGGAAAGGTACTCTACAAAGGGAAGAAGTTGGTTCCTGGTTTGAGGCAGGACCTTTCTCTTTTAGGTCAGTGGTAGGGAGCCTGTGACCCTCCAAATATTCAAGATGCGCACAGAGATCTTGAGATGAAAAATAAAATCAATGTGGCATCCAAAAGAGGAGATGTTGTCATAGCATAGTAATGGGTGACTTTAGCAATCCTCAGATTGACTGGCTACATACATGCCTTGGGAAAGTCACTCACTTTTCCAGACTTAGGTGGGAAATGTAATAATGCCATGTGCAATGGGGGCAGGGTGAGTTTCAACAAGTAGCTGGGACTCTTGAGTGCTGCTTCCTACACCAATTGCCAGAAATTAGCTCTTGCATCCAACTGGTTTCATTGAGGAAAACAAGGCAAAAGGATCCCGTTCTGTGCCTGAGGTTTGTTTTTATTCCGTAACAAACCTTGATCCTGGCCTGGAAAGTGACTCACTTCCCAGCCTTTCCTTCCTCGGGCAGTATTTCAGGATGTGTTGCAATCATCACCAGCAGTGACTATAGAAAACCACTTGCCTCCTTTTCACTTCCTCTTCCTCCTTCTGGGTGCAGAGAAGTCAGGAACAAGGAGTCTGGCTTTGGTACACACACACACACACACAGAGAGAGAGAGAGAGAGAGAGAGAGAGAGAGAGGAGGGATGAGGACTTGGCTGGGGGTCTTCTGGGCCCTGGGCATTCTCCTCCTCTTGCTGCTTCTGCTGTGGAAGAAGAACCGCCCCAGAAACCTTCCCCCAGGCCCTCTCAGTTGGCCTCTGCTGGGCAGCCTGCTACACCTGAAAGGGCCCTCCTTGCTGCACAGCCTGTTGAAGGTGAGCTTTTGGGGAGCTTGGCTGCTGGTGCAATGCAACTCCTTTCCCTTGGGACCAATGGAGGGGGTGGGCGACTCAAGGCACAGGCCCATGATCACAAAACTGTGTAACATTTGCACATGCTCATTAGTTGGAAGATAAAAGGATGTACGTCTTCACCAGGGCATAGTTAAACTACAGAACTCTCTCCCACAGGAGGCAGTGATGGTCACCAACCTGAATGCCTTTAAAAGAAAAAGCAAGGTTGGATAGCTATCTGTCATGGATGCTTTAGTTGAGATTCCTGCATTGCAGGGGTGGGACTAGATGACCCTTCCAACTCTACGATTCTGATATACTGGAATCAAAGTGCATCTTGCTAGCCCTGAAATGGAGCTTCTGTTTTCTTCCTTTGCCACCTGTGGTGCAGCTCAGAGAGCAATATGGAGACATGTTCACCATCTACCTCGGATCCCAGAGGGCTGTAGTGCTCTGTGGTTACAAAACGGTGAAGGCTGCCCTTGTGGATCAAGCAGAGGAATTTGGGGCTCGGGCCAAACTCTCCATTGTGGAGAAGACAAGCAAAGGCTATGGTGAGTGGTACTTTCTTTGCACTGCATGTCTGCTTCTGGTTCTGATTCGCTGCCATTACTTAATGCTTGTTTACTATCCCGTGCTTGCTACTACTAGGCCTTGAGGGGTGGGGGTGGGGTACAGACGGGGAGGACTTGTGCCTATGATTCAGGCCACCCAGAATAAGGGCCCACAATACTGAATATAATACAGGATGCTGCTATATCCCTATTCAGACCACTGCTTCATCTTGCTTAGTATTACCGACCCTGACTGACAATGGTCACATCCCACACAATACATTTATACCACTTTAACCATCCTAAATGTATGGTGTGGGTGTGACAAGTAAGAAACTATGGAACTCGCTCTCACGGAAGGCATTGGTGGCCACCAACCTAGATGGCATTAAAACAGGATTGGAGAAATTCACGGAGGAGGAAGAGCGAGCTATGGATGGCTCCTAGAGCCAGGATGGCTCTGTTCTGCCTCCAGGTGGAGGCGGCAATGCTTCTGAATACCAGTTGCTGGAAACCACTGGAAGGGAGAGGGCTCTTGCAAGTGGGTCCTGCTTGCAGGTTTCCCATAATGGACATCTGGTTGGCCACAGTGAGAACAGGGGAGGGGAGGTAAACACAATGCTGGTCATGCCAATCTGTGCCGACCTATTTACAAGTGATGCTGGCACCTATTTTCATCAGTGATTAGTTGAGGCAGTAGCCTAAGACAGGCACTGCCCCACACAGTCAACCTGCATTGTCTGCTCCTGAGCCCAGGCCAGTGTATGCTGCTGCAGCTGCTGCCCTGAGCCCCTTGAAGGTCTAAATGCAAGAGGCTTCCTCCACAATAGTAAATGTAGGGGACCATCGTTGACCTGATCACTTGAGAATGTTTCAAGACTCGCTGGCAGAGGTGAGCCTCTAATGCCCAGGAATCCCCAAGCTTGCCTGATTGTACGTGTGCTTTTTCTGCCCGCTTCCCTCTAGGCATCGCCTTCAGCAATGGGGAGACTTGGAGGCAGCTCCGTCGCTTCGCCCTCACCAGCCTCCGGAACTTTGGGATGGGGAAACGGTCCATTGAGGAGCGGATCAAGGAGGAAATCGAGTTCCTGATGGAGGAGTTCAGGAAAACTCAAGGTTTGGATCTTTGTTCCTTGAATAATAATAATAATAATAATAATAATAATAATAATAATAATAATTAATTTATTATTTATACCCCGCCCATCCAGCCACTCTGGGCGGCTTTCAACAGAACATTAAAATACAAGTCTTGAAGTCCGAAGTGGCAGACTTCTGGCAAAGGGTTGCCGTCAGCTAGGCTGGGCATCTGTTAAGGGTCCAAATGCTGGAACATTGAAACAGTATATAAATCCAAACACATGATTCCAGTCTAAAACATTCCTTGTTTCTCATGCCCTTGGATCACACGTTACTGTTTTTATTGTTTCCTTCAAGTCTGTAAAAATGGTCCAGAGGCCATGAGGCCATGGCAAAGAACATAGTAGCATAAGGAAAATTCTCCAGGTCCAGAGCAAGGGTCCATCTCCTAAGCATCTTGATCTGTCAACTAGTCAGCCAGATACTTCTGGGAAGCAGGTCAAGCCCTCACTGCATGTTACCCCCCACCCCAGTCCACCATCTTCTGAGGAAGTCCATTCCACTGTCAGAAAGTTCTTCCTGATGTTCAGTCAGAATCTTCTTTCTTGTAACTTGAAGCCATTGGTTCAAGTCTTACCTTCTGGACCAGGAGAAAACAAGCTTGCTCCATCTTCCATGTGACAGCCCTTGAGATATTGGAAGGTGGTTATCATATCTCCTCTCAGTCTCTTCTCCAGACTAAACATACCCAGCTCCCTCAACTGTTCCTCATAAGGCTTGGTTTTTCCAGATCCATGATCCTCTCAGTCACCCTCCTCTGCAACTGAATCTGTGATTCAGTCACAGGAATGGGTCTGAGGTGTTCCTTCTCCCCACTACTAGGTTGATGGGAGGAGGGTTCACAATCAACAATTGGCATAGTCCAGGGATAGACAACATACTGCCTTCCAAATGTTGTTGGACTACAGCTCCCATCAGCCCCAACCAGAATGGCCTGTGGTCAAGCAAGATGGGAGTCGTAGTCTCACAACATCTGCAGGGCATCAAATTGGCTACCTCGGCCATGACGATGCATATAGCTCGTAAAATACCTTCGCCTAAAATGAATATCTTACAGACTGGGCAGCAAATAATTCTGTCATCAAGACCAGCTGCTCACTCCCACTCTAGATCGAACCCAGATCATCTGTGTGATGGAGCTAGTGCTGGTTCTTGGCTTCAGATCCAGTTGCAGCACTCAGGCATGGGCCTGGTATTGCCATTCACTTCCAGCTTTCAGAGAGTTCTGGTGCAGAAGCAGGCAGTTCCATGGCTTCACCTCCATCCCTTTTTCTCTTTCCTTGCTCCTGCCAGGTTCCCCCTTCAACCCCACCTTTCTCCTGCGCCGCTCCGTGTCCAACATCATCTGCTCTGTGGTCTTTGGGGAGCGCTTTCAGTATGACGACCAGGAGTTCCAGACCCTACTCAACCTTATCCAAGAGAACCTCCGGCGGGTGGACACTGTATGGGTGCAGGTGGGCAGAGATGGAGGAGGGCTGGAATGGGTGGCGAAGACCCCCAAGCATTGAGAAGTTATTGGCTGGCAGGGAAAATATGTGGACTTCTTGCAGAGTGGTTTCTGCTTCCCTTCTTGCATAATCCTTCCTCTTGATGATTCAGGGTTTGAAGAAATAAGACACACAAACACACTTCAAAAAAAACCCTCTCTGGTACAAAAGAGCTGGATGTTGTGGGAGATGCTCTCTTTATCATTGCACTAGAGAAATCAATATGACACCTTCCTTACCTTTTAAGTGCTAGGCTAAATCTATCATGTCCTTTCCAGATTTGGATGGTTCATTTGAGTATTTAATTCTGAGTATATGGCTGGGTTGTCGTTTGGGTTGTGGAGCTTGCGCATAACTGAGTTACTGAATGCTTTAATTGCAGCTCTCTGTGCATTATCCTTTCTATTCTGCACAGATTCTGTTGTTGTTGTTGTACTCCTGTGACTCCATGCTGCGTATTTATTCTTAAGCTCCCTTGAACGATACATGTTTTTAAATGGATAAAGATGGGAGCTAGCAGTCACTCTGGAGTGCCCTCCAAAACAGAGGGCTGTCTAACAGAAAAGGAGAGGGCATCTTCTAAATCTAGACGAATTAGGGACTCCTCCGGATGATCTTATTTGCTAACCATTCAGCCTGATTTGCTTGCACAAAGGTGGAGCTGATAATATATCCAGTCTTGAATTAGCATTCTTTCTGATTTCTACAAGAAGAGACCATACAACAACAAGTGTGTTCATCCTGTATTTATCCTGCTTTGCTCGTGCAGTGTTTTTATGTCTTCCCATTAATCATTCCACACTTTTCTCATGTCTAACCCTAATCTGGTGGTGCTGTTCCTCATGGTGGGCCTGAGTCTTTTTGGTGCAAATCTCCACAAAGTCCAAGATTGCCTCTTAGGTCAAAGGTGCACCCCTCACAGGGCCTGATGTGTCCTGTCATCAGGTGCAAATTTTACCAACTACGAATAGTAAAGAGAACCCACACAAGCAACGCTGACACATTGCCACCCGACCCCACCCCCATTCACCATGCCCCCCTCCACCTCTTTCCCCCTTTTCTTCCTAATGTAACACTAATGTCTCAACAAATGAAACTGATCTGTAGAAAATGTAACTTGAAAAAAGAGACATTGCACATACAGTGGTGCTTCAGGTTACATACACTTCAGGTTAAGAACTCCGCTAACCCAGAAATACTGCTTCAGGTTAAGAACTTTGCTTCAGGATAAGAACAGAAATTGTGCTCTGGCGGCGCAGCGGCAGCTGGAGGCCCCATTAGCTAAAGTGGTGCTTCAGGTTAAGAACAGTTTCAGGTTAAGAACGGACCTCCGGAACGAATTAAGTACTTAACCAGAGATACCATTGTATTTTTGTAAACCCAGAAATCTTTCATAAAAATGTTTTTTTTTAAACCCACAACTAAGCTGCTCCAGAATATTTCAATGGCTCCACTCAGTAGACTTGGAAGCGGCTCCCCACCCCCACTGACAGGTACATTTTGCCCACTGAAGGGAGAAGCAGCTTTCCTTTCGCTTCTGATTTGGTTTCCTTTCTGAATGCCCAGCTCTATGGCCTCTTCCCTCAAGTTTTGAAGCACCTCCCTGGTCCACACAACAGGCTCTTCGAGAATTACGAGGAGCAAAAGAAATTCGCAGCCAGGATGGTTCGGAAACACGAGGAGAACTTGGACCCAGCCAGTCCTCGGGATTACATCGACACCTTCCTCATCCAGATGCACCGGGTATGTCGGCTGCCGCATTAATCCCAGGCAAACAGGAGGCAGGGGAGAATTCTGCCCTACAGCTGCTAAGTTCCTTTGCTTTTAAATAACACAGTGGGGATGTACCTGTGCTATATGGAACTTAGTTGAATGTGAGCTGTATAAATGATCCTGGCACAGGGAAGGACATTGCAGGATAATATCATTGCTGTGCGGAACTTCCATTTTTAATTCTACTTCCAGCTCATTTTCCACTTGCATTCCTCGCTTCCTTTGCCTGTAGGAGAGAGGAACTCCTGGCACTGAATTCCACCGGGAGAATCTTGTCGTCTCTGCGCTCGACTTGTTCTTCGCTGGGACTGAGACCACCAGCAGCACCTTGAGATATGGCCTCCTGCTCCTCTTAAAGTACCCCGAGATCACCGGTGAGTTGAGCTGGGAAAGGAACCCATATGGAGCAGAGCAGGTGTGTTTGCAGGAAATGTCACTCCCTTGGCTACCAGTAAAGCAGTTGTTAAATTCACCTGACCCAACCCTTGCACTTTACTAATCTGTCCTCCTGTGCTACTGCATCATCACAGAGAGAATCCAAGAGGAGATAGAACAAGTCATTGGGCCAAACCGGGCCCCTGCAATGGAAGACAGGGTGAAGATGCCGTACACGGATGCTGTGATCCACGAAATCCAGAGATTCATTGATATTAATCCGCTTGGGATTCCCCATTCTGTGACACGTGACACAGAGTTCACAGGATACACAATTCCTAAGGTACGTGCACTCAGCTGACAAAATCAGAACATAAAAACTCATCCAACTGGATCAGAGCAAGGGGGCCCATCTTAGCCCAGTGTGTTCTTTCTAGCAAGAACTTTTATTTAAAGCACTTTTGCCCTGCTCTTCAGCTGAAAAGACTACCAAAGCAGTTTACAGATCAATAAAAAAGACAGTGTGTACCCCTAGGCTTCCAATCTAAAAGACTAGAGAAAAAAGGGATGGAGGATGTTATAAGGTTCTTAGAAGGAGCAGCTGGGATGGAAACAGTTCAAGGAGGGGAGCCAGAACTCATTCAACGGAGCCCCAAAACTGACCACACCAAGGCACACAAAGCCACTATCTGGATTATATCTCCTTTTCTCTCTTTCCTCTCACCTCTGCCCCATTTTTCTAGGGTACCTTTGTGTTCTTTGTATTTAATACTGTCCTGCATGACCCCACCCAGTTCAAAGCACCAGAGACCTTTGATCCAGGGCACTTCCTAGACGAGGGAGGCACATTTAAGAAATCTCCTGCCTTCATAGCATTTTCTGCAGGTGAGTGTTGCACAATAACATCTATATCTACGTCTATCTCTATCTATCTATCTATCTATCTATCTATCTATCTATCTATCTATCTATCTTAAAAAAAAAAAAAAACCAGAGCAGTGCAATTTGCCCCTTTTCACAACTCCTGCAATATTCCTATCTTTTAATATTGGAGATGTAATGAAAAACCAAACTTGCTAACCAGCCGATCATCTTGGTCTTTGAACTGACTGCATGATGACAGCATGTCAGTTAAAGTAATTTAGGCTGCATTCCTATACACATTTATCTGGGAGTAAGGCCCATTCAACTCATTGGAAATTACCCTTCCTGAGTCATCATGGGCTGCATACAAACCATGCATTTAAAGCATGCTTAAACCATGTTACTTTCCACAAAGAATCCTGGGAGCCACAGTTTAAGGGTGCTGCCCTCCTAAGCATATTTACTCAGAAGTAAGTCCTACTGAACAAACTTAGGCTTACCTCTGACTAAATTTGCTTTTATCCCATGTTTCACTCTCTTCTCCCCAACATGATGATTTTTTTGGTACAGCTAAACAGCCCTTGGGACCAGTCACCTTTTTCATTCAAAGATGTCCCAGGGCTTCATGGGAAGAGCATCACTCCCAGGAGTCTTCTGACTCAGGAAATGTGGCCAGGAAGGTACAGAGACACTTGCTGTTGGTTCAAGCAGCCACAAGGCTTTCTTTCTTTATTTTCTCTTTCTTTGTATAAGTGTAAGAACCAAAACAAAACCGCTTTGCACAGGGATTAATTTTCAGGTGCTGCGAACCCCTTTCATTCCAGCCACATCTCTACCTGCTCCACACCTGACATCATGCATGATGCCAAAGGTAGGGTGGGATGTGTGGCTTGGCCAAAAGGGCTTCAGGGGCCAAAAGGTAAAGTCTGACAGGCCTAATCAGAGATGCCCCACTGCTGGTCTGAACATAGCTGAGCCAACCCTACACCCTGAAATTTCTGAGAAATTCAACTTCCCCCAGCCTCCAGAGGATCTGTCTATCGCCTCTTACCTCCTTCCAAAAAATCAAAAAAGTTGGGCTCTGACATCTAAGACAACTCTTAAAACCAATGCTTTTTTTTCTAGAAAAACAGGTGCCATGAAATTGTTACAGTAAGTACCATACTTTTTAAGCAAAAGAGAGAGGGATGCAGATACTGCGTGCCCTTGAGTACCCCCTTGGGGGGGGGGGAACCACTGCTTAAAACAATTCCGCTTGTTGATTTCCCCCCTGCTGTCATCCCACAGGTAAACGCTCCTGCCCTGGAGAAAGCTTGGCTAGGATGGAGCTCTTCCTCTATTTGACCACCACCTTGCAGAGGTTTACCCTAACGTCTCCCATCGCCTCTGAGGAAATTGACATCACCCCGGAATACAGTGGGTTTGGGGTGGCCCCCCGCCAGTACCAGCTGCGTCTCATTCCTCGCTGAACCATCAGGCCCACTTTGGGAAAGGCAAGAGAGAGCGAAAGCGCCTATCTCCCCCTGCCCCCTGGAAGACAAGTGATGAAAGGCCAAACAGAAAGTGGGGGTGATGGGTGCACTGTCTGATGGCTGTGGATTTCTCCTGAGGTTCCCCTGCCCCACTTCTGCAAGAACTTTGGGGCTCATTTACAGGCTATGACGTTGGATGAAAGCAACTGTAGGTTCCTCCTGCCAAACGGGAAGGGTTCTGCTGGTTATGGAATCCTAAATAAATATGAATAAGTGAAATGAATGCGTGGAATGAGCGAAAGCAGCAAAAAGGACATGAAGGAGAGGGGTGTGTGGAATTCAGGAAGGGAACAGTAGATGGTGGGTTGGAAGCAATTAAAAGGAGAAATGTCCAGGGTTAGCTTCTGAGGGGTTTCCTTACGTACCTTCTCACCCTGCCCAACTTACAATGGCTGGGTTTTCAACAAAAAGTCTGCTTCAATGTTTATACTGCTAACTTGGTAGTTTGACTGCTAAAATAGTAAATCATCAGCGGTGACATCTAAACCAAGCAAATTCCTCTGGGTTTTCCCTGTTGCCTGCCTATGTTTTTTCAGCAAAGTCTTTGTTTAAAAATGCAATGGATGCAATGCAGAAAACCTGGTTGATGTTTGTTAATGATACAGTGGTAAGCAGGGGGTTTTCCCAGGGAAAGCTGTGAGGCAAACAAAAAACCTCTCAGGCCCATGCCCTGAAAACATGGGACAAACAGAAGTGTGGACGAGCTCTGTGTCAGAGTGAAACCCCAATTTTAATTCCATCTCCAAAAACAAGGCCTCAGCCAACTTCTGCTGCCTATGCTCTGGTAACCTCTAGGTTAGATTACTGCGTTTTATGGGGTGGTTCATGGCTGGTGGCAGTTGTGGAAGCTCAGGCTCAGGCTTGATGACCTGGTTCTGCACTAAAGATGGCCCCTGGCCTCCTCAGCAGCCACAGCTCTTGTAGCTGGAGTCAGTCAGGGCCTTGCCCTCCCAAGCAAGGTGGGAAAAATCCTGCAAGGCAGCGAGCAGGCAGCGAGATGTTATCTTCCATTCAGAGACAGGGACATGGGCGTAGCCAGGGGGGCAGAGGGGGGCAGCTGCCCCCCCTAGAAGGCAGCCCTAGAAGCAAAAATGATCAGCGTCCATTCAAAGCAAACCTGAACGACCATGGCTTGCCCCCCCCTAGTTTTGATCCTGGGTACGCCCCTGGACAGGGAGAAGGTGTTTAGACTAAACAGACACATACACAACCTTGCACATCCCAGGCACTTCCTCCAATGTGTCTGTGTACTCACACATATCTTCTTTAAAGATTTTAAATTCTCCTTAAGACTTTCTGCATTTCTCCCACAGTATAAAATATTGAGTGAGCAACCTCACCTATTTGTTGCTTTTTTCTCTCTCGGTTAATACTCTTTTCTTTTTCTACCATGAGAAAAATCAAGAACAGAAGAAGCGCAAGCAGGGCAGACTCCTTTTAAATTGAGATCTACACATAACACACTTTAGTCACAGTGATTTTTAAAGCAGTTTTTCAGCCACAAACCTTCATTGTGTTAATATTATCTCTCAAGCAGAGAGAGAGATAGAAGAGGCAGCTGCATCCCCCAAATATCTCAGCACTCATCATGCAGCAAGGACCATTTACCGTGGAACCACACAAAGATTATAAGGCCGGGGAAGCTTTGAACCGCCTTGCACATCCGCTGAAATGTCTATTTCCTCCCTCTCCTGGAGGGATTTTAGGTGGAAGTTCTGCAACACCCCTGTGAGGAATAGGAAGAGCTCCATACGGGCCAAACCTTCGCCAAGGCAGACCCTTTTCCCTGGAGAAACAAAAAATAGGATTTTATTATGTATTTTGTGTTTTCATTTTGTATTTTTTATGTTATGAACTGCCCTATGATCTTCGGATGGAGGGCAGTATAAAAATTTAATAGTAATAATATTCAGGCCCGTGCAAAGGGTGGGAGGGGCAGCTGGGGACACTTGCCCTGGGCTTCCGAATGATAAGCTGGCCAGGGGGCCCCACCAGACTTACTCTGCCATGCCTGGAACAACTCTGTTACTCCCAGCTGACCAAGGACTCCTGCCCCGGGCCACAGACAAGCTCTGCACTGGCCTGATAATGTTAATAATAATATTAATTTTAAAACTGTGTTCCTCCTAACCCAATGCTCAATCCAAGACTTATTTTCCTATTAATTAACCCGACATCCTTGCCCTTCTCACTCTTTCTTTCCTCCTTCACATCCTTAATTCCTTCTAAGGTTTAGCCAAGCCAGCCCTCCCACGTGTTCCTCCCTACCATTAAGCTGATGTGCAATACCTGCTGAAAATGGGAGGGAGGCCTCATTCTTCTTGAAGGACCCTCTTTCATCCAGGAAGTGACGAGGATTGAACTTCCTTGGTGTCTCAAAGTGCTGGGGGTCATGCAGAGAGGACGACAGGAATGGCACTACTGTGGTTCCCTGGAGAGGAAAGACAGAGACCCCAAAAGCAACGGTTGCTGATATATAAAATATATCAAAATTGGAGAGTAGTCTCTACCAAAGGCAGCATAGACTTTGAAGGTTTTAAATGTTTTAAATGTTCTGTTGAAAGCCACCCAGAGTGGCTGGGGAAACCCAGCCAGATAGGTGGTGTAGAAATTATTATTATTTATTTATTTATTTATTATTATTATTATTATTATTATTATTATTATTATTATTATTACTACTATTATTACTACTACTATTATTACTACTACTATTATTACTGCAACTGATCCAGTTCCGGGCCCTCTGTTTCCTCTTTATCCTGCATTTCGCCTTTGGCCCTGTGCCAGACCCACCTACAGCTGAAACCTCTTGAACTTTCTGCATTAATAATACAATAAGAAATGACCCAGGTGGTGCTGTGGTCTAAACCACAGAGTCTAGGCCCGGCTTGCTGATCAGAAGGTCGGTGGTTCGAATCCCTGCGATGGGGTGAGCTCCCGTTGCTTGGTCCCAGCTCCTGCCCACCTAGCAGTTCGAAAGTACATCAAAGTGCAAGTAGCTAAATAGGTACCGCTCTGGCGGGAAGGTAAAAGGCATTTCCGTGCGCTGCTCTGGTTCACCAGAAGCGGCTTTGTCATGCTGGCCACATTACCTGGAAGCTGTCTGTGGACAAACGCCAGCTCCCTCAGCCTATAGAGTGAGATGAGCACCGCAACCCCAGAGTCGGACACGACTGGACCTATGGTCAGGGGTCTCTTTACCTTTAAGAAACATGTAGTTAGTTCAAACCTCCTCACATGCAGCAGTGATGATGGCTGAGGTTATTTAAGGCAAGACAGCAAAATTATAGCAGGATGTTGTGTGTGACTGAGTTTGCTGCCATACTAAAGTCCTTCCACAGTGATGAGGGACTGTTTTTCTGTCCATTAGGCGGGATTTGCACCACAGGCATCCTGCCTCACTGATTATTCCTCGAGTTTGCTTCACTACACAGACGTACATCTTCTTCTGCTTCCTGTAAATGATGGAAAGTGGAACCAAAACCACCTAGGCCACTGCAGCTTCCTACTCTTTCACA
The DNA here is from genome assembly GCA_034641385.1 of Darevskia mixta. Taxonomy (NCBI): domain Eukaryota; kingdom Metazoa; phylum Chordata; class Lepidosauria; order Squamata; family Lacertidae; genus Darevskia; species Darevskia mixta. The sequence continues at coordinate 497,374 of JAWWNH010000128.1, forward strand.
GGGTGGGTGCAAACACGCATATGCACAGCTCCATCTTTACACCTGAGGTGGGATTTTTGACCTGTCACTAATGCTTCTGTTGGCCACATGGCTCACCGCACCTTGGGAATGCTGAAGCCCCGGAAATGTGTGTCGCAGGTCACCGAATGAGGAGGTGCCATTGGGGCAAGATCTATAAACCGCTGGATCTCATGAATGACAGCATCCGTGAAGGGCATCTGACTCCGGTCCTCTAAGGAGGGGCTGCGGTTCCTCCCAATCACCCGGTCAATCTCCTCTTGGACCTTTGCTGTAAAGAAGAGAGAAGGGTTAAAACTATATACTGTGGTACCCAGGCAGCGGGAGGTGGTTAGATATATGCATTTATAGGAGGAACCTTGGCTCAAAAGATTTTTGATATCCTTTCTTTCCTTGTCGATCACTTGTAGCCGATTAAGATTGTCTTCCATGAATATGGTCTTAATAATGTGTCCATAAGTGACTGTGGAGGCCAATTCTGGATCCACATGTCCTTCCACAGTGAGGACATAGGCTTCTGGGCGGGAGTTGATCACGGTGAGGATTTGCCAAACATGTCTCCCTTTCATCCTGGGTTCGTGCTTCTTCAGAGTTCCATGATGCCTTTGGTAGAGGCTATTCTCCAATTCTGATATATTTTATATCAGAGCAGTGTAGAAAGTAAAATCAAAATGGAGCTCATGCTTTGCAAAGAGAAGGTTCTTTTTCTGGCATCTCCAATTAAAGGATTAATGTAGAAGGTGATGGAAAGAACCATTCTCCACCTGAGAGCCCGGGGCGCTGCTGCCAGTCAAAGCAGATAAGAAGGGGCTAAGGAAGACCTTTTTGAAATGAGGGGCTGCAGTCTTTTGTGTAGAACCTTTCAGGAACCACTTGACAATGGTGGGTAGAACCAAAGCCAAAAATGGATGGAGCCACAGGTGTGACTCTCTTAACCCTGGATAGTTGGCTACCTTCCAGTCATGCAAAAGCCAACAACCTGCCCCATCACCTCAAGAAGCTGTTAGGAATGGTCTAAAAAAAAACTCCAGATTATTCTCAGTAGCAATTTCACATCAAACCACCACTGTTCCAGTGTGAACCCTAGAATGTCATAGGTGTTTCAGCCCCGGGGTGATCAAAGGAAGGACCTGGGCAGGCTAGAGGTCGGGTTTTGTCCCAGTGGAACTTTCATAGGTTAGAGCTAAAGGGGAGTCTTGGTTTATTTGGCAAGCAAGGAACCCGTAAGCCAGCCCAAAAGACAGGCAACAAGTGTGAGTGAGGAAGATTCGGTTTTGTTTTTTCACCTTCTATCTCTGGGTATCGGAGGAGGATGAGAAACCCGTATCTGAGGGTGCTGCCGACTGACTCTGTCCCTGCAAAGAACAGGTTAAGAACCGTAGCAGCCAAGTTCTCATTATGGAATTCCGAAGTTGGGTTCTCTTTCTCCTGACACAGGGAGGAAGAAGAGGAAGAAGAGAGTAATGTTATCAAACCAGGAGCCAATCAGCATGCCTGCAGAAAGGTTTTATGGAAGGCTGGTGTATGTGCTTGACAGAAAATATTTAAGTGTACAGATTGAGGTGGTCCTCCTACGAGATATTGCCCTGTCAATTTATTTTGACAGCAGATACTTTTGAGATTGGTTTGGTAAGGAACCAAGAAGTGCTTTGGCCTTAGGTTTCTATTTTTCATTTTTACACTGTGTTGTGGCAGCTGTTTCTAGTCCCCCCGCCTTAGATATCTGACTCAATAGAATTTTTATTCTAATCCATTGTAAGTTTTTAAACTATTTTAAAGTGTGGTTGAACAATAGTTTAATAAATATTATATTATTATCTTTTTGGATAAGCTGTTGACAAAGGCATTTTTGGCCAAACCAAGTTGGGCAAATTGTGTCAATTAGGAACCCATATTTTGGGAATATAGATGTTCTTTTTTGAACACCATCCTTGGATGCTTCCGGTTTGTGTGTACATCATTCTTCAGTGGAGAAAGCATAGTGTAAGTCTCACAGACTTCTCACTTTCTGGGATCTTTCTCATCCCATGCCCCTTTCATGAAGGAAGTCTGGATGAGCCCTTTATGTCAGAACAAAGACTGGTGAGAAGGTCAACCTATAACTGGGAGACACTCCGTTCCCCCCAACAAGTACCTGCTCCATTTTGGCCAGGAAACAGTCAATGAAGTCCTGGGGGCAATTTGGATCGAAGGATTCTCGGTGGATCTGGACCCTCTGAGAGATGAAGTTTATTAACTCCTTCAAGTACTTGGGCAGTTCTTGGTGAGGCCCAGGCAGTATCCGCATCAGGCCTGGGAAAAAATTCTTCATCTTTGAAGAAAAATAACAGACGTAACTGTCTAAGCTTCCTCATTGTCTTGCATCCCATGATCTGGACCCCTTAATACACAGGCCCTGTACTATGCCCTCCCAACCTACACCAAAATAAAAATAAGACATTTTTTTAAAAAAATGAAAAAAGGTTACAGGAGGCTATGGATGCATTCTCTTGTTTCAGGTGAGCAGGTGCCTCCATTACCTGCGACGATGTGGAAAACAGGAGCCGGAAGGATTTGTTGATCACATCAAGTAAAAAGACAAACTGTTTGTCTTCATATTCGAACCGCTGGCCAAAAACCACAGAGCAGATAACATTGGAGACAGCGTGACTGAGGTGGAAGGTCGGATCAAATGGGTGCCCTGCGGAGGCGGAAAATGGGGACAACGTCACCTAAGATGCCAGGATGCATCCTGTGGTCAAAGGAATAGTAATAATAATAATAATACTATAGTGGTACCTCTGGTTACGAATGGGATCTGTTCCGGAGCCCCGTTCGTAACCTGAAAGGTCCACATCCTGAAGCGCCATGTCTGCACATGTGCGTGACGCTATTCAGCGCTTCTGTGCATGCGCATGACGTCATTTTGCACATCTGTGCATGCGTGAACCGCCGAACCCAGAAGTAACCCGTTCCGGTATGCAACACAGGTACTTCTGGGTTCGGCGCGTTCGTAACCCGTGACGAACGCAACACACAGCGTTCGTAACACGAGGTACGACTGTAATAATAATAATATTTTTTTATTTATACCCCACCCATCTGGCTGGGTTTCTCCAGCCACTCTGGGCGGCTCCCAACAAAATATTTAAAACATAATAAAACATTAAAAACTTCCCTAAACAGGGCTGCCTTCCTCAAGAGAAAGAATATGCCTAATGGACACTGGTGCATTTTGCTAAAAAGGCTCCTTAATGTTTTAACAGTAGCCAGAAATATGCAAACGGCGCTTCTCCAGCTAGATGAAGCCAAATAAACCTCTGCACATGGGCAGGAACTTGCCATGCCGTGGGAGCCAGTGTAGAACCAGCCAGCCCCATATTTCTACTGTTTAAAGGGAATACTAGAAAGCTTGGGGGCTGTCCTTCCTCTTAATTAGGCAAGATAAAGAGATTCTCCTCAATTCTATTAAAAACTTTGAAAATTTCCAGAGGGACTTTTTGTCAAAGAAAGGAAAGAACAAAAAATATTTTACATTTAAAGAATACACTCTTATTCCTTCAGGTAGTAATAAAACAGGATATCAAATCCAAACTCTTCTTCTTCTTAAACTGTCAAGGCGTAGGCAGAAAACACAGAATGGCACCTGGGTTATATCCACCCTCATGTGCAAACCGTGGCCCAGAAAATGGAACTCTACAGAGTGAATTTCAAGAGTTCCTTAAGACAATGACTTGGAAAGCTGTGGTAAAAGAGAAGCAGCTATGCCTTTTCAGTAGCTGAGGGAACAGTCTAAGGAAACAAGGAAAAGGGACAAGGCCATCTTGCAGTTTCACCCAGCAAGGCAATTCCAAGCCATCCTCTAGGGGAACCTTCCAAATTCCTCAGGGACTCGTGAGGCGTGCATAGTGATTAATTTATTTCAGAACGAGGCATGTGTAGTGATTAATTTATTTCAGATGGTAGCTGTTTAGAAGGGCCATCGAGAAGGGATTACTCCGGGGGGGGGGGGTAGGAGAACCTTTTGAATCCTCATTAAAAAACAAAATCCTGAGGCAATTCCTGTGGCCCTCTAAAGGCTCATGGCCTTGGAAAGGTTCCCCTGACCCTCCAGGCCTTGAGGAGAGAGGAAAAGGGAGAAAGGAAGAGGCAGCTCCTGGCATAAAGGCAGCCATTTTGAGCCTGGCGTTCATCTAGCCTCTTCATGGCGGGGGAGGGGGAAAAGGCAGGAAAAGGCCTCCGCTAGGCTAGAGGACGGCTCCCTGGTCTCTGCTCAGTTTGCTCACATCCCTTGTCTGGTCTGAGTGTAGCAGTGGCCCAAAGGGCCATAATAAATGTGATAATGTGAACCCCTATAAATCATTGAATATGCTTCTCTAGAGACGTTATGGTAACCTGTTGCTTTAAGAAACAGATGATTTGGCATGAAACCTTCCCTACAGGGAAAGAAATACAGCGAATTCGTCAATCAAAAGGATGCCATTCATAAGCTAGAACATAAGTTGATACATGGTACAAAAGCCTAACACAGGTTCCCATACATTGCATACTAACAAAATGTAACAGATTATTAAGGATCAAGGTTTACTTAGCAATGCTTATTGCGCATGCGTATTAAATTAGGTAATGTACATGCGTACTAAACTAAAATAAGGTAATGAAGAACTTGATTGGTTAATTTGAAATCCTTTGTTTGAAATGTTATAAATACCCCTGTCTGGACCTTTGGGCGGGGTTGCAGGTTGATGAAAAGATTACACTGTAACCTTATTGCTTTGCAATAAACAATGGACTCCTAGATCCTCAAGTCTCTGAGTTTTATTGGTCTAACTCAGAAGATGCAACATGACGAGAGAGAGAAATGGGTCTTATTTCTCCACAAAAACAGTCCCGGGACTCGTTTGGTTCCTCACCAGACGTCTCACCCCTAAAGTCTCTGAGGAAAGAGGGAACAGAGGCAGACAAGCCCAAGGTTTATAACAGGGGTCAGCAAACTTTTTCAGCAGGGGGCCGGTCCACTGTCCCTCAGACCTTGTAGGGGGCCGGACTATATTTTGAGGGGGGAATTTTTTATTATTTATATCCCTCCCGCCTGGCTGAGTTTCTGAGGGAGGGCGCCGGGTGCTCAAAACCACAGAATCCGGCACCGCAATTGACCCCTCTGTGGTGATTACATAAATCTACAATCCCCACACCGTGACTTAAACCCTTTCCCCCCACATCTGGGCTGGAATACAAGGAGGAAGGAGATCCTTTATATGCCACAATCTTCCTGAGGGACTAACGCCATCTCCTGAAACCAGATGGCAAACTCTGTGGGCAACGGGGCAGGTGCAAAGGAGGAAAGCCGGACCCACTTATTTGACAGGCGACTGAACGCTTGTGAGGAAAGAACGGCGGGTGTTTTTGGCAGGATGAGGGTTCAGGCCTGAGCGGCCATTCCTCAGTTACAGCATCCTTTTCCTCGCCTCCTTCTGCGACAGTGTCAAAAAGCACACAGCGCCCCTTCTGAGGGGAAACGTTCACCTTCCGTTTTCCTCAGCGCTTCCACCAGGAACTGGGCCTCCTCCTGGATCCGGTCCTCGATGGATCTCTTCCCCATCCCAAAGTTCCTCAGGGTTTTGAGGGAGAAGCGACGGAGCTGTCTCCACCGTTCCCCGTTGGTGGTAACCACGCCTGGAAATGGAGAAAAACGCCAGAAAAAAGGCAGAAGACTGGGGGAGAAAAGATGGAAGCGCTACACACAGAACATCCCTCTAGTATTAACAATCCTGTTCTCACAGGGGCAGCCATATGTGCCGGGGGGGGGGGAATAGCAAGCAGGACATCTTCTTCCCTACAAGTCAGGTCCAAAAGAAGACGGAAGGGCCACACAGAAAACACTGGAAAGAGCAATGTTTTTCTGGTTTCTCTGAGATTGATAGAATCGTAGAGGTGGAAGGGACCCCGGGGGTCCTCTAGTCCAACCCCCTTCATTGCAGGAGTTATGAAGGAAGCCCTGGCATGGAAGTAACCGCACAGAAAGATGGAGGGACAGTTGGCATGAGGTGCAGGGAAGCAGACTTGCGGCATAATTTCACCGCCTTGAATCAGCTCCAGGGCAGCTGGCCTCTGGACCGCAGGAACCAACCACCAGGCCTATGGCTCTCCTTCTTGGGACCTCCCAATCATCCCAACAAGATTTAGGCTTTCTAATGGCAACAGGAAAGAAATGGAAGATAGAGAGAGAGAAGGTGAGAATGAGGGCAGGGAGGAAGAGGCAGCTGTGAAGGGAGAGAGAAGAAGCAGCTTACCTACTTAGAGTGAATAGGGATGGGCATAAAATTAGATTCAGTTCACATTTAATTTGTACTTTCCAAAACAATAGGAGAACTGAAACACAGCCACGCTTTGCACTTGTCCAAATTTTGCAGAGCGGTTCTCCAGACAATATTTATAAAAAACAGTGGAAAGCAGGCATAAAAATATATTCGTGAAACAGTGAAAATAACATCAAAATGCATTGTATTGGGGAAACCTAATTGCAAAGATAAAATGTGTACATTAGTCACAATGGCACACAAAAATGTGCTTACTAGGAGAAATCTGAACTAAAACACTGAAGAGTTTTGGAGAGGTTTGGTTTTTTTGTTTTTGTTTTTAAAGAAAAGTGGTGTGAAAATGTGGAGAAGTGGAAAAATGAGAAGTCTAGAAAAGCCAAATTGATTGACCTTTCCATTTCTAGGAGTGAAATGGGGGAAAGTGAGAAAATCAGAAGTGAGTCAAATTTCTCCCCCATCCCTAGAAAAGGAACATAGGAAGCTGCCTTAGAATCATGGAGTTGGAAGGGATCCCCATGAACTTCTAGTTCAACCCCCTGCAATGCAGGAATGCCTTCTACTGAGTCAGACCACTTAGTCCATCTAGCTCTGATAATACTGAGAATATAACAGATGGAAGGATGAGGTGTGTGTGGCAGAAAGAAGGGGAAAGGGGGGGAGAGGAAGAAAGGAAGGAAGGGGAAGACCGTGCAAACCTTTTCCTCTTCTCTCCTCCCCCCTCCCCACCGCCCCCACCTTGACTCCAGCACCATTTACCACAGTCATGCATATCATTGAAAAGTTTCCTATGGTGGAATGCAATTTTCAGGCTAAAAGTAGTTCTTCAGTCCTGAGCTATATTAAATTATAGAATCACAGTGCTCCTTGTGCCTCTGGTGGTTTCAGTTATAGGTTCATGTTTTGGTATATCTTGTAAATCAAGTGCACCACACCTCTTGTTCTCTCATTTATTATGATGGTACTCTCCACTTGTCTGTTATCTCATCGCAAATATCCAGATAAACTGCTTTATTATTGCTTCTTGTCAATGTAGCATCCCAGGCTTGGCTTGGCTTGATTTACTTTTTATATGTTTGACTCATGAAGTTCTATTTTGTTATTGGGTTTATATGGATAACGTTTTTTAAAAAAGAAAAAGACAGGGATCATAGAAAGCTGCCTTCTACCGAGTCAGGCATGTGGTCCATCCAGCTCAGTATACTGACTGGCACCACTCTCCAGGGTTTCAAGTAAATGCCAAAGACTGTAGCTGGGACATTCTGCATTCAGAGCAGGTACTCTTGACACTGAGCTATGGCCCTTCCTCTAATTGCAAGATACATTTATCCCATCCCAGCTTTCGGTTGCATTCATTTCTGTTACAAACACTCTATTTTCAAGCTGCCACTTACCATAATCCCTGATGGTTTCATCCACACCCAGCATCAGTCCTCTCCCTCCAAATGTTTCTGCATTATCTATGAATGCTTCCTTTATGGTTTCATAACTGCACAGCACCACAATTGGCCGGGAGCCCATGTAGACAGTGAAGACTGAGCCATACTGCTCCTGGAGCTGCCAAGAGACAAAGAACACTAGATGGATCAATAATCTGAATCTGTATAAGGCAGTTTCCTCTTTTTCTGCAGTAACAAATTCTGCATAGGGGTAGCTCCTCCTCTTCCACTCTGAATGGCACTGGGACACCTCCTTCACATAGCAGCCCCCAGACCTGCTGGCGGCAGAGACCCACACTGACCTTCTGAAAAGATGTGATGATGTTCCGAACATCCAACTGGAGCAAGTTGCCCAGCAAAGGCAACGGGTAGGGGCCTGGGGGCAGTTTGCCCTTTGTGGCATCTCTCCTCCGGATTAGGATAAGCAAGAAGGTGATGCAGGAGACCAGCAAGAAGGGCAACACTCCAAAGAGGCCCATTTGGGAGCTGACGGCCCTCGTTGACTTTGCTGCTCCTGGTACTTCGTTTCTGCAGAGAAGTGGATGGGCATCCCAAGCACTGCCTATAAATCCAAGGAGCCTGAACTCATTTAAAGATTAACTATTTTCCACGAATGAGCCTGTGTTAAGAATAACAGAGAGAAAGGTCAGTTTGCACAACTTATCTATTATGAGTTTTGCCAGCACACTTTGGTGTCCTCTCCACATTGGTATCAGCAAGGAAGGCAACAGAGGACACTCCTCGTGACTAGAGAGGTTAATTTCCCCCCCTGATTGCCCCAGAAAAAACAATGATCTGAGTGAATAAAAGTTCATTCAGTGACATTATTTCGGGAGAAAGTCCACATAGTTTCATGTATTTGGGCTGTTGATTGAGCAGACCTTCCCTGCATTGGGGAGGCTGAGTCTGTTCCCAGCAATAGCAGTACCTCTGGGTTCAGCAGGCAGAGGCGACTCTAGAGGAGTGTAACCAGTGTGGTCATACCAGGCACAGAGCTTCTGGGCCTCACTGAAATTTGAGACACCAAGGTCTGCCACTGCTGGGGATCCAGGCTGAGCCTTTCCTTCGGACAATGGTTCCTCCACCCCTAGAGGTTGGCTTACGTCTTCACTGGATTCCATTGCTATGCTCCTCTCCCTGGGAGGGGAGAACATAGGGCTGTTTCCCGATCTGTAGTACCCATGTCCTTGGAGAGGAAAGTTCCTTTCTTGTCCACTCTGTGTTCTGTTTCATCCCCACACCCAATGTCATCCTCCTGTTCCTCCTCTTTAACTCTCTCAGGCTGCCACTCCACTCCTGAGTCTGGCGACATCTTGAGACAAGCACTGACGGTGACAAGAAACACTTTTGGGCCTTGGACAAATGGAAGATGGAGAGGAAACCCTGGGTTCATCATTTCTTAATGGGGGTGAATCCTTCTGGGAAACCACAGCTTTTGATCAAGAAGCTGTTCTCCTTGCTGCATGAGTGGATGTTGTGGTGGCTCGCTGGAGAGGTCAAAGCACTCTGCGTATTCTTGAGGGCACTCTTCACAGCAGCAAGGTAAACAGTTCCAGAAAAGCAGTGTGAGGGTGCAAGATCCAATGAAGGAGATGGTCAAGGTGGTGGAGGCAGGCCAGGTTTAAATATTCCAGAAGTGGACCAGAGTGGAGCCTTTCATCCCAGTCTGGCTGCCCCTGGGCGGAACCTTGCAGCCAGGGAGGGAGGTCACAATGGTAGAAACAAGGGAAATATAAGTTCACAGATAGACATATATATATGGTATATAATTTGGAATGTACTGTACCGAACAAGAGAATGTGTAACATTCAGGGGAAATGAGAGGGCTTACAAACCAGAAGGTATATAAAGAATGGAATATATTCAAAAAATACTTAAATATATATTATCCAAATAATAACCTTTTAACGGAACTGGGTTGATACTTGCAAAAGAAAAAAGAAATATACAATAAGTTTAAGACAAGAATGTAAAAGGATTAAAAGCAGTAATAAAAGAATGTGCGATAAATTTAACCCCCCCCCAAAAAAAAAGATAATACAAATACAATGTGGAAAATTGGAAGTTGCTTTTACCGGTATTTATGATTGTATAACATTGAAAAATGGATTTCTGTGAAACAACGTTCTTGATGTTCTTTCGTTGTCATCTAAATTTTTTTATTCTTTACTTCTTCTATTCTGATTTTTCTTTATTCTTAATTTCTTTTCTTATTTTTGATCTGATGTATGTAGATATATGTATTTTTGTTTTAAAACCAATAAAGATTTATTTAAAAAAAGAGAATGTGTAACAATGTAATTTTGCAGAAATAATAATAATTAATAAAAAATAACAGTGAAAAACAAAACATGCATTATAGTAGGGACAGTTCCTTTTTTAAAAAGGTCTGCATGCAAATGTGTATATGGTATTAGGAGAAATTCACAATGAAATCTGGTGACACTTTATGTTTTATTATTGCAAACTCATGTGGAAATGTGGAGAACTGAAATTGAAAAGATTCGCCCCTCCCTACATGCATATACCTAATTCTGAGCAGCCTCACAAAATTCCAGAGCTTGGGGGGGGGGGCCTGGGGGTTAAAACCAGTTTTAAACCGCATTTCCACGCGTAGCATAAACGGGAGCCCAACGCTACCTTTGCCCGTCTCTGCTGCAGAAAAAGTGATCCGAGAGATCAATGATGTGATCGGGAGGGACCGCGTGCCAGCGGTGGAGAAGAGGGCCCAAATGCCATACACGGATGTGGTGATCCACGAGATCCAGAGGTTTAGCGACGTCATTCCCACCAACCTGCCCCACGCCCTGACCCGGACGGTGCAGCTCAGGGGCTACACGCTGCCTAAGGTGAGCCATTCCAATGAGAAGCACCAGGGAAAGTGGCCAGTTGCCCTGCCTGGCTACCATTGAAAGGAGAGTGGAGTTGCGAGGCTGGCAAGGAGCTCCTGAGGAGCAAATACTGCCCTTGGAGGGAGGGAGGGAGGCCAGGTCAATCAGGGGCAGGCAATCTCTCCAGGAAAGTGAGGGGTTTGCACTGCCTGTGCTATTTGGTTCTGCTAAGAGGCTTCCGGTTGCCTTCTGAGTTAAGGCTGTGGCAGACCCTCCTCTGTACCTCCTTCTCTCACCTGCCTCTAGGGCACAGATGTCATTCCCTTGCTGACCTCTGTGCTGAAAGACCCCGAATGCTTCAGTGACCCCGAGAACTTCAACCCAGCCCACTTCTTGGACGAAGACGGTCTCTTTAAGAAGAACAACGCCTTCATGCCCTTCTCCACAGGTACCAGGTTGAGGAGGGCGGGGGGAAGGCATTCATATGTTAATTGGTGGGGGTATTTGGCCTGACCGAAATGCTACTTCATCCCTCAAATCTCCCTCTCATAATCTATTTCTAATTTTTAAAAAAAAAGTAATTTTATTGGTTTTTTAACATAAACACACATTTACAAAGACACATTTACAAAGAAGCGAGGCAGGGAAAGGGGCAACAAATTTAATTGGGTGTGGGGGTTTTTCGGGGGGGACACTAAACATTACTGGTGTTGCCTGGGAGTTAGTGGTCAATGTGCAATAATCCATGGAATGAACCCACACAAATGAGGTTTCTGGACTTTTGGAGTTGAAGTTTCAAGGTCTAAGTCAAGCCCGCTGGCTTGGTTTTTCTTTATCTGAAAGTGGTCAATAATGCTACTCAGAACCAGGTTGGTTTCAGAGGTGTATGTTTGCAGTTTGACCTACCTAGCTGCACACCTGTGGTCTCTTGACTAATTAAAAGGGGAGTTACTTTCTGCGCCGGGTGCAGGAAGGAATGTAATAGGATAATTGGTTAAATGAAACTGTATTTAATTTGATCAAATGTCTTGTAAGCTGCCGGTGTGGAGGAGTGATGGCTTGGAGCATCTGGCTGTTGTATTTTTGAAAATAAAAGTAAGAAAATATATTGTGAAGAGCTTTCATATTTCTACTTCCCATTCGCTGCGCACACTCGGTGTTGGTGAAGTAGCTCAACACACTAAACATTACTGGTGATGCCTGGGAGGTAGTGGTCAATGTGCGCCTCCCTGGCGCCCCCCAGCAAGCAAGACCATGTGATGCTGGGGCTGAGGAGGAGGTGTGGTTGTCCAGAACACCTGGAAGGGACCTGGGGGGGGGATGACAAAACCAAAATTACAGGACAACATCCCAGAGGTGGATAGTGCCCTGTGGCTCAGATCTTTCTGATTATAGTCAGCAGAGCAGGCATCTTTCAGACCACATCAGCACCATCTTCTCCCTGAATGGTTAGGGTAGTCACCGCTGGCTGTTGTGGAGAGGACGAAATGAGACCTGGATTGCTGTTTCTCTGCCTCTGCCACACAATATTAGAACTAGGGCAAAGTTCAGAGAGACCTGGGCAGGCAGGTTAATTCAGGACAGGCATGAGAATGCGCTTCTTCGCACACCAGGCCATGAACTTGTGTCAGGAGCTGGACATAGGACAGCAATAAAAGAAAAACTAAGTGAAGTTAACTCTCTGTTCAAGAAACCAAAACAGTACAGGCCTAGTGATCGCAGCAACTCTTCCCAGTAGGTCCAGAGAGCCTCCAGAGGGAGGAGAAGCTGGAGGGGGAGCTCGATCAGTGGAAGACCCTCAACCAGCAGCTGGAGGGGCAGGCCAGGTGAGTGAGCAGCAGCCTGAGAAGGGCATGGCGGGCTCCTGCTGCTGCTCCTGCTACAGGATCTGACCTTGGACTCGGAGCTGAAGGACTGCCAAGCACAGGTCAGAGAGAGCCTCCAGAGGGAGGAGAACCTGGAGCGGGAGCAGTGCCTGCAGGAGACTGTCCGGAGCTAGAACCAGATAATCTGGGAGCTGGAAATGGCCGAGTGCGAGGCTAGGGAAGCCTCTGTTCCATTCTTAATTGCCAAGCCAATAATGAGTGTCTTGTTGTTCTTCAGTCGTTCAGTCGTGTCCGACTCTTCGTGACCCCATGGACCAGAGCACGCCAGGCACGCCTATCCTTCACTGCCTCTCGCAGTTTGGCCAAACTCATGTTTGTAGCTTCAAGAACACTGTCCAACCATCTCATCCTCTGTCGTCCCCTTCTCCTTGTGCCCTCCATCTTTCCCAACATCAGGGTCTTTTATAGGGAGTCTTCTCTTCTCATGAGGTGGCCAAAGTACTGGAGCCTCAACTTCAGGATCTGTCCTTCTAGTGAGCATTCAGGGATGATTTCTTTAAGAATGGATAGGTTTGATCTTCTTGCAGTCCATGGGACTCTCAAGAGTCTCCTCCACCATAATTCAAAAGCATCAATTCTTCGGCAATCAGCCTTTTTATGGTCCAGCTCTCACTTCCGTACATTACTACTGGGAAAACCATAGCTTTAACTATACGGACCTTTGTCGGCAAGGTCCGACTTTTTAAGATGCTGTCTAGGTTTGTCATTGCTTTTCTCCCAAGAAGCAGGCGTCTTCTAATTTCGTGACTGCTGTCACCATCTGCAGTGATCATGGAACCCAAGAAAGTGAAATCTCTCACTGCCTCCATTTCTTCCCCTTCTATTTGCCAGGAGGTGATGGGACCAGTGGCCATGATCTTAGTTTTTTTGATGTTGAGCTTCAAACCATATTTTGCACTCTCCTCTTTCACCCTCATTAAAAGGTTCTTTAATTCCTCCTCACTTTCTGCCATCAAGGTTGTATCATCAGCATATCTGAGGTTGTTGATATTTCTTCCGGCAATCTTAATTCCGGTTTGGGATTCATCCAGTCCAGCCTTTCGCATGATGAATTCTGCATATAAGTTAAATAAGCAGGGAGACAATATACAGCCTTGTCGTACTCCTTTCCCAATTTTGAACCAATCAGTTATTCCATATCCAGTTCTAACTGTAGCTTCTTGTCCCACATAGAGATTTCTCAGGAGATGGATGAGGTGATCAGGCACTCCCATTTCTTTAAGAACTTGCCATAGTTTGCTGTGGTCAACACAGTCAAAAGCTTTTGCGTAGTCAATGAAGCAGAAGTAAATGTTTTTCTGGAACTCTCTAGCTTTCTCCATAATCCAGCGCATGTTTGCAATTTGGTCTCTGGTTCCTCTGCCCCTTCGAAATCCAGCTTGCACTTCTGGGAGTTCTCGGTCCACATACTGCTTAAGCCTGCCTTGTAGAATTTTTAGCAAAACCTTGCTAGTTTGTGAAATGAGCGCAATTGTGCGGTAGTTGGAGCATTCTTTGGCACTGCCCTTCTTTGGGATTGGTATGTAGACTGATGTTCTCCAATCCTCTGTACTCCCCAAAATGCTTTTTCTCTTCCAAATGATCCCGATCATAAAGTTAAATGCTTTGATAAATGGAGTAAAGACCTGATAAGGTATATCTGGCAAGGCAGGAAACCCACCATAAATACAAATTGCTGGCGGAGAAGAGAGAAAGAGGTGGGTTTGCACTTCCTAACCTAAAATTATACTGTTTGAAGTATATTATACCGTTTGAAGAGATTAGACAATATCTAACCGATTGGCTTCAATATCATCAGTTTAACAGTCCATTCAAGTCTGATAAAGTGAAAGGATTGGTAAAGAGGATTCTAAACAAAAATTGTACTGTTAAAAAATAATAAGAAACTACTATCTAACGTTTATGACTTATTATTAGAATGGGACCTCAAAGAATGTGATAGGATAATTGGTTAATTGAAACTGTATTTAATTTGATCAAATGTCTTGTAAGCTGCCGGTGAGGAGGAGTGATGGATTGCAGTGTTTGGCTGTTATGTTTTTGAAAATAAAACTAAGAAAAGATATTGTGAACAGCTTTTTTATTTCTACGCCCCACTCGCTGTTGGTGAGGACATTCACAATTTTACAGAAAACGCAATAGAAAGCACATGGAAAACATTGGAAAGAATGAATGAATTCGACAAGATATCTGATTTTAAATTGAATAAAAACAAAACAAAACTGTTAGTGAAAAATATGAAGGATCACGAAAAACAAGAGCTACAAAACAAGATGGGTCTATCGATAACAAAAAAAAATCAAACATCTAGGAATTTGGATCTCTATAAAAAAAATCTATTCAATGATAATTATACTAAAGTATGGAGGGAGAGAAAAAAAGATCTAGAAATTTGGAGTAGATTAAATCATTATGGGGAAGAATTTCAACTATCAAGACGTCCGTGCTACCAAAAATGCTATTCTTATTCCAAATGATTCCAATAATAAGTGGAAAAAGTTGTTTCAAGGAGAACCAGCATGGTGTAGCGCAGCGAAAGTGTGTTGATGGTAACCAGTGCTTTTTTCTTTAAAAAAATGTTTAGGGGTACTCTCATTTTTACTCAAGAAAATCACCATTTTATAGTTCAAATCTGGAAAAAATACAGTAAATGGACAAAAGTACAAAGATTCACAAAATGTTTAGGGGTATGCGTACCCCCCCCCAAAAAAAAACCCAGCACTGACTGTAACCTCTAATACACTGCCATGTATTATGGCAATCACATGTATGGATGCCATATGCAACAAACTTTCCCCTCTGTTCCTTGACTTTCTGGAGACCTGGAGCAATCACACATACTGCCCAGCATTGTAATTATGTGGTTTTTTAAAATTGCTTCAAATGTATTGCATTTTTCAATCATGTTAATAGTTATAAAACTGTTACGGAATGTTTACAAGGCTTGTTGGCTGCAAATAAGGAGGTGGCGGCAGTAAAAGAGAAAGCCTTCTCCACTCAGGAGCCTCTGGGTCAGCAAACTGCTTAAAATGGGGAGACTATCAATACCCAGTGCCCTAGACCAAATGTCTTACTTGGCTAGAAAAAAAGCTGATATATGGAACTCAGTCACAAGAAACACACTGCAGCTATTTCTGAAGTTGGATTAGAGGTCAGACAGTATGAACTCGTGATTTCCAGCTGGTTATGCCAAACCCCACCTCTGTCTATTGCCATTTTGTTTTGGGACTGGTAGACCTCAGTAACTTCCAGCTCTTTCAGGCAAGCGCAGTGAGGAAGGTCTCAAACTCTGCACTAGAAGTTGCCATTCTTCAGATTTCAGCCCCTTCCAGATGACAGACTTTCTGACTCTTGTGTAAGAGAGCCAAACTTCACGGCCTATTATCTTGCATATATACCACAGCTGGAAAGGTCCTTTCACCCATCAACTATAACCTTATAAGAGCACAATCTTTCCTCTGTAAATTGCACCACTTTGCTGGGTGGACTGCTGTTGCTTCTTGGTGAACAAAACACAAACTGCTATCAGTTCCACCTTTTAAAGCTTCCTACCTGGATAGCTCATTAAAAAGCTTTGTGTGCCTTCCTCCCCCCCCCCTATTTTCGGTGGTATTTTTGCAATATTGTAAACCGCCTAGATTTATTTCAAGTAAAAACTCACTTTAAAAAGCCGTGCAGCTCCCTCCCCCCACCACCTCTCTTTCTTTTTGCTCGGCAAAACTTGGAGTTCTCGTTTTTCTTTCATCTTCTTTTTTGCAAAAGCATGTGGGGCATCTGAAGACTGGAAGCACTTGTAAGAGGGTTGGGGGTCAGAGGAGTAGGAAGGGGGGGTGGAAATTCAGTGCCCGCCCACAACTCCCAAGGCTACCCCAAGCTGTCGAGGGAGTGGGTGGGTTGTGACAAAAATAATTCTGCACCGGGTACCACCTGGGCTTGCTACGCCTCTGCACTCATGCAGCAGGGACCATTTACCGTGGAACCACACAAAGATTATAAGGCCGGGGAAGCTTTGAACTGCCTTGCACATCCGCTGAAATGTCTATTTCCTCCCTCTCCTGGAGGGATTTTAGGTGGAAGTTTTGCAACACCGCTGTGAGGAATAGGAAGAGCTCCATACGGGCCAAACCTTCACCAAGGCAGACCCTTTTCCCTAGAGAAACAAAAAATAGGTTTTTTATGTATTTTGTGTTTTCCTATTGTATTTTTTATGTTGTGAACTATGATCACAACATAATCAGAGGGGCAGCTGGGGACACTTGCCCTGGGCTTCCGAATGATAAGCTGGCCAGGGGGCCCCACCAGACTTACTCTGCCATGCCTGGAACAACTCTGTTACTCCCAGCTGACCAAGGACTCCTGCCCCGGGCCACAGACAAGCTCTGCACTGGCCTGATAATGTTAATAATAATATTAATTTTAAAACTGTGTTCCTCCTAACCCAATGCTCAATCCAAGACTTATTTTCCTATTAATTAACCCGACATCCTTGCCCTTCTCACTCTTTATTTCCTCCTTCACATCCTTAATTCCTTCTAAGGTTTAGCTGAGCCAGCCCTCCCATGTGTTCTTCCCTACCATTAAGTTGATGTGCAATACCTGCTGAAAATGGGAGGGCGGCTTCATTCTTCTTGAAGGACCCTCTTTCATCCAGGAAGTGACGAGGATTGAACTTCCTTGGTGTCTCAAAGTGCTGGGGGTCATGCAGAGAGGACGACAAGAATGGCACTACTGTGGTTCCCTGGAGAGGAAAGACAGAGACCCCAAAAGCAACGGTTGCTGATATATAAAATATATCAAAATTGGAGAGTAGTCTCTACCAAAGGCAGCATAGACTTTGAAGGTTTAAAATGTTTTTAATGTTCTGTTGAAAGCTGCCCAGAGTGGCTGGAGAAACCCAGCCAGATGGGTGAGGTAGAAATAAGAAATTATTATTATTATTTATTATTACTGCAACTGATCCAGTTCCGGGACCTCTGTTTCCTCTTTATCCTGCATTTGGCCTTTGGCCCTGTGCCAGACCCACCTACAGCTGAAACCTCTTGAACTTTCTGCATTAATAATACAATAATAAACATGTAGTTAGTTCAAACCTCCTCACATGCAGGAGTGAAGATGGCTGAGGTTATTTAAGGTAAGACAGCACAATTATAATAGGATGTTGTGTGTGACTGAGTTTGCTGCCATACTAAAGTCCTTCCACAGTGATGAGGGACTGCTTTTCTGTCCATTAGGCGGAATCTGCACCACAGGCATCCTGCCTCACTGATTATTCCTCAAGTTTGCTGCACTACACAGATGTACATCTCCTTCTGCTTCCTGTAAATGATGGAAAGTGTAACCACAACTATCTAGTAACCTGTCACTAATCTTTCTGTTGGCCACATGGCTCACCGCACCTTGGGAATGCTGAAGCCCCGGAAATGTGTGTCGCAGGTCACCGAATGAGGAGGTGCCAGTGGGGCGACGTCTATAAACCGCTGGATCTCATGAATGACAGCATCCGTGAAGGGCATCTGACTCCGGTCCTCTAAGGAGGGGCTGCGGTTCCTCCCAATCACCCGGTCAATCTCCTCTTGGACCTTTGCTGTAAAGAAGAGAGAAGGGTTAAAACTATATACTGTGGTACCCAGGCAGTGGGAGGTGGTTAGATATATGCATTTATAGGAGGAATCTTGGCTCAAAAGATTTTTGATATCCTTTCTTTCCTTGTCGATCACTTGTAGCCGATTAAGATTGTCTTCCATGAATATGGTCTTAATAATGTGTCCATAAGTGACTGTGGAGGCCAATTCTGGATCCACATGTCCTTCCACAGTGGGGACATAGGCTTCTGGGCGGGAGTTGATCACGGTGAGGATTTGCCAAACATGTCTCCCTTTCATCCTGAGTTCGTGCTTCTTCAAAGTTCCATGATGCCTTTGGTAGAGGCTATTCTCCAATTCTGATATATTTTATATCAGAGCAGTGTAGAAAGTAAAATCAAAATGGAGCTCATGCTTTGCAAAGAGAAGGTTCTTTTTCTGGCATCTCCAATTAAAGGATTAATGTAGAAGGTGATGGAAAGAACCATTCTCCACCTGAGAGCCTGGGGCGCTGCTGCCAGTCAAAGCAGATAAGAAGGGGCTAGACTGGGGCTAAGGAAGACCTTTTTGAAACCAGGGACCGTAGTCTTTTGTGTAGAACCTTTCAGGAACCACATGGCAATGGTGGGTAGAACCAAAGCCAAAAGTGGATGGAGCCACAGGTGTGACTCTCTTAACACTGGACAGTTGGCTACCTTCCAGTCATGCAAAAGCCAACAACCTGCCCCATCCTATATAATAAAGTGCCTGTGTCCCTGCGTCCAACTTTCCGTGTGTCACGGAAGTGCAGCACTGCGCATGTCACGCAGGGACGCAGGGATTGGAGCGTACAGACCAAAGAAGACCAATAGGCGATGGCGGTTACACCTCATCCTCCCCACCCCCGCAGCTCTGAGCCCCCGCCCCCGCCATTACTGCCTGCAAAACGTGGGGGAAGCGGCGCGAAGCGGCGCTCCCGCCGCCGCCATTACTGGAGGCTCCCGCCGCCGCTACAGCCGCCCCCAGGGAAAAGAAGAAGGGGGAGGGAGCCCCTCTCCACCCCCCAGCAGCCACTGTTCTGCCTCCTCCTCCTCTAGCGCCCGAGCCACTCACCTCTCCAGCCGCACACCTCGGAGGCGTCTCGCGTGCTCTGTGAGCGCCCGAGCCTCCCGCCGACGACGCCGGCCTCTGGCGTCCAGCCGCACACAGCCGCACACCTCCGAGGCGTCTCGCGCGCTCTGTGAGCGCCCGAGCCTCCCGCCGACGCCGCGGAGGCAGCTACTCCGGGGGTCGCTTTCCCTCCTGCTCCTCCGCCATCGCCGGCCTCCCAAACGCTCAGCAACCGGCCTGGCTCGCGGCTTCTCCTGCCAGCCCCTTCCTCCTCTCCGCCGTCGGGGAAAGAGCCGCCTTCCCCCCGCGCCTTCCCTCTCGGCCCGATGCGAAGCGGGACGCCCGGATTCCGAGATCAGGGAGCGCTTCTCGGCGGACTTTCCCCAGCGCGAGGGGAGGAGAGAGGAGGGGAAGTGACCCTCCGCAATAGCAAAGTCCCCCCCCAAAAAAAACAAAAAAAATGGGGAGCGGGGGCGCCGCCGGAGAGGGGGGCCTGGTGAGTTTCCCCCCCTCTGGGTGGGGTGAACAGCCAAAAAATAATAAACGCCCATTCACATATAATCTAGCGCCCGTTATTAACGGGCTAAATTCACTAGTCACCTCAAGAAACTGCTAGGAATGGTCTAAAACTACTCCAGATTATTCCCAGTAGCAATTTCACATCAAACCACCACTATTCTATTCTAATGTGAACCCTAGAATAGTAGGAGTGCTTGCCAAAGGTGTTCCAGCCCTGGTGTGATCAAAGGAAGGACCTGGGCAGGCTAGAGGTCGGGTTTTGTCCCAGTGGAACTTTCATGGGTTAGAGCTAAAAGGGAGTCCTGGTTTATTTGGCAAGCAAGGAACCCGTAAGCCAGCCCAAAAGACAGGCAACAAGAGTGAGTGAGGAAGATTCGGTCTTGTTTTTTCACCTTCTATCTCTGGGTATCGGAGGAGGATGAGAAGCCCGTATCTGAGGGTGCTGCTGACTGTCTCTGTCCCTGCAAAGAACAGGTTAAGAACCGTAACAGCCAAGTTCTCATTATGGAATTCCGAAGTTGGGTTCTCTTTCTCCTGACACAGGGAGGAAGAAGAGGAAGAAGAGAGTAATGTTATCAAACCAGGAGCCAATCAGCATGCCTGCAGAAAGGTTTTATGGAAGGCTGGTGTATGGCCACCAGGATTTCCTTTCCGTATATTTAGGTCAATTATGAAAGATCAATTATGCCGTATATTATCAACCTCTATTATACAGAAAGATTTTGGTTTATACATTCCCTGAATAATGTTGACTGGATACGAGTTAATGAAAATGAAGACATCTGTGCTTGACACAAAATATTTAAGTGTACAGGTTGAGGTGGTCCTCCTACAAGATTTTGCCCTGTCAATTTATTTTGACAGCAGATACTTTTGAGATTGGTTTTTTTTTTTAATGCTTTATTAAATTTTCAAAACATACAAGCAAGAATTTTCAAAACAACTTCATCAAAGTACACAAATATAAGAAAAACAACAACAACACAACAACAACAAAAAACAAAAAAGAAAGTAAACCCCCCCTTCCCCCCCCGTGTTGACTTCCAGTCCATCCGTTATTATGCTTTGTATCTTATCCTTATCACATTGTATACCTTACTTTTTTTTTACTTATTTTCCTTTGCTTATGCTGTGAGCCCACTTATATATGCAACAGAAGATTGGCTCTCTCAACTTTGTTCCCTATGTAATCCTGAAATGATTTCCAATTTTTCTCCACTTCTTGGTCGGATATTCCTCTATTTTCTGCTATTTTTATTGCCATCCTTTGATATCCCATTAGATTAGTTTGCCAATCTTCTAGATCGGGTAAATTTGCGCTCTTCCAATTCTTAGCTATCATGAGTCTCGCCGCTGATATGGCGTACATAAAGAAACTTTTATCTTTTTCTTTTATTTCATCTCCTAAAATTCCTAATAAGAAGATTTCAGGGTTTTTCTTAAATGAGTACTTTAATATTTTTTTTAATTCATTATAAATTTTCTCCCAGAAGATTTTTACTTTCCTGCACTTCCACCATATATGTAGAAAAGATATTGCCCTGTCAATTTATTTTGACAGCAGATACTTTTGAGATTGGTTTGGTAAGGAACCAAGAAGTGCTTTGGCCTTAGGTTTCTAGTTTTCATTTTTACACTGTGTTGTGGCAGCTGTTTCTAGTCTCCCCGCCTTAGATATCTGACTCAATAGAATTTTTATTCTAATCCATTGTAAGTTTTTTAACTATTTTAAAGTGTGGTTGAACAATAGTTTAATAAATATTATATTATTATCTTTTTGGATAAGCTGTTGACAAAGGCATTTTTGGCCAAACCAAGTTGGGCAAATTGTGTCAATTAGGAACCCATATTTTGGGAATGTAGATGTTCTTTTTTGAACACCATCCTTGGATGCTTCCGGTTTGTGTGTACATCATTCTTCAGTGGAGAAAGCATAGTGTAAGTCCCACAGACTTCTCACTTTCTGGGCTCTTTCTCATCCCATGCCCCTTTCATGAAGGAAGTCTGGATGAGCCCTTTATGTCAGAACAAAGACTGGTGAGAAGGTCAACCTATAACTGGGAGACACTCCGTTCCCCCCAACAAGTACCTGCTCCATTTTGGCCAGGAAACAGTCAATGAAGTCCCGGGGGCAATTTGGATCAAAGGATTCCCGGTGGATCCGGACCCTCTGAGAGATGAAGTTTATTAACTCCTTCATGTACTTGGGCAGTTCTTGGTGAGGCCCAGGCAGGATCCGCATCAGGCCTGGGAAAAAATTCTTTATCTTTGAAGAAAAATAACAGACGTAACTGTCTAAGCTTCCTCATTGTCTTGCACCCCATGATCGGGACCCCTTAATGCCCAGGCCCTGTACTATGCCCTCCCAACCCACACCAAAATTAAAATGAGCCATTTTTTTTAAAAAAAGAAAGAAAAAGTGGAGGGCATGAAATAACCAGGTTATGGGAGGCTATGGATGCATTCTCTTATCTCAGGTGAGCAGGTGCCTCCATTACCTGCGACGATCTGGAAAACATGAGCCGGAAGGATTTGTTGATCACATCAAGTAAAAAGACAAACTGTTTGTCTTCATATTCAAACCGCTGGCCAAAAACCACAGAGCAGATAACATTGGAGACGGCGTGACTGAGGTAGAAGGTCGGATCAAATGGGTGCCCTGTGGAGGTGAAAAATGGGGACAACGTCACCTAAGATTCATCCTGTGGTCAAAGGAGTAATAATAATAAATTATGGGTTTCTCCAGCCACTCTGGGCGGCTCCCAACAAAATGTTAAAAACACAATAAAACATTAAAAACTTCCCTAAACAGGGCTGCCTTCCTCAGGAGAAAGAATATGCCTAATGGACACTGGTGCATTTTGCTAAAAAGGCTCCTGAATGTTTTAACAGCAGCCAGAAATATGCAAACGGAGCTTCTCCAGCTAGATGAAGCCAAATAAACCTCTGCACATGGGCAGGAAATTGCCGTGCCGTGGGAGCCAGTGCAGAACCAGCCAGCCCCATATTTCTACTGTTTAAAGGAAATACTAGGAAGCTTGGGGGCTGTCCTTCCTCTTAATTAGGCAAGATATAGAGATTCTCCTCAATTCTATTTAAAACTTTGAAACTTTCCAGAGGGACTTTTTGTCAAAGGAAGGAAAGAAGAAAAATTATTTTACATTTAAAGAATGCACTCTTATTTAATATTAAACTGTCAAGGCGCAGGCAGAAAACACAGAATGGCACCTGGGTTATTTCATGTGCAAACTGTGGCCCAGAAAATGAAACTCTACAGAGTGAATTTCAAGAATTCCTTAAGACAATGACTTGGGAAGCTGTGGTAAAAGAGAAGCAGCTATGCCTTTTCAATAGCTGAGGGAACATCCTAAGGAAAAGGGACAAGGCCATCTTGCAGTTTCACCCAGCAATGCAATTCCAAGCCATCCTCTAGGGGAATCTTCCAAATTCCTCAGGGACTCGTGAGGCGTGTATAGTGATTAATTTATTTCAGAACGAGGCATGTGTAGTGATTAATTTATTTCAGACGGTAGCTGTTTAGAAGGGCCATCGAGAAGGGATTACTCCGGGGGGGGGGGTAGGAGAACCTTTTGAATCCTCATTAAAAAACAAAATCCTGAGGCAATTCCTGTGGCCCTCTAAAGGCTCATGGCCTTGGAAAGGTTCCCCTGACCCTCCAGGCCTTGAGGAGAGAGGAAAAGGGAGAAAGGAAGAGGCAGCTCCTGGCATAAAGGCAGCCATTTTGAGCCTGGCGTTCATCTAGCCTCTTCATGGCGGGGGAGGGGGAAAAGGCAGGAAAAGGCCTCCGCTAGGCTAGAGGACGGCTCCCTGGTCTCTGCTCAGTTTGCTCACATCCCTTGTCTGGTCTGAGGAGAGAGAAAAAGTCTCTGAGGAAAGAGGGAACGGAGGCAGACAAGCCCAAGGTTTATAACAGGGGTCAGCAAACTTTTTCAGCAGGGGGCCGGTCCACTGTCTCTCAGACCTTGTAGGGGGCCGGACTATATTTTGAGGGGGGGAAATGAACGAATTCCCATGCCCCACAAATAACCCAGAGGTGCATTTTAAATAAAAGGAAACATTCTACTCATGTAAAAACCCGCTGATTCCCAGACCATCCACGGGCCAGATTTAGAAGGCAATTGGGCCGGATCCGGCCCCCAGGCCTTGGTTTGCCTACCCATGGTTTATAATAATGATGATGTTGATTGGGGTATTATTTATACCCCTCCCACCTGGCTGATTTTCTGAGGGATTGTACTCAGAAAACCACAGAATCCGGCACCGCAATTGACCCCTCTGTGGTGATTACATAAATCTACAATCCCCACACCGTGACTTAAACCCTTTCCCCCCACATCTGGGCTGGAATACAAGGAGGAAGGAGATCCTTTATATGCCACAATCTTCCTGAGGGACTAACGCCATCTCCTGAAACCAGATGGCAAACTCTGTGGGCAACGGGGCAGGTGCAAAGGAGGAAAGCCGGACCCACTTATTTGACAGGCGACTGAACGCTTGTGAGGAAAGAACGGCGGGTGTTTTTGGCAGGATGAGGGTTCAGGCCTGAGCGGCCATTCCTCAGTTACAGCATCCTTTTCCTCGCCTCCTTCTGCGACAGTGTCAAAAAGCACACAGCGCCCCTTCTGAGGGGAAACGTTCACCTTCCGTTTTCCTCAGCGCTTCCACCAGGAACTGGGCCTCCTCCTGGATCCGCTCCTCGATGGATCTCTTCCCCATCCCAAAGTTCCTCAGGGTTGTGATGGAGAAGCGACGGAGCTGCTTCCACCTTTCCCCGTTAGTGGAAACCACGCCTGGAAATGGAGAAAAACGCCAGAAAAAAGGCAGAAGACTGGGGGAGAAAAGATGGAAGCGCTACACACAGAACATCCCTCTAGTATTAACAATCCTGTTCTCACAGGGGCAGCCATATGTGCCGGGGGGGGGGGGAATAGCAAGCAGGACATCTTCTTCACTACAAGTCAGGTCCAAAAGAAGACGGAAGGGCCACACAGAAAACACTGGAAAGAGCAATGTTTTTCTGGTTTCTCTGAGATTGATAGAATCGTAGAATTGTAGAGGTGGAAGGGACCCCGGGGGTCCTCTAGTCCAACCCCCTTCATTGCAGGAGTTATGAAGGAAGCCCTGGCATGGAAGTAACTGCACAGAAAGATGGAGGGACCACCAGGCCTATGGCTCTCCTTCTTGGGACCTCCCAATCATCCCAACAAGATTTAGGTTTTCTAATGGCAACAGGAAAGAAATGGAAGATAGAGAGAGAGAAGGTGAGAATGAGGGCAGGGAGGAAGAGGCAGCTGTGAAGGGAGAGAGAAGAAGCAGCTTACCTACTTAGAGTGAATAGGGATGGGCATAAAATTAGATTCAGTTCACATTTAATTTGTACTTTCCAAAACAATAGGAGAACTGAAACACAGCCACGCTTTGCACTTGTCCAAATTTTGCAGTGCGGTTCTCCAGCCAACATTTATAAAAACAGTGGAAAGCAGGCATAAAAATATATTCGTGAAACAGTGAAAATAACATCAAAATGCATTGTATTGGGGAAACCTAATTGCAAAGATAAAATGTGTACATTAGTCACAATGGCACACAAAAATGTGCTTACTAGGAGAAATCTGAACTAAAACACTGAAGAGTTTTGGAGAGGTTTGGTTTTTTTGTTTTTGTTTTTAAAGAAAAGTGGTGTGAAAATGTGGAGAAGTGGAAAAATGAGAAGTCTAGAAAAGCCAAATTGATTGACCTTTCCATTTCTAGGAGTGAAATGGGGGAAAGTGAGAAAATCAGAAGTGAGTCAAATTTCTCCCCCATCCCTAGAAAAGGAACATAGGAAGCTGCCTTAGAATCATGGAGTTGGAAGGGATCCCCATGAACTTCTAGTTCAACCCCCTGCAATGCAGGAATGCCTTCTACTGAGTCAGACCACTTAGTCCATCTAGCTCTGATAATACTGAGAATATAACAGATGGAAGGATGAGGTGTGTGTGGCAGAAAGAAGGGGAAAGGGGGGGAGAGGAAGAAAGGAAGGAAGGGGAAGACCGTGCAAACCTTTTCCTCTTCTCTCCTCCCCCCTCCCCACCGCCCCCACCTTGACTCCAGCACCATTTACCACAGTCATGCATATCATTGAAAAGTTTCCTATGGTGGAATACAATTTTCAGGCTAAAAGTAGTTCTTCAGTCCTGAGCTATATTAAATTATAGAATCACAGTGCTCCTTGTGCCTCTGGTGGCTTCAGTTATAGGTTCATGTTTTGGTATATCTTGTTAATCAAGTGCACCACACCTCTTGTTCTCTCATTTATTATGATGGTACTCTCCACTTGTCTGTTATCTCATCGCAAATATCCAGATAAATTGCTTTATTATTGCTTCTTGTGAATGTAGCATCCCAGGCTGGGCTGGGCTTGATTTTTGTTTTATATGTTTGACTCATGAAGTTCTATTTTATTATTGGGTTTATATGGATAACGTTAAAAAAAGGAAAAAGACAGTGATCATAATAATAATAATAATAATTTTTTATTTATACCACACCCATCCCGATTTAAAAACCGGGCTCAGGGCAGCTAACAACAAATATAAAACACTGATTAAAAACGACTTTAAAAATAGCTTAAAAACAGCATAAAGTACAACATAAATGTAGCATCACCAGGGCTAACTGGCCAAGTTAGTCCTGCTAGGGCCAGCAAGGAGACCAGGGAAGGGTTTAAATGTGGTTTCTCAGAAAGAGAGTTCTCAAGGAGAGCTGCCATTGCGAGGTGGGCAGGAGGGCATCCCTGTTGGTTTGGGCTTGGGGCTGGAAGCCACAGCTGCCAGGACCTGCTTGTTGCTGGGCAGTTTGGAATGTAGCAACTTTGGAGGACGTCCCAGCGTCCATATAAAGATCCCCAAGTGGATCTTGGGTCACTCTTTTCAGAGCTTCGGATCTCCCACCCCCCCGTCCCTGGTATAGGTGGTGTTGGCCTTGCTGTGCCGGGTAGGGGTCGCCTCCGCTTGAGAGGGGCCTGGTAGGAATTTTGTCCATTTGGCAGATTGGCTGAGCCACCTGGTTTTTGCCTACTACACAGCAAATAGTCACATTTTGTAAGGTTGGCGGTTAGGCATTGGTTCTGTGGTATGGGTGGGCGTTTCCCACCAAGAAGTGATCTGGAAATGGGAATTCCGCAAAGGAATCCAGGGACTCAACATTGCTGTCCAAACCTGGTGGGTGCAGGGCCATGCAGGAGTCCCTGTGGACCCCTGGGGAGGGGGAGGCTCCGCGTGATCCGGGCCCTGTTAACTCTCCCCAGCTAATGGTTTCCCTTAGCTGACAAGTGGTCAGCTCTGTCCCGCTGCGACAGCTAGTCTTGCTGCTGACTAGGGTCAGCTCTGTCCCGGTGGACAGCGTGAACCAATGCCTACGCAACCACTCACGTGATTTGTATTCAATAAATGTGGCCAAAAATGCCCAAAAACCAAACCAAAAATTATGTCTCCCGTGTGAGTTCATTAGGGGGGGATGACCGGTTGCCCTATGCACGCAAGGGTTTCTTCATAGAAAAAGGGAAGGGAAAAAGGAATGAAGGATCAGGCTAAATTGAAGGCCAGGTGGAATAGCTCTGTCTTACAGGCCCTGCGGAAGGAGATCAAGTCCTGCAGGGCCCTAGTCTCATGGGACAGAGCATTCCACCAGGTCGGAGCCATCACTGGCCCTGGTGGAAGATAATCTGGCTTCTTTAGGGCCCGGGACCCTTAAGCTATTATTCATGGACCTTAGGGTCCTCTGCGGGACATACCAGGTGATACGGAAAACTTCGGAGGGACAACCCCCCCCCCTCCGTTGCGACTGCAGCAGCCAGTGCGGGACCTCCCTTCCCGCTGATCTGCACCCCTTTACCCACCTTGCTTTCCCTTTTCTCCCCACACGTTGTTTCACAGGCACACACACAGGCCCTCGCGAGGCTCAGTTTCAAGTGTTTATTAATGCTATTTGGATATATTGTATCAAGTTGAACTCTGAACATGTACAGAGCCTTTAAACCTTTAGAAATTCATTTAAAATAGTAGCCTCCATGGATTTTTTCTCTGTTTCCGCCATTCTACTCTGACTGCCCCCCCCCAGGTCAGCCCTAGCCCTCCATAATCCCCTAAGCAGGAGACCACGTACACACACCCAGTGCTCCAGGAAATGCCACACCTGGGTAATCCTCTCAAACACCCATCCTCAGGTTTCCAAGGCGACAGACAGCCTCCAAGATGTTTCCTATTGTTCTTCCCCGGTTGACACTCAAAATGTATATTAAGCCCACCCAAAACCCATTTACTTGTTCCTGTAACCCATCACCTGTATGTTAATCTTGTTTACCCATATGTTAATCATGTTTGACCCTCCTTCTTCCCACCCCTTTCATGACGTTTTCCCTATGTAACCATGATGTAGTTGTGATGCTCCCAAAATGTATCCTGGGACAGAGTGGGAAGTTTTAAAAGGCCTTGTCACCCTTTGTTCAGGGTACAGTCTCTGTTACTCGAACCTGTTGCGCAATAAAGTGACTTTGTCCTTGCTCCAGCGGCTGGTCAGTTTTATCCTTTGCTCCGTAGTACCACGGACCTCCAGTCCGAAGGGCCAGGTTGCTGAGAGGACTCGTGTCTGGGATTTTTCCGTAACACAGGAGAGGCGGTCCCGTGAGTATGAGGGTCCTAGGCCGCATAGGGCTTTAAAGGTCAAAACCAGCACCTTAAACCTGACCCGGTACTCCACCAG
The DNA here is from genome assembly GCA_034641385.1 of Darevskia mixta. NCBI lineage: Eukaryota > Metazoa > Chordata > Lepidosauria > Squamata > Lacertidae > Darevskia > Darevskia mixta. The sequence continues at coordinate 525,797 of JAWWNH010000128.1, forward strand.
GAGCCAGTGCAGCTGGTAAAGCACTGGGTGAATATGCTCCCATGGCAAGGACCTCGTGAGGAGCCTCGCTGCAGCATTCTGCACCCACTGGAGTTTCTGGGACAGTTTCAAGGGCAGCCCTGTGTAGAGCGAATTACAGTAGTCAAGCCTGGAGGTGACCTTCACATGGATCACTGTGGCCAGGTCGGGGCGGGAAAGCTGCCTTCTACCGAGTCAGGCATGTGGTCCATCCAGCTCAGTATACTGACTGGCACCTGCTCTCCAGGCTTTCAAGTAAATGCCAAAGACTGTAGCTGGGACATTCTGCATTCAGAGCAGGTACTCTTGACACTGAGCTATGGCCCTTCCTCTAATTGCAAGATACATTTATCCCATCCCAGCTTTCGGTTGCATTCATTTCTGTTACAAACACTGTATTTTCAAGCTGCCACTTACCATAATCCCTGATGGTTTCATCCATACCCAGCATCAGTCCTCTCCCTCCAAATGTTTCTGCATTATCTATGAGTGCTTCCTTTATGGTTCCATAACCGCACAGCACCACAATTGGCCGCGAGCCCATGTAGACAGTGAAGACTGAGCCATACTGTTCCTGGAGCTGCCAAGAGACAAAGAACACACCCGAGATTTGGATGGAAAGCGACAGCGTGAAAGGGTGTGATTCAGTGGAAGAGCACGTGCTTTGCATGCAGAAGGACCCAGGTCCAGTCCCTGCCATCTAAAACCCTGGAGAGCTGCTGTCGGACAATGCAGAGCAGAAAAAAACATGACTAGATGGATCAGTAATCTGAATCTGTATAAGGCAGTTTCCTCTTTTTCTGCAGTAACAAATCCTGCATAGGGGTAGCTCCCCCTCTTCCACTCTGAATGGCACTGGGACACCTCCTTCACATAGCAGCCCCCAGACCTGCTGGCGGCAGAGACCCACACTGACCTTCTGAAAAGATGTGATTATGTTCCGAACATCCAACTGGAGCAAGTTGCCCAGCAAAGGCAACGGGTAGGGGCCTGGGGGCAGTTTGCCCTTTGTGGCATCTCTCCTCCGGATTAGGATAAGCAAGAAGGTGATGCAGGAGACCAGCAAGAAGGGCAACACTCCAAAGAGGCCCATTTGGGAGCTGACGGCCCTCGTTGACTTTGCTGCTCCTGGTACTTTGTTTCTGCAGAGAAGTGGATGGGCATCCCAAGCACTGCCTATAAATCCAAGGAGCCTGAACTCATTTAAAGATTAACTATTTTCCACGAATGAGCCTGTGTTAAGAATAACAGAGAGAAAGGTCAGTTTGCACAACTTATCTATTATGAGTTTTGCCAGCACACTTTGGTGTCCTCTCCACATTGGTATCAGCAAGGAAGGCAACAGAGGACACTCCTCGTGACTAGAGAGGTTAATTCCCCCCCCCCGATTGCCCCAGAAAAAACAATGATCTGAGTGAATAAAAGTTCATTCAGTGACATTATTTCGGGAGAAAGTCCACATAGTTTCATGTATTTGGGCTGTTGATTGAGCAGACCTTCCCTGCATTGGGGAGGCTGAGTCTGTTCCCAGCAATAGCAGTACCTCTGGGTTCAGCAGGCAGAGGCGACTCTAGAGGAGTGTAACCAGTGTGGTCATACCAGGCACAGAGCTTCTGGGCCTCACTGAAATTTGAGACACCAAGGTCTGCCACTGCTGGGGATCCAGGCTGAGCCTTTCCTTCGGACAATGGTTCCTCCACCCCTAGAGGTTGGCTTACGTCTTCACTGGATTCCATTGCTATGCTCCTCTCCCTGGGAGGGGAGAACATAGGGCTGTTTCCCGATCTGTAGTACTCATGTCCTTGGAGAGGAAAGTTCCTTTCTTGTCCACTCTGTGTTCTGTTTCATCCCCACACCCAATGTCATCCTCCTGTTCCTCCTCTTTAACTCTCTCAGGCTGCCACTCCACTCCTGAGTCTGGCGACATCTTGAGACAAGCACTGACGGTGACAAGAAACACTTTTGGGCCTTGGACAAATGGAAGATGGAGAGGAAACCCTGGGTTCATCATTTCTTAATGGGGGTGAATCCTTCTGGGAAACCACAGCTTTTGATCAAGAAGCTGTTCTCCTTGCTGCATGAGTGGATGTTGTGGTGGCTCGCTGGAGAGGTCAAAGCACTCTGCGTATTCTTGAGGGCACTCTTCACAGCAGCAAGGTAAACAGTTCCAGAAAAGCAGTGTGAGGGTGCAAGATCCAATGAAGGAGATGGTCAAGGTGGTGGAGGCAGGCCAGGTTTAAATATTCCAGAAGTGGACCAGAGTGGAGCCTTTCATCCCAGTCTGGCTGCCCCTGGGCGGAACCTTGCAGCCAGGGAGGGAGGTCACAATGGTAGAAACAAGGGAAATATAAGTTCACAGATAGACATATATATATGGTATATAATTTGGAATGTACTGTACCGAACAAGAGAATGTGTAACATTCAGGGGAAATGAGAGGGCTTACAAACCAGAAGGTATATAAAGAATGGAATATATTCAAAAAATACTTAAATATATATTATCCAAATAATAACCTTTTAACGGAACTGGGTTGATACTTGCAAAAGAAAAAAGAAATATACAATAAGTTTAAGACAAGAATGTAAAAGGATTAAAAGCAGTAATAAAAGAATGTGCGATAAATTTAACCCCCCCCCCCAAAAAAAAAGATAATACAAATACAATGTGGAAAATTGGAAGTTGCTTTTACCGGTATTTATGATTGTATAACATTGAAAAATGGATTTCTGTGAAACAACGTTCTTGATGTTCTTTTGTTGTCATCTAAAATTCTTTATTCTTTACTTCTTCTATTCTGATTTTTCTTTATTCTTAATTTCTTTTCTTTTCTTTTCTTATTTTTGATCTGATGTATGTAGACATATGTATTTTTGTTTTAAAACCAATAAAGATTTATTTAAAAAAAGAGAATGTGTAACAATGTAATTTTGCAGAAATAATAATAATTAATAAAAAATAACAGTGAAAAACAAAACATGCATTATAGTAGGGACAGTTACTTTTTTAAAAAGGTTTGCATGCAAATGTGTATATGGTATTAGGAGAAATTCACAATGAAATCTGGTGACACTTTATGTTTTACTAGTAAATTAAGCCCGTAAAGATTACGGGCTCTAGAAGAAAGGTGGCGGCGGGAGCTCTCTCTCTCCCTCCCCCACATGTATTGCAAGCGAATTTGGCGACCTCTCTTTTTGCTGCCCCGTCCCTCGTTTTAAGCCCCCCTTCCCATCCCCCCCCCGTTTCCAATATATGGATCCCCGTTTCGTTTGGTGCCTGGCTTGTAGGTTATTTTTCCATCCTGCTTGAGGGAGGAAGGCAGGAGGGGGGGATCCCGAGTCCAGCCGCAGCGAAGCCCCCAAGAGGCGGCCAGGCACCCTGCACCCGAAGTCCGCTCCTGCCGGCCAGCCGGCTGCCTTCCCTCCCCCAAAATGTCCGGCGATGCGGGATCGATGTCTCGGTATCGGGAGCCCGGGGTTCTCCAGTGGCACCAGGTTCGTGGCACAGCAGGAGGAGGAGCGGGAGTGGGGAGAGCGTGGGGGAGGAATGGGCAGTTGGCTGCCTCTGTCTCCCTCCCTCCCTGCGGAGCTGCAGCAGCAGCAGCCGCGCAACAACCGGGCTGAGTCGGCGTCAGCTGTAGCGTTTGGAAAGAGAAGGGAGGGAGAACACTCCCGAGGGATGGATACGGCCCCCCCCCCCCGCCCCGTGGGGCATGTATTTTGGGGACAGGCGCCCTGGACACACACACCCCGCACCCCCCACCCCCAGAACTTCAAATTTATATTGATTTTTATTGATTTAGAGTGGGGGGGCTTGGCCACCCCCATGACACGGGGATGCCATGTTGTGGCTCAAGCAGACCCAGCCCCGCAGCGCTCAACCTCCTCCCTCCCTCCTGGGCGTTCAATCTCGCCGCTCTCAGCCTCACCTGCCTCAGCAGCAGCAAGAGGAGGAGGCCAGTCGCGCCCACGTGACCGCGCCGAGAACGGAGAGAGGGGCGGAGAAGGCAAGCTGACTGCCGCCGCTACTCGCGGGGAGTGGTGAAGGAGGAGAAGCGCCCCCTCCTCCTCCTCTCCGCGCGCCCTGCCGCCTGCCTTTGCCCCTCTGCGCTAGAGGGGGCCACTGGGGACGGGAAGGGGCTCCCCCCTCCTCTCCTTTCTCCCCGGGGGTGGCTGCAGGGGCGGCGGCCGTTGTTTCTCTCTCCCTCCCTCCCCCCTCCCCCTCCACACACAGCTCGCCTCTCTCTCCCTCCCCCCCACACCTCTCTCTCTCTCACACACACACACCTCACCCCCACCTGCACAAATAGCTCTCCTCTCTCTCTCCCTCCCACACACACACACACACCTCCTCCCACCTCCGCAAACAGTAGACACACACGTGCGCGAGGTGAGTGTTTTGGTGCGCGGGGGCGCGCGCGCTCAGCGGCGCCCCGGGATGGGATTGGCAGCTGCTACAGCAGCGACTCTTGTTTGCCTCGTGGGGGGGGCGGGCTCAGGAGAAGGTGAGGGGGCAGCCCGGCAGTCCACCTCCCCGGGCGGAGACAGCAGAGCACCCCTCCCCCTGCCTCCTTGGCCTTCGCCAGCCCCGCTGCATCAGGCGCCGGTACAGCCGCGGATCCCGCTCCTCCTCCCTTCTCCTGCATCTTGGGGGCCGCGGAAGTGACCCGAGCCGAGCAGGAAGGGAGGCTGGATCGCAGCGGCGGCGGCGCCCGGGCGGGGGAGAGGCAGCCTGCTTGGACCGGGATCCACCCGGCCGCTCCTCCGCCATCCCTCCAGCCGGGCGAGAGAGATTCGGCTCCGGGGGGCTGGCGGCGGCGGCGCTTGCTCGCCTGGCTGGGGAAAGCGGGCGGAGGAGAGTAGCGGAGGCGGGGAGGTCCGGCCGGCGTGTCGTCGTCCTGCTCCGGCTGCTGGAGAAACCGTTGGGGCTGGCGAGGCCTGAGGCTGGGCGAAGGAGGAGGCGGCCTGAACAGGAAAGGCGCCGAGGGAGCGCCTCAGCCCCGGGGGAGCCCTTTCCTCGGGGCGAAGTTTTATTTTCAGGAGGCTTTTGGGGGGGGAGAGGGAGGAAGGGCCAGCATTTGGGCGCTCCACTTGCACTCCAGCGAGCGACTGGCAACAGCGCTGGAGGAGCCGCCAACCCCGGAAAGGCACAGCCCCGCCCTCGTCCGCTCCCGGCCAATCCGAGGCCCGAAGTCTCTGCGTCGGCCAATCCCTGCGTCCGTCTCCGACATGCGCAGTTAAAATTTCCACTGACACACGGACACGGACGCAGGGACATTAGGGAATTATTATATAGGACTAGTAAATTAAGCCCGTAAAGATTACGGGCTCTAGAAGCCTCTGTCATTTTTTTGGCTCCGGCTTACATCGTCCCCCCCCCCCCAGAGAAGGATCAGAGCCTCCGCAGCCGCCTCACATTTACAGACATTAATCCCTCACAATCTCTCTCTCTCTCTCTCTCTCTCTCTCTCACACACACACACACACACACACTCCTCTCTCCCTGTGAGACATACTCTGACAGACACACAGACACACACACACACACTTTCTGTCACACAGACATTTACTCAGGAGTAAGCTCCCACGGACAGCAATGGAGCTTTTGCTCCTAAAACAGCTCGAGACTCGGAGGACCACCCTCCTATTCCTGCAGTCGGGGGAAGGGAGTGAGAACACAGCCCGGCAGCCACCTCCTACAGCCCCGGCCAGGCCTGGCCCCTTCTGCCCGCTGCCCTCCCGGACCACCGAAAGTCGCCCCCTCTCCACCGGGGGAGATGGCAGTGTCTGTGCTGGTGGGGGCCCATCTGGATCAAGGCCCTCGAGCCCCCCTGCAGAGGAGGGGGTTCCCCTACCCTCCCTCCCCCCTGGGGCGCCCCCTCGGCTCCCGCATCCTGGAGGATGCCGCGCGCAGCCTCCCGGGGCTCGGAGGCTTCCCAGCAGCAGCAGCAACAGGACGGGCGGCTGGCGCTGCAAGCAACGCCTCCCGGGCCGGCGCCACCCGAGGCTCGCTCGCTGGTCCTGCCTGCTTGCCTGCGCTGCGCGCTTGAGACGGCGGAGGCGGGTCGCGCAGCCGGCCGGCGAGGAGGGCCGGAGCACGCGTGTGCGTTTTTGTGTGTGGTGAGGCGGGAAGAGGGAGGAGGTCGGAGCCGGAGCCGGAGCTAGCGCTTGCCGCCGCACAGGCACAGAGTTTGGAGCGGGCGGCAAAGAGCTGCTGCTGCTGCCGCCGCATGAGAGTCCGCCTGCCTGAGTCCCCAGCGCGGGCGAGGCGTCGGCTCCCGGCTGCAACCTGCTGTCCATGTCTATTGTTGCTGCTGCTGCTGCCGCTGCTGTTTGCCGCCGCAGCCTCTCCAGCAGTGAAGTGTGCGAGCTGGGCACGGACAGCAGGTTGCAGCCGGGAGCCGACGCCTCGCCCGCGCTGGGGACTCCGGAGACGGCGAGCCTCCAGGAGAGCCTTTAAAAACCCCAAAGGCAGCGGTGGAAAAACACCAAAGGCAGCGGCGGATGGTGGCGGCTGCAGAGGGAGGCTGGTGTGCGAGCCTCCAGGAGAGCCGGCAGCCGGGGTGGGATCGGCGTCTGAAGCCGGTCCAGGAAGCGTCGGAGGAAGGGGCGCTACGCGCCCCTTCCCCCGCGGGAGAGGCTGTTGAGCGGCAGCTGCAGAGGGAGGCTGGTGTGCGAGCCTCCAGCAGAGCCGGCGGTGGGTCGGCGCCTCAAGCCAGTCCAGGCAAGCGTCGGAGGAAGGGGCGCTACGCGCCCCTTCCCCCGCGGGGAGGCTGCTGAGCGGCGGCTGCAGAGGGAGGCTGGTGTGCGAGCCTCCAGCAGAGCCGGCGGTGGGATCTGTGCCTCAAGCCGGTCGAGGCAAGCGTCGGAGGAAGCGGCGCTACGCGCCCCTTCCCCCGCGGTTTAGAAGCAGACCCGCAGTACGCAGTAAAGGCGGTTGCCGAGGCTGGTGTGCGAGCCTCCAGGCAAGGAAAAGCAGTAAAGACGGCGTTAACATTCAAAAGGGCTTGGAGCTGCGGGGGTGGGGAGGAAGAGGCGGAAGCGGCATCGCCTATTGGTCTCCTTTGCTGTCTATTGCTGTCCACGCTCCAATCCCTGCGTTCCCGTGTGACATGCGCAGAACCCACTTCCGTGACACACGGAAAGCAGGGACAATAGGATATTATTATAGAGGATTATTGCAAACTCATGTGGAAATGTGGAGAACTGAAATTGAAAAGATTCGCCCCTCCCTACGTGCATATACCTAATTCTGAGCAGCCTCACAAAATTCCAGAGCTCGGGGGGGGGGGCTGGGGGTTAAAACCAGTTTTAAACCACATTTCCACGCGTAGCATAAACAGGAGCCCAACGCTACCTTTGCCCGTCTCTGCTGCAGAAAAAGTGATCCGAGAGATCGATGATGTGATCGGGGGGGACCGCCTGTCAGCGGTGGAGAAGAGGGCCCAAATGCCATACACGGATGCGGTGATCCACGAGATCCAGAGGTTTAGTGACGTCATCCCCACCAACCTGCCCCACGCCCTGACCCGGACGGTGCAGCTCAGGGGCTACACGCTGCCTAAGGTGAGCCATTCCAATGAGAAGCACCAGGGAAAGTGGCCAGTTGCCCTGCCTGGCTACCATTGAAAGGAGAGTGGAGTTGCGAGGCTGGCAAGGAGCTCCTGAGGAGCAAATATTGCCCTTGGAGGGAGGGAGGGAGGCCAGGTCAATCAGGGGCAGGCAATCTCTCCAGGAAAGTGAGGGGTTTGCACTGCCTGTGCTATTTGGTTCTGCTAAGAGGCTTCCGGTTGCCTTCTGAGTCAAGGCTGTGGCAGACGCCGACCCTCCTCTGTACCTCCTTCTCTCACCTGCCTCTAGGGCACAGATTCCCTTGCTGACCTCTGTGCTGAAAGATCCCGAATGCTTCAGTGACCCCAAGAACTTCAACCCAGCCCACTTCTTGGACGAAGATGGTCGCTTTAAGAAGAACAACGCCTTCATGCCCTTCTCCACAGGTACCAGGTTGAGGAGGGCGGGGGGAAGGCATTCATAGGTTAATTGGTGGGGGTACTTGGCCTGACCGAAATGCTACTTCATCCCTCAAATCTCCCTCTCATAATCTATTTCTCTCTCCATAAAATTTTTGTTTCAAGTCTCTTGAACACATTTTTCATCGTGAAAACTCTGCACACTCCAATAGAGTATTTTGCTCCTGGTGCAAATAGTAGCTTGGGGTGGGGCATTGTCATTGCAACCACACCAGGAAGTTTTTCATCTGCCCTTCCACCCCTCATTATCCAGCTGCTACTGCCCCTCCCCATGCCACAGAGCCTAGTTTCCAGCCAATATCCCACATACAATCACTCCTCAGGTGGCAGAAAAGTTGAATTGTTTCTCACCTGGCTAAACTCCAGCCTTTCACAGCATGCCAAAGTCTCTTGCTCTGTTGACTTGTGCGCAGAGGCACGGCTGTTTCAGAATGCTTAAGTTGCCTTGTGACTCAATAAGATAGCCTTAAAAATCTTATTAAATAAATAAAAGTAACACCTAGAAAGATTTTGATTGATTATTTATGGGAGGTCAAGCCAGAGTTAGAAATAAACTACCTTTACTGCTACCTTGGGTTTTCTTGGAGGTGGGGGCAGAAAGGGGAAATTGCTGCTTTATCTGTGCTTCCTTTTTTTAAAAAAGTAATTTTATTGGTTTTTTAACATAAACACACATTTACAAAGACTTAACTAACAACAACACAACCAACACAAAAACAAAAACAAAATAAAATTCTTATTTCATCACATTTCCCATTCACATCTTTGTGGGACTTCCCCCGACCTCCCCTTCTGAGTTTCAGTATAAATCTTAATTACACAGTTTAATCTTCATTATCCAATCTTATCAAAATATCTTACATATCTTTCCCCCCTCCTTATTTTAAATGCTTTTTCTTCTATACCCTCAATATAACATTGTACCCCAGAAACCCCTAGGTATTTCTTTAGGATTTCTGTCTTATCCAATAACCCATTACTCTAATTACCGTAACCTTTAAAAGAAAAAATTTCCAAACTTGCCGCTCCGCCTCCCCCTCCCAGTCCTGCAATATCACTGTCAGATCAGCAAACTTCATCTTTTCTTCCCTTTCCCCCCTGACTCCTCCTCCTTTCAGCAGTGTCTCCCAGCCAGTTCAGCCAGTTCCATAAAATCTATCTTCCAATATCAATATCCCAACAATCTAAACCATGTTAGCCTGTTTAAAGAAAAAGAAAAGGGAAAAAAACCCCACACAAAATAATGTTTGACTTTTCAACCCACTCCATTGTAAACAGTTAAAATCATTAGTAGGATTGGAATATCACTTGTACCGGTAGTTTAAGGATGAATTCTGGACATAATGGAACAGGCAAAGGATTTGGAGTATCATAAAAGATGTGGGAGGAAATGATTAATAATAGGACCCACAAAGGGGAGGATGGAAGTCCAGGAGATTCCTAGGAATCTTGTTCTAATTATTTATATATGTTAGGGCTCGGGGTTGTCTCCTCGAGAGTAAAGAGGAAGAAACATCCGTTCTTCTAAAGCTAATACTTTATTTACAGACTATGTACATCGGAGCGTCTAAGAGTCATGTCCGCTTGGTTCCAGAATCCGGGAGTGGCTTTCACCGGTTCCTCCCCCAACATAGAAGGTTGGGAATTCCAAAACGTCTCCTCCTTTCCTTACACTTTTTCCCTCTACACAGCTGGAGCGACGGAAGTAGCTGACTGCTTTGCTCCGCAACCCCCTCAGGTCGATCTAGGGCTCTGTCAGCATCTCTGACCCTCAGCTCCACCGCACTGCCTGACAGTTCCTGCTCCTCACCACTGGGGCTGTCCTTACTATCCCTGCTGGACTCAGAGCTGCTTCTCAAGAGAGGCTGCGCTTCCCTCCATCCCTCCTTCCCTGTCTCAAGTGCCTTGCGTGAGGGCAGGTCCCTGACAATATCTCGCTGTAAGTTTTTAATTTGAAAAACCAAATAACAATTTATACATAAATAAATAAATTTGCACCATCAAATACCAGACCACAGCCATAAAGTGCTGCTTGATTCTCTCCGCAGTTAAAAGGATCTGTGCCAGGGAAAGCCTAGCGCGCATGGAGCTCTTTGTCTTCCTGACTTCCATCCTGCAACATTTCACGCTCAAGTCCCCCGACAACCCCAAGGACATCGACCTCACAGCCACAGCAAACGGTTTTGCAAACATCCCACCCGCCTACCAGCTCTGCACTGTTGCACGCTGAGGAACGATTGGTTGAGAAGCGAGGCAGGGAAAGGGGCAACAAATTTAATTGAGTGTGGGGGTTTTTCGGGGGGGGACACTAAACATTACTGGTGTTGCCTGGGAGTTAGTGGTCAATGTGCAATAATCCATGGAATGAACCCACACAAATGAGGTTTCTGGACTTTTGGAATGGAAGTTTCTGTGGGAGATGAGAGGGAATGTGGATGAGGGAATATTGATTAATATTTCCTATCCCAGCTTGTGCTAACAAGCTCCAAACTAGCAGAGTTTCTCATCCCCAATAAAGCGCAGCAAAGCGTGGCGTTTAAGTTCCTATGAACTTCTAGAACAAGGCAGATCCTGGCATATATTTCCCCTGCTTCCCTCTTAAAAGAAAATACGCGACACATAAGCTTATAAAAGTATAAAGCTTTTACTTACAGACATTCCAAGCTCATACAGGCAGTCTCAGAAGGCAGGCTAGCTTAGATTAAATGTATTTACATGTGGAGATTCTCCTTAAGGGAGAAAGGCTCCATGTGGGCCTCTCTTGGCTGGAAGCCAAGAGAGCATCTCCTGAGATGTTGCATCCTCGGAGTCCTGGTGGCAAGAGAGGGAGAGTAGCAGCTCACCTGTATCTTTGAATAGCTACAGGTAAGGCCACTCCCACTTCTGGTCACACAAAGGAAGTGATTTCAGTCTTGGCACAGGAAACTCTACCTGGAGGACCAAGTCCCCTTTGTGTACACTCTAGGAATGTTGTGATTGACTGCACCAGTGTTATACATCCCACAGTTTCAAGGTCTAAGTCAAGCCTCCTGGCTTGGTTTTTCTTTATCTGAAAGTGGTCAATAATGCTACTCAGAACCAGGTTGGTTTCAGAGGTGTATGTTTGCAGTTTGACCTACCTAGCTGCATACCTGTGGTCTCTTGACTAATTAAAAGGGGAGTTACTTTCTGCGCCGGGTGCAGGAAGGAATGTAATAGGATAATTGGTTAAATGAAACTGTATTTAATTTGATCAAATGTCTTGTAAGCTGCCGGTGAGGAGGAGTGATGGCTTGGAGCGTCTGGCTGTTGTATTTTTGAAAATAAAAGTAAGAAAATATATTGTGAAGAGCTTTCATATTTCTACTTCCCATTCGCTGCGCACACTCGGTGTTGGTGAAGTAGCTCAACACACTAAACATTACTGGTGATGCCTGGGAGGTAGTGGTCAATGTGCGCCTCCCTGGCGCCCCCCAGCAAGCAAGACCATGTGATGCTGGGGCTGAGGAGGAGGTGTGGTTGTGCAGAACACCTGGAAGGGCCTTGGGGGGGGGGGATGACAAAACCAAAATTACAGGACAACATCCCAGAGGTGGATGGTGCCCTGTGGCTCAGATCTTTCTGATTATAGTCAGCAGAGCAGGCATCTTTCAGACCACATCAGCACCATCTTCTCCCTGAATGGTTAGTGTAGTCGCCGCTGGCTGTTGTGGAGAGGACGAAATGAAACCTGGATTGCTGTTTCTCTGCCTCTGCCACACAATATTAGAACTTGGGGAAAGTTCAGAGAGACCTGGGCAGGCAGGCTAATTCAGGACATGCATGAGAATGCACTTCTTCGCACACCAGGCCATGAACTTGTGTCAGGAGCTGGACATAGGACAGCAATAAAAGGAAAACTAAGTGAAGTTAACTCTCTATTCAAGAAACCAAAACAGTACAGGCCTAGTGATCGCAGCAACTCTTCCCAGTAGGTCCAGAGAACCTCCAGAGGGAGGAGAAGCTGGAGGGGGAGCTCGATCAGTGGAAGACCCTCAACCAGCAGCTGGAGGGGCAGGCCAGGTGAGTGAGCAGCAGCCTGAGAAGGGCATGGCGGGCTCCTGCTGCTGCTCCTGCTACAGGATCTGACCTTGGACTCGGAGCTGAAGGACTGCCAAGCACAGGTCAAAGAGAGCCTCCAGAGGGAGGAGAACCTGGAGCGGGAGCAGTGCCTGCAGGAGACTGTCCGGAGCTAGAACCAGATAATCTGGGAGCTGGAAATGGCCGAGTGCGAGGCTAGGGAAGCCTCTGTTCCATTCTTAATTGCCAAGCCAATAATGAGTGTACTTGTTGTTGTTCAGTCGTTCAGTCGTGTCCGACTCTTCGTGACCCCATGGACCAGAGCACGCCAGGCACGCCTATCCTTCACTGCCTCTCGCAGTTTGGCCAAACTCATGTTTGTAGCTTCAAGAACACTGTCCAACCATCTCATCCTCTGTCGTCCCCTTCTCCTTGTGCCCTCCATCTTTCCCAACATCAGGGTCTTTTCTAGGGAGTCTTCTCTTCTCATGAGGTGGCCAAAGTACTGGAGCCTTAACTTCAGGATCTGTCCTTCTAGTGAGCATTCAGGGCTGATTTCTTTAAGAATGGTTAAGTTTGATCTTCTTGCAGTCCATGGGACTCTCAGAAGTCTCCTCTAGCACCAGAATTCAAAAGCATCAATTCTTCGGCGATCAGCCTTCTTTATGGTCCAGCTCTCACTTCCGTACATTACTACTAGGAAAACCATAGCTTTAACTATACGGACCTTTGTCGGCAAGGTGATGTCTTTGCTTTTTAAGATGCTGTCTAGGTTTGTCATTGCTTTTCTCCCAAGAAGCAGGCGTCTTCTAATTTCGTGACTGCTGTCACCATCTGAAGTGATCATGGAACCCAAGAAAGTGAAATCTCTCACTGCCTCCATTTCTTCCCCTTCTATTTGCCAGGAGGTGATGGGACCAGTGGCCATAATCTTAGTTTTTTTGATGTTGAGCTTCAGACCATATTTTGCGCTCTCCTCTTTCACCCTCATTAAAAGGTTCTTTAATTCCTCCTCACTTTCTGCCATCAAGGTTGTATCATCAGCATATCTGAGGTTGTTGATATTTCTTCCGGCAATCTTAATTCCGGTTTGGGATTCATCCAATCCAGCCTTTCGCATGATGAATTCTGCATATAAGTTAAATAAGCAGGGAGACAATATACAGCCTTGTCGTACTCCTTTCCCAATTTTGAACCAATCAGTTATTCCATATCCAGTTCTAACTGTAGCTTCTTGTCCCACATAGAGATTTCTCAGGAGACGGATGAGGTGATCAGGCACTTCCATTTCTTTAAGAACTTGCCATAGTTTGCTGTGGTCGACACAGTCAAAAGCTTTTGCGTAGTCAATGAAGCAGAAGTAAATGTTTTTCTGGAACTCTCTAGCTTTCTCCATAATCCAGCGCATGTTTGCAATCCTGCTCTGGTTCCTCTGCTTCGAAATCCAGCTTGCACTTCTGGGAGTTCTCGGTCCACATACTGCTTAAGCCTGCCTTGTAGAATTTTTAGCAAAACCTTGCTAGTTTGTGAAATGAGCGCAATTGTGCGGTAGTTGGAGCATTCTTTGGCACTGCCCTTCTTTGGGATTGGGATGTAGACTGATCTTCTCCAATCCTCTGTACTCCCCAAAATGCTTTTTCTCTTCCAAATGATCCCGATCATAAAGTTAAATGCTTTGATAAATGGAGTAAAGACCTGATAAGGTATATCTGGCAAGGTAGGAAACCCACCATAAATACAAATTGCTGGCGGAGAAGAGAGAAAGAGGTGGGTTTGCACTTCCTAACCTAAAATTATACTATGAGGTGGAGTGTCTAATCTGGATAAAAGATTGGATTTTATTAAAAAGAACAGATATTTTGGATTTACAAAGGTATGGCAACAGATTTGGGTGGCATGCCTACCTTGGTTATAATAAGGCTAAAGTCCACAGAGGGTTTACCAATCACATTCTTAGAAATGCTTTATATAAAGTATGGACTACACATCAATCATTACTAGAACCACTAACTCCATGGTGGCTGTCCCCGCTGGAAGCTTTGGTCATTAAAAAAAAATCTGAATATGGAGGGCAACTGTGCAACCTGTAGACAATTGTTGATAGAAGACCAAGGTTGTCTCAAGTTGAAACCGTTTGAAGAGATTAGACAATATCTAACCGATTGGCTTCAATATCATCAGTTTAACAGTCCATTCAAGTCAGATAAAGTGAAAGGATTGGTAAAGAGGATTCTAAAGGAGGAGTGATGGATTGCAGTGTTTGGCTGTTATGTTTTTGAAAATAAAACTAAGAAAAGATATTGTGAACAGCTTTTTTATTTCTACGCCCCACTCGCTGTTGGTGAAGACATTCACAATTTTACAGAAAACGCAATAGAAAGCACATGGAAAACATTGGAAAGAATGAATGAATTCGACAAGATATCTGATTTTAAATTGAATAAAAACAAAACAAAACTGTTAGTGAAAAATATGAAGGATCACGAAAAGCAAGAGCTACAAAACAAGATGGGTCTATCGATAACAAAAAAAAAATCAAACATCTAGGAATTTGGATCTCTATAAAAAAATCTATTCAATGATAATTATACTAAAGTATGGAGGGAGAGAAAAAAAGATCTAGAAATTTGGAGTAGATTAAATCATTATGGGGAAGAATTTCAACTATCAAGACGTCCGTGCTACCAAAAATGCTATTCTTATTCCAAATGATACCAATAATAAGTGGAAAAAGTTGTTTCAAGGAGAGCCAGCGTGGTGTAGCGCAGCGAAAGTGTGTTGATGGTAACCAGTGCTTTTTTCTTTAAAAAAATGTTTAGGGGTACTCTCATTTTTACTCAAGAAAATCACCATTTTATAGTTCAAATCTGGAAAAAATACAGTAAATGGACAAAAGTACAAAGATTCACAAAATGTTTAGGGGTATGTGTACCCCCCCCCAAAAAAACCCCAGCACTGACTGTAACCTCTAATACACTGCCATGTATTATGGGCAATCACATGTATGGATGCCATATGCAACAAACTTTCCCCTCTGTTCCTTGACTTTCTGGAGACCTGGAGCAATCACACATACTGCCCAGCATTGTAATTATGTGGTTTTTTAAAATTGAATTGCTTCAAATGTATTGCATTTTTCAATCATGTTAATAGTTATAAAACTGTTACGGAATGTTTACAAGGCTTGTTGGCTGCAAATAAGGAGGTGGCGGCAGTAAAAGAGAAAGCCTTCTCCACTCAGGAGCCTCTGGGTCAGCAAACTGCTTAAAATGGGGAGACTATCAATACCCAGTGCCCTAGACCAAATGTCTTACTTGGCTAGAAAAAAAGCTGATATATGGAACTCAGTCACAAGAAACACACTGCAGCTATTTCTTCAGATTTCAGCCCCTTCCAGATGACAGACTTTCTGACTCATGTGTAAGAGAGCCAAAAAACTTCACGGCCTATTATCTTGCATATATACCACAGCTGGAAAGGTCCCTGGAAAGGGTATTTTTGCAATATTGTAAACTGCCTAGAGATTTATTTCAAGTAAAAACTCACTTTAAAAAGCCGTGCAACTCCCTCCCCCCACCACCTCTCTTTCTTTTTGTTCGGCAAAACTTGGAGTTCTCGTTTTTCTTTCATTTTCTTTATTGCAAAAGCATGTGGGGCATCTGAAGACTGGAAGCACTTGTAAGAGGGTTGGGGGTCAGAGGAGTAGGAAGGGGGGGTGGACATTCGGTGCCCGCCCGCAACTCCCAAGGCTACCCCAAGCTGTCGAGGGGGTGGGTGGGTTGTGACAAAAATAATTCTGCACCGGGTACCACCTGGGCTTGCTGCGCCTCTGCACTCATGCAGCAGGGACCATTTACCGTGGAACCACACAAAGATTATAAGGCCGGGGAAGCTTTGAACTGCCTTGCACATCCGCTGAAATGTCTATTTCCTCCCTCTCCTGGAGGGATTTTAGGTGGAAGTTTTGCAACACCGCTGTGAGGAATAGGAAGAGCTCCATACGGGCCAAACCTTCACCAAGGCAGACCCTTTTCCCTAGAGAAACAAAAAATAGGTTTTTTTATGTATTTTGTGTTTTCCTATTGTATTTTTTATGTTGTGAACTATGATCACAACATAATCAGAGGGGCAGCTGGGGACACTTGCCCTGGGCTTCCGAATGATAAGCTGGCCAGGGGGCCCCACCAGACTTACTCTGCCATGCCTGGAACAACTCTGTTACTCCCAGCTGACCAAGGACTCCTGCCCCGGGCCACAGACAAGCTCTGCACTGGCCTGATAATGTTAATAATAATATTAATTTTAAAACTGTGTTCCTCCTAACCCAATGCTCAATCCAAGACTTATTTTCCTATTAATTAACCCGACATCCTTGCCCTTCTCACTCTTTCTTTCCTCCTTCACATCCTTAATTCCTTCTAAGGTTTAGCCAAGCCAGCCCTCCCACGTGTTCCTCCCTACCATTAAGCTGATGTGCAATACCTGCTGAAAATGGGAGGGCGGCTTCATTCTTCTTGAAGGACCCTCTTTCATCCAGGAAGTGACGAGGATTGAACTTCCTTGGTGTCTCAAAGTGCTGGGGGTCATGCAGAGAGGACGACAAGAATGGCACTACTGTGGTTCCCTGGAGAGGAAAGACAGAGACCCCAAAAGCAACGGTTGCTGATATATAAAATATATCAAAATTGGAGAGTAGTCTCTACCAAAGGCAGCATAGACTTTGAAGGTTTAAAATGTTTTTAATGTTCTGTTGAAAGCTGCCCAGAGTGGCTGGGGAAACCCAGCCAGATGGGTGAGGTAGAAATAAGAAATTATTATTATTATTTATTGTTACTGCAACTGATCCAGTTTCAGGACCTCTGTTTCCTCTTTATCCTGCATTTGGCCTTTGGCCCTGTGCCAGACCCACCTACAGCTGAAACCTCTTGAACTTTCTGCATTAATAATACCGTACAATAATAAACATGTAGTTAGTTGAAACCTCTCATGCAGGAGTAAAGATGGCTGAGGTTATTTAAGGTAAGACAGCACAATTATAACAGGATGTTGTGTGTGACTGAGTTTGCTGCCATACTAAAGTCCTTCCACAGTGATGAGGGACTGCTTTTCTGTCCATTAGGCGGGATTTGCACCACAGGCATCCTGCCTCACTGATTATTCCTCGAGTTTGCTTCACTACACAGACGTACACCTCCTGCTGCTTCCTGTAAATGATGGAAAGTGGAACCACAACCGACTTCCGGTCGAGGTGCCGGAGCGAGTGTCGGGGGGACATGTCGCTCTGACATTCCCCGACCCGACAGGGAAAAGGGGTGACCGCGACAGCGCAGCGGCCCCCAAAAATCCCAGGAAGGGCGTCCCGGGACCTAAGGATCCGGCGGAGCTCAAAACGCTTCTCCTACTCCCCGGGAGACCCCAGCAAGGGCTCCCAAGAGTGAGCGGGGGGGCAGAGCTCAACGAATCGCTAAACCCCTGTCGTGTCAAGCTGCGGGACCGGCTGCCCCGAGCGCTTCGATTTCTTCTAAGAAGAAAACAATTTGGACGTTGGAAAAGTAAGTAAAAAAAAAAATTGGACTTAATTAGAGAGCAGCATGGGGTTTCAAAAACGGAGGTCACCCCTGCCATGGTGGAAATACAATTAGGAAAAGTTGCTGCCAAAGTAACTGGAAGAAGCGATTTTGGAAAGCTATTTTGAACTTGGATACATAATTTAAACTTGTAAAATGGAGATCAGTCCCCAGGGCTGGTAACAAAAGAAAGGAAACTCTGTAACCTTGGCAAAGAAGGAGGAAGTTACAGTGGAAACTTTCTGTTACAGTGACTTAAATTGCCCTTTCCCTGGAGTCTTGGGGTAATTTAGCAAGAAATTGTTATTGGACTACAGAAAAAAGGTAATGGACTATTGTGATTGAGAAAGTTGTCTTTGAACTCTGAAATGGCTACTTTATATAACGCGGATAAACATTTGGCTACCTTGGATAAAATGGAGGACCTAGTTAAAAAACTTTTTCAGAGCAGAAGCAGCTTTCAAAACAAGAATGATCTCATGCCAGATGGTCAGGATGTACAGGATGGAAAGCATGAGAAATATAAAAGATCAACCATACCACAGACGGTGAGAAAGGCAAGCAAAAAGAGACCGCCCCGCAAGAATTCCAAGAAACCTATGAAGAAGTGGAAGAGGAAACTTAAGAAAAAAAGACAAGCAGCCCCAGAAGGAGAGTGGGACCGCAGGAAGAGGGAAAAGGTACTGCAGGGGGGAAAGCAAGATCAAGATCAAGACCCAGTTGGGTCCGAGAACTTTTGGGTTTGGACGGCGGAGAGGTCGGGTGTGGGGTAGAAAAGAGTACTATATATTTAAATGGATTGATTTTACTGGTGGACAAAGCGTTATTGGATAGGGTTACAGGCTTGAGTGATGAATAATGATAATTGATTTTTGCAAATGATATGTAAAGGATGAAGGCTAAATATTCTGAGACCAAGGGGAAGAAGGGGAGACAAAGTGGTAAGAACATAGGGGAACAGAAGTAATTAAATGCCAAGGCTGGAATTTAAGATTGATAAGTAAACTACCTATGTTTTTAATAATATACTTAAGATGATGTATGAACAGTAAGATTTTTGACAATATATTGGGAGACCAACAGTGGGGACGCGAGGAAGTCACAGAGGAACAAGAATTTGAAAGTAGTAACACCTGGCCTATAAAAGGAGGTCAGGGCGAGTGAAGTTAAGAAAATGGTAATGTAAGGTTAAATTTAAGTTTAACCGATATGTTTCGTGTTTAAAAAATTGTAAAACCTAATAAATATTTTTTTTTTAAAAAAAAGGAAAGTGGAACCACAACCATCTAGTGACCTGTCACTAATCCTTCTGTTGGCCACATGGCTCACCGCACCTTGGGAATGCTGAAGCCCCGGAAATGTGTGTCGCAGGTCACCAAATGAGGAGCTGCCATTGGGGCAAGATCTATAAACCGCTGGATCTCATGAATGACAGCATCCGTGAAGGGCATCTGACTCCGGTCCTCTAAGGAGGGGCTGCGGTTCCTCCCAATCACCCGGTCAATCTCCTCTTGGACCTTTGCTGTAAAGAAGAGAGAAGGGTTAAAACTATATACTGTGGTACCCAGGCAGTGGGAGGTGGTTAGATATATGCATTTATAGGAGGAATCTTGGCTCAAAAGATTTTTGATATCCTTTCTTTCCTTGTCGATCACTTGTAGCCGATTAAGATTGTCTTCCATGAATATGGTCTTAATAATGTGTCCATAAGTGACTGTGGAGGCCAATTCTGGATCCACATGTCCTTCCACAGTGGGGACATAGGCTTCTGGGCGGGAGTTGATCACGGTGAGGATTTGCCAAACATGTCTCCCTTTCATCCTGAGTTCGTGCTTCTTCAAAGTTCCATGATGCCTTTGGTAGAGGCTATTCTCCAATTCTGATATATTTTATATCAGAGCAGTGTAGAAAGTAAAATCAAAATGGAGCTCATGCTTTGCAAACAGAAGGTTCTTTTTCTGGCATCTCCAATTAAAGGATTAATGTAGAAGGTGATGGAAAGAACCATTCTCCACCTGAGAGCCTGGGGCGCTGCTGCCAGTCAAAGCAGATAAGAAGGGGCTAGACTGGGGGTAAGGAAGACCTTTTTGAAACCAGGGACTGTAGTCTTTTGTGTAGAACCTTTCAGGAACCACATGACAATGGTGGGTAGAACCAAAGCCAAAAGTGGATGGAGCCACAGGTGTGACTCTCTTAACCCTGGACAGTTGGCTACCTTCCAGTCATGCAAAAGCCAACAACCTGCCCCATCACCTCAAGAAACTGCTAGGAATGGTCTAAAACTACTCCAGATTATTCCCAATAGCAATTTCACATCAAACCACCACTATTCTATTCTAGTGTGAACCCTAGAATAGTAGGAGTGCTTGCCAAAGGTGTTCCAGCCCTGGTGTGATCAAAGGAAGGACCTGGGCAGGCTAGAGGTCGGGTTTTGTCCCAGTGGAACTTTCATGGGTTAGAGCTAAAAGGGAGTCCTGGTTTATTTGGCAAGCAAGGAACCCGTAAGCCAGCCCAAAAGACAGGCAACAAGAGTGAGTGAGGAAGATTCGGTCTTGTTTTTTCACCTTCTATCTCTGGGTATCGGAGGAGGATGAGAAGCCCGTATCTGAGGGTGCTGCTGACTGTCTCTGTCCCTGCAAAGAACAGGTTAAGAACCGTAACAGCCAAGTTCTCATTATGGAATTCCGAAGTTGGGTTCTCTTTCTCCTGACACAGGGAGGAAGAAGAGGAAGAAGAGAGTAATGTTATCAAACCAGGAGCCAATCAGCATGCCTGCAGAAAGGTTTTATGGAAGGCTGGTGTATGGCCACCAGGATTTCCTTTCCGTATATTTAGGTCAATTATGAAAGATCAATTATGCCGTATATTATCAACCTCTATTATACAGAAAGATTTTGGTTTATACATTCCCTGAATAATGTTGACTGGATACGAGTTAATGAAAATGAAGACATCTGTGCTTGACACAAAATATTTAAGTGTACAGGTCGAGGTGGTCCTCCTACAAGATTTTGCCCTGTCAATTTATTTTGACAGCAGATACTTTTGAGATTGGTTTGGTAAGGAACCAAGAAGTGCTTTGGCCTTAGGTTTCTAGTTTTCATTTTTACACTGTGTTGTGGCAGCTATTTCTAGTCCCCCCGCCTTAGATATCTGACTCAATAGAATTTTTATTCTAATCCATTGTAAGTTTTTAAACTATTTTAAAGTGTGGTTGAACAATAGTTTAATAAATATTATATTATTATCTTTTTGGATAAGCTGTTGACAAAGGCATTTTTGGCCAAACCAAGTTGGGCAAATTGTGTCAATTAAGAACCCATCTTTTGGGAATATAGATGTTCTTTTTTGAACACCATCCTTGGATGCTTCCGGTTTGTGTGTACATCATTCTTCAGTGGAGAAAGCATAGTGTAAGTCCCACAGACTTCTCACTTTCTGGGATCTTTCTCATCCCATGCCCCTTTCATGAAGGAAGCCACACTTGGGCCTGTGCTTTAAAACTCCAGGGCCAATCACTTTTTGATTGTTTGTTAGCCCTGCCACTTTCCCCAGGAAAACCCGCTTTTCAATGCTGGAAATTGGCAGAGGAAGCCACTCGGGAGCCTGGGCCGATATGCCCAGGGGTGGGGTGAGCCTGCTTCCTCCCACTCAGTCATCTTACAGTTGGGGGGGCAGCGGGCGGACCGTTTCAGCAGTGGGACCGTTTCAGCAGTGCAGAGTCTGCGTGCGCCCAAGCCATCACGTCTCTCCCAGGAGAAATGCGTGGCTCAGGTGTGCTGCAGGCTCCGCGGTGAGTGCCGCCTGGCATTTTGTCACCCCCCTCAGTGGTGACACCTAGGGCGGTCCACACCCACCGCACCCCCTTCCTCCGCCCTGATGCTGGATCAGAACAAATGGCAATTTGGGTTTTTCCATGGATTGCTGTTTGCTCCGATTCATTGGCAAAGAGTAGATTGTAATGGAGAAATCATAGGGCTAAAAAGAAAGGGGGGGCATTTAGACACAGTGCTTTCAAGTGTGGAGCTGTGCCTAGAAATGCAGCACAAAAGGAAGTCTGGATGAGCCCTTTATGTCAGAACAAAGACTGGTGAGAAGGTCAACCTATAACTGGGAGACACTCCGTTCCCCCCAACAAGTACCTGCTCCATTTTGGCCAGGAAACAGTCAATGAAGTCCCGGAGGCAATTTGGATCGAAGGATTCCCGGTGGATCTGGACCCTCTGAGAGATGAAGTTTATTAACTCCTTCATGTACTTGGGCACTTCTTGGTGAGGCCCAGGCAGGATCCGCATCAGGCCTGGGAAAAAATTCTTCATCTTTGAAGAAAAATAACAGACGTAACTGTCTAAGCTTCCTCACTGTCTTGCACCCCATGCTCTGGACTCCTTAATGCCCAGGCCCTGTACTATGCCCTCCCAACCCACACCAAAATAAAAATGAGACATTTTTAAAAAAAATTAAAAAAGGTTACGGGAGACTATGGATGCATTCTCTTGTTTCAGGTGAGCAGGTGCCTCCATTACCTGCGACAATCTGGAAGACAGGAGCCGGAAGGATTTGTTGATCACATCAAGTAAAAAGACAAACTGTTTGTCTTCATATTCGAACCGCTGGCCAAAAACCACAGAGCAGATAACATTGGAGACGGCGTGACTGAGGTGGAAGGTCGGATCAAATGGGTGCCCTGCGGAGGCGGAAAATGGGGACAACATCACCTAAGATGCCAGGATGCATCCTGTGGTCAAAGGAGTAATAATAATAAATTTATTATTTATACCCCACCCATTTGGCTGGGTTTCTCCAGCCACTCTGGGAGGCTCCCAACAAAATGTTAAAAACACAATAAAACATTAAAAACTTCTCTAAACAGGGCTGCCTTCCTCAGGAGAAGGAATATGCCTAATGGACACTGGTGCATTTCGCTAAAAAGGCTCCTGAATGTTCTAACAGCAGCCAGAAATATGCAAAAGAAGCTTCTCCAGCTAGATGAAACCAAATAAACCTCTGCACATGGACAGGAACTTGCCATGCCGTGGGAGCCAGTGCAGAACCAGCCAGCCCCATATTTCTACTGTTTAAAGGAAATACTAGGAAGCTTGGGGGCTGTCCTTCCTCTTAATTAGGCAAGATATAGAGATTCTCCTCAATTCGATTAAAAACTTTGAAACTTTCCAGAGGGACTTTTTGTCAAAGGAAGGAAAGAAGAAAAATTATTTTACATTTAAAGAATGCACTCTTATTTAATATTAAACTGTCAAGGCGCAGGCAGAAAACACAGAATGGCACCTGGGTTATTTCATGTGCAAACTGTGGCCCAGAAAATGAAACTCTACAGAGTGAATTTCAAGAATTCCTTAAGACAATGACTTGGGAAGCTGTGGTAAAAGAGAAGCAGCTATGCCTTTTCAATAGCTGAGGGAACATCCTAAGGAAAAGGGACAAGGCCATCTTGCAGTTTCACCCAGCAATGCAATTCCAAGCCATCCTCTAGGGGAATCTTCCAAATTCCTCAGGGACTCGTGAGGCGTGTATAGTGATTAATTTATTTCAGAACGAGGCATGTGTAGTGATTAATTTATTTCAGACGGTAGCTGTTATGAAGGTCCATCGAGAAGGGATTACTCCGGGGGGGGGGGGTAGGAGAACCTTTTGAATCCTCATTAAAAAACAAAATCCTGAGGCAATTCCTGTGGCCTTCTAAAGGCCCATGGCCTTGGAAAGGTTCCCCTGACCCTCCAGGCCTTGAGGAGAGAGGAAAAGGGAGAAAGGAAGAGGCAGCTCCTGGCATAAAGGCAGCCATTTTGAGCCTGGCGTTCATCTAGCCTCTTCATGGCGGGGGAGGGGGAAAAGGCAGGAAAAGGCCTCCGCTAGGCTAGAGGACGGCTCCCTGGTCTCTGCTCAGTTTGCTCACATCCCTTGTCTGGTCTGAGGAGAGAGAAAAAGTCTCTGAGGAAAGAGGGAACGGAGGCAGACAAGCCCAAGGTTTATAACAGGGGTCAGCAAACTTTTTCAGCAGGGGGCCGGTCCACTGTCTCTCAGACCTTGTAGGGGGCCAGACTATATTTTGAGGGGGGGAAATGAACGAATTCCCATGCCCCACAAATAACCCAGAGGTGCATTTTAAATAAAAGGAAACATTCTACTCATGTAAAAACCCGCTGATTCCCAGACCATCCACGGGCCAGATTTAGAAGGCAATTGGGCCGGATCCGGCCCCCAGGCCTTGGTTTGCCTACCCATGGTTTATAATAATGATGATGTTGATTGGGGTATTATTTATACCCCTCCCACCTGGCTGATTTTCTGAGGGAATGTACTCAGAAAACCACAGAATCCGGCACCGCAATTGACCCCTCTGTGGTGATTACATAAATCTACAATCCCCACACCGTGACTTAAACCCTTTCCCCCCACATCTGGGCTGGAATACAAGGAGGAAGGAGATCCTTTATATGCCACAATCTTCCTGAGGGACTAACGCCATCTCCTGAAACCAGATGGCAAACTCTGTGGGCAACGGGGCAGGTGCAAAGGAGGAAAGCCGGACCCACTTATTTGACAGGCGACTGAACGCTTGTGAGGAAAGAACGGCGGGTGTTTTTGGCAGGATGAGGGTTCAGGCCTGAGTGGCCATTCCTCAGTTACAGCATCCTTTTCCTCGCCTCCTTCTGCGACAGTGTCAAAAAGCACACAGCGCCCCTTCTGAGGGGAAACGTTCACCTTCCGTTTTCCTCAGCGCTTCCACCAGGAACTGGGCCTCCTCCTGGATCCGCTCCTCGATGGATCTCTTCCCCATCCCAAAGTTCCTCAGGGTTGTGAGGGAGAAGCGACGGAGCTGCTTCCACCTTTCCCCGTTAGTGGAAACCACGCCTGGAAATGGAGAAAAACGCCAGAAAAAAGGCAGAAGACTGGGGGAGAAAAGATGGAAGCGCTACACACAGAACATCCCTCTAGTATTAACAATCCTGTTCTCACAGGGGCAGCCATATGTGCCGGGGGGGGGGGGGAATAGCAAGCAGGACATCTTCTTCACTACAAGTCAGGTCCAAAAGAAGACGGAAGGGCCACACAGAAAACACTGGAAAGAGCAATGTTTTTCTGGTTTCTCTGAGATTGATAGAATCGTAGAATTGTAGAGGTGGAAGGGACCCCGGGGGTCCTCTAGTCCAACCCCCTTCATTGCAGGAGTTATGAAGGAAGCCCTGGCATGAAAGTAACCACACAGAAAGATGGAGGGACAGTTGGCATGAGGTGCGGGGAAGCAGACTTGCGGCATAATTTCACCGCCTTGAATCAGCTCCAGGGCAGCTGGCCTCTGGACCGCAGGAACCAACCACCAGGCCTATGGCTCTCCTTCTTGGGACCTCCCAACCATCCCAACAAAATTTAGGTTTTCTAATGGCAACAGGAAAGAAATGGAAGATAGAGAGAGAGAAGGTGAGAATGAGGGCAGGGAGGAAGAGGCAGCTGTGAAGGGAGAGAGAAGAAGCTGCTTACCTACATTAAATAGGGATGGGCATAAAATAAGATTCAGTTCACATTTAATTTGTACTTTCCAAAACAATAGGAGAACTGAAGCACAGCCACGCTTCAAAATGTGCACTTATCCAAATTTTGCAGAGCGGTTCTCCAGCCAATATTTATAAAAACAGTGGAAAGCAGGCATAAAAATATATTCGTGAAACAGTGGAAATAACATCAAAATGCATTGTATTGGGGAAACCTAATTGCAAAGATAAAATGTGTACATAAGTCACAATGGCACACAAAAATGTGCTTACTAGGAGAAATCTGAACTAAAACACTGAAGAGTTTTGGAGAGGTTTGGTTTTTTTGTTTTTGTTTTTAAAGAAAAGTGGTGTGAAAATGTGGAGAAGTGGAAAAATGAGAAGTCTAGAAAAGCCAAATTGATTGACCTTTCCATTTCTAGGAGTGAAATGGGGGAAAGTGAGAAAATCAGAAGTGAGTCAAATTTCTCCCCCATCCCTAGAAAAGGAACATAGGAAGCTGCCTTAGAATCATGGAGTTGGAAGGGATCCCCATGAACTTCTAGTTCAACCCCCTGCAATGCAGGAATGCCTTCTACTGAGTCAGACCACTTAGTCCATCTAGCTCTGATAATACTGAGAATATAACAGATGGAAGGATGAGGTGTGTGTGGCAGAAAGAAGGGGAAAGGGGGGGAGAGGAAGAAAGGAAGGAAGGGGAAGACCGTGCAAACCTTTTCCTCTTCTCTCCTCCCCCCTCCCCACCGCCCCCACCTTGACTCCAGCACCATTTACCACAGTCATGCATATCATTGAAAAGTTTCCTATGGTGGAATACAATTTTCAGGCTAAAAGTAGTTCTTCAGTCCTGAGCTATATTAAATTATAGAATCACAGTGCTCCTTGTGCCTCTGGTGGCTTCAGTTATAGGTTCATGTTTTGGTATATCTTGTTAATCAAGTGCACCACACCTCTTGTTCTCTCATTTATTATGATGGTACTCTCCACTTGTCTGTTATCTCATCGCAAATATCCAGATAAATTGCTTTATTATTGCTTCTTGTGAATGTAGCATCCCAGGCTGGGCTTGGCTTGATTTTTGTTTTATATGTTTGACTCATGAAGTTCTATTTTATTATTGGGTTTATATGGATAACGTTAAAAAAAAAGGAAAAAGACAGGGATCACAATAATAATAATAATAATAATAATAATAATAATAATAATAATAATTTTTTATTTATACCACACCCATCCCGATTTAAAAACCGGGCTCAGGGCAGCTAACAACAAATATAAAACATTGATTAAAAACGACTTTAAAAATAGCTTAAAAACAGCATAAAGTACAACATAAATGTAGCATCACCAGGGCTAACTGGCCAAGTTAGTCCTGCTAGGGCCAGCAAGGAGACCAGGGAAGGGTTTAAATGTGGTTTCTCAGAAGGGTTTCTTCATAGAAAAAGGGAAGGGAAAAAGGAATGAAGGATCAGGCTAAATTGAAGGCCAGGCGGAATAGCTCTGTCTTACAGGCCCTGCGGAAGGAGATCAAGTCCAGCAGTCTCGTGGAACAGAGCATTCTACCAGGTCGGAGCCATCACTGGCCCTGGTGGAAGATAATCTGGCTTCTTTAGGGCCCGGGACCCTTAAGCTATTATTATTCATGGACCTCTATCTCAGCACCTACTTCTGTCCTATTATCACAGTACCATTGAGAGTGTCCTAACCTATAGTATATTATCGTGGTATGGGAGCAGTTCTGTAATGGACAAAAAAGCTTTACAGAGAATAATTAAAATTGCCCAGAATGTTATTGGGCTCCAACTACCAACCCTGGATGAGATCTTCATGTCTCGCTGCTTGAAGAAGTCACACAATATCCTGAGAGATCCCACCCACCCTGCTCACAACCTCTTTGCACTGTTGCCTTCGGGCAGAAGATACAGGACGATGAAAACTCGAACCACACGCCTTCTGAATAGTTTCTATCCAAGAGCTTTGATTGCATTAAATAATGATCTCAGGGCCAGTAGTAAGAAATAGCAAGCAGTGAGTAGTAAGGAATGAGATAGGTTTAGGTTATGTTATGCTCAAATAGGTTATGTTACATTCTGGATTATGTTATGTTTTAATAGATTATGTCTTAATAGGATGAGAGTGTTGGAGATATGTGCAAATGTGTATGGTAAATCCGGTCTTTGGGTGTTTGATTTTTGTTGTTGTGTATACTGTGTATATGCGGACAATGACAATAAATTTATCTTAATCTTAATCTTAATCTTAATCTTTGCGGGACATACCAGGAGAAGCAGTCCCGTGAGTATGAGGGTCCTAGGCCGCATAGGGCTTTAAAGGTCAAAACCAGCACCTTAAACCTGACTCCACCAGGAGCCAGTGCAGCTGGTAAAGCACTGGGTGAATATGCTCCCGTGGCAAGGACCCCGTGAGGAGCCTCGCTGCAGCATTCTGCACCCACTGGAGTTTCTGGGACAGTTTCAAGGGCAGCCCTGCATAGAGCGAATTACAGTAGTCAAGCCTGGAGGTGACCTTCACATGGATCACTGTGGCCAGGTCGGGGCGGGAAAGCTGCCTTCTACCGAGTCAGGCATGTGGTCCATCCAGCTCAGTATACTGACTGGCACCTGCTCTCCAGGCTTTCAAGTAAATGCCAAAGACTGTAGTTGGGACATTCTGCATTCAGAGCAGGTACTCTTGACACTGAGCTAGCTATGGCCCTTCCTCTAATTGCAAGATACATTTATCCCATCCCAGCTTTCGGTTGCATTCATTTCTGTTACAAACACTGTATTTTCAAGCTGCCACTTACCATAATCCCTGATGGTTTCATCCACACCCAGCATCAGTCCTCTCCCTCCAAATGTTTCTGCATTATCTATGAGTGCTTCCTTTATGGTTCCATAACCGCACAGCACCACAATTGGCCGGGAGCCCATGTAGACAGTGAAGACTGAGCCATACTGCTCCTGGAGCTGCCAAGAGACAAAGAACACTAGATGGATCAATAATCTGAATCTGTATAAGGCAGTTTCCTCTTTTTCTGCAGTAACAAATTCTGCATAGGGGTAGCTCCTCCTCTTCCACTCTGAATGGCACTGGGACACCTCCTTCACATAGCAGCCCCCAGACCTGCTGGCGGCAGAGACCCACACTGACCTTCTGAAAAGATGTGATGATGTTCCGAACATCCAACTGGAGCAAGTTGCCCAGCAAAGGCAACGGGTAGGGGCCTGGGGGCAGTTTGCCCTTTGTGGCATCTCTCCTCCGGATTAGGATAAGCAAGAAGGTGATGCAGGAGACCAGCAAGAAGGGCAACACTCCAAAGAGGCCCATTTGGGAGCTGACGGCCCTCGTTGACTTTGCTGCTCCTGGTACTTTGTTTCTGCAGAGAAGTGGATGGGCATCCCAAGCACTGCCTATAAATCCAAGGAGCCTGAACTCATTTAAAGATTAACTATTTTTCACGAATGAACCTGTGTTAAGAATAACAGAGAGAAAGGTCATTTTGCACAACTTATCTATTATGTGTTTTGCCAGCACACTTTGGTGTCATCTCCACATTTGTTTCAGCAAGGAAGGCAACAGAGGACACTCCTCGTGACTAGAGAGGTTAATTTTTCCCCCTGATTGCCCCAGAAAAAACAATGATCTGAGTGAATAAAAGATCATTCAGTGACATTATTTCAGGAGAAAGTCCACATACTGTAGTTTCATGTATTTGGGCTGTTGATTGAGTAGACCTTCGCTGCATTGGGGAGGCTGAGTCTGTTCCCAGCAATAGCAGTGCCTCTGTGTTCAGCGAGCAGAGGTGACTCTAGAGAAGTGCATCCAGTGTGGTCATACCAGGAACAGAGCTTCTGGGCCTCACTGAAATTTGAGACACCAAGGTCTGCCACTGCTGGGGGTCCAGGCTGTGCCTTTCCTTTGGACAATGGTTCCCCCACCCCTAGAGGTTTGCTTATATCTTCACTGGATTCCATTGCTATGCTCCTCTCCCTGGGAGGGGAGAGGCGAGACCATAGGGCTGCTTCCCGATCTGCAGTACCCATGTCCTTGGAGAGGGTCTTCCTTCTCTCACGCTGCTTTCCTGCCCCATGCAAAGCAGAGGCAGTTACTCTCCTCGGGCCAGAAACTCGCGTCTTACAACCGCACATTGTTTTTGTTACTCTCCCTGTCCTGTGGATGCATTCAAATCTACCCGTATCCTCTTATTAAAACCATACCTTTATTTATTGTGGGACATTTATACCCTCATGTCAATTAAAGATGGCCCATGGCAGGAAACAGTTCCTCATGCGACATCCCAGCACCACCAGGCTCCCCAGTCCTCCAAGGGGTTGCCTGGTGCTGGCAGCCAAAGCTACACCACTGCCTCCAGCCCCTGAATCATTTGGGTTGGCCTAATCTGAACCTTCCCCACCCCTACAATTTCCCTTTGGTCAACATTGCAGGTAAAACTTAGCCATTGGGCAGGGAAGAGGTTGATTCAAAGAGCAGGTGCAGATGCTTTGGAGCAACAGACCCACTCTCAGCAATCCCTCTGTAACCTCCTACATAAGCCGTGGTGGACCTACATTTCTGGGGCCCTGAAGCTTGAACTGTCATGGGGACCCCTTTGCAACCAGCAATGCACTGTTATCTTATTCAATGTGGTAGTTCCATGACAAATCACCACAGCTTTACAACATCTGTGCTACAGACTCTCAAACTTGTTGAAATATATACAACAAAAAACCAATCAATTTGAGTTGCACGACTCATATTGGGTCTACTAGACCCAATGTTCACAAAACTCGCTTCTGGGGTTCCTTCAGGATTAGGGGCACTGAAGCTTAAGCTTCATTAATTTCATAGTAGATCCACCCTTGCTCCTAAGCAAAATAAGATTGATATTTCAAAAGCAACCATGTTCCTTGCAATTACATCTGTGGCATGCTATTATCTCGAGCAAGAATCCTCTGAAGTGAGACTTCTGTGAATACGCATGTAAGATATGAATCATAGAATTATACAGTTGGAAGGGACCCAAAGTGTCATCTAGTCCAACTCCCTACAATGCAGAAATCACAGGCAAGAAGAGGAAGACACAACAATATCATGAAACAATTGAATTAGTGTATAAATCTTAAATTTTCCTCAAGTCTGTAAAACACTGAGTTTGGAAAACAGATTTGAATTTTCTTTCCTCCAGAATTCATTTACTATCATCTTGATTATTCAGTCACCTGAGCCAATTCTTTGGAGCCCCTTCCAACATGTACCTCCTCCATTTTGATAATGAAACTGTCAATGAAGTCCCAAGGACAATTTGGATCTAAGGACTCCTGGTGCATCTTGGTTCTCTGAGAGATGAAGTGTGATGGCCTGGGATTCAGACTCAGATGCTGAACCTGAGGGATCCCAGCCTGCACAGGATTCCCCGCCTCCAGAACCAGCAGAGCTGGGGCTAGGGCCTGAGTCTGAAGGGTCCTCACCTGTGCTGGATCCTCAGGTGCAGGCATCTGATGAGTCTGCTCTGGCTCCTGCTGGGATGGAGGACCTGCAGGTGCTCCACTCCCGGCCCTGTCAGGGGAAGCTGAGGTTGTCTCTGGGTCCAGCCTCTCCTGAGCTGCAGAGGCTCAGGGCAGAGAGGTGAAGGGAACTGAGTTCCCGCAGGAGGAGTGCTCACCTCCAAGCCAGGAGAGGCGAGTCACCAGAGCATCGGGGCCGCCCTCTGCCTCGGGGCAGATAAAAGCCGGCCAGCCCCAGCCCAAGTTGCAGGAGCAACATTGTTGCTGACCGGTTCCTGCTTGAAACCTGTTCTGCTTTCCTGCCTGAGCCCCTGACCTGCCCTGGTTCCCTGCTTGCCTGCCTGTTCCCGAATTTGCCTGACTCCCTGTCCTGCACCCAGCTTCAGTTATTACGGACTGCTTTTACATTGTACCTCTGACCATGGACCGGACTTGGACCTCGCCTTTTGGGTAACCCACGGGACCAGCACATGAAGTCTGCTAACTCATCCTAATACTTAGCCATTTTGTGGTGTGGTTCAGGCTGGATCTGCATCAAACGTGGGGGGAAATTGCACAACTGTGAAGAAAAAGAACACACATCCCCTTCAGGGCTTGCCCTTCCTCATCATCTTCCATCCCATCCTTTGGAAATTAATTTTCAGCCCCTGGACTATGCCCTTTTCACACACACGCACACACACACACACACACACACACACACACACACACACACACACACCAGCTCACCAAAACAAAAATAACCCATTTAGCTTAGGAAAAATATAGGGAGAGACAGCTGGGAGCATGAAACACCTAACACTCTTCTTTACTTAGGGCTTGTCCACACTTACCTTTTCTCCATGTTTTCCAGGCACAGATCCAGACTTTAAAGCTTCATGACCGAGCACTCTTCCCCAAAGCATTCCCAATGAAAACCCACTCTTGAAAGATGAAGTGCAGCAAACGGGAATTTGGGTTTTCTACGGATTGCTGTTTGCTTGGATTAGGCAGTAAAGAGCAGGGATTTGTGGGGAAAGCTCCAGAACAAACAAAAAAAAAAGGGGTGCTCAGACATGGAACTTTAAAGTGTAGATAAGTGTGAATAAGCCCTTACAGTGATTATACAGGAAGCAGTCCTCTTATGCTGAAAACACACTTCTATGTGATAGCCTTTGACACCCAAGATATATGTTTTAGGACCACCTCCTC
Source organism: Darevskia mixta (assembly GCA_034641385.1). Classification (NCBI taxonomy): domain Eukaryota; kingdom Metazoa; phylum Chordata; class Lepidosauria; order Squamata; family Lacertidae; genus Darevskia; species Darevskia mixta. The sequence continues at coordinate 557,658 of JAWWNH010000128.1, forward strand.
TCCATTATTTTTGTGTAAGTTGTTTTAAATGATATCCGTTTTTTATATTGTTGTAACTTGCCCAGCGGAGTCTAACAATGAAGGGTAAGTCAGAAATCCTGCAAATAAATTATTAGATCCCAAGCAAGCATCCCCTCCCTCCCTTACCAGTGTCCAAGCAGACGATACTACTAATGAGATTTTGTTGATCACGTAGAGTAAAAAGACGAAGTCCTTGTCCTCATATTTAAAGCGCTGGCCAAAAGTGACAGAGCAGATGACATTGGCAATGGCATGGCTGATGCAAAATGTAGGATCGAATGGGTGCCCTGTGGAGGTGGAGAATTAATTTATTTCAAACTGTAGCTGTTTAAATAAGACAAACCTATTGGGAAAAGCCCAACATTGAAGGCTTGTGGGGAAAACACTGCAGGCATTTCGTCAGGAGCAGAAGGAAGAAACTTCATCCCCCATGGCCAAAGTTTGGGATGAGGATTCATGCCTAAAAGGCTATTCCTCAGCTGCAAAGTCTGACAGGCGCAGATTCAAACTCCTCCTCTGAATCTCTTTCTGTTCTTGTTTAATTATCATTTATTCAATTTGTATGCTGCCCTTCATCCAAAGATCACAGGGCACAACAAAAATTCAAAATGAGAAAACAAAATGCATAATAAAACAAAAATAAACCACTAACACCCCTCCACACACACAAACACATTGTTATTATCTTGGCAGAAGCTGTCTTAGACCACTTACTAACTGGATCCACACAAATTGGAGAAGAACTCCTGGAGGAACTTTGAGGAAGAGAACCCACAGAAACACTCCTCTTGTGACTTTTAGATGTAAGTTGCCCTATTTTTCTTGCATGTAGGAGGGAAAGCCTTGACAAGTGACAAGAACATTCACCTTCTGTTTTCCACAGTACTTCCTCAATGTAACTCTTCCCCATCCCAAAGCTCCTTAGGGTTGCAATGGAGAAACGACGAAGCTGCCTCCATTATTCCCCGTTGGTTGAAGCCACTCCTGGAAATGGAGAAATATGCCACAAATCAGGTCTGGAGAAAGAGAGGAGGGCAACACAGAACATATCAGAGGAATAAAATGAGAAAGAAAGGAATAACAGGAAATTAAATGAGAGAGAAAAGGAAGTAGAGAATGTGAAACCAGATAATACTGAGAATAGAAGAGATGGAAGGATGTGTGTGACAGAAAGAAAGGAAAGGGGGGAGGAAGAAAGGAAGGAAGGAAGGGGGAAAGGCCGTGCAAACCTTTTCCTCTTATTCCCCCCCCACACACACACACCTTGGCTCCAGCACCACTTACTACAGTCATGTGCACATCACTGAAAAGTTTCCTATGGTGGAATGCAATTTTCAGGCTAAAAGTAGTTCTTCACTCCTGAGCTCTATTAAATTATAGAATTATAGAATTAAATTATAGAATTATAGAATTAAATTATAGAATCACAGTACTCCTTCTGCCTATTTTTTTTTCTTTGTAAAAGTGCAAGCAGAAAGAATAAAAACCTGTAATTCAGGGGAATTTCGACTTGCACAAGCATTTCTCTGGGCAATGCTGCTAGAAAGTTACATGCCCCTTTGGGACTCTCCCTACCTGTTCATGAATGAGGAAGGGAGATTAGAAAGATTAGAAACTCAGATGCCTGCAGCATCTCAGTATTATGGAGGACGGAGTCAGGACTTTAAGTCTGTGCAAATGATGATGATAATGATAATAATAATAATTTATTATTTATGCCCCACCCATCTGGCTGGGTTTCCCCAGCCACTCTGGGTGGCTTCCAACAAAATATATAAATACAATAAAAAACAATAGTCAAAGGCCAGCGGGCGAGCCAAAATGGCGGACGGCACGCAGCCGTGGAGCTCCTGAAGGCGGCCAGCGCTGCCGGAGGTACCCGAGGGCTTTCACGCCGCCAGAACCGCAGCCACCGCCGCGTGAACAGCGCGGGCTACCGGGAGAGGTAACCGGGTAGCTGCCGCCCCCCCCCACAGGCCCGCATCGCCCAGAATAAGCCGCCAGAGGCCAGGCAGAACAGGGGGCTCCGAGGCCTAGCGGCCTGGGATGGCCCATCCAGCGGAGCGCCGGTGCTCCGGAGACCAAGGAGGGCCGCCCCGTCTCCGCCGCCGCTACCACCGCCGCTGCAGCCGCCCTTGGGGAAAAAGAAGAAGGGGGGAGGGAGCCCCTCTCCACCCCCCCAGCGGCCTGAAAAGACCCGCCTCGCGGAGCGCCGGCGCTCCGGAGGCTGAAGAGGGTCGCCTGACACCTGCCGCTGTTACCACCGCCGCTGCAGCCGCCCTCGGGGAAAAAGAAGGGGGGAGGGAGCCCCTCTCCACCCCCCAGCGAAAAAAAACAATAGTCCATCAAACATTAAAAGCTTCCCTAAACAAGGCTGCCTTCAGATGTCTTCTAAAAGTCTGGTAGTTGTTTTTCTCTTTGACATCTGGTGGGAGGGTGTTCCACAGGGTGGGTGCCACTACTGAGAAGGCGCTCTGCCTGGTTCCCTGTAACTTGGCTTCTTGCAGCGAGGGAACCACCAGAAGGCCCTTGGCACTGGACCTCAATGTCCATGAAGTGGATTAAAGCAACAAATCCACTTTAAATAGAGGGGGTGGTCCTTTTTGCAGTTTGGAAAACAACAGGGAAGTGCATTGCAAAGTGTGGAATGAACCAACCATTGTCGGGTGTGTGTGTGAAGGCCCTGCAATCAAATGAGAATGCATGCTCATTGCCATAAAACCACCTATCTTGGGGCGCTCAACAGCTTTGGCTGCCCCCCGCTAACAAAAATCTTAACTCCTTTCCTTGAATGGCTGGCCGGAACCTGAATGAATAAATGTTTATCTAAGACATTATCGACAATGTCTTTTAAGTCCCTAGCTTGAAATTTGCCTCCTTCACAGCCACCACACCCTGAGTCAACATCTTCATGGAGCTGCCTACGATGACCCCAAGATCTCATTCCTGATCTGTCACTGCCAGTTCAGACCCCATGAGGGCATATGTGAGATTAATATCTCATTGCCCAAGCATGCATCTTTTTATGCTTGTTGACTATTTTCATACCACCGCCTTCTTCACCCACCGCTTCTTTGTCTGACATGCTATCTTTTCATCCAAGCCCTTTCAGTGCCTGCGGTCTAGTGGAAGTCATACCAGATTGCCCAAACTTGTGATAAGCAGATTGCCTAAACATAGGTGATGAGCAGGCTTTGGGTTACAACCAGTGTTTTTCATAACTGCCCAGAAGCAAAGCGCCTTGATCGTTCAAAACAGGAACAAAAATAATTTGTAGCCTTCCTGATAAGGCTACAAATCGGGAGAAAGCCGCACTCGCAGAGCTTAGGCGATACTGGATTTCAGCATCAATGTTGGCCCTTGTGAAAAGATAAATGCCCAGGTAGGAGAAGTGATTGACATTTTCCAGCATTACACCATTGAGTTGGATTTGTGGCACTGCAGAGGGCTTATTTTGTACTTGCTGGTGCAGTACTTTGGTTTTTTGGATGTTGAGTGATAGACCAAACTTTTCGTAAGCTGCTGCGAATATATTTAGGATGGTTTGGAGGTCATCCTCTGAGCGTGCACACACTACGTTGTCATCACCATACTGAAGCTCTATGACGGAAGTTACGGTAACCTTGCTCTTTGCTTTCAGTCTGCTCAGATTGAAGAGCTTTCCATGTGTTCAATTTGTTATTTCTACTCCGGTGGGGAGTTTCCCTTCAACAAAGTATAGGATCATGGCAATGAAAATAATGAATATAGTTGGGGCAATAACACAACCCTGTTTAACACCTGATCCCACTGCGAATGGTTCACTTTGAGAGCCATTGTTATCTGCGATTGTTGCTATCATATTATCATGGAGGAGCTGAATAATGTTCACAAATTTATCTGGGCAGCTGATTTTCAGAAGGACAGTCCACAGGGCATTATGATTTACAGTGTCAAAAGCCTTAGTCAGGTCAATAAACAAGGGTTGGTTTTGCTCTCTGCATTTTTCTTGAAGTTGTCGAGCGGTGAAAATCATGTCCACTGTCATGGGCGTACCCAGGGGGGCAGGTGCCCCCCCTAGAAGGCAGCTGCCCCCCCAAAATGGAGGGGGCGCTGGCCAGCACGTGCCTGCTGACCGGTATTGCTGGCGGCCTACGGGCGCCGGCGAACGCTGCGCGGGTTGTCCGACAGCGGCGGCGTGTGCCTCTACTTCGCCTTTGCCATGAGCTGTAGAAGGCTACACTTGTAGGTAACCTGTAGAAGGCTACACTTCAGCCTGGCCACGATGGGGTGCCTGGGCGCCATGGCACTGGAGCGCAGCCTGGCCATTGGCGCGCCCTACCTGTACGAGCGCCTCCTGAGCGCCCGCCCCATCGCGCCGCTCCTGCTGGCCGCCCTGCCAGCCCTCTACGTGCTGGCCGCCGCCTTCTGCGCCCTGCCGCTGCTCGGCTTCGGCCGCTACGTCCAGTACTGCCCGGGCACCTGGTGCTTCATCCAGATGCACTTCCCTCGGCCCGGCGGCGCAGCGGAGCTGTCCTCGGGGGGGGGGCACCTTCTCGCTCCTCTACGCCTCGCTGCTGCTGCTCCGCATGCTGAGCCCTCTCTGTAAGAGACCCTTTCTTTCCAAGCCTTCCCTCTTAACTCCTGCCCTCATTCCAGCTCTGCCCACCCTGAAACCTTCCCACAATATGCCCCTTCACCCCTTAATTCCTCCCTGAACATGCCCCCTCCCCCCTGAAACCTTCCCAAAATATTCCCCTTTGCTCCCTGAAACGTACCCACAATATGCCCCCTTGCTGCTTGGTACAGGGAAGTTGGGAAAGAGATGGCGTTGTTGTTTTTTGGAGGTGAGCAAGCTCAGGGGGCATCCCTTTGAATGGGAACCTGCCACATAGGGGTGCACATGCTCAGTAGCATCACTGTCTTATTGACTCCTGCCACGTGGGCTCAGCATACTTAGGGCCATCACTTTACTGTATTTTTATTTCTTTTGAAATAATTCTTATTTGGTTTAACAAATATAAAATCATAACAATATATCAATATAATCCATATTTAAAGATTCCTCCGAATCTCTGGACTTCCCACCTTCCCCTCCATGAGTTCTTATACTCAGATTATTATTACTATTATTACTTGTCAGGGGCTGGCCGGTTTCCGAAGCAGTGCCAGAGGAAACAGCTGACCTAGACAGGGCTCAGCTGATGCCTGAAGAGTTATTGAGGGTCTGGGACCAGGAACAGGCACAGCCCCTGCTGACGCCAGAGGCGATAATGAAGCAATGGGAGGAAGCCCCTACCAGGGCTTTGGCACAGCCAATGGGAAGGGATCAGAACATGGAGACCGGGGAGGAGTTGGGGCTGAGAGAGCCTGCCAGAGCATCAGACACCACCAGCGTGGATGATGAAAGTGAAAGGGAAGGAGCAGGCGCCGACCCGCCCAAGTCGAGGGCACGGAAACGGAAAAAGGAGAGGCGGCGCCTAGGATTCCCGAAGCTCCTATGCTGGGGGCGGAGCCGAAAATCGGTACTTGAGGGATCTGACTCAGAGGGGTCGGATGCATAGTTGTAACGTCTGAACTGCTTAAGGCTGTAAATAAAGCAATTAGTTTAGCAGACGGTGTTTGTGGATGCTTACTCCTGAGGAGGCCACACATCCTTCTCACAGCACTATTATTATTATTATTATTATTATTATTATTATTATTATATATACACACACATATGCAGTTGAAAATGTAATATGTTATATATAATCACACACACATATATGTAATATATATATTTAAAATACTCATTTTACATTCTTAAGGTATCAATGATTTCCCTTCTCTTTCCATGGTTCATTTTACCTATCATAAATCCCTGCATATTTTACAAAAACTATACCATTCAGATTTCCATTATTGCATTCATACACACACACACACACACACACACACACACACACACACACAGAGTGCTTTTTTTTCTTTAAAAATGTTTAAGGGTACTCTCATTTAAATAAAGTTATTTTGAACTTATTCTGCATCTTCTCAGATGTGTTTCATTCCACTACCTACATTTGTTGGTGAAACACAATTCTGTAAATTATAAAGATGATTCCACCCCTCTATATTATGAAAGGGAAGATCCAGGTTTTCTAAATTTGTGGTATTTGGTAAGTTAAAATAAACTATTACCTTCATGCATAGTGCTGCAAGGGAGGAAATAAGCAGAACACAGAACTTCTGCCAAAAATAGCAATCCTGAGTTGAGTTCATACTTCTGTTTTTCCTGTGGTATGCAGTAACATAATGTGGCACAATGTTCCATTTGTGTGGAAAGGCGGAGAACCCCCCCCCCCCAACCCAAGGCCGTCTCCCGCATGGAACAAAGACACACAACACTGTGCTATGGGATTAAAATTGGCCACAACTTTATTTAAGATTCAGATGTTTTGAACAAGTTTTCTTCAAACCCAAGAAAAATGATATTAGTATAAGACATGTAACTAGAATAAAAATTAATGTTTTTCAAGCAAATCATTGTAATAACTACTGTAATAAAGCACTGCTATAATTACTGTATATATAATTTTCTTAAAATTTCGGTTTCATTCACCTTTTCCATGCTGAAATGTCACAACCTGAACGACCATGGCTTGCCCCCCCCCCCTAGTTTTGATCCTGGGTACGCCCCTGTCCACTGTCCCCCTAGAAGGTCGAAAACCATTTTGGGATTCAGGAAGGGTCACCTCAGATAATGTAAGAGAAGGATTGCTATGATCCTTGCAAGATTTTTTTCTGGCTGCAGCTAATAGAGAGATGCCTCGATAGTTTCCGCAATCAATTCTGTCACCTTTTTTAAAGAGATTGACAATTTTGGCATCCCTGAAGTCTGCTGGGATCTCTTTTCTCTCCCAGATTTTTTCGATGAGCTTGTGAAATTGTTGTGTAAGTTCAATTCCACCCACTTTGAACACTTCCACTCACTTTGAAGACTAGATGACCCTCAGGGTCTCTTCCCACTCTATGATTCCATGAAATCAAATCCTGTTTCATTTCAATTGCACTGACTTCCATTTTGGAAACCGACTGCTTTTAACAAATGGGCTTCTGGCGTTCTGCTTTTGCTGTGATTGTATGTGATATGTGTGGGGTGTGGGTGTGGGTGTGGGTGTGGTTTTAATTCTATTAATGCTTAATTGTTTTAAGCTGTTCTTATTCTATCTAAAAGCTGCCTTGAGTCCCTGTCAGGGGGAAAAGCTGGGGTATAAGTAAATTGTTGTTGTTGTTAATAATAATAATAACTTTCTCCAGCTCTACAATTTCCTTTTGGAGGTCAGGCAAACATAACTGCACCTAGTATTCCAAGGGCAATTGCACTATTGATTCATATATTCATAGAAGCATATTAATCAAGGGAGACGGAGCTTGCTCACACTTTCTTCTGTTCCTGTTTCTTACTCTTTTTCTCACAGCTAGCAATAGTTGCTCCACTTTCATTTTCTCGTGTTCTTTACTGGCAGGGAACAAAAAAAGATACTGAAATTTCTATCATCCATTTAAATCTTTATTTCCACCATCAATCAAGCTTTCTGCTTTGCTTTAAACAATTTAATAATTACTTTCTTTGTTTTTCCAGTAACAGAAGGCGGTACTCCCAAATCTTTAGTCTTTGGTTTGCTTTTCTTTAACATGATGGCAATGAACCTTTGTTGTATGGAAGTCACAGTTGTTCTCGGAACTGGGTTTTTTGTCATTGTCACTGATGTCACTGATATGGTGTCTCCCTCTCCAAATCTTTCTCCAGCTCCTGATGAAGTGGGGCAGCACCTGCCATTTCTGAACTAAACTTTGTTGTCTGGGATTTAAGATTGTTCTCTGGACTGCTGCTTTTTTGTGGGTGTATTCTGCAACATTGAATCATAGAATCATAGAGTTGGAAGAAACCACAAGGGCCATCCAGTCCAACCCCCTGCCAAGCAGGAAACACCATCAAAGCATTCCTGACAGGTGGCTGTCAAGCCTCTGCTTAAAGACCTCCAAAGAAGGAGACTCCACCACACTCCTTGGCAGCAAATTCCACTGTCGAACAGCTCTTACTGTCAGGAAGTTCTTCCTAATGTTGAGGTGGAATCTTCTTTCTTGTAGTTTGAATCCATTGCTCCATGTCCGCTTCTCTGGAGCAACAGAAAACAACCTTTCTCCCTCCTCTATATGACATCCTTTTATATATTTGAACATGGCTATCATATCACCCCTTAACCTTCTCTTCTCCAGGCTAAACATACCCAGCTCCCTAAGCCGTTCCTCATAAGGCATCGTTTCCAGGCCTTTGACCATTTTGGTTGCCCTCCTCTGGACACGTTCCAGCTTGTCAGTATCCTTCTTGAACTGTGGTGCCCAGAACTGGACACAGTATTCCAGGTGAGGTCTGACCAGAGCGGAATACAGTGGTACTATTACTTCCCTTGATCTAGATGCTATACTCCTATTGATGCAGCCCAGAATTGCATTGGTTTTTTTTAGCTGCTGCATCACACTGTTGACTCATGTCAGGTTTGTGGTCTACCAAGACTCCTAGATCTTGCATGCCATTTATGCAATAATAATGCATCCCCGAGGGATTTATACTGGACTACCCACCCAACATTTCACTTCATAAGTTATTCTCCAACGTTTTCCCGATGCAACTGCATGATTGCTGCCAAGAGGGGCACACTTGTGCTATAGCACAACAAAAGCAAGATATAAAGCAATGCTCCACAACATTTGTCATGTGAAAAGGCCCAGGATGGTGTGTGTGTTTTTAATTTATTTATTTGGTTTTTCAAATTAAAATGTTACAGAGATATATCAAATATTAATCATAAAAACAAGATTCCAAGGAATCTCCTGGACTTCCATCCTCTCCTTTGTGGGTCCTATTATTAATCATTTCTTCCCGCATCTTTTTTGTTGATCCAAATCTTTTACATCTCCACTGTGTCCAGAATTCACCCTTAAACTACAAGAGATATTCCAACCCTGTTAACAATTTTAACTGTTTACAATGGTCTTTAAGATAAGTTATAAATATTCCCCATTCCTTATTAAAATTTTGGTCATCCTGATTTCTGATTCTTCCAGTCATTTTAGCCATTTCAGCATAGTCCTCAACTTCATCTGCCATTCTTCTCTGGTAGGAACTTTTATCTTTCTATCTCTCAGCCAATAACATCCGTGCAGCGGTGGTCGCATAGATAAATAGTCTTTTCTGATCCCTTGGGATCTCGGCACCTAGAATTCCTAAAAGGAAGGCTTCAGGTTTTTTAGCAAAGGTTATTTTAAACCTTTTTTTCAACTTTTTATATATCATTTCCCAAAATCCTTGAACTACCTTACAATTCCACCACATATGATAGAAGGGGACTTCTTTTTCCTTACATTTCCAGCATACATTTGAGCATGTTTTATACATTTTTGCTAATTTACCAGGAGTTAAATACCATCGTTACATCATTTTCATATGATTTTCTTTAAACTTATAACATGCCGTGAACTTTAAATCCCAGTTTTATAACTTCTCCCAAGTTGTAAGTTGTATATTATACCCAAAGTCTCTCGCCCAGTGTATCATTACTGATTTGACCTGTTCTTCATTTGTATACCATTCTAGTATTAATTTATACATTTTTGAAAGTAATCTTATTTTATACTCTAGCAGCTCTTTTTCACATTTAAAGATTTCAGTACAAAAAGCGTTCTTTTTGTCCACCTTATAGATATATTTGATGGTATTGCAACCAGTCAGTTAATAATTCTCTTATATCTTCAAACCTTTTCAATTTCAATTCATATTCTACTTCCATTAACAGATCTTTATACATTGCCCAATCATTTCTCATATTTGTGTTTTTTAAGGATATCGCTTCAAGTGGGGAGGGTCACCAAGGTGTTTTTTGCTGTAATAAATTTTTATATTTCCCCCATACCTCAGAAACCAATTTTCTTACAACATGATTCAAGAAAACTCTATTTACTTTAACCTTTTGATACCACAGATAAGCATGCCAACCATATCTATTGTCATGACCTTCCGGGTCCATAACATCAGTATCTGGCAGGGAAAGAAGCCAATAATAAAATATAAATTGTTGGTAGACTCTAAAAACAGAGGCAGATTCTCCTTGCCAGATTTAAGATATGAGGCGTCCTGTCTATGCTGGCTAAGGGAATGGATATTATTTTAAAATACTGATATTTTAGACTTGGAAAAGTCCCAGGGTTTTAGCAGGAGACTGAGGGACAGGCACCTCTTGCAAACAACAAAATACGAATGCCTGTAAGTGTCTGCAGGAGCAAACAGTACTGAGAGCATGATCCCATATAACCACCCCAATTGCACCATGAGCACAGATCATGAACAATGCTCAGTAAGAATGATGTCTGGAGGGACCATTCCATGATTCCCTCCGCTATATCCTTTCATTATCATTAGACTTACTCTAAAGAAGGAATTTTTTCCCCTTTGTATCTCTTATTTTCTTTGACTTAGAATGTACAGTATATGTATACTAAGACAGGATACTGAGTCTATATGTGCAAGAGCTTCCACTTTATCACCCTCAGGAATTCCTTTAAGGTTAAGACTAGGTTTACATTGTGGATTATCAAGCTCCTTTAAAGGTAAAGGGACGCCTGACCATTAGGTCCAGTCGTGACCTGACTCTGGGGTTGCGAAGCTCATCTCGCATTATTGGCCGTGGGAGCCGGTGTACAGCTTCCGGGTCATGTGGCCAGCATGACTAAGCCGCTTCTGGTGAACCAGAGCAGCGCACAGAAACGCCGTTTACCTTCCTGCTGCAGCGGTACCTATTTATCTACTTGCACTTTTTGACGTGTTTCGAACTGCTAGGTTGGCAGGAGCAGGGACCGAGCAACGGGAGCTCACCCCATCGCGGGGATTCGAACCGCTGACCTTCTGATCGGCAAGCCCTAGGCTCAGTGGTTTAACCCACAGCGCCACCCGCTTCCCATCAAGCTCCTTTAGTAAGTCCAAATTATTTGCCTGACTGAATTTCAAATTTAATACCTCTACTTTTTCCCTTAAATGAACTACAGTACCTCAGTTGTCATGTCTTTGATATTCAAATTATGAAGTTCACTTTCAGTTTCAAGATCTTTGCTTTCTTCTCCTGGGTAATAATCCATTTACCTTTTTCAACCATGAGAACAATCAGAAACAGAAGAAATTCAGAATGGGCAGACTCCTTTTATATTGAGATCTATGCATAAGGCAATTTAGTCATAGAGATTTTCAAAACAGTTATTCAACCACAAAACGTGTATACTGAAATCTATGCAGAAGGTTTTCTAGTGAAAGAGATTTTTCAAAGCAGTTATTCAGACCTTTATTGTGTCAATATTATCACCAACTCAGAGACAAAGAAGGAGTTCAGATTAAGAAGAAACACACACAAGGGAGAGGCACCCGAGTCCCCCAGACATCTCAGCTCTCTTGTATCAAGGACCATTCACCGTGGAACCACACAAAGTTGGTAACGCCGTGGAGCATGTCCATTACTTTCCACTTCTGGTACAATGTCTATGTCTTCCCGCTGCTCGGGTGTTTTCAGATGGAAGTTTTGCAACAGCGTTGTGAGGAATAAGAAGATCTCCATACGGGCCAAACTTTCACCAGGGCAAGCTCTTTTTCCTGGAAAAGCAAGAAACATATACAGTCCTAACCCGATATTTCCCAGGCCATACAATCCAACATTTTTTGCTCTTCTTTGCATCCCCCTCTCTTTCCCACTAATAATAATAATAATAATAATAATTTATTATTTATACCCCGCCCATCTGGCTGGGTCTCCCCAGCCACTCTGGGCGGCTTCCAAAAGAACATTAAAATACAGTAATCTATTAAACATTAAAAGCCTCCCTAAACAGGGCTGCCTTCAGATGTCTTCTAAAGGTCTGATAGTTGTTGTTCTCTTTGACATCTGAAGGGAGGGCGTTCCACAGGGCGGGCGCCACTACCGAGAAGGCCCTCTGCCTGGTTCCCTGTAACTTGGCTGCTCGCAGCGAGGGAACCGACAGAAGGCCCTCGGTGCTGGACCTCAGTGTCCGGGCTGAACGATGGGGGTGGAGACGCTCCTTCAGGTATACTGGACCAAAGCCATTTAGGGCTTTAAAGGTCAGCACCAACACTTTGAATTGTGCTCGGAAACGTACTGGGAGCCAATGTAGGTCTTTCAAGACCGGTGTTATGTGGTCTCGGCGGCCGCTCCCAGTCACCAGTCTAGCTGCCGCATTCTGGATTAGTTGTAGTTTCCGGGTCACCTTCAAAGGTAGCCCCACGTAGAGCGCATTGCAGTAATCCAAGCGAGAGATAACTAGAGCATGCACCACTCTAGCAAGACAGTCCGCGGGCAGGTAGGGTCTCAGCCTGCGTACCAGATGGAGCTGGTAGACTGCTGCCCTGGATACAGAATTAACCTGTGCCTCCATGGACAGCTGTGAGTCCAGAATGACTCCCAGGCTGCGCACCTGGTCCTTCAGGGGCACAGTTACCCCATTCAGGACCAGGGAGTCCTCCACACCTGCCCGCCTCCTGTCCCCCAAAAACAGTACTTCTGTCTTGTCAGGATTCAACCTCAATCTGTTGAATCCTTAGATTCCCCCTAAGGTTAAGCCAAGCCAGCCCTCCCATTCGCCCCCTCTCTCCATTCGGGACGCATAAAACAGAGGTCCATCACCTGCTCCGAATGGCAGGAAGGCATCCACCTTCTTGAAGGCCCCGTTTTCATCCAGGAAGTGGCCAGGATTGAACTTCCTGGGTGTCTCATAGTACTGGGAGCTCTTCATGATGGATGACAGGAAAGGAATAACGGTGGTGCCCTGCAGAGGAAAGACAGAGACCCCAGAAGCAACGGTTACTGCAAGCGACCCAGTTCAGATAGTTCCTCTTCAGCCTGCCTTTATCCCTGGTTCAAATCCCTGAAGGACTGGACAATGCTCTGCTAATTAGGAGATGGTACCCTCCATAGGTAATCATTCAATTTATCTGAACCTCAACATGTGGCCTGGGAAGAGTGATGGCTTGGCAGGAGATAGGGGCATACAGTGGTACTTTGGTTCTTGAACTTAATCCATTTCAGAAGTCCGTTCGACTCCTGAAACCGTTCAAAAACTGTAACAGTTACAGAACTATACAGGGAAACAAGCTTCTATTGGAGCCCTGATGTTGTTGTTTAGTCATGTCCGACTCTTCATGACCCCATGGACCAGAGCACTCCAGGCACTCCTGTCTTCCCCTGCCTCCCGCAGTTTGGTCAGACTAATATTTGTAGCTTCGAGAACACTGTCCAACCATCTTGTCCTCTGTCATCCCCTTCTCCTTGTGCCCTCCATCTTTCCCAACATCAGGGTCTTTTCCAAGGAGTCTTCTCATGATGTGGCCAAAGTATTGGAGCCTCAGCTTCAGGATCTGTCCTTTCAGTGAGCACTCAGGGTTGATTTCCTTAAGATTTGATAGGTTTGGAGCCCTGATAGAGGTTCAGTTAAAACGTTGCAGGCCTTGCCCTGGGTAGCTGCAGAACCCCACCTCAAGACCCCACCTCTCCGGATTACATCCTTCCAGTTCTAGAGTTGTGTACAAATGAAACATTCTCTCATTCTCCAGCACAGAAGCTGTGCATGTGTAGGAACAGTTCTCACCATAATGACCTTGCCCCCTGGTGTAAACAAACCAGTATTCCCACAGCTTCTGGAAATTTCCAGTAACTTTTAGCAACTTTGAGTGTTCTTTCTGGGAATGAATGTCTCAACCCAACACTCCTTCCACTGTCAAAGGCAGCATGCCTCAAAGCACCAGTGGCTGGGCTGACACAAGCGAGGAGTGGGCTCTTGTGCTCCAGTTCTGCCTGTACACTTCACATGGGCATCTATGGGATGAAGATGCTGGACTTGTTGGGCCTGTGACCTCATCAAGCAGGTTCTTCTTATGTTTCCTTTAAAATACTAGCATTACTTTAGTTCAAACTACTTCAGATATAGGAATAAAGATGGCTGAAGTAATCTAAGGTAGGTTAGTGCAGTCATTATACTGATGTAAATCACTGCCCTACTAGAGTCCTTTCCCACTGATGAGGGATTGCTTTTAGGCAATTGGGAGAAATCTGAACTGTGGGTATCTTGCCTCTCCACTTAGTACTTTGGGTGCTGCAAACTGACAGCTTCTTCTTCCTCTAGATGCTTCCTCCTTCTGCTTGCTCTACATCTGGGCCACTGTAGATTTTGAACTCATGGCGATGTGAATACCTGGCTATTGTTTGGAAAGCAGACGCACACACCTCCATCTCTAAGGTCTTATCCAAACTTACCTATCCTGCACTCTTTCCAGGCAAGGTACATGCTCCATGTCAGAGTACTGTGTTCTTGTTCTTCATGTTGTTGTTGCTGCTTGGGAACTTTCCGTGTGAAAACCCACTCTTTAAAGCTCAATTGAAGCAAATGGCAACCCACAGAAAACCCAAATTGATGTTTGCTCCAACTGAGCGGTAAAGAGCAGATTTTTGTGCAGCAAAAAGCAACAAAACCCAAACATGGAGCTTCTAAACGCAGACGTTTGTCTGGAAAGAGTGGGGCAAAAGGTAAGTGTGGATAAGCCCTAAGCTGCAGGAGTAAATCTGAACTAATATTTCTGTTAGCCACACAACTCACTTTACCTTGGGAATGGTGAACCCTCGGAAATGTGCTTCCTGGGTGACTAAATGAGGAGCTGACACTGGGGAGAGGTCTAGAAACCGCTGGGTCTCACTGATGAAGGCTTCTGTGTAGGGCATCTGATTCCGGTCCTCATAGGAGGGGCTGCGGTTCCTCCCGATGACCCGCTCAATCTCCTCTTGGATGTTTGCTATAAACAATACGATGCGATTAGAGCTAACAGACAATTAGGAATTGTTAGATATGGTTATAGGAGGAGGAACCATGGCTCAGTAGTTTAAAGGTTTTTAACACCCTACATCAATTTAATATCAAGGCAGCATAGAAAGTATGAGCAAGATGGACCTCCTGCTTTGCATGTAGAAGGTTTGTTCTCTGGTTAACAGAACAATGTAGAAGGAGATGGAAAGGACCGTTTTTGCACGCAGTCAGGGAGCAGGAGAGGCCTACAGACAGTTGCACATGGCAAAGGAAGGTGCTCTCTGCAGCACTGTGGAGGCAGGGGTCGTACAGGAGTGGAGGGTTGCCCTCAGTGCTATTTTTATAGACAAGCAGGTGCTGGAACTCACCATGTTCTCTTAGAATGGCAATGGCAGCCACCTGAGAAGTGCCAGAACTGAGTTCCTGTGAGTTCCCCTTGGAATAAAAACCCTGGTTGCCCTCCTCCAATATTTTCTTCAAGTTGGTTCCTATGAGTCCCAGTGTGATCATAGGAAGGAACTGGGGTTCTGGCCCAGTTGAAGGGAGAAGATCCCATGAGTTAGAGCTGGAAAAAGAGAGTCCTGGTTTATTTAGCAAGGGAGGAAGCCATTAGCCATCCAAACAAACAGGAAACAAGAGTGAGCGAGACAGATTTGATCTTTTTTTTTTACCTTCCATCTCTGGGTATCGTAGGAGGACAAGAAACCCCTGTAAGATGGTGTTGCTGGTTGTATCTGTCCCTGCAAAGAATAGGTTTTGAACTGTGGCAACCAAGTTTTCATGAATGAATTCTGAAGCTGGGTTTGTTTTCTCCTGACACAGAAAGAAGAAGAAGAAAAGAGCAATGTTATCAAACCTGGGGCTAATTCATACGTCTACAGAAAGGTTTTATGGAAGGCTGGCTGCCAAGATTTCCTTTCCAATCTGATTCAAAGTATCCTGTGATTCGAAGTACTGTATCCTGTGATACAGACTGCTAAAAAATAACACTGAGTTACAGACGTATGAGAAGCGGCATCCTGCTGGCCCATCGAGTCCAGCATCCTGTTCTCACAATGACCAACCAGATGCCAATGGGAAGCTCACAAGCTCAAGAACCAGGTGAAACTACAGCAAGTGGTCAACTGTGCAGGTAGAACCTAGCCATTGAGCAGGGAAGGTGTTAATTCAAAGAGTGGTGGCAGGTGTTTGGGGGCATATATAGGATGTTTTGCTGGTTCACCAGTTGTGTCTTCTACAAAAGAAATGAGCGCTGGGGAGAGCTTGGCAGAACCTAGGGAATCATGGAATTGTAAGGTTGGAAGGGACCACAAAGGTCCTCGAGTCACAGGGGAGACGAGGAAGACGCAGCAATGTCATAAAACAAAATATTAGCATACAAATCCCAAATACTCCTACCTGCTCCATTTTGGCCAGGAAGCAGTCAATGAAGTCCCGAGGGCAATTTGGATCAAAGGACTCCTGGTGCATCTTGACCCTCTGAGAGATGAAGTTTGTTAACTTCTTCATGTACCTGGGCATTTTATGCTGAGGCCCAGGCAGGATCCTCATTAAGCTTGGAAAGAAATTGCAGATCTGTGAAGAAAAAGGACATTCAGCCCCATCAAGACCTACCCTTCCTTATTGCCCTGCATCCCATGGTCTGGACCTTCATATTCAGCTCCTGAACTATGTCCCGTCCTCCAGAAGTAAAATGAGCAATTAGGCTTACGAAAAACTCTCTTCGTTGCAGGGAATACCCTCCCAACATTGTTAACAGGTCCAAACATAATCTCTTACCAAGGACCGGTTGTTGCTTCTTGGTCCCACAACCACCTCACTGTCTCAAAATCACATTATGGGCTCATTAGAATACACTACTCATGCAGATAGAATCATTAGAATTATACGCAAACATTGGCATGTACTCTGGAATGTACCAGGTTGTAATGAATTTCCTTTGATTGGCCTGAGACGGACCAATTCAGTTAAGGACATGTTAGTACACACAGATATGAATTCCGAAAGAATTATAACTCGTACCATCCGTAGTTCTGGGCCCACTGGTCACCACAAATGTGGCAGGTTTCCATCCTGCCCATTTTCTTTACAGATTAAAGAAATTTATGATGAGAAAACTAATTTCAGATTTGTTATTCGTCAATTTAGTACATGTCAGACCAGAGACGTTGTCTACCTTATTCGATGTCCTTGTAATCTATTGTATATAGGCTCCACCACTCAAGCTTTTGGGGTTCGGATTGGGGAACATCGTTCACGCATACGTAACACCAATATGGAGGCACCTCTGGTAGAACATTTTGTTTCTCACAATCATTCAGATACAGATTTATTATTTACAGTTTTATGGGTGAATCAGAGGACAAAGGGTATCAGAAAAGATTATGAACCTCAGTTACGGCAGCAAGAAACCCGTGTTATTTTTATGTTTAAATCCATTCATCCAGGGGGACTTAACTCTGAATTAGACCTCAGTTGTTTTATTTGATTATCTGTATCTTTGCTATTACTTTGTACTGTGGCTTTAAGCTTGGTCTCCTTGTTATCAGTATCACCTGGGGCTGGCTGTATATATTTTTCAAAAATCTTGTTAGTAACAGTGACTACATAATCGCATGAGCACTGTTCCAGAGTATTTTTTGTTCTCATGTATATTACAGTTTGCAACCCGCAGCGTTCGCAACCCACTCCGCTGTGTCTGCGCACACGCGTGACGCAATTCGGTGCTTCTGCGCATGCGCAAAGCGCGATTTAGTGCTTCTGCACATGAGCGAGCGCCGAAACCCAGAAGTAACCCATTCCGGTACTTCCGGGTTTGGCGGGTCTGTATCCCGAAAACGCGCAACCTGCAGCGAGCGCAACCCGAGGTATGACTGTATATCAATTCGAAAAAAGATTGGGTATGTAACCTTTTCATGTTGCAGTTTATAATTTCCACGCTATTTGAAGTTATTGTTATGTACGTGTAGGTCAGCGTTTGAATATTTTATTTTCAGTTAATGAAGAAATCACAGATCTTTCTACTTACGAGTGTTTGTTGAACTAATTGGCTGATGAAGAACTGAACGAAACAGTCGTTGCTATCCAGAAACACTGCTCAGCAGAGTTCAGAGTTGGACATCAGAACTGGACATTTGCCTATTACAAAGCTTTACAAGTTTGATCTCTGCCGGGTAAAGTCTGGCACCGTGACTTATTCAAGGACTTTCAGAGAATTCAGTTTGATAGTTTTGATGTTTTGCATTATTCCATAAAGTTTTCTATACTGTAATTGTTTCTGGCCATCATGTTGCTTTCAATTTTGCAGTCATATTTTGCAACACAGGGGTTTGTTTGATTGATTGATTGATTGCTTACTCACTTTACGAAAAATATAGGCAGAGGCAGCTGAGGGCATGAATGAGCTAACACTCTTTCTTACTTCCTGTGGTTATACAGGAAGCAGCCTGTGAAATCCAAGAGACCAGTTTTAGGACTTGTACCCCCTCTCACCACTTCCTTACCTGTAACCAGGTGGACAACAGAATTGATGAGGCTTTCTTCATCGTGTCAAGTAAAAAGATGAAGTCCTTGTCCTCATATTCAAACCGGTTGCCAAAAACAATGGAGCAGAAAACGTTAGAGACGGCATGAGTGAAGTGAATTGTTGGATCAAATGGGTGCCCTGTGGAGGGGGAAAGGGGTACAACTGGAGTTTGTATTTACTGGGTAGCTTCTGAGGCCTGTGTCTGCCATATCTAGTTTTGCATGCTGTGGACACTACCAGACTCCTTTTTATTTAACTTTTCCTAAAACCATTCATAGATGATATTTAGTACAAATATAGTTCCTTAAGCGAGTGTTTTTCCCAGACATTTTGCCGATTCGCCAAAAATCTGCCTGGAATCCACTCTGCTGCCCGAATCCCAGTTGTGTCCGGGAAAATACAGGTGTATGGCAGCCCTAGCTTTAAGAAGATGGAAGGATTAAGAGTGCCAGCCCAGATTCAGAAAAAGAATCAAAAGGCAAATATGTTGTATCTGGGAGATTTGCCAAATCTGAGCAGAATTCCATTTTGTTTTCTTAGAAAAAAGAGCAACCCTTCTCTTGGCTGCTGTGGCAATATTAAACCCTTTCACCCTGTTGAGGGAAAGCATAGACGAGTGGCCAGAATATTCACCTTCCGTTTTCTGCAGCACTTGCACCAGGAACTGGGCCTCCTCCTGGATCCGCTCCTCGATGGATCTCTTTCCCATCCCAAAGTTCCTCAGTGTTATGATGGAGAAGCGACGGAGCTGCCTCCACCTTTCCCCATTGGTTGGAACCAATCCTGGAAATGGAGAGACGCTCCACAAATCAGAGAAGGCAACATGGAAAAAAGCAGAAGAGTACAATATGAGAATGAAAGGAGTAGCAGAGCAGTAAAATAAGAGAAATAAAGGAGGTGAAAGTGAAGAAGGGGTAGATTAAGAATGGAACGAGTTGGGAGATGTTTGGCCTTGGAAACCTTTTCCTCTTGCCCCCCCCCCAGCTGTAGCTCCACCCACCAGTGTCCTGAACATCCTTGGAAAGTTCCCCCTATGGGGGGAATGCAGTTTTCAGGCTGGAAAGGGTTCTCCACTCCTGACCTACAAGGTCAGAGAATTTGCTGCCTGCTATGAAAGGGTCTCTTTGCGTCCAACATACATTGCTTGTGCAATTGTCAATAGAATGAATCTCATAGAACAGTGGCTCCCAATTCGGGGTCCAGGGACCCCTGGAGGTCCGTGGAACGTACCCAGGGAGACTGAGTCCCTTGCCTCCCCCCAAACTAATTTAATGCCATTTTTGCATGATATCATAACAAATTTTATGGACTGTTTTAGCGCTGTGTAATTTTTCAATATATTGGCCAAAATCAGTTTTGAAATGACACTGTAATAATCATTTTAACCCGGCAATGTGCAGCAATATACCGAGAACGCTGCTGATCTTAGTTGCCTCACGCTGAGGGAAAACAAGGCAGCCGATTGCGAGGCTCTGCCTTCCCCTCACACTGATGAAGAACAGGGCAGCTGATCGCCTTCACTTCAAGGCCCTGTGGCACCACCAGAAGGCAGAGCAACTTTTCTCAGCCAGTTGATTTCTGTCATCCAGAGGAAACCAAGTCCTGTAGTGCTACCCCTGGAGATGGCACAACCGAACAAGACAAATTCATGCCTGCACCTCTCTTCGGACTGCTCGTTATTTTAAAAGCCTCACCCTTGTCTCCCATCATTCCTGGCACATTCACAAAGCCAGAAAAGGATAATAGGAAGAAAAAGAACATAGGAATCTGCCTTAGATACATAGAGTTGGAAGGGATCCCCCTGGTCTTCTAGTCCAACCCCCTGCAATGCAGGAATGCCTTCCACCGGGTCAGACCCCCTGGTCCATCTAAGTCAGCAAATTGACTGGCAGCTGCTCTCCAGGGTCTCAAGCAAATGCCATAGACTGCAGTTGGGACATTCTGCATGCAAAAGCAGGTACTCCACCACAACCCTTCCTGAACTACCATGAGGTTTAGGGGTATAGGAGCGTATACAGATTAATTAATTAATTAAAAGCCTTCCTCTAACATTGCAAGGCAAATTTCTCTCACCGTATTTCGAGAAGAACTCATCCAAGGACTGTATTGGTCCCCTTCCTCCAAATGTTTCTGCGTGATCTACAAGTGCTTCCTTGATGACTTCATAACCGCACAGCACCACAATTGGCCGGGAGCCCATGTAGACAGTGAAGACTGGGCCATACTGCTCCTGGAGCTGCCAAGAGACCAATCAATCACACCTCAGTGCTTAAAATTTGGACAAAAAGTGGGTGCAAAGAATATAAATTAAGAGCATTTACAGATGACCTTGTAATAACAGTGGAAAACCCATTGGTGAGTATACCTAGGGTGGTACCAGGAGGACTCCCCTGCTCAGCACCTGAGGGCCCCAGTCTCCAGGGGTGACAAGGCATGCGGTTTGCCGGCGACACCGCTCAACACCGTATGGACGGTGCTGGGATCCTCTGCAGCCGCATGTAGAGGATCCTCCGTTCACGACTGCAGCCACGAGCAGAGGATCCTGGCACCGTCTGTACGGCGCTGGTGCAGCGGCGCCAGCAACCCGCTACGTAGCGCGCATGTGCGGCGGCGCTACATAGCATGCGTGCTACGTAGTGACACCCCGCCCCCCGGGTGCACGTCATGTTTGCCACTCCGGGTGCCCGAGTGGCTTCGTACGCTACTGGCTACGCAGCAGAGACCCACACTCACCTTATTAAAAGACGTGATGATGTCCCGAATATTCAACTGGAACAAGTTGCCTAGCAAAGGCAATGGGGTGGGGCCCGGGGGCAGTTTGCCCTTTGTGGCATCTCTCCTCCAGATTAGGATAAGCAAGAAGGTGATGCAGGAGACCAGCAAGAAGGGCAACACTCCAAAGAAGCCCATTTGGGAGCTGATGTCCCTCGTTGACTTTGCTGCTCCTGGTACTTTGGTTCTGCAAAGAAGTGGATGGGCATCCCAAGCGCTGCCTATAAATTCAAGGAGCCTCCCCCTCACCCCCTCACAGAGATGGACAATTATTTTGTAAAAGTGCAAGCAGAAAGAATAAAAACCTGTAATTCAGGGGAATTTCGACTTGCACAAGCATCTCCAGGCAATGCTGCTAGAAGGTTACCGGTACATGCCCCTATGGACTCTCCTTACATGTCCATGAATGAGGAAGGGAGATTAGAAAGATTAGAAACCAGCCTTTCCCCTATCCTGATAGTTTAAGAACTTTTACCATTTTGTTACCAAGCAACGTTTTACTGCCTGTGCAACTTTTTATGACTGCTGTACGGAAAAGCACATGAATCTGACCTTTGAAGAGTGTTGTAAGTAAACCGTTTCATAGCTTACCAAATGTGTGGTCTGTCTGTGTGCTAGGGAATACTTCGGAGTTCCACTAGAAAGGGCATATTTTTAAAAGGTTTTTACAGCCAAATCTCCATGCTTTGCTATGCTGCCTATTTTGTGATTGTTAAATCTCTGGAGAGGTTCTCTCACCAAAGATTACTTGCCCCAGACCTGGGTCTTGGCATCTGCAAGGAGACTGTGAGACCCAGGAAAGAGTTTTCTGCTGCTCCAGAGAAGCGGACACAGAGCAATGGATTCAAACTACAAGAAAGAAGATTCCACCTAAACATTAGGAAGACCTTCCTGACAGTAAGAGCTGTTCGACAGTGGAATTTGCTGCCAAGGAGTGTGGTGGAGTCTCCTTCTTTGGAGGTCTTTAAGCAGAGGCTTGACAGCCACCTGTCAGGAATGCTTTGATGGTGTTTCCTGCTTGGCAGGGGGTTGGACTGGATGGCCCTTGTGGTCTCTTCCAACTCTATGATTCCTCCAGTTGTGAGTCAGAGGAACGCTGCAAAGGGTATTGGGTTACCACACACAAGTCGCCTGGGCTTCCAAGCTATATTTGGGAACGTAGAACCCAGCGACATCGCCGTGCCTTTGGGGCTACTGTACCATGCGGTGAGGATGGGCTGGATGCCAGGGGGAGGGTCCGTGACTCCAACCTTAAGCACACGGACCAGCCTCCAGGTATCTGTCTGAAGAAGAAGGTACGTGCTCGCATCCTCAATGGTGATTTCATCGATTTATTCTCTTTGCTTTCTCCGGCATCATCATGCAGCACAACATGTAAGTCAGCTATGTGTCGTAAAAAAGACGAGGCGGTAGAAGTGGAACACACATTTGACAATTGGTTGACCGCATTCACCACTTACATGGGGCTGGTGCCAGCTGCCTATCCTGACGGGGTGGCAGCTGGCTAATTACCAAGGCATCATTCTCAAGGCTAGGCAGATAGCAGGGGAGGCAGCGGTTTACGGTGAGGATTTCCGTGCTAGGGCCGCGGAGGACCCCAAGGCTCGCTGGGACATTAAGGACAGCAATTTGTGGTCGGAAGTGGTAGCTCCCCATTTTGAGAAGAGGACCCAGGGGGTTGAGTGCTCCAAGCCCCCTACAAAAGTGGCCCACATGGAATGTTGGGAGTTTAACAACGGCTCCTGAACACGGGACAGGCGTCGTTTTAACCATGTGTACGAGCGCTGCGGTGGCTCGCACCCCCAGACTGAGTGTTTTCGGGCAAGGCCCTCTTCTCACAGCTTTCAAAGAGCAGGACGCGGAAATGGACAGAAGGATTCAGAAGTGGCCCAAGGAGCGTCGAAGGCTGAAGCCCAGCACTCAAGAGGCGCCACGCAGAAGTAACACCCCCCCCTTTTTCCTCCCTAGCCCCCTCCCCTGTTTCTCTTCCAGCCATGCTGCCTCCGTTGGAAGCTTGACCCACAGGGAGGCAGGACATACCTCAAGGCTGGTTTTCGCAACAGTTGGTGCATTCCTGTTCCTGTTGGACAATCATGCAGTGATGGAGCGTTTCCGCGAACTAGCACCCGAGGCAGTGCAGATCCTTACGGCCAGTGTGGCCTCTGGCGGCGATACAAGGTCACTCTTTGATTTTCATTTACTGTTTTGCCTTTGACTTTGTTGCAGGTGTGCCCAGCACAGAGGTCTGGGTCATGGGGCATGGCAGCGCTCACTGGGCACAATTCATGTTGCCTCACACATCTGGGGGCCTAACCTTGACAATGTTGTAAGAATTTAAGAGTGTTATCTAGATAAGGGGTTCGATTCCGGGTGGAATCCTGAACCTCGGCAGGACGTTATTTTGAAACCCCTGCCTGTGCAGAAACGACAGAGACCAGACCAGAGTTCTAATTCGAAGCAAGGCGGCTAGTAAGCCTGATCTTTATTAACAAATACTGTTGCAACAGGGTTCTCCCTCACCACATGCTGGATGGAGGAGCAACCTAGAACAAAAGTGCGCCCGCCCCTATATAGACATTTTGAATCCCCCCCCCCGGACCAAGACCATCCCCCAGAAACACCATGCATACACCATAGGAGGGGTGTAGCCCGAGACACACACACCCCCAGATACATCATGGTTACATCATGAAAGGGGAGGTCTGGTGGCAGCAATCTGAGCATCCTGGACCCTGCCCCCTCTTGTCCTTCACCAAGTGAAACAAAAGAGGTATTTACATTTCCCTGTTTCTCAGCCAAGTTAATCACACCCTTTTGTCTTCACCTGGGTTTGTTATCTCTGGGATGTCTACCTGCCTGGCACTCAGGTATCAGGATGCCAGGAATTATCACTCAGGCAGAGGGAGGGCTGCTGAGTAGCTGGAGGGGCAAACCCCCTTTGCTCCTGATACAAAGAAATGCACACATTTGGCCTTGTTTGCTTGGCACACTTATGAACATCTATATATATAAAAATGTTCCCATTGCGTGTTTGTCCGAAACATCCTTGCTGCGTAACCGCTGGACCAAATCGCATCAAATTTGGACACAGCGTTTCCATTACCATGGCATACTAATCTGGCATAATAAAAATTCAGAAAAACCACACCTGTCATAACTAAAATAAAGAAAAACCGCAAAAAATTCTGTTGCAGGCATTATACATCACCAGCAGAAGCTCTGAAGACACCAGCAGCATCCAATAGAAAGGCAGATCGCGCGCTGTCACCTGCAAATGCTCTGAAGGGTGGCGCCAAATAATGACGTCATCAACCGAGCAACTGAAACCACCAAGGCGGCCATTACCAGACAAAGGCAAACGGCCAAACCTAGAGCCACAGCCACAGGCTGCAACCCAAAAACACTCCCCCCCCCCTCGCAAACGCTCCCACTAGCCCAAACCCTCAGCTGCAAAAACCCACAGAGTCAGGCCTCGGCTCTACTTTACAGTCTGCAGACTAGGCCTCACTAGGCCTCGCCTCTACTTTACAGACTATCCCGAGTGGAGCCGAGTGGGGGGGTGGGGGGGGCCCGAATAGGTCATGGGCTGACCCAGGGTGGGGGAAGTCACAGGGATGACTCGGGGGGAGGGGGGACAGGATACCTCATGGGTCACTGCAGGATGGGAGGAATCACAGGGATGAGACAACAACTATGTGTCCCCCAGGGCTATGGGTTTTGTCCTCCCCCTGTTTCCATAGTGCTTTTCCCTCAGACGGCGTCAGAGGCCTCCTTCCTCGGCTTTTTCTGCCACAGGCCGCGAGAGGGCACCTGAGCGCGTGCAGAGTGCACACGACGCCGGCGGGGGTAGGTGGGGGTTTATTTTGGCTGCGGCTGCTACTGATGGTAATAAGCATAAAATGAGCCACAGCAAGCCGTGGCCGGGGCAGCTAGTTATATATATAAACAACAACGAGGCATGCGATGGGGGGCACGGATGCCCAAGCAGCGCATATCTGCGAAGGCGGACCTGGAGGGATATGCCCTAAGTCCGGCAACGACCATCCTATGGTCCAAACTCCTCCCCCAGCAGTGCTTAGATAGGCCACAAACTCACCATGGCCTCAGGGATTGGTGGGTGGCAGGGTCTAGTCCTTCTCAGTAGGAGACGATGTTCAGCTGTAGGTATCTTGGCGGCTGGACCCTAGTTAGGGTCTCGGGTGGCGGTTTTAGGCCTTGGTCTGTATTCTATAGTCTATTTGTGAGTCGGGGGCAGCATATTGATGCACCCCCTGCGGCGTCATTTGCAGGGCCCGTTAAAGGGTTTATTGTGGGAGTCACTGGCGCTACAGTGGCGGCATATAGGTCAAACTCCCGGCTAGGTGAAGTGGGAGGGCATGCTGGGTAAGTTCCCGCTTTCCAGTCCCCTCCCACAACACCTGATTGCCCTGCGCATCCTCAGCCCGTTGGGTATGAGAGGGATACCTTCCAAGGCCTAAGCCAAGGTTCCTACACCTGAAATGATTAAATAAAGTCATGGCCTAATTTAAACCCATACATTGTTGTCATGTCTCATCTCTTGGGGGTGTGGTGGGCACCAGGGACAAGGTTTAGCGTGTGGGCTCGCAAACAAGGTGAGGGGGAACTAGGCAGAGGGTGAGACCTGAAGCAATCAGACGTCATCTGAGACTGCAAGCTAAGAACCCGTTAATTGCTTGTCCTTCCTTATTCTTTACTTTTGTGGTGTGATGCAACTTTAAAATCATTTGAACTTGTTTGATCTCTCACTGCTTGCCTTTAGGTGGTGAGAAGGCAGCAATCGATTTGTGACAGGATTCCTGTTAGGGCCGCATGATGAAACATTATCTCAGAAACATTCCTACATGTAACAGCGGACCTACATTTTGGGGCCACTGAAACTTGAACGGTCTTGGGGGGGGGGGCTTGCAAGCAGCAACCAAGTCTGGGTAAACCCTGTTCTCTTCTTCAATGCTGCTTTTCCATGACGGATCACGGCACCTTTACAACATCTGTGCTATTGACTCTCAAACTTTGGGATTGTTGAAATATATGCAACAATTTGAGTCGTGTGACTCAAATTGGGTCTACTAGACCCCAAGTTTTAAAGCAGTGTGGAATAAAGTCGCTTCTGGGGCCACTCCAGAATTAGGGCCCCCGAAGCTTAAGCTCCATTAGTTTCAGGGTACAGGTAGATCTGCCCCTGCCTACATGATTACAGCAGACTGAGGGGAACCAGGAGATCTACCGTGTTTCCCCCATTTTAAGACACCATCTTATATTTTTTTTCCCTCAAGAAAATGCACTATGGCTTATTTTGAGGGGATGTCTTATTTTTATTACGTAAGCCCAGCCCCGCCTTTTCCTTGGCGCCCTCCAGAACTGCGCCTATCACTATGGCTTATTTTCGGGGTACGGCTTATATTTCGCAAATGTGAAAAAATCCTGCTATGGCTTATTTTATGACTACGTCTTAAAATAGGGGAAACAGGGTAGGACAAGCCAGTGGTCACTGCTAAAGAAGAGCAAGTCAGAATCAAACACTAACCAAAGATGCAGAAACATGCCAGAGCCCAGGAAGACCTCACTGCTTAAACAAGGCTCAGCTGGAGTCTCAGGGCGGGGGGCAAAGCCTTTTCTATACCTTCCTACCCAGACGGATGCAATGGCCAGCTTCCCCTTGCCTCTCCCTAGGCGCCACTGTCAGCCTCCTCCCTTGGACAGCTTGGGGCAGCTGCTGGAGACTGGACAAGGAGGAGGAGAGGCTGCGGCTGCCCGAGGTCCAGCCCCACGTGATGCACCAGGGGCAGGGAGAGGGCAGGGCATCGCCGGGTGGGAAGGAAGGGGGAGCGGAGCACAAGGAGTCTTGATTACAGGGGCGTAGGAAGTGGGAGGCAGGGGGTGGGCCGCCCCAGGTTCCATCATGGAGGGCGGTGACACATTATCAAGGAACAATTGCTGCCCTACTAGGCAAAACAAAATAAAATAAAAAAATTCATTCCAGTAGCACCTTAGAGACCAACTAAGTTTGTTCTTGGTATGAGCTTTCGTGTGCATGCACACTTCTTCAGATACACTGAAACAGAAATACCCCTCCCCACCCTCTCACTATATATAAGGGTCTGGTGACTTCTGTTTCAGTGTATCTGAAGAAGTGTGCATGCACACGAAAGCTCATACCAAGAACAAACTTAGTTGGTCTCTAAGGTGCTACTGGAAGGAATTTTTTTATTTTATTTTGTTTTGACTATGACAGACCAACACGGCTATCTACCTTTAACTGCCCTACTAGGGCGGTTCATTAAAAACGTTGTTTTTTAATGCCTGCTCCAAAGGTCTTACCTTACTACACTAGGGGTTATATAGCTATATATGAAATTTCATGCATATCAGTTAATATCTTGACCCTCCTCCACGAAAATAGCTGTTTACTTGGCCGTTTTCCTATGTCGTGAAGGCTGAAATTTCAATTCAGTGGAGCACTTACTGTTCCCAACCCTAACCCTGCGGAAAGCCATCTAATTAGACTTTAATTTGATTTTGACATGTTTTTAGGAGGTAATTTAATTATTGTTTGATTTTATACCAATGTTATGTATTTGATGATAGCCGCCCTGAGCCCGACTTTGGCCGGGGAGGGCAGGATATAAATAAAAGTTTGTTATTATTATTATTACTTATTATTATTCCTTTATAAGAAAATATGAAATAACGTAAAACCATTTTTGCAGGCAAATAAATAAATAAATAAAAATCAATGTGTGTGGGGGGGGGACAAGAAATTTTCCGCACCGGGTACCACCTGACCTTCCTACACCTCTGCTTGATTATTATCATTTTTTTTAAAATGCTTTGTGCATCCATGTCTGACCTTGTGCCTTTCTAAAAATTATCGGTGTGCATTTTTCTTCTTCCAACAAATGCTCCAACAAAGCAATGACAAACCTAGACAGCATCTTAAAAAGCAAAGACATCACCTTGCCAACAAAGGTCCGTATAGTTAAAGCTATGGTTTTCCCAGTAGTAATGTACGGAAGTGAGAGCTGGACCATAAAGAAGGCTGATCGCCGAAGAATTGATGCTTTTGAATTATGGTGCTGGAGAAGACTCTTGAGAGTCCCATGGACTGCAAGAAGATCAAACCTCTCCATTCTTAAAGAAATCAACCCTGAGTGCTCATTAGAAGGACAGATCCTGAAGTTGAGGCTCCAGTACTTTGGCCACCTCATGAGAAGAGAAGACTCCCTAGAAAAGACCCTGATGTTGGGAAAGATGGAGGGCACAAGGAGAAGGGGACGACAGAAGATGAGATGGTTGGACAGTGTTCTCGAAGCTACTAACATGAGTTTGGCCAAACTGCGAGAGGCAGTGAAGGATAGGCGTGCCTGGCGTGCTCTGGTCCATGGGGTCACGAAGAGTCGGACACGACTGAACGACTGAACAACAACAACAAATTTTTCTTCTTGCAAATCTACCAAAGAATAAAGTGAAATAAAATCAGGATTAAGGGGTTTTCTCAGCACAGCGGAGGGCGTGTGAGCTGTGTCCCATTGGTGTAGTGCTGGTCGCACTTGCCCTTCTTCTGATAGGGAATGCTCTGTTGGTGGGGGACAAAAAATGAGAGGGTCAAATAGGGTCAGTTGTGGGGTGGGGGGAGGAGAATGAGAAATGTCCCTATTTTCTTCTGAGGAACATAGGAGGGTACCTGCATCTGACACCTTCAGCTTCCAGAGGATGCTGAAGACACACACACACCCCTTTACCCTGGCCTTTTGTCACTTGAGGTCTCTGTTTTTAGGACCCACCTTGCTTTTATGATTGCAGGTTGTTTTGGACAAGTTTCCAATGTTGTGACCTGCTCTGGGACCTTAAGGTGAAGGGAGGGGAGCAAATAACATAATCATTTATTATTTTTATTTAGTTACCATCTGCGTTGCTTTTGATGCTTTCTGGCCATGGGAATTGCTTATGGAATCTGTTACGTCAGTTTCTGTCGGCTTGGATAGCAAGGCCGATTGACGTTTTAGCTGAACTGCAGCAGGGCGGAAACAGCAGGGATTGCAACCAACTCAGGATGGGGCCGAAATCACCGCCTCAGTAACATCCCTACTGTGGGATGTGTCAGTCAATTCAGCATTCCATGAGATGACTAACTGCCATCTGTGAATCTGTCAGTTAGGTCCGTTGGTCAGTTAGTTAGGCTGCTGCTGGTGGTTGGAGATGCTTTGATGGAGTCTCTCAGGACTCACTAATATCTTCTACCGGTAAGTATGTACCCTGTTTCCCCTATTTTAAGACGTAGTCATAAAATAAGCCATAGCAGGCTTTTTTCGCATTTGCGAAATATAAGCCGTACCCCGAAAATAAGCCATAGTGATAGGCACAGTTCTGGAAAAGGCTGTGCTGGGCTTACGTAATAAAAATAAGACATCCCCTCAAAATAAGCCATAGTGCGTTTTCTTGAGGGGAAAACAATATAAGACAGTGTCTTAAAATAGGGGAAACACGGTACATGAATAAATCTGTCAGTAAAATAGTTTATTTGGGTTATTATACAGATCCATGTGTATCTTTATTTTAAGAGGGATAAAAGGGATTGACAATCAAGAAAGGGACGAAGGACTCAAACAAGTCAGCAATCTGTTTGCTACTGTGCAGGTTTAAATAAGGAAACGTTTAACTCTGTAACCATATTATATGAGGTTAAAAGGATCAACAACTACAGTGATCCCTCGACTTACGAGTCACCCAACTTCCGTATTTTTCGAGTTACAAGGGATCAAAGCGGCCGTGCGCCTACGAAATTTTTCGACTTCCGAAAGGAAATCGCGGCCGTTTTAGATAGGGTTTCCTCGACTTACAAAGTTTAGATGCGGTTTTTTCCGACCTACGGATTTTTTTCTCCCTATGGGGACTCGACTTACGATTTTTTCAACCTACAACGATCCCTTCGGAACGCATTACATTCATAAGTCGAGGGACCACTGTACATGACATTTAGAAAACACCTGAAGGCAGCCCTGTTTAGGGAAGTTTTTAATCTGTGATGTGTTAATGTATTTTAATGTTTGCTGGAAGCCGCCCAGAGTGGCTGGGGAGACCCAGCCAGATGGGCGGGGTACAAATAATAAATTATTATTATTATTATTATTATTATTATTATTATTATTATTCCTACACCTACCAGTACTGCCTAGTAGTTGACTCAGAAGCTGCCAGCATGGGGCTCCCTAAGCTTTTTGAAAGTCTAAGTGCACTATGCTGACTAGATTGCCACTATCTTCTAAACACTTGTGGACACTCTTGGAAAACTCTAATAAATAGGTGAGACAGGATTTGCCCGTGCCTGATGGTTCTGCTCCAGCAAAGTTGCTGTTCTCATGAGTGGTAGTTCTTGCCTTCATCCATGCTTTCCCCCAGTTTTCCTGAAATCCACTCCCTATCCGTTGCATTCGGCACTTCCTTTAATCTTGCTGTTGTGTCAGTCTTCAGGCTAGTGGGTTGTTCGCATTAGGTACAAGCCTAACACCAGCAGCAGTCCAGCCTCCATTCTGGCCCTTGTAGTGGAAATAATAGTATAGATGCTTTGATAGGTAAAGGCAAAGGACCCCTGGACGCAGCGGTGATCCACGCCCATGGGGGCAGGGTGAGCTTCTCCGGCGCTTGGAGCCTCTCCGCCGCCTCCCCCTCAGCTGTAGGGCAGCTGACGGAGAGGCAGTAGACAGACGCAAGTCCCACACTGTCATTTCAGGCAGCACAGAACCTGCAGGCACCTAAGCCACCACGTCACTCCTAAAAGGTTTCGTGAGCCCAATTTAAATTTTGTCAAACCCCCCCTCTCAGTGATGACACCTGGGGTGGACCGCAACCCCCACCCCACCCCTTCCTCTGCCACTGCATGGGCGGTTAAGTCCATTCAAAGGCGACTGTAGGGTTGCGCCACTCATCTCGCTTTCAGGCCGAGGGAGCCGGCATTTGTCCACAGACAGCTTTCCAGGTCATGTGGCCAGCAGGACTAAACCACTTCTGGCGCAATGGGACATCGTGACGGAAACCAGAACGCACGG
Source organism: Darevskia mixta (assembly GCA_034641385.1). Lineage (NCBI taxonomy): Eukaryota > Metazoa > Chordata > Lepidosauria > Squamata > Lacertidae > Darevskia > Darevskia mixta. The sequence continues at coordinate 588,915 of JAWWNH010000128.1, forward strand.
AAACGCCATTTACCTTCCCGTTGCAGCAGTACCTATTTATCTACTTGCACTGGCATGCTTTCAAACTGCTAGGTTGACAGGAGCTGGGACAGAGCTTTATATTTTGACTTTCTTCAGAAATGTTTGAGTCTGGATTGTTTTATTGATTTAATATGCTGTAAACTGCTTTGAGATTTTTCTCCAAAATATAAAGCGGTATAGAAATGAAATGAATAATAATCATAATTTTCTCAACCTGCATTACATTTGGCGGCCTGGAGGCAAACTGGACTCAAAAGGCCTCAGAACAAGCAAAAGCCTATGATTAAAAAGAGTGAGGTGAGCAAAATTACAATCAAAGATACAGAAGCAAATTCTAACACTGAGCATAATTTTTGGTTTGCTTATTGTAGGATCTCTTGGTGTAATTGAAGATCTTTCCCCACTCCAGCCCCTTCTAAGATGTTTCCCTATGAGTTCTTTGATGCTTGTCAGGGAGCTACTGTGATGAAAGCTCTTGTCACACTACAGTCATACCTCATGTTGCGTCCACTTCAGGTTACATGTTTTCATGTTGCGTCCCACGGCAACCCGGAAGTACCGGAAGGGGTTACTTCCGGGTTTCGCCGCTCGTGCATGCGCAAAAGCACGAAATCGCGCCATGCGCGTGCGCAGACGTGGCGCTTCAGCTTGCGTCAGTTCCGTGTTACGGACGGGCCTCCGGAACGGATCCCATCCGTAACACGAGGTTCCACTCTACTCCAAACATTTGTTTGGTTTGTTCTTTGTATGAGTTACTTTATGTCTAGAGAGGTGACTACTCCAAATGAAGCTTTTTCCACACTGCAAACATTTAAAAGGTTTTATGATGCCATAAAATTGTAGTTTTCACATGTTGTTTTGGAAATTGTGAATTGTGTAGGTTCGCCTTTAGATGCAAACTGGATCAAGTATCTTCTTGCTATATCAGGCATCCAGCACTGATAATGCAGGCATGCTTTTCCTCGGAGCAAAATAAAGCTGACTGGTGTAGCGGCTGAAGAAATCCACAACACACAATTTGCATTCGATTTCAATCACATTAGGCATCAAACAAATGAAGGTGAAGACAGAAATGGAAAGTGAGCCCCCATTTGTTTTCTTTGCAACATCCACTGGCAAAGGGAGGGGGGGGAATCCAGCGCCTTACCCTCCCGCCGTCCCATTTCACTAGAGAGACTGCCAGGTTTCAAAGGGTCCTGACCTAGAGGAAAGCCCCCAAAGGAGCAAACTCTTTCTCACCACAAACAGCAATGGGAAGAGACGGGGGGTGACCTTTTGCAGTTAATAACACACCAGATTATCATCCTGATCACCATCATCATTTCTTTATTACTACTGGACCATCTTCTGTCGGCAGAGGAGCAAAACAAGCTTTAGAGTGAGGCAGAACTCCTAATGGGTCAGAATGTCGCTCGCTAGACCCTTCAGACAGAGCATCATTGCATCGCTTCCCCCAAAACCAGAAAATGGGTGAGCAGAGGCTATTCTGTCAAAGACGGAAACAGACTCGTTTTGTAGCAAAGGAGCAACTTAGTGGGCAGGAGAGAGCGCTCCTTACCAGAGAGGCATGAGTTAAAATACAGGTGAAACTCGAAAAATTAGAATATTGTGGAAAAGTCCATTTATGTAAGCAACTGTTTTCATTAGCTACTGGAGTTTAATATATGAGATAGACTCATGACATGCAAAGCAAGATATGTCAATCCTTTATTTGTTATAATTGTGATGATTATGGTGTACAGCTGATGAGCACCCCAAAGTTGAAATTGTTACTTTGGGGTTCTCATCAGCTGTACGCCATAATCATCACAATTATAACAAATAAAGGCTTGACATATCTCGCTTGGCATGTCATGAGTCTATCTCATATAGTTTCACCTTTTAAGTTGAATTACTGAAAGAAATGACCCTTTCCACGATATTCTAATTTTTCGAGTTTCACCTGTACAACACTTCCTTAGATGGGCCTTGGCCACATTGCTCTCTCTATCTTCCTCTCAGGGCTGGTTGTTTCAAATATTAAAACATTTGCTGCTCCGAAATCCCAGCTGAGAGCAAATGGGATGAATCGATACAAAACCTTTCTGTGCCGGCTGCCCAAGGCCTTGCCCTGTCGGCCTCTAGGAACACAATTCCTCTGCTATTTCAATCCTAAACTGGGCCAGCAGAGCCCAGCCCAACCCAATTCCCCATGCTGAGATTATTTTATCCGAGCCCAAAGATTATCTCAGGAACCCTCCGCAAGCACACAGCAGGCTTCAACAGCCAACAAACCCCCTGAAGGGTCAGCAGTCCAGTCAGGAGGGGCCTAATCCGGCCTCCCACACTGGCCGCCTCAGCCTCACCAACGGCAAGAGGCTGGGGTTGCTGAGGGCTTGGTGGCCAAGACACAAATTCTTGCGAAGAGGTTTTCTTCCGGAGCAACGCCCTTCAGCCCAGGGCATGATGGCAGAGGAGCTAAGGCAGCGCCACGTGCACTGAAGTGTCCGGCGCGAGCGACAGGCTGGTCGGTGAGCTGGGCAGGGGCTCCCCGGCGGTCTCCGTGGTGGGGCCCGTGGGCTCGGCCGCCGGCCTCTGCTGCCACGCGTGTGCGTAAGAGGAGCTGGCCCCCTTTTTGGCCCAGTAGCTGGCAGAGCGGTCCATGGCCTGCTGGAGGCGGGCCCATGCGCGGCAGTCATTGCTCTGGACGGCCTCGCACAGGAGCCGGGCGTGCTCCCGCAGCTCGGCCAGCTCCCACTGGGTGCTGTTGTTCTGCCGGATCAGCTCCTTGGTCCTCAACGTGATGCCCAGCAGGCCTGACTTCCGTAGGGCCTCCACCGTGTTGTGGAAGCGGCGCTGCTTGCCTGAGCTGCTGCAGCCCAGCTTTTTGGAGGCTCTGGAGATCATCCTGCCCTCCGCCGAGTCCAGTCCTGTGGAGGACGACACCGTGTTCTGGGAAAGCGCCTCCAGGCCGAGGAGGGGGGAGGCCAGCTGGCTGGAGGAAGCGGGGGGCGCCTCCTTGCGCTGCTTCTCCCTGCTGCCTTTCGGGGTGGCGGCTTCAGACGACGACACCCAGGCCTCCTCCAGGCAGAAGCGTTTGTTCTTGGTGGCCCCTCCTGCCGGGGTGGACCCTCCCCCTCCTCCTCCCCCTCCCAGGCCCTTGGCCTGTGGGTCACAGCCCGGGTGAGGAGCAATTTTGGGGTATGTGCTGAGGATGGGGAGGTAGGCAGCCTCCTTGGCGGGAGACTTCTGGCCAGGAAGCAGCGACTTCAAGGGTCCCAACGGCGGCTGGATCAAGAGGACGTGGGTGGGGGAGCCCCGGGTGCCGCCGAGAGGGTGCTGGCCGTTCCAGGCTACGAGCTGGGTGGTGGGGGACGCTGCGTGGGGCTGCGAGGAGGAAGAGCAAAGAACGAAAAAGTCAGAAAAAGGCCACCGGGTGGAGGAAACTCCGCCCCTCCCCATAATCCACTGGGGGCTCCCGTGACTTGCACACCCCTCGGGGCAGGGACCTTCCCTCCTGTACTTTGCAAAGCGGACCACGGCGATGAGTGGGAGTGGAAAGGGGACTTACCTGTTTGAGGATAACGTTTTTGACAATGTAAAGGGGGGTGAGGCCAGGGAAGGCGCCGCCCGCAAGCCCGCCATGCGCTTTCTGCGCCGCCCGCTGCAACGCGGCCCCCTGGTGCAGTGCGTAGGCAGGCTGGTCCTCCGCGTCCGTCTGCTCCACGGCGCTCAGGTGCTCTGAGCTCTCATCTGCCAAAGAGGGATGGGGGAGAGAAGGGGTTGAGGCAGTCAGGAAGGGGAAAGCACGACAATCATTAAACCCTCAGCAGCAGCCGGCAGCCCTTCCCCATTCCCTCACCCCTGCCTGCTGAGAAGCACCTGCGCTAACCCACAAGGAGGGAGAACGGAGGACGGCTTTGCCAGAGATTAGGCGGGTGCCTCTCCTCCGATCTAAACCGGGCAGAAACGTATCTGAGAAGCAGTGTGGTGCGGTGGTTATAGAGTGCCAGACTAGGACCTGGGAGACCAGGGTTCGAATCCTCACTCGGACATGAATAATAATAATAATATTAATAAATATTAAAATGCAAGTTAAAATACGATTTAAAGTTTAAAATGCAGCCTCATTTTTAAGTAGCCCACCAATCAAACCATAAAGGAATGAAACATCAGGGTTAAACTGAAACCAACCCAAAGGCCCAGCGGAACAGCTCCGTCTTGCAGGCCCTGCGGAAAGATGCCAAATCCCGCAGGGCCCTGGTCTCTTGCGACAGACCGTTCCACCAAGTCGGGGCCAGTACTGATAAGGCCCTGGCCCTAGTTGCTGCCAGCCTAGCATCCTTATGGCTCGGGACCTCCAAAATGTTGTTATTTGAGGACCTTAAGGGCCTTGGGTCAGTCATTGCCTCTTAGCCTAACCCACCTCACAGGGTTGTTGTTGTGGGGACTGAATGGGGAACCACATGCACCGCCTTGGGCTCCTCGGTGGGGAAGATGCGATTTCAATGCAAGAAATAAATAAAATCCAGTGCTACAGTATAAGGGGAGTCGACAGACTGGAATGCTAAATCTAAGACTTTTCCAGTTCACATCCTCATCGCCATTTACCCTTTGAGCAACTCCTGTGGCCCAGGTGGAATTGCTCTAAGTTAAGGAGACTGCCAATCTAGGAGCGTCTTAAGTATGGAAAACTCTTTTGAGCAGAGGTTACTCCTACAAATATCGTTACACCAGCCAAATCCAACCCCTGAGACTGGAGAGAACCGCTCTTCTCAGCAATGCACCAAGCTGCGAAAGGAAACCTGTGGTTTGCAGGGTGAACTTGCTCAACAACCTAGTTGACCCACAAGATGTGTATTAAAATAAAAAAAGCCTTAACCAGTTGCAGCTGCACTTGTGTGGTTTATGCAAAACATGTTGGTCAGACAACAAAAGCTTTGGAAAGGGTGCAACATAAATAGCACCCATAATTGCAGATCATGGTGTCAGGCCTTTGAAATAAATCTCTGAAGTTGCTTGCTCTCTCTTTTTCTCGACAGTGGCACCTTCTCAGGCCTGTGCTGCAGGAGGACAGAGAAATCCTTCACCCCCTTCTCAAGTGAGCCAGTGTGGTGTAGTGGTTAAGAGTGGTAGACTCGTAATCTGGTGAACCGGGTTCGCGTCTCCTCTCCTCCACATGCAGCTGCTGGGTGACCTTGGGCTAGTCCCACTTCTTTGAAGTCTCTCAGCCCCACTCACCTCACAGAGTGTTTGTTGTGGGGGAGGAAGGGAAAGGAGAATGTGAGCCGCTTTGAGACTCCTTCAGGTAGTGATAAAGCGGGATATCAAATCCAAACTCTTCTTCTTCTTCAAGTAAATATCAGCTGATATTAACATGAACTAACATCCCCCTCTCAAATTATTCAGCTTCCTCTCCTTAGAAGCAGGCCATCGAGCAACCAAACCATTATTTCCAGGGTGACAATTCATTCTGCGGCCTGTCCCTGGCCGTCCCCTTTCCGCACATGCACAGGCTGAGACGTGCCGGTGGGAGCCACATACAAACTGAGTTTGGAACTCCCTGCCTCATGACATCAGGCAGGTGCCTTCACGGTGCACTTTTCGGCACCTGCTAAAAACCTTCTCACTTGGGCAAGCCTTTCCGAGCACAATTCAAAGTGTTGGTGCTGGCCTTTAAAGCCCTAAACGGCCTCGGTCCTGGATACCTGAAGGAGCGTCTCCACCCCCATCGTTCAGCACTGAGGTCCAGCTCCGAGGGCCTTCTGGCGGTTCCCTCACTGCGAGAAGCCAAGCTACAGGGAACCAGGCAGAGGGCCTTCTCGGTAGTGGCGCCTGCCCTGTGGAATGCCCTCCCACCAGATGTCAAAGAGAACAACAACTACCAGACTTTTAGAAGACATCTGAAGGCAGCCCTGTTTAGGGAAGCTTTTAATGTTTGATGGATTATTGTATTTTAATATTTTGTTAGAAGCCCCCCAGAGTGGCTGGGGAAACCCAGCCAGATGGGCCGGGTATAAATAATATATTATTAATTATTATTATTATTATTATTATTATTATTACCCAGATGAGAGTTCTGATCTGATCTGTTACCGTTATTTTAACTTTTTGAAAAGTTTTTAATTGTTGTTGCATTACTTTTTCTTGGTGACAAGTCTACTGCTTCATCTTCCCTTGTAAACTGCTTTGTATTTTTACACTCGAGCGGTGTAAAAAAATTATAAATAAAAAATGTCGGCCAAGGAGAATGCTGCCATGCTGGAGTAGCCAGTCTCTCTGCCTCTGGGCTGCAAGGAGCTAGACAAGGAGGCATCTGGGATGCCAGAGCTAAAGCAGTAAGGGGAAGGGAGGGCCGCCTTTTCTGCTCAAACTGCAGCCCCACGGTCCGGCTCTCAGCCTGACAGCAGGGGGGCAGCTGCTGGGAGGGTCCGTACCTGAAAATCCAGAGTCCTTCTCCCCTTCGCTCGCAGGGGGGCGAGGCCTCCTGCCAGAGCCTCTCGTCATCGTGGGTTTGGAGTGCCCCATGTGGCCCTCAGAGTCGGAGCTGCCTGCCTTCAGGGACCCAGGCAGGGTGGTCTTCTCGTTCCCAGGCTTAGAAGGGTGCACAAGCGGAGAGGACTTGTCCGAAGGCATGGCTGAGACTCTCCTGGGCTCCTGAGGGGCAGAGAGACAAAAGCAGGATGTTAGCGGAACAGGAGAACTTAGAATCACAGAACTGTTGAGTTGGAGGGCAACCAAAATGGTCAAAGGCCTGGAAACGATGCCTTGTGAGGAACGGCTTAGGGAGCTGGGTATGTTTAGCCTGGAGAAGAGAAGGTTGAGGGGTGATATGATAGCCATGTTCAAATATATAAAAGGATGTCATATAGAGGAGGGAGAAAAGTTGTTTTCTGCTGCTCCAGAGAAGTGGACATGGAGCAATGGATTCAAACTACAAGAAAGAAGATTCCAGCTAAACATTAGGAAGAACTTCCTGACAGTAAGAGCTGTTTGCCAGTGGGATTTGCTGCCAAGGAGTGTGGTGGAGTCTCCTTCTTTGGAGGTCTTTAAGCAGAGGCTTGACAGCCATCTGTCAAGAATGCTTAGATGGTGTTCCTGCTTGGCAGGGGGTTGGACTGGATGGCCCTTGGGGGTCTCTTCCAACTCTAGGATTCTATGATTCTTCACTTCCTTCTCTGCTGTTTTGGGAGGAAGAGGTCAGAGAGAGAAATCAATAGTGGCATCTGCTGCTGCTGCCAAGAAAGTGTGGCAAGAGACGAAGGGGGGGGGGACTTCATTGTTCCCCTTGCCTGCAGGCAGGACAGAACAGGCTGAAACTGGGAGGGGGGAGAATTCAGATAAGCGTCAGGACTACACTAGACAAACAAGCTTCTCATTTACTCATTATCCTTTCCTCCAAGAAACTCAATGCATTGAACTTTGTTCTCCATCCTGCAAAACACCACAATCTTATTCTCACAACAGTCCTGCGAGGTAGGCTGGCCTAAGAGGCAGGGAGGTGGTGCCTAGTGACCTCCAGGGCTAAATGGAAGCAGCGTGGCATAGTGGCTAGGATGACGGGAGTAGGAACCGGGAGAGACCAGGGTTCAGATCCCCGACTCGGCCACATGCTCAACGGACTGTCACTTGCTCTTGCCCTGACCTACCTCACAGGGTTGTCGCTTTTGTGATAGTTTAAATGGAAAGGGAGAGGTAAAAGGTTGTCGCTTTTGTGATTTGCATGATGGGGGAAGTCACTTTTGTGATGGTTGTCGCTTTTGTGATGCTTTAAATGGAAAGGGGGAGGTAAAAGGTAAAGGTAAAGGGGCCCCTGGCCATTAGGTCCAGTCGCAGACGACTCTGGGGTTGCGGCGCTCATCTCGCTTTACTGGCCGAGGGAGCCGGCATACAGCTTCCAGGTCATGTGGCCAGCATGACTAAGCCGCTTCTGGCGAACCAGAGCAACGCACGGAAACGCCGTTTACCTTCCCGCCGGAGCGGTACCTATTTATCTACTTGCACTTTGACGTGCTTTCGAACTGCTAGGTGGGCAGGGGATCGTCGCGGGGATTCAAACCGCCGACCGTCGCGGGGATTCGAACCGCCGACCTTCTGATCGGCAAGCTCTAGGCTTTGTGGTTTAACCCACAGCGCCACCCGCGTCCCAATGAAAGGGGGAGGAGAACCATGCAAATGGCAAGTAAATAATCATGGCTCGCTCAATTGGTAGAGCATGAGACTCCTAATCTCAGGGCTGTGGGCTGGGCAAAATATTCCTGACTGGCAGGGGTTCGACCAGGTGAGCCTTGTGGTCCCTTCCAACTCCACAATCCGGTGATTCTAAAGAGGCCCACAAAGCATTTGGCTGCCGCCTCGACGCCCTTTGCCTGCTCTCCAGGATGATTTCGGCAGGAGCACTCTGTGCATGAGCATGTGCGTCTGTGCAGAGTTCCACCTTGCCAGCGCCAGCGAGGGAGGGAGGGATGGAGGGGCAGCAGAGCACACGGCCGGCAATGTGTCTGCCTCCTCCACCGCCTCTTGCCTTGCCATGTGCTTGAGGACATGCAGAAGGAAGGGCCAGGCGGTAGAAAACCCAAAGCGGGAGCAGGCTGCAGATTAGAATCAGCTGCTCTGCCCTGCCCCTCCTGCATTGAAGGCAGGGAGGGCTGGCTATTACATAACAAGGAGGAGGCTGCTGCTGCTTCTGCTGCTGCAGAGCCTCGCACCCAGAGCTGGGCGGATGCTTTCTGGGACTTGGCCACACAGCCTCCCCCGGAACAAAAGAGGAAACAAGTGTCTTGCTTGCGTAGGGAGACGGGAGCACGCCTGGCTGCTGGGTCAGGGCCCGAGGGGCCCCATCCTGTCCAGCGTCCTGGTCTCGCAGTGGCCAAACAACCTCAAGAAGTGACAGGTCCAGGTAGACTGCCTCTGGACCTGGAAGCTCCATAAGAAGAGCCCGGCTGATGATCAGGCCAGCGGCCCACCTAACCCGGCGTCCTGCCTTCGCGGTGGCTGCCCAGATGCCCCTAATGGGAAACCTGCAGGCAGGATCCGGGCCCAAGAGGGAGTGCCACAGTTTCAATCTAAGCAGGAGAAAGTTCCTGGCTAGCAATGTGAAATGAAGGGTTCCTCTGGGATTTGGGGAGGGGTGGGGACATGGGCACGTTTTAATTTCAACCTGTCGCAAGGCGTCCGTTTTTCCACTTTTTACACCTTGCTATGCTATCGTACGTGGGCGCCCACTTCTGTGGATCCTGACTTTGTCCCTTGCACCCATCTGCTCTGCACCATGTTTGGACACCTGACACTCTCTTTTTCCCCCTGTGGCAATTTAACACCAGAAACTGCCGGGGGGGGGGATTGGAAGGGGATCCCTAACGGTCATCTAGTCCAACCCCCTGCCATGCAGAAATCACAGGGTTCACGCTGGACTCGAGTTGCATGCAATCCTGGCACTGGTAGCCAGTAGGACAACTTTCCCGAGCGCAAGTCAAAACTGCTTCTAAGTGGCACCTGCGTTAAATCTGCCTACATCCATCCAGCCCAGCCCCCTGCAGTGTTGCACCAATACTTTATTATTAATTAATTGATCCGTGTGGCCAAAGATACAACAACAACAACAACAACAAGATTACAGTTTCTTTGTAACATTCTTTGTAACATTACACAGTTAAAATAACTATGCATTCTCTCAAATAAAAAAATGCTCTCCTGAAGGATTTAACTTTTCGAGCTCCTTATGACCTACAAAGTCCTACACCGCTTAGGCTCAAGCTTCCTGAAAGACCCTATTCCCACACAGGGACCTGCCCGGGTTTGGGGATCTTCGCGGGAGGCCCTTCTCTCAGTCCCCGCACCCTCTCAGGTCCCCTTGGTGGGGACGCGGGATACGGCCTCCTTGGTGGTGGCTCCTCCCAGGCACCTTCGCAATTCCCTTCCAAGAGAAGTCAGACTGGCTCCCTCCTCGCTTTCCTTCCGCCGGCAGGTGAAAACTCTTTTATTCCAAGAGGCCTTTGGGAACAGACGGGTTTGAGTGAAAGGGCTGGCGCTGTGCTGTTTTTCAGATGGCTTTTAGAAGACACCTGAAGGCAGCCCTGTTCAGGGAAGTTATTAAGGGTTGATGTTTCAGCGTGTTTTTAATGTTTTGTTGGGAGCTGCCCAGAGTGGCTGGGGCAACCCAGTCAGAGGGGCAGAATATAAATATTAAAATTAGCATTATCATCATCATCATTATTTCTTGCAATCATATTTTCATAGAATTGGAAAGGGACTTCAAGGACCATCTAGTCCAACCCCTTGCAATGCCACTTGCATATATTTTATATGTGCATATTATTTATATATAAAACACAGTTTTAATTGTATTGATGTTTAAATTTTTTTTAATGATTTTTATTCTATCGCTATGTTTTTAGCTCCTCTTATTTTATTCATAAGCTGCCTTGAGTCCCTGTCAGGGGAAAAAGCAAGGTATAAATAAATAAATAAATAAAATAAATAAAATGGAGGAAAGTGAATCAAGTACCCTGTCAGCTGGGAGAATTAAATCTTTGAGCAAGGCTGCCCTTGAGTCCTTATAGGCAGCCCTGTTTAGGGAAGTTTGTAATGACTGACATTTTGACGTATTTTTAATCTTTTGTTGGAAGCCGCCCAGAGTGGCTGGGGAGACCCAGCCAGATGGACAGGGTAGAAATAATAAATTATTATTATTATTATCATTATTATTCTTATTAGGCAAACAACTAAATCCTCAGGCACTTTATTCCCACCCACCCCCCATCCTGCAGAATTCAACCATGATATGGACTTTTATCAAGTGGGGAGAGTGCTCCTTCCTTCTCCTCCCTCCAGTCCACATGCTTCCTCATGCAGCCAAGGCTTCCTCCGCCAGCCAGTCAGCTGGCCGGCCATGTGCTTTTGTTTACACCCCGCCCAGAGGGGGGGGCGAGGAGAGAGGCAGGCTCGACTACTACGTTTCCCAAGCAGAGCCAAAGATTACGCAATGGTGTACAGCGTGTTCCCAGTACACGGAGACCCACACGCACCTCGCGCATAGGCGTGCGTCCCTGTCCCCGCCCTGCCCCCTCCCGCCTTCCTCGGGGGA